>CM057807.1:10332693-10948483 GCA_030145905.1 Populus davidiana
TGTTGTGATGTTTTTGCATTTTGTTTGTTTTTGAGCAGTGTTAGCGTTTTTGGTTGGGTATGATATTTTGATCCTTCAATTATAATTGTTTGCCAGGTTTACCATTTGGAGGGTGGGATTCTGAAATACCTTGAGGAAATTCCGAAGTCAGAGAGCTTGTGGGAGGGTGAGTGCTTTGTTTTCGACAAACGAGTCTCGGTGGAGCATGGTTTGGAACAGGGAACTTTCAAGCTTTGCTATGGATGTAAGCAACCAGTTAGTGATGCGGACATGGAAGCACCGGAGTGGGAATATGGAGTTTCTTGTCCCTATTGTCTTTCATCAAAATCTGAAGAAGAGAAGGAGAGGGCAAGAGCTCGGCAAAGGCAGTTTGAAACTTGGGGCGTTATTGGGGGTCCTGATAAGGGTCGCCGACCCACGTTTAAACCAGATAGTAACAACAGTGATGCTAAACAGCAGCTTTCAAGTGCATTTTAGCAAGTGTGGAAGACGAGATATCACATGGATAGTTTCGATGGAACTTGCTTCCAAAAGTTTCTATATTTTCTCCCCTTGCTGTGGATTCTCTCTTGCCCTTCAAAAGCACTTTGTCCATTTCGCCATGAATAAATGTTGAAGAGATGTGGTATGGGGATTTTAGACTGACCATTTTGTTTTGCTGAAAGCATACCAAGGATGAGTTGATGAAAAAAAAAGGCATTAGCTCGTTTGTCGAAAACATTAGCTCTTTCAGATTGTGTAAAGACATTAGCTCTTTCAGATATCATCTGGTTGTAGGGATATTCATACCTCTATCAAGTCTCCTTTGAAGTAGACGCCGAAACAAAGGCTCCAAAATCGCTTGAGCCTCTGAACAACTTGATGAACCGCGTTAAATGTGCTTTTCTGGCGTCTTTGAGTTTATGTTATGAGCTGATCCTAGTTCATAGTAAGTAGAAGCTGTTACGAATAAGAAGCACTTTTTTCTCCGTATTAGGAGCTAAAACGGGTTAGGGATTCTTGTAGGGACGGGCTCTTTTGGTAGAATTCATGGATAAGCCCTAATTTCACTCAGTTTAGCTGATGAATCTGATGTCTTTACCTTTGTTGAGATCAGTAAAGAGCGAAATAAAAAAATAGAGAGAGAGCGCGGATATGAAGTTCTCTTAATCTTTCCTAAATAAACTCCATTTAGAAAAATTTATGCCAGTTAATCCAATAGTATGTATAAGAAGAGTGCCAGACCAGAAGAGGTTTCACATTCATCTCGGGTTTTAAAAGGCCAAAACACTAAAATCTGAAGACTGAAGAAGAACGAAGCAATATCAGTTACAATTTGCAAACCTAATTGAAAGCCAGCTGATCACAGAGGACGTCTTGACAAAGGAGCAGAGGACTTCCCACCGCTTCCTGCCGCTGCCTCTTCTCTTCCTTCGACCTTCGCGTCCTGGCCTATTGCACCTGCTGCCTCTTCCGGTTTGTATTGCAACTACTCTTTCTTTCATTCTTTTTATCTCATATCACTGTTAGACTTGGAAATTTTGAAGCATAAAAGAGTGTGTGTGAGTGCAAGGACTGTGAACTAACCCATATCTAGTCAAAGGCATGTGCTGTATTTCATGGACATAAGGATCGTTAAATGGAAAACACAATCAAGGTTTTGCTCGTTTGATCAAAAGCAATTATTTGCGTGGTTAAAGCTTGAATCTTGATCTTTATAGATTAGTTTTTGTCCATGGTTTTTAGCTCACATGATTTAGTATATTACTAGCTATTTTTAGCCATTTTCATATAAAAGAAAACCCCTAAAAAATTCAATACATGTTATGTGGAGTTTTTTTTTTTTGGTCAACCCATCTAACCCGTGACCCGATCACTTGACCGGGTCAATGACCGGATCGGGTTTCAAAACTATGGACCTTACTGTTATAGTGTTTTCTATTATCAAATGAAGAGTATTTTAAAAAAAACATTCTTTGTGAATTATTAAGATTATATTATTTTTTAAAATATTTTTATTTTTAAAAATGTATTGAATTAATATTTGTTTTATTTTTAATATTATTATATCAAATCAAACATTATAAAAATATTTTTTAAAAAAATTGCTTTACATTACATTCTTGATTCAAAATCAAAATAATTTGGTCAATGATTACATGCAATTTGCAAGAAGTACACACTTCCATTAAACCCAAATGGCTTTGGATTTAAGAATTAGGTTTACTAGGTGATTAGTACTTAAAAGTGCATATTTATCAAGGCTTTATATTATTATTTTGCACTTAAAGTATCAATAACTCATTAACTAAAGCATGCTTTATAATAACAAGTCTAATATTATAAAATGCCCTAATATATGGCAAATGTTCATCTTAAATGTAGGCCTATCACATAAATCAAAGGATTGATTGATGAATTCAACTACTGAAATTTGTGAAGATAAAGAGAGGGTGAAACTTAGAAAAGAGATGTTGGTGTAGTCCAAACTGGAGCACTGTTCGTTAATTGGGTCATATCTCGAGTTCTAGATGTCTAAATGACCTCAAATTTTTACACAGATTTAGTAAGACCTAGGCCTATAACTTTCATGTTTTCATCAAGATCTAAGAAGACCATTTTCAAGTCCAAATTATAGCAACAACAGAGAAGTCCAAATATGTCCTGCAACCCGAACACTGTTCAATGTTTGGCCCATATCTAGAGTTTTAGAAGTCCAAATGACCTCCATTTTTTTTCCTGGAAAGCTGAGTCAATTTCCTACAATTTTCATCTTTTCCAGTGGACCCAGTTCGGATGGTAGCATTTTTGTTTTATTCAGACAAGAAGATAAGGATTTTCACCAAGTCAAAAGTTGGCCACCCACTCAACAATTAGTCATCAAATAAATAATTCTGAATTTTGGCCTATAAAAGGAGGCATTTGCCATGTATTTGGGAGCTTGGTTGTTCAGATCAAGTTCATGCTCTTTATTTCTCTCTTTATATTTTTTGCAATTTTAAAGTTTTGCTTTCATTAATATCTTGTTTATGCTTTTCATTTCCTTTCCTTTACATAGTTAACTTGTATTTTCTTTATGTTCTTGTTTTGTTTATTTATGTTTCTCTTCTTCATTATGTCTAGCTAAGTTTATTATGTCAAGGTGAAAAGGTTACACTAATGGTGTAAGAATAAGTATAGTGTAAACTCAACATGGACCTTAATGTTTAATATTAACATGTCTTATCTTTATATCTTACTAATTCTTAATACCTTGCTTGTTAAATGGTTAATCTAGATTTGTGTTGTATAATACTTGGTACAACAAATGCTTGGCACTCTCATAGTCCAACCGTATGGTATTATCTACACCTGCTATGAAAGGAACTTGATTTGTTGTTAACATCAGTTAACATCATGAATTCCTGACAATATTTAAAAGTTTGGTGTTATGTAAATAAGATAATTAATATGATCATGTTAATAATTTATAATGAGTTATTAATGAGAAATCGTCCGATTGGAACCTCCTTTGTGTGTGGTTTCCAATTGAATAATAAGAGTTTATATTATACTTGTTTGAAATACCATTAGTGGATCCTCTAACCTTGACATTTGTTTTTATCATTGTTTAATCCTTACATTAATCTTTCATCTCAAAGTTCTCATTAATTTCTTCATCTTCTTCTTTTATTATTATTATTATTACTACTACTGCTATTATTATTATTATTATTACTATTACTATTATTGTTATTATTATTCTTGTTGTTATCTTGTTATTTATAATTTATACAATTAACCTCTCTGTGGTTCGACCCCGGTCTTGCCGGGTTATTTATTACTTCGACACTCCTGCACTTGAGAGAAAACATCAATCTTTTGATCGTGTCACTAGGTCAAAGTCCTTTCCAATCAAATGTCTTTGATTATTATTTCTAACTATATAAAAGAAGAGATTGATATAAGGCTACGATTTAAAATCGATAATGTGTCTCCTTCCTCATTCATTTATAAGTACTTAAATTCATGTTTAGTCTCGATCCGAAAAGCATAGAGAGCTTTCTTTATTTTCTATTTTATTTTATGAAAGAGTACATAAATAAATAACCGATTACATTGAGACAAAATTGTAATTAGATTGTTCGAATATTTTAGTATGTGATTTTTAGCTTTTATTTGTAATAAAATCTTGAAAACAATGTGCTGAAATTAAGTACTTTTTTTAACAAGAACTACGCCTTTTAATTGAACCCGATTCCAAGATTTTATGGATTACGAGTTTTAGAGATTAAACTAAGTTTATGAAGTTCATGCTTGTTTTGTTTGGTTTTTTTATTTTCCTTTGTTAAGTTTTTATTTTTATTTTTTATCCTTCAACATTTATTCAATTAGAGATTGAGTTCCATTCTTTTTATTTATTTTCTTTTTGTAGAATTGTTTGTTGGTTTAGAAAATGACATCAATTATCTTGGGTCTTTTTATTTTACGTTCTTTGTTGGGTTTTTTTTTTGTCTAATTCTTTAAATTTATATTTTTTTGGATTACATCCTTTAGTATTTTGAATATGTTTTTTAAATTAAAAAATAATTTTTCTTTAATTTCATCCCCCTTTAATTTTTTAAATCTTTTGAATTTAGTTCATATTTTTTTTATTGCTATTTTTTATTTATTTAGGACAAATGTTTGAATTCATATTTTTTTTATATATAATTTTATCCTCCTTAAGTTTTTTTTCCTTGACAAATTTGGTGCATGTTCTTTTTATTACTTTTTTTTTCTTTGGCATATTTTTTAAATTGATATTTTTCATGATTTTATCATTTGACATTATATTGGTTGAGAATTGAACTTTTTAACCGAGTCTAAGTCTATAATTTCATGGGCTTTGAGTTTTAGAGATTAATCCAAGTTTGGGAGGTTGTCCGGGTTGGCTCGGCTTTTTTTTCTTTAAGTTCATGTTTTTTAAGTTTTATCATTCAACATTTATTCAATTGAAGATTAGACTCTTTTATTTTTATTTATTTGCTTTCTGTAGGATTTTTAATTGATTTTGAAAATGATTTGGGTCTTTTTATTTGTTGTTCTTTGGCTAATCAACATTAAATTTTTTGAGAATTGAGTTTCTTGATTCAATTGGTGTCTAAGATTTAATGGGTTATAAGTTTAAGATTTAGCTCAGATTTAGAAGGTTCGCTTGTATTTACTTGTTTTTTGTTTTTTAAATTGATGTTTTTTTTTTCAATTTCATCGTTCAATATTTATATTATTAATATTAGACTTTTTTTAACTTATTAAGATACCGCTGTTTAATAAATGTTTTTGTTAACAATAAAAAAATTTCTGGCCATGGTGTAGCTCTTGTTTGCAGTGTGGTTGCGGTTGCTTTTCAAATAATTGTTTGTGTCAAAATACATGCCAATGATATTTTTTTATTTTTTAAAAATTATTTTTGAGATCAGAACATCAAAATAATTTAAAAACACTAAAAAAATATTAATTTAAAGTAAATAAAAAAAATAAAAAAATTTTAAATTTTTTTAAAAACAATTTTAAAATACAAAAAAAAAAACAAGGTATAGAACGAAACTAAATTTAAGGGAAAGCGCACAAGTCACAAGCAACTCCAGGACTAATAGGACTAGAATGATATGGACCATAATGAAACAAAATGTAAATATGAGGACCAAATTGGGATCAATTTCCAAATACAGAGCAATCCAACGGTGTGGATATAAAGCGTGGTTACAGCGAAGAGACGCTGACAGTGAGCGAATTGACAAACAATTCCTTGTTTCCAAAACTTAATTGATTGAAGAATTAATGGCAGGAGAAAACGCAATGTTCAAGTTCTTGAGTCCCAGACTTCGCCTCCAATCCACCGATATCCAAACTGCCGCCTTTTGGGGTGTCGCCGCCGGCACCACCGCTCTATGGCTTGTCCAGGTATAGATCTATCTCAACTTCGATACGATCTCTCTCTTTTCTTTCATAAATCAACAAGGTCTGATTTTTATTTTTTATTTTTTATATTTTTGGTGGAGAAATAACAAAAAATTAATTATATTTAAGATGGATCTTTTTTATGGATTTGTAATTTGATTTTCTTTTCAAGTGAAAGATTAGAGAAATAATAATAGAAACTGGGTGTTTGGGATTATATATTATTTATAGATAGAAGAATGATTAGAATTATGATGGAGTAGTAGAGCCATGTTTTTCTTTTTGTTCATTCTGGTTGCGTTTGATTAGTTAGTGTTTGGTTATTGTCTATCTGTACTTCTCTTCTGAAAGGAAAGAGATCCATTCCAACACCTTTAGATACAATTTACTTTATGTCTTTGGAACAGTTTTGGACTGAATTTGAATCTCCGTGCTTTCAAAACATGAAGTTTTTTGGAACTGTTTTGGTGTGAATTTCAGAAGCACTCTGACCCCATTGTCTTTGTCTCTTTACCATATGTTATGTTGTGTTCTGACAAGGCATCAGATTGGTATTAGCTGCTGTTCCGTGTGTGTGTGTGTGTATCCATTTGATCAACATATTAAACTTCGAGTATACATTACTGCCCTTAACATCACTTAATTGATCCTGTGCTCAAAACTTTTGTATGAATCTAAGGTTTTGATGTGGAGATTAGAGATATCAGGTTTAGACTATTAAAAACTTCGAGTATACATTACTGCCCTTAACATCACTCTGGAATTGATCAAAACTTTGAACATAGAAAAGTATAGTGAATGGGATTGTCCTCATTCATTGGCTTGGCATTTATGGGCAACTCCATATTGTTAGACTAATGGGGCTTGTTGGGTCAATGTCAATTTGCATAATGATTATAAACTCATAATCTTCTTGTTTTCCTTCTTGAATAATCCACATCACTTCATTTTCTATTGTGACCAAAGGTTTCGTCATTTTTTTTTGGTTGAAAAGATCCATGTCAAGAATTATGATTTATGCATTGACAATTACTTAATATCTTATTCATTCGCAACAAAATATTTTCTCCATGTAGCGGTGAATTTTTTTTTTTTAAGATACTATTTCACCTATGAAGTTACAGATATCTAACATATTTACACACAAATTTTTTTTTCAAAGTGGTGGTGAAAGCTTGTAAAAAGTTTTCCATGTTCCAATTCAACCTGATCCATTTTTTCTTAGCTGAACTTGAGCCCGTGATAGAAGTTACATACTCTATAAAATTGGTCTTATTCAAATAGAGAACACACAAAAGCTTTAGTGTATTCCTTTCAGGCATTAGAATGACATCCTTTCTTAATCTATGCTTTTAATAATTTTGCTGTAATTTGTCATTACATGTGATTAGCTATACCATAATATACTATAGAAAGAAAAAGGATTGAGAGAAAAATGTAAAATTTACTAACAATTGGATAGCTGTTTTGGAGTGAATTTCGGAAGCACTCTGATCCCATTGTCTTTGTCTCTTTACCATATGTCGATGGTGCATAGCTGTTTTTAATCTGATTGTCTGCTTGCCCATATAAAATAGAAATGCTCTTGTTTCACATTTTTTGACGATTATGGATGGAAATGTGCTTTAACTGCTGATTTAAACCTGAGAAATTGTTTATCAAACATTATTGTTGAATATGTGTGGGCTAAGTTAAATATCTCAACAGGTGATGCTTCAATTTCATAAGCAAATGCGCTTTCTCTACTCCAACAGAAAGAAAATGTTTTTGCAAACTATGTTTTGTCCATATTGTCTCTTTTCCTCAATTTATGAACATGGAACCTTAAAGTTTTAATTGTTTCTTTTCCAGCCATTTGATTGGATTAAGAAGACCTTTTTCGAGAAAGGAAACACAGAAGAGAAGTGAAGAAGAATCAACTTTCTGGTAACAGCTTTCTGATTTCTTCTTTCAGGTTGCTGAGAGAAACCATGAACAAAGTCGATATGAATAATGTTGTTTAATTTTGCACTTTATTGACGAGTCCTTGTTGGCATTATTCATGACAATGATTTGAGAATTAAACGCTTTTGTTTCTTGTTATATGTACTTTGGCTTGTGCCCCCCCCCCCCCCCCCAATGCATTGCTGTAAGTTTCTAAATTGGTGTGTGAAAGGTAAGTAGAGTTAAATCTCTCTAAATATGCCAAAAGGAAATGAGACGGCAAGTACCTCTTGAATCATGAGGTTAAGTGTGTTGGGGTGATTCACAGTGGAGAAAATTTGAGTCTCTACTTAATTATATAACCGTACAAATGGTAGATTACTTCTCCACATATTTAAATAATGGTGTGAAATTTTATCACAGTATCCTTTGCCTATGTGGTAGATTAATCAATGTATTCAATTTTTGTTAAGTGGCTTCGCTTTTAGAGAAACTATAATTTGTTCTTTTTTATTAAATTTTGTTTTGTTGGTTTTAGTTCTTTAGTTGCGGAGCACAAATAATTTGTTTTGTTGGAATACCATTTTATTGATTTCAGAATACTCTTAAATAGAGATAGAATTTTACTTGGAAACAAAGACTATTCAAAATTTAAAATTTTTGACATTCTCATAAGGATCTTCTGTAAAGTCCCAGTCACAACCATTGAGAGTACGTTTGCAAACCATGTAGAGAGATTCTTTTAGACCCTGATTTTTCCTTCTCTTCATGCCTCTCTCCTAGAAGTCCTAAGAAATACATAGGTATTATTGAAGCTTCAATTCTTTTTATTTTTTATTTAAAAAATATTTTTATTTTTTATATTAATTTAATTAATTAATTTTACATTTGATTTGATTTTATATTATTTGATTTATTTTTCTACTTTTATTCAAAGTATTTTTTTTTAAATACATTGAATGGTATTATTGAAGCTTCAATCCTGCCCATCATGGTTGAATGGTAGCCTTTATCGATAGTCTATGTCTCCTTGTATTGGGAATGAGGGCAATTTTATATAAAAGATTCCATAATGAAAGTTTCACCAACCAATAGATAACTTTATCGTGTTCTTTGGGTTTGAATTTTCTAATAAAATGATGGAAATTCATTGGATGGTAGAGTGGGTCTAGCTGCTACCTTCTTACAGTTGATTATTTTGCCTATTGAAGCTCTTGTTTTTTTTTTTTTTTTTTATTATTATTGTTTTTTTAATTGTTTGAGCGATAACTTAAAATTTCATTCGTAGCATTGATCTTCAATTTAAAATCAAAATATTCTCAAACCAAAGAAAAACAAATTCTAATGCATAAAATATTGCCAACATAATTTGAAAGAAAAAAAGTTTGAAGATGAAATTCATATTACAAAAATTTATTGTTCCAATTGATAATCGAATAGAAGTAGTTAGCTATACACTATGAGAAGAGATCTCCCAAACTTATTGTGCAAAACGCCTTGGGCAGTGGAGGGCACTTAGCTGTAAGCTCGAAAGAAATTTTTTCCATTGTAGGCCGAGATTGGGGATTGGGATGCAAGCATGCAAGTGCAATTTTTATCATGTGGACAACGCCCTCTGCTGTTGCTTTTTCAGGGAGCGATATGCGGTGGTCTAACACATCCTTCAATGGTGTATGTTGGGCAATCGGTGGCATCGACGATGATGACGAAGATCCTGGTGATAAGAGTGCTGAAATGAGATCGCCTGGGTGCCTTCCTGTCATCACCTCCATTGTTACCACTCCGAAGCTATAGACATCGCATTTTTCAGTCACCTTCATTGTGTAAGCTAGCTCTGAAAAAAAAAAAAAACTGATTATGCATGGTTTTTTATCAAATAGTTGAAAGAAAATATTTTATAATAAAAGCTAAAAAAACACTTTATATTATCTTCACTATTACACATTAGTAACTTGATGTTGAAATAAAGCTACGCACCTGGAGCAGTATATCCAAAAGTACCTGCAAATGAGGTCCAATTGGATGAGTCAGGTATCAACAGTCTAGCTGTGCCAAAGTCGGAGACGTGTGCTTCATATTCCAAGTCCAGAAGGATATTATTGCTGGTAATGTCTCGATGAATGATCGGAGGAGAGCAAGAATGGTGTAGATAGGATAAAGCTCCACCCACCCCTTTCACAACATTTAACCTTCTTATCCAATTGAACTCAATTGCTTGTTCCTCATTGGTTATAATCTTTCTCAAGCTTCCTCTTTCAATGAACTCATAAACCAAAAAAGAATGCTTTGCATGTGAGCAAAATCCATACATTTTCACAATATTTCGATGTCGAATATTTGCCAACACACAAACTTCCTTTTCAAAAGCTTTAAAATCGGACACCTTTTCTGTTTGTGACCGGTGAAGTTTCTTCACAGCAACTACCTGTTCTGTTGGCATCACTGCTTTATAAACAGTTCCATATCCTCCTTCGCCAATGCAGTAGTTGGAGTTGAATTCCTCTGTAGCTTCAATGATATTCTCATACAACTTCTTCCCATCATGGCCCAATATCGTGAATATGTTTCGTTCTTGTTCATTTTCTGGCTCAGCGTTTCTCTTCCTAGCTCTTTTGCAGAGAATGTATAAAGCTCCAAACACTAAAAGCAAGCTTCCTAAAAGAGGGAGTACAATCAAAATCACAAGCTTGTTGCTCTTTCTCTTAACAGTTTTGCTGCTTTTTGGAAGATTGCATGGCTTGAGACCACTGGCGTTGCCACATATACCCATATTATCCCTTAATGCCTCAAATGAAGCGTTGTGGAAGGCTTTCATATCGGGAATGGGGCCTTGTAGCTTATTGGATGATATATCCACAGTTGTTAAGCTTAACATGTCTTTGAAAGTGCTCGGAATCCGTCCAGAAAGCATGTTGTGAGAGACATTGAGAGTTTCCAACTTTTGCAGTTGCCCAAGTTGCCTTGGTATCTCTCGAGTCAGGAAATTGAAGCTAAGATCAAGATCTTGAAGAGAAAGTAGAAAGCCTATCTCACTTGGAATGCTTTCTCTAAATTTATTACTGCTGAGGTTCAGCAACAATAAATTCAAGCATTCCCCAAGTTGTTTTGGAATCAATCCACTTAGATTATTAGATGCTAAATTAAGGAATTGAAGATTGGAAAGCATCTTAATATCTAAGGGAATGACACCTGAAAGATGGTTGTTGTTAAGGAGAAGCTTGTACAACAACTTCAAACCCCCTAAATCTTTTGGGATGGCTCCTTTCAACTGATTTGATGACACATCTATCAAGCGTAATTGAGTAGCCTTCCCAAGCTCTGGTGGTATCTCACCAGAAACATTATTGTTTGAGATTTTTAGGCTTGTCATGTTACGACAATCTCCCCATTTTGAAGAAAGCTCACCATAAAAATTATTGTAACTCAAATCAATATAATCCAGATGTGGATAGACACCAAAAACCTCAGAAATATTTCCTGTTAATTGATTCCAATCAAGCCTTACTCGGTATAAACTAGTACAGTTTTTCAAACTTTTCGGGATTGAACCTGAGAAGTAGTTGTAGGCAGCAGTAAAGTTTTCCAATAATCCTCCATGGCATAAATCAAGTGGCAAATGACCCGTGAATTCGTTTTTAACCAAACCCAATATCTTCAAATGGGTGAGATTGTTCATCTCTGAGGGCAATGGACCGTGAAATTTGTTCTCATGTAATCTCAAGTGCACAAGTGATTTAAGTTGTCCTATTTTTGAAGGAACACATCCAGATAAATTATTTGTACTTAGATAAAGCCTCGCGAGCATTGTCAAGTTTCCAATAGAAGAAGGGATGGGACCAGAGAGTTGGTTCATAAGAAGATTAAGCAAAGATAAATTTCTTAATTTTCCAATGGAATAAGGGATGGAACCAGAGAGCTTGTTATCCGAAAGATAGAGCGTAGATAGGCTTGTCAAGTTTCCAATAGAAGAAGGGATGGGACCGGATAATTGGTTACTAATAAGAGCAAGGATAGATAAATTTCTTAATTTTCCAATGGAATAAGGGATTCTACCAATTAAAACATTAATTGACAAGTCAAGGTTATTGAGAGACTTTAGCAATCCAATTTCTTGAGGAATAGAACCAGAGAGTTTATTACTCCAAAGAGAGAGTATGAATAGGCTTGTCAAGTTTCCAATAGAAGAAGGGATGGGACCAAAGAGTTGGTTTATAAAAAGAACAAGGACAGATAAATTTCTTAATTTTCCAATTTCTTGAGGAATGGAACCAGAAAGTTGGTTCTCGTAAAGATCAAGGAAAAATAAGTTTTTTAATTTTCCAATTTCATGTGGGATGGTTCCAGAAAGAGAATTGTTCGCAAGGTCAAGACAAAAAAGATTACGGAAGGCCGAGAAGTTGAAATCATGAAGCGTACCTCTCAAGCCAAAACTTTCAAGTGTCAAATTGGTGATGCTTCCAGAATTGTCACAGGTGATTCCAATCCAGTTAATGCAAGGGCTGATGCCGACCCAAGAAGAAAGAAGAGATTGGCTTTGGTTGTCAAGACTGGCTTTCCATTGGAGAAGAGCCTCAGCTTCTGTATTATTATTACCAAATGGTGAAGTTGGGGAGGAAGTGTGTTCAGCTAAAGCAAAGAAAGAAGAAGAGCTGAATATGTGAAGGAGCAAAAACAGGATGTGGAGAAAGAAGGAGAAGAATGGTTTGTTTAGTAAGGACGTCGTCATGGTGTGTTTTTCAAGAGACATAGGATATGGTTTGCTATGGTACTAGATTAGGTTCTTCCATGGAGAGGTATTTATAGACGTAGGATATATTGGAATTGTTTTTAATATCATTGATTATTACATCTCTTCTCTAATTAAGTTGAAATTAACTACTTAGATACATACTCTGTAAAATTTAATTGTATTTTTTATACAAAATATTTTATCCTCTATAATGACGAGAGACACTTGGAATTTCCAGTTCACCAATAATTTCCATATTTTCCACTGAAAAGATAATGGAAAAGTGTATGTGATGAGAGACTCGCCAATTTTCCCACTGAATAGAGATATATAATAAATTTTTTTTATAATTTTTTTATTTCTTATAAAAAAATATTTAAATTACACTTGAAGTATCCTAAATAATTTGTTTTTTATAAATGTTTCCTATTTTTTATAAAAAAAAATTAAAACTATCCTTGAATAATCCTAAACATAAATTCTAATTAATTTTTTTTATTTGTTATAAAAAAAATATTTTAACTATTCTTAAAGTATTCTAAACAGAAATGTTAATTAGTTTTTTATATAAAAAAACATTTAAACTACATTTGAAATATCCTAAATAATTTTTTTATAATATTTTTTTATTTTTTATAAAACAAATTAAACTATCCTTAAAGTTTTCTAAACAGAAATTCAAATTAATATTTTTTATAATTGTTTTTATTTGTTATATAAAACAAATTTAAACTGCTCTCGAAGCTAAGCCAAAATGCTAATTATTATTTTTTATATAAAAAAATTAAATTATTCTTAAAGTATCCTAAACAAAAATTTTAATTAATTTTTTATGACACATTTGTTATGGTACTTTACCTTGACGCGAACACATTTTCTTCCCCTTTTAATTTTTATATTTGGTTTTCTAATTTATAGCATTCTAAAAGAATAACATAACTTTAACTATATTTATATGTTATTGGTTTGCTTTTTATATTATTACCGTGTATGAACCTAATAAATTAATCAAAATCATGATATCACGTGTTAGGATCTGTTTTGAAGTATACTTGATGTTGTTTTTTAAAATATTTTTTATTTAAAATATATTAAAATAATATTTTTTTAGTTTTTAAAAATTATTTTTATTTCAGCATATCAAAATGATATGAAAATACTTAAAAAATTATTAATTTAAAATAAATATAAAAATAAAAAAATTTACAGAAACACTACGTGCAAATTGCTCTACGAGAAAGTCTTTGGCAATATTTATACAAGTGGTCTCCATATGATATGGACATTTCACGAATGATAGAGGGCCTTTGAACAGTTCTCTGAACAGAAGTAGACAAAGAAAGATGGTGCAAAGATTGAATGGAGTGACTAATAATTTCCATATTTTTCCACTGAATAGAGACAATGGAGGGCCAAACTACGAAGAAGAAATTGAGAAAACTACAGATCAGTACACTTGAACTAACAACCACGGGAACAGAAAAATGAAGTTCCTACAAATCCAATTTTCTGAAGTTCCTATCAGTCCACTTGAATCGATTATAAATTTATTTTTATAAAAAAAACATTTAAACTATTCTATTCTATCCTTCTAGTATCTTAAATAAAAATACTAATTATTTTTTTTATATAATTATTTTTACTTTTTATAAAAAAATATTTAAATTACACTTGAAGTATTCTAAATATTTTTTTTTATAAATTTTTCTATTTTTTATAAAAAATTTAAACTATCCTTGAATAATCCTAAACATAAATTCTAATTAATTTTTTTATACTTTTTTTTATTTGTTATAAAATTTTTTTTAACTACCCTTGAAGGATTATAAACAGAAATGTTAATTAATATTTTATATATATATAAAAAACATTTAAACTATATTTGAAATATCCTAAATAATTTTTTTATAATATTTTTCTATTTTTTATAAAAAAAATTAAATTATCCTTGAAGTTTTCTAAACAGAAATTCTAATTAATAATTTTTATAATTTTTTTTATTTGTTATAAAAAATAATTTAAACTACTCTTTAAATATCCTAAACCTAAATACTAATTAATTTTTTTAATATTTTTTATATAAAAAAATTAAATTATCCTTAAAGTATCCTAAACAAAAATACTAATTAATTTTTTGTTAAAGAATAATATAAATTATATCCTGGGACGTCATCTAACAGCTTAAGCTTTTAGGTTGAGATGGTTCTTTGACATGATATCAGAGCCTTGATGACCAAGCGGTTATGAGTTCGAATATCACCATCCCCATTTATTTGATAAAAATTAAACACAAGCTAATGTGAGTATGTGCAAGTTTCAAGCCCAAAGGGCTTTCACTTGAGGGGGTGTGTTAGAGAATAATATAAATCATATCCTGAAATCTCACCTAACAGCTTAAGCTTTTAGATTAATTTATCACATATATTTGTTATGATACTTTACCTCGATGTGAACACATTTTCTTTCCCTTTTCATTTTTATATCTAATTTTTTAATTTATAGCAATCTAAAAGAATAACATAACTTTAACTATATTTATGTGTTATTGGTTTGCTTTGTTATATTATTGTCGGACCTAATAAATTAATCAAAATCATGATATCACGTGTTAGGATTTGTTTTGAAGTATATAGTTGATGAGCTTAACTTAAAAATATATTCATTTAAAAAAATAAAAAAAATAAAAAAATTTACAAAAACAAATATTATGGCAGAGGATTCTGGACCGGTGACACCTCAAGATCTACATGGGAGGATGAGGCACGGGCTTACATGAGCTCATGTCCACACAAACACTACGTGCAAATTGCTTTACGAGAAAGTTATTGGCAATATCTATATAAGTGGTCTCCATATAAAATTTATGAAATTTAAACTAATAACCTATATATTTTTTATTTGTTGAATCTACATTCCATCCAAATCACCGATAGGCAAATTGGAGCACATGGTCCCTCTCTATATATACTTTCTTTACTCCAAATTTAGTACATGGATCTACAAGATTCCACAGTGAAAGTTTCACCAACCAATAGATTGTTATCGTGTTTTTTGAGTTTGAATTTTCTAATGAAATGATGGAAATTCATTGGACGGTAGAGTGGGTCTTGCTATGGACATTTCACGAATGAGAGATAGCATGAGAATGAGGTTTCAATGGAAGATATTGTAATTGATGTGAGACACTTGTGGGTGTTTTTTTTTTCTAGCAATTTGATCACTAATTCAATATATTCAATGGAAGATATTGTAATTGACGTGAGACACTTGTGGAGAAGATGAGGCACGGGCTTCCATGAGCTCAAGGCCATGCCCTTGCATGTCCACAGAAACACTACGTGCAAATTGCTCTACGAGAGTGGATGTGGTTTCTGGTAGCAGCAGTCGCGATTTTGTACAAGAAAGTCTTTGGCAACATCTATACAAGTGGTCTCCATATCATATGGACATTTCACGAATGAGAGATGGCATGAGAATAAGGTTTCTTGAAGGCACAAGACTTTGACAATTCTGTTTAAAGAAGAAATCTTTGTTCAGCACAGCACAGACAATTCTGTTTTAATGAAGATTATTGGGATGTGTTTCTTTGAACTATACAAAACGGAAAAAGATGAAATGTTGACGATCCAGTTCTTTGAACAAAAGTAGACAAAGAAAGATGGTGTCTAATATTTGCCATTGGAGACTAAGGAGAAGAGGACCTAGCTCTTCTTAGCTTTGTCCTGTTATTTTTGTTTAACCTACACAGCGAGTATACATAATGGCTAAATGAGCTGATTTACAACGAATTCCTCGTTAAATCACTCTCTGTAACTGACAGAGGGCTAACAAATGGCATTCTTCATATATACACCAATAAATAAATAAAAAATCATAGACGACTATGCAACCTCTGGTTTGACAATCTATGACGGACCGGGGAGGGAGATGAAACAACAGCTGCCTGTTGGAAGTGATGACATAGCCAGAAGATTGCTTAACAGCAATTCCATTCTGAGGTTTGGTGTTCAAAGAAAAGAATGATTATCACACGGAAATTCCTGCTGTATTTTCCTTCAGTCTCCTCTCAGCTGCTAGAGCAGCAGCCACGGACGGGGGCAGATGTCTTAGGTTTTCAGTTGGCTTTCCATCACTTTCTGGCACAGTGGACGGCACTGCTGCGAATAGGGACTCAACATCCTTAAGGGTTAAGAAAGGCTGATCCTGATTCCTCGTGTTCCCACTTATGAATGAACTGGTGCTTCTACTTCTGTTCAGTTTATATATGCTCTCTTCCACGGTGTCTTTAACCTAATAAGATCATAGAAGAAAAGTGATAAATTTTGTTAGAACACATAGAGACTATAAAGCAGAATTTTCAAAGTTCCGGACAACAAGCAAACTAGAAAGCACGAGAGGGGTTATTGAAGCGGGTGGGCCGGTTATCACTTAAACCACGGAGACGTGTGCAGCACATACTTGATACTGCACAGAAAGAAGCAGGGCCCTCTAACCCTATTTTCTCACACATTCATCATCTTCTGGAACGGTGAAGATCTTATTAGGTAGTTTTGGAATCATTTTTTATTTTTATGGGTATCCATTAATTTTTAACAAATTTATTTTCTTCTCTTTTATGTCTTTATTGGAATTTGATAGCTTGGAGGGTTTATCACATCACCCCCATGATTTCTTCATTTTAATCAAATCAATTTTCTCAACAGAGAGAAGAACAATGGCAGCAGGGCAAGAGAATGTTAAGCACCTTGAGGAGTGCTCGGTTGCCAAGTTAGTTTCATCTTCATTTTTACTTTCGATTTGTAAATGTTTCTTTATCGCTGATTTGATGAAATTGAAGACTTGAAAAGATTTTGATTTTCTGGGCTGATCGCTGTGGTTTCAGTTAGTTGAAAGTTTCCCTTAAGTTAGTGAGTTATACTCTCATGTGACTGCTGTTAGTCAGAGGAGTTTGCGAATGTGCATTTCCTTTTGATTTAGGCACAGTTTGATCTTTATTAGAAGGGAGAAAACTGAAGATCGGACATTTGTTTGTCACACTGCTATCCTAACCACATCTAGTATTGTACTCATGAACAGATTTGTGTCTTGTTTCTGATTTGGTCTTGGTCTTTGACTTCGATTGAGAACACCAAGTTTTATGTCTTAGTTTCATTCTAGAAGGCCATGTCCCTCAAACAACACTTACACTAGAAAAATATTTATGCAAATAATATGTGCGCATAATTTTCTTCTCCTTCTTTATTCATTTACCTGTTGTTCCGAACAAAACTATGATGATAACTACTGAATGATCTATATCTGCAGCGCACTAGGTACATGGGTTTTCTCAGTTGCAGGAGCTTTGCTTGCGATTCCAGTTGGGATAAAACGAAAATCATTTGGACCCCTTGTGTTCTTTGGTACAACAGGTACAATGCTTGATATTATAATGGGGATTAGTCAATGTGAAAGAGAACATGAAGAAGGCAAGGCAAAGCTACTAGAAGCCCAGAATTCTGCTGGGGATGCATCATTTACAGTAACAGAATCTGAGTCTTGATCTCGAGCTCACACAGTCGTGTACCTCATGGTTCAACTTGCTTGCCATCAGAACCTAATGCTCACACAGATGGTGGATTGGCTTCTCCTTTTTGTTACTTTGTGGTGATTCTGTATTCTGCTTCTTACAGTCCTGTTTTTCACTTTAAAATAGTTGATGATGATGTAACTTCATATTTTGATCAGCCAAGAAGACTTCATTTTTTATAAAAAGAAGGTTTTTCAAGAAGCCTTTTCATTGCTCTAAAAAGGAATTCATTGGTTTCTTTGTTTATGAGAGTGGTTTGTGAAGTTGAAACCTTTCGAAGTCATTTGGGCACATCTGACTCATTGTTGTCAAAGTCACAAGTTGATTAGTGATTTTATAAGTTAATATGTATGTAACAGTTTTGTAACAGATAAAACGACTATAATTGCCATAACAGTTTTAACTGCCTTCTTAACCGATTTAACACAGAATTTCTTCCATTTCTTCATCCTTCTTGTTATAGTCTGTGTAGCCTTCTTCTAAGACTTCAATCACAAGTAATCAGCTTAGCTTTCAACATGAGTTTCACTCGGTATCCAGTAACTTTAATAATTCTTAAGCTACTGCCCCTCCCTGCATGTGCTGTGCCCCAAGGATTATAAAGGAAACTTACCATCACTGTTTCTCAAGTCTTTCTTTTCTTCGATTCTTCATTAAAATCACTAGATGACAGTAAATTTTTCTTTTCGCGGTCTAAATTCCAGTAGTAACGATTTCTCTCTGAGTTCCTTTTTTGCAGATTCACTGCCTCTTCAGCAGATGTAATAATTCCTCCATGTAATTTGTTAAGACGAAATAACCTTGCCTCATATTCCTGACAAACAAATATAAAAATGTGATCACAGTGAATCCCCTCTCCCCCTTCTTCAACGTACCAAATAGTCAAACATCTAAGTAAAGAGGCAGTTGACTAACATACCTGAAATGAAGCATTGAAGAAAGTTCAAATCTTTAAAACTTCAATAGACTATTAAAAAAACGAATTCAATCTAGCAATACCATAGCAGACGTCGATGCAAAAAACCGTTTGTAAGACATGTTTAACAACTAAACTTCAACCACAACTGCAAGCTACAGATAAAAATTTTGTAGAAAGATATAATCTAAGCTCTAAAACATTTGTGCAAATTCACCCCATTCTAAAACACAAGCAGCAAATATTGAGAAAAAATAAAGGTCACTTTATCAAAAAACAACAACTACAGAGTTTGTAAGAACCTCTTCTGGAATCTCAGGATGCGCCTATCGCCTTCATGCCTATCAGAGTCATGCAAGAGGTCCTCTTTAAGCACATCATATCTACTACAAATGTATTTGAAAGAGATGTATCTCGTACGCCTTCATACACATAAGTTTTTAAGGAATCTGGACAATTACCTAGTCAGTCCTTCAATCTTGCTGCATCAGAAACAAAATGTACATGACCACAATTCAATAAATTTCCGATGAAAATGAAATTTTCCGCATCAAATATTCACTCCATATGCAGTAGGTAACAGATTCTTGAGTCTTCACCTAAGAGATGTGAACAGGTTATAAAATACAGAAGACGCAGCCCATAGCTATCAATTTAGATTCCAATCTTGAATCAAATGTTAATACACAAGTTTGTGAATCCAGACATAAATAAGTATAGTTTGTCTACTAATCTGACTGAAATGTGCACTTATGTACTTGAAAGCAAAAACACACACAGAGGTTAGACCACCATAGGGACAGAGTTAAATCTTTTGTTTAAAATTTTAAAAATCTCATAACTACAGCTCATGACCAGCACTGGATTTACATGTCTCAGTAAATCTGTAGCTAATAGATATTCAAGTTCTATTTTCTCATGGGACCTGGGAGTAATGTGGCACTTGGTTCAAGATTGAAATGTCATTAACATATAGCTAATAGCGAGGAAAAATCATGTCACGGGCTCAATTGTGCCAAAAAGTCAGTACACCCCTTCATGTTGAAAAATGATCACTTGTATTGTCAATGTGATTAGTAAAGCCTGATATTTATATTTCTTCCTCAGCCCAAAGAAATTATGGTGAAATAATGAACGAAGAAAAGAAAGAAGAAAAGCTCATATCCATATAAATGATAAGCTAAGAATTTGGCTGCCAGTGCAATAAAACATGAAGGAATGCTGAAATTTGCCACGTGGGAGCAACAACTGAACCCATCATATCATGCAAGTGCTGACATGATTCTTAGAAATCTGTTTCATTTCCGTTTCTTCTAATGATGTTGAGCATATGTCTTAGCTTGATAATATATTGTTGTCAGTTTTTTTTCTAGAAGGATCGTTGTCACATTTTCAAATAACAACAATTGAAATATTTGGGTTAATCTTTGCGGAAACCATTCTTTAGAATATTCTTTCCTAAACCTCTCTCTCTAGGAAAGCCGGTGTAAGCTTTATTATTTTGGAAAAACCACTTCAAGAAGAGTCAGAAAATAGTGAAAAGGGAGCTCATGTAATTCTCCACCCTTATTTTGGTCCTCATTTAGGAAGGGCAGCAGCAAGGCCAACCACCGCTGCCACCAACTGGAGAGAAGACCATCAACGCAGCGACCACCGCCAACAGTCACTTCTCTGATCTTCAACCATCCAGACGGCAACACGCAATGGTGACGCTGAACCCATAAGAAGAAAGGATTAATGGAGGAAGATAGTGGCATATCTAAAAGAAAAGGTGTAAAACAAAAAGTAAAATCTATTCCTTGTGTTTGTTGGGTTGCCTTGCAAGTGATTAAGAGATCCACCGCCGACGGGAAAAGGAAGGGAAGAAGAGGCTGAGCTAGATCCCACCATTTTCAGTTTCTTCCTCGTAGCGGTGCTTGATCCCACGCACTACCAGTGGTGGTGGTGCGTGGAGGAGACGCGCCGCTAATGTTTTAGGTGGTCTAGAAGCTTTCCAGCAGTTTCCTGGATTTTTAGAGGCTATTATGTAATTTTTTATTTGTGTAATGTGTTTATTTTATTTTAATTTTTTGTTATTTATAATTTCACAAGGATGTATGAGAAAAACATAATAAAAAGAGATGTGTGTGTGTGTGTTTGTACCTTTTAATATATGTCTTTGAATTATAAAATCAAAAAGATTAAAGAATTTAATGTTTTAATTTACATATGATCAAGTATTTTAGGGACAAATAAAATCAAGTTGTATTTCTCGTGAAAATATAAGAACATGTTTGTACATATATTTTTGGGATTTAAAAACTGATTTATTAAAACCTTAAGAATTTGAATAATATGTTTAAATTTTTAAATCACATCAATACCACAAAGCAGCTTACTTCAAGTAGGGTGCGCTAGGGATGCTAATACCATCCCAAGTCACAATCAGACTGACTATGTAACCTCTTGTTAGACAATCTATGACGGACCTGGGAGACGCTCTCCCCTTTGGAGATGAAACAACAGCTGCCTGTTGGAAGTGATGACATAGCCAGAAGATTGCTTTGCTGCAATTCCATTCTGAGGTTTGGTGTTCAAAGAAAAGAATGATTATCACACGGAAATTCCTGCTGTATTTTCCTTCAGTCTCCTCTCAGCTGCTAGAGCAGCAGCCACGGACGGGGGCAGATGTCTTAGGTTTTCAGTTGGCTTTCCATCACTTTCTGGCACAGTGGACGGCACTGCTGCGAATAGGGACTCAACATCCTTAAGGGTTAAGAAAGGCTGATCCTGATTCTTCGTGTTCCCACTTATGAATGAACTGGTGCTTCTACTTCTGTTCAGTTGATATATGCTCTTTTCCACGGTGTCTTTAACCTAATAACATCATAGAAGAAAAGGGAGAAATTTTGTTAGAACACATAAGAGACTACAAAGCAGAAATTCTAACAGATGACATGAATTTTCAAAGTTTCGGACAACAAGCAAACTAGAAAGCACGAGAGGGGTAATTAATTGAAGCGGGTGGACTGGTTATCACTTAAACCGCGGAGACGAGTGCAGCACATACTGGATACTGCACAGAAAGAAGCAGGGTCCTCTAACCCTATTTTCTCACAGATTCATCATCTTCTGGAACGGTGAAAATCGTATCAGGTAGTTTTGGAATCATTTTTTTTTATTTTTATGGGTATCCATTAATTTTTAACAAATGTATTTTCTTCTCTTTTATGTCTTTATTGGAATTTGATAGCTTGCAGGGTTTATCACATCACCCCCATGATTTCTTCATTTTAATCAAATCAATTTTCTCAACAGAGAGAGAAGAACAATGGCAGCAGGGCAAGAGAATGTTAAGCACCTTGAGGAGTGCTCGGTTGCCAAGTTAGTTTCATCTTCATTTTTACTTTCGATTTGTAAATGTTTCTTTATCGCTGATTTGATGAAATTGAAGACTTTAAAAGATTTTGATTTTCTGGGCTGATCGCTTTGGTTTCAGTTAGTTGAAAGTTTCCCTGAAGTTAGTGAGTTATACTCTCATATGACTGCTGCTAGTTAGAGAAGTTTGCGAATGTGCATTTCCTTTGGATTTAGGCACAGTTTGATCTTTATTAGAAGGGAGAAAACTGAAGATCGGACATTTGTTTGTCACACTGCTATCCTAACCGAGCAGTCCTCAAGGTGCTTAACACTCTCTTGCCCTGCTGCCATTGTTCTTCTCTCTGTTGAGAAAATTGATTTGATTAAAATGAAGAAATCATGGGGGATGTGATAAACCCTACAAGCTATCAAATTCCAATAAAGACATAAAAGAGAAGAAAATAAATTTGTTAAAAATTAAAGGATACCCATAAAAATAAAAAATGATTCCAAAACTACCTGATACGATTTTCACCGTTCCAGAAGATGATGAATCTGTGAGAAAATAGGGTTAGAGGACCCTGCTTCTTTCTGTGCAGTATCCAGTATGTGCTGCACTCGTCTCCGCGGTTTAAGTGATAACCGGTCCACCCGCTTCAATTAATTACCCCTCTCGTGCTTTCTAGTTTGCTTGTTGTCCGAAACTTTGAAAATTCATGTCATCTGTTAGAATTTCTGCTTTGTAGTCTCTTATGTGTTCTAACAAAATTTATCACTTTTCTTCTATGATCTTATTAGGTTAAAGATACCGTGGAAGAGAGCATATATAAACTGAACAGAAGTAGAAGCACCAGTTCATTCATAAGTGGGAACACGAAGAATCAGGATCAGCCTTTCTTAACCCTTAAGGATGTTGAGTCCCTATTCGCAGCAGTGCCGTCCACTGTGCCAGAAAGTGATGGAAAGCCAACTGAAAACCTAAGACATCTGCCCCCGTCCGTGGCTGCTGCTCTAGCAGCTGAGAGGAGACTGAAGGAAAATACAGCAGGAATTTCCATGTGATAATCATTCTTTTCTTTGAACACCAAACCTCAGAATGGAATTGCTGTTAAGCAATCTTCTGGCTATGTCATCACTTCCAACAGGCAGCTGTTGTTTCATCTCCAAAGGGGAGAGCGTCTCCCAGGTCCGCCATAGATTGTCTAACCAGAGGTTGCATAGTCGTGTATGATTTTTTTTATTGGTGTATGTATGAAGAATGCCATTTTTTAGCCCTCTGTCAGTTACAGAGAGTGATTTAACTGTTGGTGGGAGAAACCACTGGTGGTGGCTTTGAAACACTCAGAGGGGATAAAACACACTGTTTTATTACACAAAACCGAAGCTTACAATAACTTAGCAAAAGCTTAACAATAACTTAGCAAAAGCTTAACAATTACACGCCCTCTCTCTCTCTATTCTCTTTCAAGTGTTCCTCTCTATTCTCTCCACACATATAACATAAGCTGGGCACTCTATTTATACACAAATCAAAATACGAAAATTCAGCCTTCAAGTGTGAAGGCGGCTGGCGGCAGCAGGTGTGAAGGCGGCTGGCGGCTGCGGCTGGTGGCTGGCGGCTGGTCGGTGGCAGCTGGTGGTTGCCTTCCTTGACCATCTGGGAGCTTCTGGATTGAGTTTATGCAACAAATCTCCCCTTTAAACTCAATCGAGGGATGTCATGCCAAGCATGAATACTTCTCCCTTCAATGCCTTCTCTCTGCTTGTAGCCTTTATCCACTAATTTGGCTTTCGTCTTGTAGACCCATTTGACACCTATTGCTTTCTTCTTTTCTGGTGGATAAGTCAGCTTCCAGGTATCTTTCTTCTCAATGGCATGTATTTCTCCATCCATTGCTTTTATCCATTTCTTTTCTGTGACAGCTTTATTGAAGCTTAATGGGTCACTATCTGCATGAAAACAAAACAAAGTTGTATCTTCCATAACCTGAGTGGTATCGTACAACTCTTCAAGATTCCGCATCTTTCTTGGTCCTTCTGATGAGGATGCTGATGGTGGTGTTGATGATGATGCTCCTGGTGTGTTCCTCCTGTTGAATACAGGGAATCTGTGTACCGGACTTTGTGGTTCAGCTGCTGGTATAAACACTGGACTTTGTGGTTCAGCTGCTGGCACAATCGGTTCTTCTACAAGTACTGTTGGTACTTCTTCACCTTCAAGGATCAAATCAGTGTTGATCCATCTGACTGCTTCTTGATCATCATTCCATGCCCAAGATTTATCTTCTTCAAAGATAACATCTCTACTTGTAATCACCTTCTTTGTGATGGGATTATACAGCCTGTATCCCATCCTTCTTTCACCATATCCGACAAAGATGCATTTCTCGCTCTTATCATCGAGCTTTCTCCTTCTTGCATCTGGGATCTTTGCATATGCCACACAACCAAAGACTCGTAGATGAGTAACACTTGGTTTGTGACCACTCCATGCTTCTTCTGGAGTGACTCCTTGCAAACTTTTGGTTGGACAGCGATTTAGTAGATACACTGCACATGATACAGCTTCAGCCCAGTATTGCTTGGGCAACTTCTTTGCTTTGAGCAGACTTCTCGCCATGTCAAGAATCGTGCGATTCTTCCTTTCGGCTACACCATTCAGCTGTGGTGTATAAGCTGGTGTCGTCTGATGTCTGATGCCTTGTTGTGTACAATAGGCTTCAAAGTCATTTGCTGTATATTCTCCACCTTGATCAGATCTTACGGTTCTGATCGTGTAACCAGTTTGCTTCTCCACAATTGCTTTAAAATCTTTAAAACAATTGAATACTTCTGACTTCCTCTTCAGAAAGTATATCCACGTCTTTCTACTAAAATCATCAGTAAAAGTGAGGAAGTACCTATTTTGTCCAGTCGACATAGGCGTAATTGGGCCACACACATCTGTGTGTACTAACTCCAGTGGCCTCTTTGCTCTCCAGTTGACTTCTTTGGCAAAACTAGATCTGTGATGTTTGCTGAGGACACAACTCTCACAGACTTCATCTGGATGATCAATGTGAGGCAAACCTTTGACCATCTTCTTACTTGCTATCATCTTCATACTCGTGAAATTCAGATGTCCAAGCCTCAGGTGCCAAAGCCATTCTTCACTGTTGGTGATGGCACTCAAACACCTTGTTGCATCATACTGGATGTTCAAAGGAAACATCCTATTCTTGGACATTTTCACGTAGGCCATTAATCTCCCATTGTTGTCTCTAATTGCCAAATGACAATTCTCTGAGTAAAAAGTATAGCCTTTCTCCAAAAGTTGACCTAAGCTGATTAGGTTCTGCTTTATGGCTGGGACATAATAGACATTGGCGATGTAGCTGGAATCGCCATTCTTCAACTTGATTGGGATGCTGCCTTTACCTTTGAATGGAACCTTTGTGGTATCTCCAAAAGTAACTAGACCTTGCTTGGTCTCATCTAGATCACCAAATAACTCTCGGTAGCCGCACATGTGGTTGCTGGCTCCAGTATCTAGATACCATATATTTTCCTGTTTCTCGCCATGTTCTTGTTGGACAAGTAATGCAGATGCTTCTTTGTCATCCTTCTCTGCATAGTTGGCATGCTCACGTATCTCCAACGGAGCTTTCCATCGGCATTCAGTGCTATAGTGCCCAAATTGATTGCAGCTATAACATTTGATATTCCTCTTGTCATGGTTATTGTAACCGCCTCCTCTTCCTCTAGGAGTGAATGCTTGTTGGCCTCGGCCTCCTCTGGTGGTGCTTCTACCACCTCTTCCTCTTAAGCTTGTATTCCAAGAACCTCTTCCTCTTCCTTGGAATCTATGAAATCCTCCTCTGGATTGTTGATTTCCTGCTTGAGTGGTGTAGCCACCTGTTGAAGTCTCCCCTTGCTCATATCTATCCTTGAAAGACAGCTTTGCTTGTAAGGCATGCTCAATGGCCTTATCTTCATTTCGCTTTACAATCTTCTGCTCATGAGCTTGCAAAGAACTCATAAGCTCATCAACTGTCAACTTGTCCACTTCCTTGGACTCTTCAATTGCGACAACAACATGATCAAATTTTGGATCTATAGATCTCAAAATTTTCTCAATAACTCGAGTATCTATGATGGCTTCTCCATTTCTTCTCATCTGGTTTACTATCACCATAATCCTTGTGTGATAATCAGAAATAGACTCCGAGGACTTCATTTACAATAGTTCGAAGTCACCTCGCAAAGATTGAAGACGAATCTTCTTGATTCGGTCAGCACCTTTGTATTTCTGTTGGAGAGCCTCCCATATATCATGTGATGTTTCAGCGGAAGCTATGATCTCGAATGTATCTTCATCAAGACCTTGGTAGATGATGGTCTTTGCTTTGTTGTCCTTCTTTCTGTTGACTTTCAAGGCTTGCTTCTATGCTTCTTGTAAAGCATCTTCTCTTTCTTTGGACTCTGGTTCATCATAACCAGTTTGTACAATATCCAAACACTCTTGTGACCCAAGAAATGCCTTCAATCTGATGCACCAACTATCATAGTTGTCTTTGGTCAGCTTTGGAATGAGTGTATGTGTACCTTCTGTAGTCATTTTTCTCTTTGAATGACTATATCACCTTTCTGGGAGCCGAATTTGACCAAACGGACACTGTAGATCGATCCGAAATGGTCCAAATAGTAGGGAACCGGTCTGAATTTGTTGAAATCGGGTCAGAAAATAGGTGAACCGGTCAAAAAACCAATTCTGTACGGCGGGCGGTTCGCTGGGTTGAACCGGGAATATTCTGTGGAATATTCGGGGAATATTCTAGGGAATATTCGGGGAATATTCTAGGGAATATTCTCTCGCTCGGCTGCGACTGGAAACGCGGCTCGGCTCGGCGCGGAGGACGGCTCGACTTGTGGCTCGGCTGGACTCGGCTATCGACTCGGCTGGCTCTCGGCTTAGGCGGCTTACACAACTCGAATATGGCGCGCGTGGAAGGCACTCGTCTTTAACCTCTGGCGCGCGTGGCTGCGCGTGGTCGTCTGTGCAGAATCTTCAGGAGGCGCGTGTGGCTCACCGCTGTCTCCGATCAGGCTGATTCTTGCGACAGTGAGTTCGTCTTGATGAGCTCTACACTTTGGAATGATCAAAACTTGTTTTGGACAACTTTGAAAATTCGGATATACCCCAAAACTCTTCTGTTTTCCGATGAACGAGGCTCTGATACCAATTGTTGGTGGGAGAAACCACTGGTGGTGGCTTTGAAACACTCAGAGGGGATAAAACACACTGTTTTATTACACAAAACCGAAGCTTACAATAACTTAGCAAAAGCTTAACAATTACACGCCCTCTCTCTCTCTATTCTCTTTCAAGTTTTCCTCTCTATTCTCTCCACACATATAACATAAGCTGGGCACTCTATTTATACACAAATCAAAATACGAAAATTCAGCCTTCAAGTGTGAAGGCGGCTGGCGGCAGCAGGTGTGAAGGCGGCTGGCGGCTGGCGGCTGGTCGGTGGCGGCTGGTGGCTGGCGGCTGGTCGGTGGCGGCTGGTGGCTGGCGGCTGGTCGGTGGCGGCTGGTCGGTGGCAGCTGGTGGTTGCCTTCCTTGACCATCTGGGAGCTTCTGGATTGAGTATTCAACATTAACGAGGAATTCGCTATAGATCAGCTCATTTAGCCATTATGTATACTCGCTGCGTAGTTATCGAAGACTAGGTTAAACAAAAATAACATCGAAGACAAAGCTAAGGAAAGCTAGGTCCTCTTCTCCTTAGTCTCCAATGGCAGATATTAGGCACCCACAAGTGTCTCACGTCAATTACAATATCTTCCATTGAATATATTGAATTAGTGATCAAATTGCTAGAAAAAACTTTCAAGATACGTTAAAAAAATGTGTTTATAAACATTAATTAGCATTTTTGTTTGGATTAATTTAATTTTACCATTGCCGTAGAAAAGATATTCACATCAACTCCAGCTTTCCCTCATGGAACTACTTTTAACAACAATCTAAGTCAGTACAAGATCAACAGAACTTCGGAAAAATGGATTTATAAGAACTTAACCAGCCTCGTTGAAGGACCATTTTTTTTTTTTTTTTATTAATTTGGATGTCCAGATAAATTTATACACATCTCGACTAATCTCATTGGCTTTAAAATTAACAATCATATAAATCTTTAATAATTTTAAAATTTATAAGATTCAAATTGATATTTTTAAAAAATAAATTCAGAATCCAACCAATTAAAACTACTTGAATTACAGACATACTTGTTTGACTTGTTCCGTGGTTGTTACGGGTACTGATCCATAGTCTTCTCAGTCTCTTCGTCAAAGTTAGCCCTCAATCTCTTACGGGTACTGATCCATTATGGACTAATGTCCTCTTTTCCTGCCCAATTCGGTGCACCCGGCTGACTGCTTGAGCCTCAGCTGCTGGATTAATTGAGCAGTGGCTCCACAAGAACAACATGCTGTGCTTCTAAGAGATTGAGTCCATTGGCTCCATGCTGGATCAAGAGCAGCAACACTTGAACATATTTTGTTTCTTCTTGTTGTCTATGAGCTAAGTACAGAACATATAAAAGCAGGCTATGTATAGTCCATCACCATAGACTCCAGATATCCAAATACCGACATGGAAACCGAAATTCACAGAAATGGCTAGATTTAAGGAAAAACCTAAAATAACGTCAATTTAATAAGCCCTATAGATCAACAAGGAAAATTCAAGTATATTCACTTCAATTTACTATGATAAACATATAAAAGCCTAATTAGTCCGAAAAGGTAATACACCAGATCCCTCACTAATTCAATCTAAAATAACATTGCGTATCAGCAAATAGCAGCAGCAGAATCTATCATACAAAATACTAAACTAACCCATCAAATCAAACTACCCTTCAAAACAATCCAAAACACCAGAAAACTATTTAAAAAAAACAAAAAGCAAAATTCAGAGAAACATGCACACACACAGGGAGAGAGAAACACTCACAATAAAGGAAATGGAAAAGTTCATAATCCCAGCAATTTATCAGACTAAAAATAAAAAATAATTATTAATTAAATCATGAAATAAATTAAAACCCAATTAACCAAGTGACCAAACAATAAAAAACAATAAATCATATACAGAAAGAAAGTGCAAAAAATAAATATTAGGAGCCCATTTGTGAGCATCAGTTTTAGTAAATGTGATTAGGAGCGTGGAATGTACTAGAATATCCTTTCCATCCATTAACTTAAAGCTCTGGGTTGGACTTCGTAATAATAAAGACAGACCAGTTGGAAGCGTTTGGGACAAAATTCAATTTTTTTTTTTTTATTAAAATTTAATACAGTTTATATGTTCTGTAATGTTTTGATGTGCTGATGTCAAAAATAATTTTTAAAAAATAAAAAAAATCATTGATATGCATTTTGACACAAAAAGTTATTTTAAAAGCAACCGTTACCACACTGCCAAACATACTCTTTGATCAGTTGCTGGCAACAAAGATCGACTTTTTATAAAAAAAAATATATTTAAATTACTCTTCAAGTATCCTAAACAAAAATACTAATTATTTTTTTTAAAAATATTTAAACTAGACTTGAAGTATCCTAAATAAGTTTTTTTATAATTTTTTTTTATGTTTTATACAAAAATTAAACTATCCTTGAAGTATTCTAGAAATTCTAATTATTTTTTTTTAAATTATTTTTATTTTACATAAAAAACATTTACTTTATTTTTCAAATATCCTAAACAGAAATTCTGATTATTTGTTTTTTGGATTCCGGTGACGACTAGCCTCCTCCTCCTCCTACTCCAGTACCGTCTTTATTTTAGATTTAATATATTTGAATGTATTTTTTATATTAATTTTATATTTGATTTGATTTATATTATTTGATTTATTTTTTTATTTTTATTCAATGTATTTTTTTTAAAACAATAACATTGAACGGTATTATTGGAGCTTCAATCCTGCTCATCATGGTTGAATGGTAGCCTTTATCGATAGTCTATGTCTCCTTGTATTGGGAATGAGGGCAAATATATATCACAATTAACTCTGAATATTAATGGGTACGGAGCAGTCAGCTGTCTATGTTTTTTATTTGTTTTTTTAATTAAATAATAATAATAATAATAATAAAGAGAAGGCTACTAAAACGTTGATGTCTTCTTCTTTCTTCTTTTGATAAGAATATAGTTAGTACCGAGAAAATGAAGGAAAACAGAAGCCGAAGAATTAAAGAAAATGAAATCGATGAGGAAAAACAGGAGAGGGAGAGAGGGAGAAGGGGTGCTTCTGGGCGGTAATCGTGAAAAGAAGGAAAGAAATAAGCAATTAATTGAAAAGATTTTGTACTTGCTGAAGGACGAAAGTGCCCTTCAAGTTAAGACAAGGAAAAGAAGGTAGCTGGGAGAGAGCCAGGTGGCGATCATGAGAGGAGAAGGGTGACACGTGGTTGTGACTGGCACAAATCTCTTCCTTTTTACTGATTATTTAATTAACTCGTTGTCTTCTTGAGGTCCGTGTTGAACAAACCTAAAAAACAAGATGCCTTTCTAATTCTAGAGCAGAGGACACGTTTCGAGATGTAACAGACGCTAGAAAAAGTGTTGAACAACGCTAAAAAATAATATTTTTCTGGGTAGGTCACCCATTACAATGCGACCAATTCTCCATGTTTTTTATCAGGGTAGGTCACCCATTACAATGAGACCACACTTCACATTCTTTCCTTTTTTTCAGGTTAAAGGGGATTGGCGAAAGGAATCTCAGTTTAGCCCAACCATACACAGGACTTTGGGTCCAGTTGAAGTTTTAGGTTAATCAAATTTTAAGACGACCAGTTTCGGAAGACCAATGTTATTTTTTCTTTACAACACTTACTATGCACAAATCTTTGCTCCGTAAGCATTGTAAAGAGGGGGGCAACTGTTGTAACCCATTTTTGGGTCCCCATAAAAAAATAATAAATACAAAAAAAAAAAAAAACAAAGAAAGCTCAAAACGGTGTCGTTTTGAACGGCACCATCATCTTCTTCCCCTGGACACGTAGCGAAGCAGGGGAAGAAGAATTATTTTTCTTCTTCTGTTCACCGCCACGTTCGCCTTCAATAAGACGCCGCCTCCCTTCAAAAAGACGCCGAAAAGGGACACCCACTTGCCCCGCTTTCCATGTATTAAGGCATGTATTAAGGGATAGTGGAGGGGCGGCCAACAGTGGTCGCCCCACCACATTGCCCCCCCCTGTTTTTGCCTATAAAAACAGGGGAGGGGGAGTAGAAATGGGAAGACAAAGAGAAGGGGAAGAGAAGAGAAGGGAGAGACAGAGAGAAGAAAGCAGAAGAGAAGGGAGAGAGAGCGAAATAAAAGAAGAAGAAGAAGAAGCAGAGAAGAGAGTAAAACAGAGGAGAGAGAGAGAGGAAAACAACACCGCCGGCCACATCGAACAACCAGTTCCGCCGCCGCTACCCCTGCCACATCAGTTGTTGCCAGCATCACCACTGCTCCAGGTAACTTTCTTCCTTTTCCTGTAGTTTTTTGCTTCAGCTTCATCTGCATGCAGAACGTTTACGTTCTGCAGCAGATGAAGATTAATTAGCTAGTTACTGTGCTGTGCACAGTAACTGGCTAATTAATTAACGGTTACTGTTTGCACAGTAACCCGGTTTCTGTGCACATGTACAGTACTTGCTAATTGATTCTCTATGTGCAGCACCCCGTTTGCTATGTGTATAGTACCCAGCCCATGCATTTGGGCCAGGTTCAGCCCAACCCATGTATTTGGGCCTGACCCGGCCCATTTCAAAGAAAAAAAAATCAAAAACATTTGTTTCAGCATTTTATAATTTTTTCCGCGTAGTTTTTATGTCATTTTGATTAATATTCGGTGGTATTTTATGTTGTTAAAAATACAAAAATCTGATATTAAAATACCCGGTTTTCGTTAAAAACTTCCAAAAATACAAAAAAATTTTAAAAAGAGAAAAAAATGTTTTTGTGCATACGGCCAAGTGTCTCAAATCTAAAAAATCATATTGTATTTTTCATACACCAAAAAACAATGTTTTAGCATGCATTTTGGTTTTAATAACCAGTTTATTAAAGCCAAGAGGATATTGACCAAAATTTCAAAAACAACAAAAATTTTATTTTCTTTGTCTCTTAGTATTGTCGCACCCCCAAAAAAATCTGAATGCGGCATCGGCTGGCGACTTTCGTTTTGTTTTACTGATTTGGTTCTTTGGAGTCGCCACCTAGTATTTTGGTCACTAGGAACCCTAACTGGTCTTTTAGAGATTCTAAGGCAAGGGACTGGTTGCGTAAAGGGAAGGTATTAGCACCCCTAGTACGCCCTACCTAAGGTAAGCTGCTTGGTGTTTGATTTGCTCTATAATTGCTATGGTGCTGGTGTTTTCTAATCCCATCAATTTTCCTAGGTTTGATTCAAATAAAAATTATTTGGATAGAAATCCAAGGAGATTCCATGTGCTTTGAAAGCTCATTTTTCCCTTAGTATTTCAAAAGTTGGCGACTCGTAAATCGCAAGGAAAAAGGGACCAAGATTTAGAAATCTAAGGAAATTCAGAGCGCTTTAAAAGCCTCTTTTTTCCTTAGTATTTCATACTTTCACGGCTCGTAAACCATGGAGACAAAAGTTGAAATATCCTCGATTATAATCAAGGCTTCTTTCAAGGATGTGTGCGGATTTATTACTCCCAATAATATTTTGGATATTCGTCTTTTAAGGATTTCTTTATCCAAACATTAGCGGTGAATAATAGATGAATTCCCCCTACCCAAAATAAGATTTTTGTATTCTTTGGGATATTGGCCAATACCCTTTGGAGTTTTACAAACATGTTGTAAAATCCAGAAATGCAAGAAAATAATTTGTGTTTAAGAAATCTATGCGAAAACACATTTTTCAAAACTTCCAATATTTGTTTTTATATAAAAAGAACATTTCAAAACATGTTAGAGTATTGGCCGTATGCATGAAAACATTTTTTCTTTAATAAACATTTTTTAAAATGATTTTGGAATTTTTTTTATTTTAATTTTTTATAAAATTATAATACACACACACACACACACATATATATATATATATAATTCACGTCCTGCATGAACAGTAGGACGTGAATTATATTTCACGCCTACTGTTCATGCAGTGAACAGTAGGTAAGGAGGAGGAAGAAGAAGAAGAAAAGGAGGAAAGGAAGAGGGGAGGAGGAAAGGAAGAGGGGCTCACTTGGCCGAAGGGGTTTTGGCTTCTGTGATGAGGTGGTTCAGCCGGTGGTTGCAGCTGTGGAGTTGGAGGAAGACGGCGTCGGGTTCTTGTTGCAGAGGAAGAAAGAAGAGAAGAAAAAGCTGCAGAAATTGGGCGAAAATGCTGGTTTTTTAGCTGAATTTGGACCCGAATTTCTCCTCCCTCAGATCATCAAATCCGACTCTATTTATAGGCTGTGGAAGAGGGCAATCTTTTCTACTTTGGGGAAAACTTTCAGCCCTTGATTCAGTTGGGAAGCATCTCAACCGTTGGCTCGAAGTGTGCACCTCGAGCTGCCAAATTTGGCAGCTCGAGGCTGTGAACAGCCCGAGGTGGCCACTTTGAGCCACTCAACGGAGCCGTTTCTAACTTTTCCGACCCGACCGGACCATTCTCCGGGATAAAGGGGTTTCATGTGGACATGTTGGTGCAAGTTTTGTCGGATTTGGAGACCACACGAGCCGGAAAACGTACCTGGAAAGCAGCCACTCAGGCAGCTTTTTGAGGAAGAAAGTGAACAGTAAATTAAGGCACCTTTTCCAAATTGGTCCCTGGTTTCGGATTTTCTCAATTAAGCCCCTAATTGATCAATAAACTTCCAATTTCTTCAATTAAGCCCCTGAATCAATTCCAAACAGCCCCCTCTATCTTTGCGCCTCTTCCAAATTGGTCCCTGGTTTCAGATTTTCACAATTAAATCCTTAATTGGCCATTAAACTTCAATATTTATGCAATTAAGCCCCTGATTTGACCTAATAAATTCCTAAAAAATATATTTTGGCCCCAGAACTTAATTTCTTTTAATTAAAGCCCAAATTGACTTAAAAATCAATTTTTCTTGCACTCAAATCCTCTATAAATTCAATTAAAAATCCAATTAAGTCCATAAACCTCCAAATTTGGACTTTTCTCCTCAAAAATCAAAATTTTTTATCCACCAGGGCTCTTATCATTCAAGAATATATTGTCAAAATCCATCTTTGTATTTTTATCCTCCTTGACCGATTTTTCTGACCACTTTCTGAGCGCTTCTGCCTCTTGTTATTTTTCTAGCCTCTTTTGGCTATTTATTTTATTTATTTTTGTGGGGACCCAAAAGGGGTTACAACAGATGCCCCCTCTTTATAAAGCTTACGGAGCAGAGGTTTTGCACAGTAAGTGTTATAAAGATAAACCAAAACTGAACTCCCGAAACTGATCTGGTTGGAGCTTGATCGCTCTGAAACTTTGTCTTTACAGCAATCCTCCTCAACCCAAAAACTATGATCAAAATTTAGTCATCTCGAGATCCCTTCTGGCGATCTCCTTTAACCCCAAAAACTTGGAATCCCATCCGGCGATTCTTCTTAACCAAGGCTAAAATATGAAGTCCCTTCTGGCGACCTCCTTTGACCAATATCGAAATGCGAGATCCCTTTTGGTGATCTCAATCAACTTGGAATCTCATCTGGCAATTCCTTTACTCACAACCAAATACAAAAATGCGTGATGGTCTCATTGTATGGGTGACCTACCCAAGAAAAATGATGGTCTCATTGTATGGGTGACCTACCCAGAAAAATAATGGTCTCATTGTATGGGTGACCTACCCAAAAAAATAATGGTCTCATTGTATGGGTGACCTACCCAAGAAAAAAAATGGTCTCATTGTATGGGTGACCTACCCAAGAAAAAAAATGGTCTCATTGTATGGGTGACCTACCGAGAAAAATAATGGTCTCATTGTATGGGTGACCTACCCAAGTGGAAAAAAGAAGAGTGGTCTCATTCTTATGGGTGACCTACCTAGGGCAAGAATTCTTAGTAAACTCCATGCTTTTCTAAGAAATGGTTTCAATATGAGGTCCCTTCTGGCGACCTTCCTTGATGAATGTCGAAGTACGAGATCCCTTCTGGCGATCTCAAATAACTTGGAATCCCATCGGGCGATTCCTTTTACCAAAGCTAAAATATGAGGTCCCTTCTGGCGACCTTCATCGAAATACGAGATCCCTTCTGGCGATCTCCTTTTACCAAACAACTTGGAATCCCATCTGGCGATTCCTTCTACAAAAGCTGAAATTTAAGGTCCCTTCTGGCGACCTCCATCGAAATACGAGATCCCTTCTGGCGATCCCAACAACTTGGAATCCCATTTGGCGATTCCTTTTTACCGAATGCTATCGATGTCGTTCTTCCTGCTGGCAGGGTTTGAAAACCATTATCTTCTCTTCTTGTTGTTCTAGAATCAACTCAATGATTCTTTCTTCGTCCATAATCTTGTTGGAATGTGCTAAGATCTCCTCCTGTAACGATCCAAAAACATACATGCAATGATTTATGATTAGATGCAATGCATGCATTCGTACCTGGTTTTGAAACATAGGCCCCATCCTCTTCTTCTAGTTCATGAGACTCCCTCTTAACATGGACTTGCTTTTGAAGTCGTATGCTGGATTCATCTCTCGTGTTGCCTATCATATTCTTGGAGAAGAAGTCTTTGACGTTCTTCAAGTAGTTCTTTTCTAAAAAATGTATGGCTTGTATTTGCCTCTTTGTCATGCTTTTGTCAAATGCTTTAGCTTGGTTTTCAAATCTAAAGGCTTCCATCCAATTTTAAACACTTAAAACTTTTCATAAAACATCTTATCTTGCCCCCAGTGTAGGGGTGTGATCCTAGTCTGGGCTTTTATATAGAGAAGAAAATTCATTCAGCTAGTGATAAACTTTTTTAGTGAGTGAAGGGATAATGATTTTTTTTTCTCATTTCAAAATGCACATTGTTATGGTTGATAAAGACAATTACAGATGATTATAAAGTGACCACTTAATCATTTATCCATGTAATTCATTATGCTATCAGAGGTAGGGTTGTACTTTAGGGTTAGCTTTTCTTAAATTTCATATTAAACCATTTTATGATACTTTATTTGTAACCACTCAAACTTGTTCAAAAAGTGCATAAACTCATCATTTATTCAAAGAAAAGGTAAGCTCAAAGACAAACACAAAATCTAGCTGACATCATGAGCCCTGATTGCCGACTGGAGAAAATAAAAGCAATGACAAAAACATGCTAAGGCAAATAAAGTTGTTTTACATTTTGAAAACTACGAGAAGTTTGGGTCAACCCATTCTGAAATTTCTTCTAGCGTGTGGAAAGTCAAACGGGGCAATGCTTCATCTTCCTTCCCCACTTGTGTTTCCTTGTCTTCTCCTTCGATCTCACCTTCTTTATTATTGACGATTCTTGACCAAGTTTTCCAACCCTTTACCCCCTATTACTTTTGTCATGACCAGGTAATGGATTTGAATTGATATTGGGTGTGTCTTCAAATGACACCCATCCTATCTTGATGAGCTTCAACAACTTGTTCTTGAAAGCGTAGCACGTTTCAAGACAATGCCCGGGAGTACCAGCATGGTACTTGCAAGTCAACTCAGGCTTGTACCAAATTGGGAATGGTGGTTGTAGTGGTAGTGTAGGGATATGAGCTATTTGTCCAATGCGCAGTAGTTTGGCATACATGTCCTTCAAAGGCATGGGTAATGGCGGTAATTGTTCTGAAATGTATCTTGTGTTTGGTCTTTGGTTGTTGTTTTGGGTGTTTGACTGGTTATTTGCTCGATTAGGGGAAAAAGATTTGTTAAAGTTTATGTGGGCCATATGAGAGGTAGGTATTTGTGGGTTATATGAATCCGTTATCTTGTCATTGGACCCACCTTCGAAGTTGTTAACGGGACCTTTCATTTTTCTTCCAATAAAACCCTTTGTCTCCAATGGCTCAATTATACGTCCAGCTTTAATCCCTTGCTCTATTCTTTCCGCTATGCGTACAGCATCATAGAAATGCTGAGATGAGCTACCCATTAAATGCTTATAGTAGGGTGCCTTGAATGTATTGGCGAACAAAGTCACCATCTCCGTTTCTATCAAAGGAGGTTGCACATGCGTGGCCTCGTCCTTCCATCTTTGCGCATAAGCCCTTACTGACTCTTGGCTTCTCTTTTCCATTGACATAAGGCTTGTTCGATCTGGAGCAATTTCCAAATTGAACTTGTATTGCTTAAGGAAAGCCTCCACTAAATCCTTCCATTTCTTAATCCTGGCATTATCCAGCCTCATGTACCAACTTAGCGCCGACCCCGATAGACTGTCTTGGAAAAAGTAGATCAGTAACTTATCGTCATGAATCACCTTAGCGATCTTATTGCAATAAGATCGAAGGTGAGTGTTTGGGCATTTCAACCCAGTGTACCTTATAAACTCCGGTATCCTAAAATCTTTTGGTACCGTGATGTTTGGTACCAAGCATATTTCAGACGCTCGCATGGGGTCAAACCAGTCATTTCCCTCGACTGCTCTTAACCTTTCTTCCAAGGCTGATATCTTGTCATCGTTCATAAAACCAGTGGACCTATTCCAAGGCTGTTGTTCCAATATACCTATGTGAGCTTGAGGGGGCTGAATGGGAATGGTAGGTGCAAAGTGCTGCTCCGTCACTGAATCTGCCCCCAAGTTCTGAGATAACCCCGGGACATGAGTTGACGGTGCTCCTATAGGTGGTTGGGTAGACGTTCCCTCCCTGTTCTTGGCTCTTACAACTTGCTCAAGCAGATTGGTCAGTTGAGAAACTTCATTTTTCACAGATTCCAACTCGGTCTGGTAGTGCGACTCTAAGTGAGCTCTTTCTTCGTTTTCCATTCTTGTTCTTTGTCGAGTGTTGTGGATTCTAGAAGGGGGACCTATGTTTCTTAATCTGCAGATGCATGCATAGATGAGAAAAATGTATGATTTAGTGATGATGGCCATTTCGTTCACAAATCCTGCAATTCAAAATGCACGGGGTTTAGACTTGTTTTGATGCGTTTTGATGCAAAAGATATATTGGAACATACACCCTAAGGATAGGTTCTAGTTCTTTTACGTGAGACATAGGGTGGGTTTACTACTAGGTCTCTAAAAGAGGGTCTCTTGTTGTTCTAGTGACCACCCTTGTAAAGGCGATATGGAGGTCCAACAGATAGTGGGATGGCACGTGTACCAATCACAATCAGTCTAAACACTCAGCAAAGAGTTGGGGTTTACACAAACTTAAACCTTGACTCAAGTCATAAGGCAAGCTGCTAGTCCCCCACTTAACCTTAAAGTTACATGTGTGTGCCCTCAAAATATAATAACAATAATAAAGTGATGCATGACCATGCCATGTACGATAGAATGTAAAGATGTATGCTAAAGCTTTTAAAAAAAGCATCGTAAGAAAACAAAAACCAATAACACATAGCATAAACAAACAAAAAAAATCAAGCTTAGTCCAAGGATCCCCAGTGGAGTCGCCATTCTATCGCACCCCCAAAAAAATCTGAATGCGGCATCGGCTGGCGACTTTCGTTTTGTTTTACTGATTTGGTTCTTTGGAGTCGCTACCTAGTATTTTGGTCACTAGGAACCCTAACTGGTCTTTTAGAGATTCTAAGGCAAGGGACTGGTTGCGTAAAGGGAAGGTATTAGCACCCCTAGTACGCCCTACCTAAGGTAAGCTGCTTGGTGTTTGATTTGCTCTATAATTGCTATGGTGCTGGTGTTTTCTAATCCCATCAATTTTCCTAGGTTTGATTCAAATAAAAATTATTTGGATAGAAATCCAAGGAGATTCCATGTGCTTTGAAAGCTCATTTTTCCCTTAGTATTTCAAAAGTTGGCGACTCGTAAATCGCAAGGAAAAAGGGACCAAGATTTAGAAATCTAAGGAAATTCAGAGCGCTTTAAAAGCCTCTTTTTTCCTTAGTATTTCATACTTTCACGGCTCGTAAACCATGGAGACAAAAGTTGAAATATCCTCGATTATAATCAAGGCTTCTTTCAAGGATGTGTGCGGATTTATTACTCCCAATAATATTTTGGATATTCGTCTTTTAAGGATTTCTTTATCCAAACATTAGCGGTGAATAATAGATGAATTCCCCCAACCCAAAATAAGATTTTTGTATTCTTTGGGATATTGGCCAATACCCTTTGGAGTTTTACAAACATGTTGTAAAATCCAGAAATGCAAGAAAATAATTTGTGTTTAAGAAATCTATGCGAAAACACATTTTTCAAAACTTCCAATATTTGTTTTTATATAAAAAGAACATTTCAAAACATGTTAGAGTATTGGCCGTATGCATGAAAACATTTTTTCTTTAATAAACATTTTTTAAAATGATTTTGGAATTTTTTTTATCTTTATTTTTTATAAAATTATAATACACACACACACACACATATATATATATATATATAATTCACGTCCTGCATGAACAGTAGGACGTGAATTATATTTCACGCCTACTGTTCATGCAGTGAACAGTAGGTAAGGAGGAGGAAGAAGAAGAAGAAAAGGAGGAAAGGAAGAGGGGAGGAGGAAAGGAAGAGGGGCTCACTTGGCCGAAGGGGTTTTGGCTTCTGTGATGAGGTGGTTCAGCCGGTGGTTGCAGCTGTGGAGTTGGAGGAAGACGGCGTCGGGTTCTTGTTGCAGAGGAAGAAAGAAGAGAAGAAAAAGCTGCAGAAATTGGGCGAAAATGCTGGTTTTTTGGCTGAATTTGGACCCGAATTTCTCCTCCCTCAGATCATCAAATCCGACTCTATTTATAGGCTGTGGAAGAGGGCAATCTTTTCTACTTTGGGGAAAACTTTCAGCCCTTGATTCAGTTGGGAAGCATCTCAACCGTTGGCTCGAAGTGTGCACTGCCCGAGGTGGCCACTTTGAGCCACTCAACGGAGCCGTTTCTAACTTTTCCGACCTGACCGGACCATTCTCCGGGATAAAGGGGTTTCATGTGGACATGTTGGTGCAAGTTTTGTCGGATTTGGAGACCACACGAGCCGGAAAACGTACCTGGAAAGCAGCCACTCAGGTAGCTTTTTGAGGAAGAAAGTGAACAGTAAATTAAGGCACCTTTTCCAAATTGGTCCCTGGTTTCAGATTTTCTCAATTAAGCCCCTAATTGATCAATAAACTTCCAATTTCTTCAATTAAGCCCCTGAATCAATTCCAAACAGCCCCCTCTATCTTTGCGCCTCTTCCAAATTGGTCCCTGGTTTCGGATTTTCACAATTAAATCCTTAATTGGCCATTAAACTTCAATATTTATGCAATTAAGCCCCTGATTTGACCTAATAAATTCCTAAAAAATATATTTTGGCCCCAGAACTTAATTTCTTTTAATTAAAGCCCAACTTGACTTAAAAATCAATTTTTCTTGCACTCAAATCCTCTATAAATTCAATTAAAAATCCAATTAAGTCCATAAACCTCCAAATTTGGACTTTTCTCCTCAAAAATCAAAATTTTTTATCCACCAGGGCTCTTATCATTCAAGAATATATTGTCAAAATCCATCTTTGTATTTTTATCCTCCTTGACCGATTTTTCTGACCACTTTCTGAGCACTTCTGCCTCCTGTTATTTTTCTAGCCTCTTTTGGCTATTTATTTTATTTATTTTTGTGGGGCCCCAAAAAGGGGTTACAACAAGTATCCTGGGTATGACATTACACGTAATGCATATTCCGGATATTTAATTCTTTTTTTTTTTCGGACAATAGAACCTGGGGTATGACATTACATGTAATGCGTATTCCGAACAATAAGAAACCACAACACGACCTTAGATTTTATCAGACATTAAAACAATGCAGCCTACCTTAGGTAGGGCATAGTTGGGGTGCTAATACCTTCCCTCTACGCAACCAGTCTCCGTACCCGATCTCTAAAGACCAGTTAGGGTTCCTAGTAACCAGAATACTAGGTGGCGACTCCCAGTTCATATTTGCACTTGTAGAGACAAGAATTCCTTGTCTCTCCCTATTTGTCAGGAATAAATATTCCGTTTTTTCCATGAGGGTGGACGATCGCCGCGCCGCCGCACACGTGCGACAAATGTTAATTTTACATGTATAATATTTATATTGTTTGAATCCAATATATATGTATACACACCCTTGACATTTATATGACACGTATAATTTCTATATTCAATATATTATTCCTTTATTTTATGTTAAATTATAAATAATACTTGATTTATAAAATATATATAAAAAATATTGAGCAGAAAATATTGAATAAGATATGAGTATAGTAGAAACTTTGATATATAAATACCTACCACTAATAAATAAATTCATTTGTTTATGTGCAGCGTGAAGAAGAACTAGAGAGGATCTTGACAAGTGTTGACGTGGCAATTATATCAGCTTAGACAAGTTTGAATCTAGTCATTTTCAGGTTCAATTGCTTCGGATCTCGATGTATTAAAAGTTTAAAACTAGAGATATTACACGCTTGACCTTATCTAAACACAAACAGATTGGTTGCATTGTTTGCTGTTTTTTTATTTATTATTATTTGAAAAGATGAGATCAGTTTCATTTGAGTTTGTAACTATTCCTCTCAAGAAGTGCACTTTAACTGCACACAGCTCAGATGTATTATGAATCTACATTTATATTTTTCCTGAAAAAAAAGATATTTATTTTAAATTCCTCTCAACAATTATCACAACGGGTGTATGAGTTAATTTAGGTATATTTTAATTAATTTTATAAATTAATAATCATACAAAATGCAAACGGTTAGTAATTTGTTGAAATTTATAGAACCCAAACTTGTAACTTAAAAAACAAAATGTAAAATCTGATGAGGGAAGCTAGCAAATGGTTGTATATACGGAAAGGCATTACGATGGATAGATATGGCCTAAGGAGTTCTGGCTAGGAGATTGGGTTTTAAGCGGGACCGGTGTGACCCCTCCAATCTTTCCTAGAAACTTGCTTAGTTGAAGGATTATCCATACGATACTATTTTCGTATATGTAACAGTTTGTAATGAAACTGGTGAAGACTAGTAGGAAGACAGCACAAGGGGAACAATTGGGTTTCATATGATCAAGGATCTAATGTAGTGGTGATTTCTCTAAAGAAATTAGATTCGGCGACTGTAATTTCTTGAAGGGAAGGGAGAATTGATGAAGACCCTAATAATATAAGAGAAATATAGCAAGGGGATAAAGATTGACACCTTATTTTGACTTGGATAGGTGTTGTGACAGGATGAGCTGCTGTCAAACATAAGTAAGGAATAAGGAGAAATCTAGAGAACATAAATTACACGAGGGCACACAGAGATTGTGCAAAGTACCCGTAGGATCTAACGAGGTATTGTAATGAGACAACAAGTGCAAGGAGAAGAAAAGTTCCCAGATGAAGCTCATGGCAGAGACTGTGTGAAAAGTTGTACAATGAGAAGTCTCTTATGCTCTTGATGAAGACAATAGGCGAAGACCTTTCAATGCATGCAAAGATGGAAATAGAGTTGTTGCAGATGCACCTAATTAAGGGGATGCGACCACCTATGAGGAAAGGCGATGAAACCAAAGAGAGTTGGTGTAGGTGGAGTGATTAGTACTTAAAAGTGCATTTTTAACTAGGTTTTATATCTTCATTTTTCACTTGTAGTATCAATAACTCCTTAACTAAAACATGTTTTATAATAACAAGTATGATACTATAAGATACCTTAATATATGGTAAATGTTCATCTTAAATGCAGGCATATCACATAAATCAAAGGATTGATTAATGAATTCAACTACTGAAATTGTGAAGATAAAGAGAGGGTGAAGCTTAGAAAAGTGATGCTGGTTTAATCCAAACTGGAACACTGTTCTGTAATTGGGTCATATCTGGAGTTGTAGATCTTTGATGTAGGTCTGCTTTATATGGATGGAAAGATAAGACATAGGCCTAAAACTTTCATGTGGATTCCAAGAATTAAAAAGGCCGTTTTCAAGTCCAAATTATAGCAACAATGGAGAAGTCCGAATCTGTCCTACAGCCCAGACACTGTTCAGTGTTTAGCCCATAGCTCGAGTTCTAGAAGTCAAAATAACCTCAATTGTTTTTCCTGGAAAGCTAAGATAATTTCCTAGAACTTTCATGGTACAAGTGGTTCCAGTTCTGATGTAAACAATGACGTTTTGTTCAGACAAGAAGATAAGGATTGTTACCAAGTCAAGATGTGGCCACCCACTCAACAATTATTCATCAAATCAATAGTTCCAAATTTTGGCCTATAAAAGGAGGCATTTGCCATGCATTTAGAGATCTTGGTGTTCAGATCAAGATCATGCTCTTGCTTTCTCTCTTTGTATTGCTTATGTTTTGCTTTTATTAATATCAAGTTTATGCACTTCATTTCCTTTCCTCTACTTAGTTAACTTCTTTCTCATTTATGTTCTTATCTTGTTCATTTATGTTTCTTTCTTTCATTATGTTTAGCTAAATCTATTATGTCAAGGTGAAAAGGTTACACTAATGGTGTAAGAATAAGTATAGTATAAACTCAACATGGACTTTAATGCTTGATACTAACATGTTTTATATTTGTTATCTTGTTTACTTTTAATACTTTGCTTGTTAAATGGTTAATCTAGATTTATGTTGTATAAAACTTGGTACAACAAATACTTGACACTTTCATAGCCCATATTGTATGGTATAACCAACACCTGAGCTATGAAAGGAACTTGATTTGTTGTTAATTTAAAGTTATAATCATGAGTGCCTGACAACATTTACAAGTATTAGCATTATTCGAATAAGATAACTAATGTAATCATGTTAACAATTTATAATCTGATTGGAACCTCTTTTATGTGTGGTTTCCAATTGAATAATAAGAGTTTATACTATACTTATTTGAAGTACCATTAGTGGATCCTCTAACCTTGACATTTGTTTTTATCATTGTTTAATCCTTACAATAATCTTCCATCTCAAAGTTCTCATTAATTTCTTCCTCTTCTCTTTTTTTTTTTTATTACTACTACTACTACTACTACTATTATTGTTATTATTATTTACATTCTTGTTATATTTTATGTACGTTAAGTATGCTCTGTGTTTGATCAAGGATCCTGACATTGTTGGTTTTGCCTTATTCATTCGCATCAGAAATCTGTTTATATTATCTAATATATCTCTTTGATATTTTCATAAACTCAGTATATAGGCTGGAAACTTGTGACCCGATTTTTTAGATCATTATTAGGTATAACAACGCCACGTACTAAGTATATTATTATTATTACTATTACTATTATTGTTATTATTGTTGTTGTTGTTGTATTGTTATTTATAATTTATACAATTAACCTCTTTGTGGTTCAACCCCGGTCTTGTCGGGTTATTTATTACTTCGACACTCCTGCACTTGGGAGAAGACATCAATCTTTTGGTCGTGTCATGGAGCTATCAAGCAAAAAGGTATAGAACCTCCAAACATAGAAATTGAGATGGAGGATTGCAAGGAGTGTACCACAACTCTCTCTTTCTATATGATCAGAGGCAGTGATCTCTCCCAAATCCACATGGTAGTAGAGAATCTTGGAGCAATTGGAGTCATCTAAGCTGAAAGAGGATGTGACCGTCTATGAAAGGAGAAGACACCTTAGAGAGAAGGTGTAAGGGCCATAATATGAGCCCAAGTTCAGACCGTCGCATGACGATGAGCAAAGACACCTTAGGAGGAGGTGTGAGGGCCATAATAGGAGCCCAATTACAGAACGTCCTAGAGCCAATGTGATGGCTAGATATGAGTGGACAAGTGTATAGATAGCCAATGTAGTGGTTATGATGAGTATGAAGACAAATACATGATTGACTTTCATGGATATTACCCCATGCTAAAGTACAATGAGCTAGAAGACATTTGCCTTGGACAATAAGTGGGTGACTTGTGGAGCATTAAGACATGATTGCTAGGAATGAGCAGAGGGCATGCGCAAGTTCCTGGAACAAGTTGACTCTTGTCAATGTGGTGAGCTCGGTAATGGCATTGTAATACTCAAAGTATGAGTACAAATATGGATCAACCTTTAATGGGCTGCCTCCATAGTTAAAGGTAGAGACTACCTGAACTCTTAGGACTAAGAGCGAGAGACTAATGGAGAATTAAGGCGTGGTTTCTAGGGTGGAAAAAAGGGCAGACGCAACTCCTGGATGAGTAGACTCTTGGAAGAGTGGTGAGCTTGTGATCATATTGAGATACTAAGATAATGATTGTCGTATTTGGAAAGAGAAATTTCTATTTGAGGGGTTGTTGTAAGCCATATCGTGAGGCTTGAAAAATCATTCCGGACCGAGCATGGTTGATACGCTTGAAGGGGAATGTTATGTTCTAGAGACAAGTGTTAACACTCTTCAGACGTGATGTGTGAGACCATTTGGTTGAAGTGATGCTTTGGTGTGAGCAAGGGTGTGCTTTGGTGACTCTGACGATTGAAAGGTTTGGCAAGTACCTGTAAACTTGGTCGAAGACGCTTTCAGAATGGACGCTTGGAAAAGTTGTAGGATGTAAGCTTGTGCTAAACAAGCAAGATGACAATTGCTCATATAAATGGCAAAGGGGGTGATTTTTTTTCTAGAAGGATCGTTGTCACATTTTCAAATAACAACAATTGAAATATTTGGGTTAATCTTTGCGGAAACCATTCTTTAGAATATTCTTTCCTAAACCTCTCTCTCTAGGAAAGCCGGTGTAAGCTTTATTATTTTGGAAAAACCACTTCAAGAAGAGTCAGAAACTAGTGAAAAGGGAGCTCATGTAATTCTCCACCCTTATTTTGGTCCTCATTTAGGAAGGGCAGCAGCAAGGCCAACCACCGCTGCCACCAACTGGAGCGAAGACCATCAACGCAGCGACCACCGCCAACAGTCACTTCTCCGATCTTCAACCATCCAGACGGCAACACGCAACAGTGGCGCTGAACCCATAAGAAAAAAGGATTAAAGGAGGGAGATAGTGGCATATCTAAAAGAAAAGGTGTAAAACAAAAAGTGAAATATACTGCTTGTGTTTGTTGGGTTGCCTTGCTAGTGATTAAGAGATCCACCGCTGACAGGGAAAGGAAGGGGAGAAGAGGCTGAGCTAGATCTCACCGTTTCCAGTTTCTTCCTCGCGGCAGCGCGTGATCCCACACACTGCTAGTGGTGGTGGCGCGTGGAGGAGACGCGCCACTAATGTTTTTGGTGGTCCAGAAGCTTTCCCAGCAGTTTCCTGGATTTTTAGAGGCTATTATGTAATTTTTTATTTGTGTAAAGTGTTTATTTTATTTTAATTTTTTGTTATTTATAATTTCATAAGGGTGTATGAGAAAAACATAATAAAAAGAGATGCGTGTGTTTGTGTTTGTACCTTTTAATATATGTCATTGAATTATAAAATCAAAAAGATAAAAGAATTTAATGTTTTAATTTACACATGATCAAGTATTTTAGGGATAAATAAAATCAAGTTGTATTTCTCGTGAAAATATAAGAACATGTTTCTACATATATTTTTTGGATTTAATAACTAATTTATTAAAACCTTAAGAATTTGAATAATATGTTTAAATTTTTAAATCACATCAATACTGTTGCTACCCAATTTTTGACCCATGTTTTTGATATATTTTGAAAAAAAATTCCAAAAATAGAGAAAAACAATGAAAATCCAAAAATATGTTTTTTAATATATTTGTGTCATTTTAGCATTTTCAACGTCGTCTAAAAAAATTTAAAATTTTTAAGGGTCTTTCGAACGCGTTCGACTTTTCATGCGTCATTTTTAAAATAATTGATTTTCCGTATTTGAGTCGATGTTGATATTGCTCGTTTTCAAAAAAATACAAAAAAACAAGAAAAATCAAATTTTACAAAAAAAGAAAATTAAGGGACCAATTTTGAGGCCGAAACAATATTTTTGCCTATGTATAGGGAATTTTGAATTTTGGAAGGAGGGGCAACCTAAGAATTTTTTTCTCTTCACCCGAAACTAGCCGTTCCCCCTGGCCCAAGACCATTTTTTTAATCTCTCTCTTTCGGCTGAAAATTAAGTACTTAGCCCCCACCCATGGTCTTCTTTTCCTTGTTTCCCGCCGACAATGGTGGCCCTCCTCACGATGAAAGCTTCTATTTCTTCTCATCCCCAGCTTGGCAAAAGGGGGGAGATTGGAGCCATTTTTTCGCCGGGTCCCGAGAGCAGTGGGCAGAGACCCACGATCCCCAGCTCCTTTGAGATTTTCTCCTTCTCCCCCACTGGACCTCCATTTTTCAGACAAACCCCCACAACCATAGCTCCCCCACTGGACCTCCATTTTTCAGACAAACCCCCACAGCCATAGCTCCCCCACACACGGCCAAACAGCCCCAAACAGCCCCAAACAGCCCACAAACCCCCCGGTTTATTTTTTTCTTCTTCCTCTTCTCCAGCCGGCTGGCCAAGCCACACAACCCCCACACATCCATCTTTTTCCCTGCGATCCAGCCTTTTTTTTTACTCCCCCATCGTCTCTCCATCAACGCCGGTCTCCATCAGCAGACTCACCGGCCCCACAACACAGCCTCCCCCCACCGATCTTCCTTTGACAGCGCCTCCTCCTCTCCTTCACCGACAGCTCTCCTTTCGCAGCTCTCTCCTCACTTCGCCTCAGCAACAACATCTCCTTCTTCGGCCGAACAACGCCGTCCACACCGTCCGCCAGCAGCGCCTTCCACAGCCGTCCACGGATCCACCATCAGCGCCGCCCGATCTACCACCGACAGCCCCCCCCTTGGTCATACAACCGACCACCTGAAACAGAGAAGGGGAAACAAAAAGGAGAAGAACCGATCTGTAGAGGAGCCGAGCCGAAACGGAGAAAAAGAGAAACCGAAGCAGATCTCAAAAAACAAAGGAAATAAAATCTAAAATCAACTGTTTGTGGCCTTTTGTTTGCGTTTCTTGTGGCAGGTGAAGGTAGCAGTCACCGCGGGCGAGGAAGAAGGGAGTATCTCCCCTGTTGTTGTTCTTTTTTTCGGCGGCGCGTGAACCCACGCGCCACCAGTGACGGTGGCGAGTGGGAAGACGCGCCACCAGTGTTCAGCTGCCCAGAATATGTTTCCAACACTGTTCCGGTGGTGCCCCATAAATTCCAGATTGTGTTGGGGCTGTTTTTTGTAAATTTTAAATTAATTAATGTAATTTTTATTTTGATGTTTTGAATTTGTATTGTATAAATGTGATGGAAAAGAAAAAGAAAAATAAATAATAAAAAATTTGTGCTGTGTGTTTGTATTTTTTTTCTTATGACATTGAATTATAAAAAATAAACAAAAAGACAAAAAGAATTAATTGTTAATTTAAATATGGTTAAATATCTCAAGGATAAATAAAATCAAGTTGTATTTTCCATGAAAATGTAAGAACAAGTTTTTACATATATTTGGGGATTCAATAACTGATTTATTCAAGCCTTAGAATTTAATTAATATTTTAAATTTTCAAATCACATCAGAACACAAAGCAGCTTACCTCAAGTAGGGTGTGTTAGGGGTGCTAATACCATCCCTAACCACAACCAGTCCCTTACCCGCGATCTCTGACAAGACCAGTACATCAGGTTTCCTAGTAGCCCTCAATGAATTACTAGGTGGCGACTCCCAACGAATCAAATTCAGCAAAATATCACAAACGAAAAAAATCGCCAGCCGATGCCGCGCGCCGGGATTTTTTGGGGTGCGACAAATACCATGAAGTAGCTTACCTCAGGTAGGGTGCGCTAGGGGTGCTAATACCATCCCAAGGCACAATTAGTTCCTTACCCGTGAATCTCTGAGAAAGACCAGTATATCTGGGTTTCCTAGTAACCTTCAATCAAATACTTGGTGGCAACTCTTAAATAACCAATCAAGCAAACAAAATGAAAAATCACCAACGAATCGTCATGCGGGTGACGTGCGACGACGATTATGGATGGAAATGTGCTTTAACTGCTGATTTAGACCTGAGAAATTGTTTATCAAACATTATTGTTGATTATGTGTAGGCTAACTTAAATATCTCAACAGTGGTACTTCAATTTCATAAGCAAATGCGCTTTCTCTACTCCAACTAAAAGAAAATGTTTTTGCAAACTATGTTTTGTCCATAGTGTCTCTTTCCCTCAATTTATGAACGTGAAACGTTAAAGTTTTAATTGTTTCTTTTCCAGCCATTTGATTGGATTAAAAAGACCTTTTTCGAGTCACATATCAGCACTCCCGCATGACATTCTCTTAAGGATCTTCTGTAAAGTCGCAGTCACAACTATTGACAGTACGTATGCAAACCATGTGGAGAGATTCTTTTGATTTTCCCTTCTCTTCATGCCTCTCTCCTATAAGTCCTAAGAAATACATAGGAGGACTTGGAGAAACATTTCATCCAGCATAGGCATTTGAATAATCTGGAAGGCGACGTTGTATGCCTACAAGTCTTAAGAAATATGTAGGAGGTGGTCGTCAGATTTAGCCCCAAAAAAGTGATCCAGCATGGATTTTATTTATTTTTCTACTTTTATTCAATGTACTTTAAAAAAAAAAAAAAACATTGAATGGTATTATTGAAGTTTCAATCCTGCTCATCATGGTTGAATGGTAGCCTTCATCGATAGTCTATGTCTCCTTGTATTGGGAATTAGAGCAAATATATATCATAACAAATTCTAACACATAAAACAGTGCCAACATAATTTGAAAGAAAAATAGTTCGATGATAAAATTCATATCACAAATAACTATTGTTCAAATTGATAATCAAATAGAAGTAGCTAGCTATACACTATGAGAAGAGATCTCCCAAACTTATTGTGCAAAATGCCTTAGGCAATGGAGGCCACTTAGTTGTAAGCTCGAAAGAAATTTTTTCCATTGTAGGCCGAGATTGCGGATTGGCATGCAAGTGCAATTTTCATCATGTGGACAACGCCCTCTGCTCCTCCTTTTTTGGGAAGCGAGATACGGTGGTCTAACACATCCTTCAATAGTGTATGTTGAGCAATCGGTGGTGGCATCGACGATGATGACGAAGATCCTGGTGATAGGAGTGCTGAAATGAGATCGCCTGGGTGCCTTCCTGTCATCACCTCCATTGTTACCACTCCGAAGCTATAGACATCGCATTTTTCAGTCACCTTCATTGTGTAAGCTAGCTCTGCCAAAAAAACATGATTATGCATGGTTTTTTATCAAATAGTTGAAAGAAAAGACTCTATAAGAAAGCTAGAAAAACACTATATATTATGTTCACTATTACACATTATATAGTAACTTAATGTTGAAATAAAGCTACGCACCTGGAGCAGTATATCCAAAAGTACCTGCAAATGAGGTCCAATTGGACGAGTCAGGCATCAACAGTGTAGCTGTGCCAAAGTCGGAGACGTGTGCTTCATATTCCAAGTCCAGAAGGATATTATTGCTGGTAATGTCTCGATGAATGATTGGAGGAGTGCAAGAATGGTGTAGATAGGATAAAGCTCCACCCACCCCTTTCACAACGTTTAGCCTTTTCGTCCAATCGAACTCAATTGCTTGTTCCTCACTGCTTATAATCTTTCTCAAGCTTCCTCTTTCAATGAACTCGTAAACCAAAAAAGAATGCTTTGCATGTGAGCAAAATCCATACATTTTCACAATATTTCGATGTCGAATATTTGCCAACACGCAAACTTCCTTTTCAAAAGCTTTAAAATCGGACAACTTTTCTGTTTGTGACCGGTGAAGTTTCTTCACAGCAACCACCTGTTCTGTTGGCATCACTGCTTTATAAACAGTTCCATATCCTCCTTCGCCAATGCAATAGTTGGAGTTGAATTCCTCTGTAGCTTCAACGATATTCTCATACAACTTCTTCCCATCATGGCCCAATATCGTGAATATGTTTCGATCTTGTTCATTTTCTGGCTCAGCGTTTCTCTTCCTAGATCTTTTGCAGAGAATGGATAAAGCTCCAATCACAACAAACACTAAAAGCAAGCTTCCTAAAAGAGGGAGTACAATCAAAAGCACAAGCTTGTTGCTCTTTCTCTTAACAATTTTGCTGCTTGTTGGAAGATTGCACGGCTTTAGACCACTGGCATTGCCACATATACCGATATTATCCCTTAATGCTTCAAATGAAGCGTTGTGGAAGGCTTTGATATCGGGAATGGGGCCTTGTAGCTTATTGGATGAGATATCCACAGTTGTTAAGCTTAACATGTCTTTGAAAGTGCTCGGAATCCGTCCACAAAGCATGTTGTGAGAGACATTCAGAGTTTCCAACATTTGCAGTTGCCCAAGTTGCCTCGGTATCTCTCGAGTCAGGAAATTGCAGCTAAGATCAAGATCTCGAAGAGAAAGTAGAAAGCCTATCCCACTTGGAATGCTTTCTCTAAATTTATTACCGCTGAGGTTCAGCAACAATAAATTCGAGCATTCCCCAAGTTGTTTTGGAATCAATCCACTCAGATTATTAGATGCTAAATTAAGGATTTGAAGATTGGAAAGCATCTTAATATCTAAGGGAATGACACCTGAAAGATGGTTGTTGTTAAGAACAAGCTTGTACAACAACTTCAAACCACCTAAATCTTTTGGGATGCCTCCTTTCAACTGATTTGATGACAGATCAATTAAGCGTAATTGAGTAGCCTTCCCAAGCTCTGGTGGTATCTCACCAGAAACATTATTGTTTGAGATTTTTAGGCTTGTCATGTTACGACAATCTCCCCATTTTGAAGAAAGCTCACCATAAAAATTATTGTAACTCAAATCAATATAATCCAGATGTGGATAGACACCGAAAGCCTCAGAAATATTTCTTGTTAATTGATTCCCATCAAGTCTTACTCGGTATAAACGAGTACAGTTTTTCAAGCTTTTCGAGATTGAACCTGAGAAGTAGTTGTAGGCAGCGATAAAGTGTTCCAATACTCCTCCATGGCATAAATCTAGTGGCAAATGACCCGTGAATTCGTTCATACCCAAAGTCAAAAAATTCAAATGGGTGAGATTGTTCATCTCTGAGGGCAAAGGGCCGTGAAATTTGTTGTCAAGTAATTGCAAGATCGCAAGCGATTTAAGTTGTCCTATTTCTGAAGGAACACATCCAGATAAATTATTATGATATAGATTAAGTGCAGTGAGCATTGTCAAGTTTCCAATAAAAGAAGGGATGATCCCAGTGAGATTATTTTCAGATAGGTCTAAAACAATAAGCATGGTCATGTTTCTAATAGAAAAAGGGATGGAACCAGAGAGTTGGTTTTTCACAAGGTAAAGGGAAGATAAATTTCTTAATTTTCCAATGGAATAAGGGATTCTACTGGTTAAAGTATTATTTGACAAGTCAAGTTCATTGAGAGACTCTAGCAACCCAATTTCTTGAGGAATGGAACCATAGAGTTTGTTACTCCAAAGATAGAGTTCGGATAGGCTTTTTAAGTTTCAAATAAAAGAAGGGATGGAACCAGTGAGATTATTTTGATATAGTGCTAAAACAGTGAGCATGGTCATGTTTCCAATAGAAAAGGGGATGGAACCAGAGAGTTTGTTACTCCAAAGATAGAGTTTGGATAGGCTTGTCAAGTTTCCAATAGAAAAAGGGATGGGACCAGAGAGTTGGTTGGTAGAAAGAGATAGAAAAGTTAAGTTTCTTAATTTTCCAATTTCATGTGGAATGGTTCCAGAAAGAGAATTATCAGCGAGGTCAAGACAAAAAAGATTGGGGAAGGATGAGAAGTTCAAATCATAAAGCGTACCTCTCAAACCAAAACTTTCAAGTGTCAAATTGGTGACGCTTCCAGAATTGTCACAGGTGATTCCAATCCAGTTAATGCATGGGCTGATGCCGACCCAAGAAGAAAGGAGAGATTGGCTCTGGTTGTCAAGACTGGCTTTCCACTTGAGAAGAGCCTCAGCTTCTGTGTTATTATTACCAAATGGTGAAATTGTGGAGGGAGTGTGTGTAGCTAAAGCAAAGAAGGAAGAAAAGCTGAATATGTGAAGGAGCAAAAACAGGATGTGGAGAAAGAAGGAGAAGAATGGTTTGTTTAGTAAGGACGCCGTCATGGTGTGTTTTTCAAGAGACATAGGATATGGTTTGCTATGATAGATTCGGCTCTTCCATGGAGAGGTATTATTTATAGGTAGGAAAACATGATTGGAATTGTTTTTGTTTAAAAAATAATTGATTATTACATCTCTTCTCTAATTAAGTTGAAATTAACTAGGCTAGTGATAGTGCATAAATATAAATAAATAAATTTATTATTATTTTCAATCCCTCTGTAAAATGAATTAAATACTCACCCTGGCTTTAAGAAGATATCCTCTGTTTTCTCATTAAATTTTCCCTTTTACTATTTCATATAAAGAAATTAAAAAAATTGAAAAAGACCATGAAATGGAGAAAAGGATCAAATTTTCCCTTTCTCATTGTAGAGACACATTAGAGAATTTTAGTCTTAAATAAATATATATAACGATTCAAAAGAATATTCTGATTTAAAAATTTAAAACATATCGCTCGTAAGGAATAAGTAATAAAGCTACTGAATAAGTGAATTGAATTGTTCAATAAAACTATGATTGCTCTCGTGCTTGACACGGCTTACTAATTTCTGATAAAATTCCATCTCAACTTTCTTTCCCCTTTCCATATCATAGTTTGCGACATTAACTGGAAAGTCCTACCTTCACATGCACACTGCCTCGTGCATGCTATGAATGGATAAAGGTCTCTGCAATGTCAAGTCTTCTCACTTTTGTTTTTTCTCTATTATTCTGATACTATTCTGATTGTTTGCTAGAAAGTAATTTTTTTTTTAAATTCTGGAAAAGTAAATTTTTGAAAAATGAATTATTTTTTGATATTTGGTAGTGTAATGGAAAATAAGTTGGAAAACACTTTTCAATATCTGATTATGTCATGGAAAATGAGCTAGAAAATAACTTATTAATGTTTATTTTTTAAAAGTTTATTAAAATAATGAAAAATAAATTTTACAAATTAAAAAATTGAATGATAATTAAATAAAAAAAAAATTCATAAATTATCTCAAATAAAATAAATAATAATCATGATTGGAATTGTTTTTATTTAAAAAATCATTGATTATTACATCTCTTCTCCAATTAAGTTGAAATTAACTAGGCTACTGATAGTGTATAAAATTTAAATAAATAAATTTATTATTATTTTCAATCCCTCTGGAAAGTCCTACGTTCACATGCACACTGCCTCGTGTATACTACGAATTTGTATCATGAAACACGAGCAGCAGCAAGCATATACGCATCTCTGGTCTTCGTTGAGTTTGCTTTCACACTTGTGAAAGCTTTAGATGGTCAGGGTCAAGAATTATCTCAACTTTCTTTCCCCTTTCCATATCATAGTATGCGACATTAACTGGAAAGTCCTACGTTCACATGCACACTGCCTCTAATGTGTATACTATGAATGTATAAAGGTCTCTACAATGTCAAGTCTTCTCACTTTTGACAAGCAGGCAGAAAAGTGAATAAAGGGTGATAAAAAGCAAAGAATTCTATGAAAGAAACTTTAATCTCGAAAGTTTTTTTCTAGCAATTTGATCACTTCAATGTATTCAATGGAAGATATTGTAATTGACGCGAGACACACTTGTGGGTGTATCACTTTGTAATTTCCAGTTCATCAATAATTTCTCCTCCCTTCCCGGAAAAGTGTATGTGAGAGTGAGAGACTCACCAAATTTCCATAATGGAGGGCCAGATTCGACGAGGAGACTGAGAAGACTATGGATCAGTACCCGTAACAACCACGGGACAAGTCAAACAAAGTATTGTCAGTAATTTTAGGGGTATAGCTAAATTAATTCAGTTTTAGATTTGTTTTTTAGAGATTATTATTTTGACTCCTATAAATCTCAGAATTAATGAATACTTACATGGTTGTTAATTTTAGGACCCGTAAAATTTGTCGAAATATACACAATCTAGTCTGAACACTCACATTAATAATAATAAAAAATATATATATGGTCCTTCAATGAGGCTGGTCAAGTTCTTATCAATCCATTTTTCAGAAGTTCTATCGGATCTTGTACAGGCTTAGATTGTTGTTAAGAGTAATTGGATGAAGTGCATGTTTTTTTTTTTTCGTAAGTATTTTTTATTTAAAAATATATTAAAATAAATGTTTTTTTAATTTTTTTTTATTATTAACCATACTAAAACAATATTAATTTAATATTTTTTATATTAAATATATTTTAAAACATATTTAAACACAATTTTGATCAAAAAACAAACAAACTAAAAATGACAACCCTTTATTAACAAAGATTCTTTCCAATAAAGAAAAAGTAATAGGCGGGGGAGAAAGCAGTTTGTGTTTTTAATTTATTTTTATTTTTTATAGGCTTTTAGGTCTGGCAACTAAGCCAGACCAAAGAGATTTGGGTCTGGCGGCCAAGCAAAACCCAAGAGCATTGGTTTTGACGACCATGCCTAATTAATTTTTTTATATAAAAAACAATCACATCCTAAATAATTTCTTTTTATAATTTTTTTTTATTTTTTATAAAAAAAATATATTTAAACTACCCTTCAAATATCTAAAACAGAAATGCTAATTAAATTTTTTTATAATTTTTTTTATTTCTTATAAAAAATATTTAAATTACACTTAAAGTATCCTAAATATTTTGGTACGAGGGCTATGACTCCAATAGGACCTTCCCCTAACAAGGGAGAAATTTTACCTAGCTACTTCTTGCTTGAAGTTCTTGTTTTTTTGTTTCTTAAGTATTTTTTATTTAATATTTTTTTATTTTTAATAAAACTAAAAATATATTAATTTAATTATTTTTTTATATTAAATATATTTTTAAAACATACCTAAACATAGTTTTGACCACAAAATCAAACAAACTAAAAATAACAACACTTTGTTAACAAAGATTCTTTCCAATAACAGTTTGGTTTTTTTTTTAATTTATTTTTGTTTTTTATAAGCTGTGAGATTTGGCAGACAAGGCAGACCCAAGACACTTGGGTCTGGCGGCCAATCATGACTCAAAAACATTGGATTTGGTGGCCATGTCTAATTAATTTTTTTATAATTTTATTTTAAAAAAAAAACATTTAAATTATCTTATCCTAAATAATTTATTTTTATAAAGTTTTTCTATTTTTTATAAAAAAAATTAAAATTAAATTACCTTTCAAGTATTTTAAATAGAAACGCTAATTACTTTTTTTATAATTTTTTTCATTTTTTATAAAAAATATTTAAATTACACTTGAAGTACTATCCTAAATAATTTTTGTTTATAAATGTTTTCTATTTTTTATAAAGTTTTTTTAAAAATTTATCAAAACATGGGTCAAAGTTTTTATATTTAAATTGCATTTTTTTTTTTTATCAAAACATGGGTCAAACATTGTAATTTTTTATTTAATTTTTTATAAATGTTTTCTATATTTAAATTACACTTGATATTTAGGTTATCACCACATGTAAACCTTTAATTTTTTATTTTTTATTTTTAAAAATTTATCAAAATATAGGTTAAAAATTTGATAGCAACAAACTTAATTAATTCAGTTAAGAGTCACCTCACAGCTAGATGGTTGTTAGAAAGCTAGAAAGTTAGAAAGAAAGCAGCTGCCACACTGAAATTACGAGTAAGAATCCACGAAGTTCCTACTGCACTTCCTTGAGGTTTAATTTCTATCATGAAACACGAGCAGCAGCAAGCATATACGCATCTCTGGTCTTCGTTGAGTTTGCTTTCACACTTGTGAAAGCTTTAGATGGTCAGGCAGAAAAGTGAATAAAGGGTGATAAAAAGCAAAGAATTCCATGAAAGAAACTTTAATCTCGAAAGTTTTTTCTAGCAATTCAATGTATTCAATGGAAGATATTGTAATTGAGCGTGAGACACACTTGTGGGTGTATCGCTTTGTAATTTCCAGTTCATCAATAATTTCTTCTCCCTTCCCATATTTTCCACTGAAAGGACAACGGAAAAGTACTGTATGTGAGAGTGAGAGACTCGCCAAATTTCCGTAATGGAGGGCCTGAGAAAACTATGGATCATACATATTTTCTTCCCCTTTTCATTGTTATATCTGATTTTCTAATTTAGAGCACTCTAAAAGAATGACATAACTTGAACTATATTTATGTGTTATTGGTTTGCTTAGTTATATTATTATCATGTATGGACCCAATAAATTAATCGCATTGTAACTTAGTCTCTTGCTGTATGTTTGTTCTTTTTATTCATTGAGTTGTGAAAAACAAATCATTTTATCATTTCAATATTTATGTGTTATTGGTTTTTGTCTGCACCCAACACTCTTTCATGCGGACTATGACATGTATATATGATGTAGTAATATAGAGTGATAGTAGATCTTGATGTAGGGCCAAACTTCGAAGAAGAAATTGAGAAGACTATACAGATCAATACTGGAACAGAAAAATGAAGTTCCTATCAATCTATTTTTCTGAAGTTCCTATCAATCTACGGGAACATATTATAATTTTATTTTTATAAAAAACATTTAAACTATTATATCATACCCTTCAAGTATCTTAAATAAAAATGATGTAGTAATATAGAGTGATAGTAGATCTTCAGGTCACTATTTTTTTTTAGCTCTAATAAAATTATGTCTTGACAGCACGGACATTGGAATGGGATCGAGAATGCAAAACAGAGCTAGTTGTAATGAAGATTATTGCGATGTGTTTCTATACAAAACAGAAAAAGAAGAAATATTTGTTGAAGTTTGGTCCCTAAGCTAGAACAGGATTACTTAGCAGTAATCTACTGCATGATTATCTAGTTGTTAGCTGAGATTCTTATCTAGATTATGATATGTTTTTTAATTTTTTTGTTAAGTTTATCTAGGATTAAACTAACTTGTAAACATCTCCTTGAATAAAGGAGAAGTTGGCTGGTACGTTTCTAGTGTTTGTTTAAATAAAGGAGAAGACTATACAGATCAATACTGGAACAGAAAAATGAAGTTCCTATCAATCTATTTTTCTGAAGTTCCTATCAATCTACGGGAACAGATTATAATTTTATTTTTATACAAAAACATTTAAACTATTCTATCATACCCTTCACTACAAGATTTCATAGTTTTACCGACGGAAATATTCCGTCGGTGTGTGACAGAACGTTCGTCGGTAAAGTATTTACCGACTATATTACCGACGGAATACTCCCGTCGGAATACCTTTTGTCGGTGATTCCACATTCCGTCGCTATATCGGTCGGTAATACAAAAAAAACATTTACCGACGGTTTTACCGACGGACTGTGCGCGCCAAAAAAAAAAAGTTTCCCGCTTGGAATATACCGACGGAAAATATTCCGTCGGTGTTATTTAAATACCGACGGACTATCTCCGTCGGCAAAAGTGTCGGTGATATTTTGTACCGACCGAATAAATCCGTCTGTAAATTCGTCGGAATTTTATATACCGACGGATTGTATCCGTCGGTGAATATGTCGGTGATGGAATGGGATACCGCAGACACTGTCCAATGCCGACGGATTGTTTCCGTCGGTAAATCCCTGTGTAATTTTTTTTTTTAATTATTTAGAAAAAATAATATAAATTAATAGCAACAAAAACTCAAAGTTAAATAATATTCATTACAAAATGAATGTGTTTAAAAAAAAACAATTAATATAAAGGTGGAGGAGGAGGAGGGTGGGGGTTAGGCGGCCAAAAAGGATTAGGCGCACATGTTCCACCTTGTGTCATGTTCATGACCATTTGGCGAAGCTCTTCATAGGCCACTCTTTGTTGTTCAGACTCTGCTCTGCGTTGTTCGTCCGCCAATCTGTGTTGTTCATTCGCCAATCTTTGCTCTTCTTTGAGTTGTGTGTACGCCTCTGATAGGTGGTCGCACCTTTGCGGCAAAGCCACAAACTCCTTAGATTGGGAGCTCGATACAGATGGGGAGCTGCCACCGGTTGAAGCAGTACCGGTCGACCGCAACTTGGCGGCGGTAGTGTTGGAGAGCCCGTAAACTCGATTTTTATCGGGTCCACCTGACGATCCAGCCTCCATCCACAAATCCGGATCGAATTCCGGATGGGTCGAAGGATCGTCCCCGTATCTCTCCCTCAACCGATTATTATAGGTCTCCTGAAAAAAAAAATTATCATATTCAATTCAATAAACATGATAATAACTTATAAAATAAAATGGTTGAACAAACACACCACAAACTGTTGAGCACGGTTGTCAACGAACTGTTGCATCCCCTTTTGGCGGTCATGACTCCGCACGTGCGTCTCCACAAACAGCTCCATAGGGCTCGGCTCACGTCCAAGAGACGTAGCCTATATATAATGAAAAAAATGTATTAACAACAAATTAATTGAACGATATATTTCATATAAATTAATCTTACCATCCGTTTCGCATGTGCAGCAAACGGAACGGAGCCGCCGGTGTGCGTTGTAACCGAGCCATGAATTTGCCGATTCCGGTTGCCGGCACCGGACTGTGAGCGTCGGGTGAACCGCTCAGACCATATATCTTCCGGGATGTATATTGGTTTGAAATCCCTCCAAACCGCAACATCGTTCCAGCCTTGTAACCCCTTATCCCTCGCTGTTTTTTTTGCTTTTTTCTGGGCGTCATACCAAAAATCACGCAACCTAATTCACTCACAAAAAAATTACATTTCGAAACATAAATAATTATGTAAAAAAAAAAGTCGTATTGTTTTCGATGTTACCTAATTGCCGCGTGATTTTCCCACACCCTCCTCACTACAGTGTCATGTTCATCGTCCCAGCAGAATCGATGCTGTATATAAAAAAATAATTTTTTAAAATGTTAATAATTTATTTACAATTATAACTTGAATTTATTAGAAATAAGCTGAAAATTATATATTAACACGAACCTCAAATCTACGAAATCATGCATTGATTTGAGGCATCCATTCAGGATGTCTGGATATCTGACTCCATTGAAACAATGGAATCTCCATCGACGTTTTAAACGTCGATGATATTAATCGGGCGGCCTCAATGTTTGTGAACCTGAAAAGAAATGAAATTAATTTGTGATTACTTCATAAATTATGTTTTAAATTTGTTTTTTTTTATATAAAAAAAACTAAAACCTTAACAAACTTACATTGAAAGATCGTCCTTCCACTGTGCCTTGAACTGGCGGGTAAATTGATTCCGCTTCGAAGGCATGCCGCGTCTGCGATGTGAAACATCGCTAGAAGAGGCAGCATCGGTTGACGGCGCAGGTGGTGTAGGTGCTTGTTCTTGAGAGGCACCTAAGGAAACATCATCATCGCTGCTAGACGAACTTGCTTCGACTGGACGACCAGCTCTGGTTTTCATTTTGCTCATCTAAACAATTTTATATTGATAATTGTATAATAAAATTCAAAAGTTAAAAAAAAATCGGCAGCACCTCCCCTAAACTGGATACTACCCAAATCCACAAACCTCATACACATTCCTGGTGGCAAGTTATAAACTGTGAGAATGACCGGCCAACAAGAATAGGGAGCAGCAAATGACCCAAATGGGTTGAACCCGTCTGTACACAACCCAAGTCGAACATTCCTTGATTCAGTAGAAAAGTCAGGATGAACACTGTTAAAGCGTTTCCACGCTTCGCCGTCAGAAGGATGCACCATCACACCATCAACGGCATCGTGTGTTTGGTGCCATGTCATGTGCTCAGCAGTCCTTGGTGACATAAATAACCTCTGCAGTCTAGGTGTGATCGGAAAATATCTAAGTTTTTTATACGCCACTAGAGTCTTCCCCCTGCCAGTTCTGGGTTTGTAACGGGAGTGCCCGCATGTCATGCACTCGGTCATCTCAGCATTTTCAAGGTAGTATAACATGCAGAAGTTAGGGCACATGTCAATTTTCTGGTATCCTAAACCGAGGGGTTTCATCATGGACTTCGCAGCATAGAAGTTCTCTTTGAGCCTGTTCCCTTCTGGTAAAATGCTTCTTGCCCAATCAATAATTTTGTCATACCCGGCCTCACTCAACCCGTGATCTGACTTGATGGTGAACACCTGTGCCACGGCTGATAATTTACTGTGGTTTGTGCAGCCATCCCATAATGGTTTGTCAGAATCTTTCAACAAATCAAAAAACCTAGCTGCCTCTGCATTAGGTTCTTCTTCTACGATTGGACATTGATTGACATTGTCTTGATTCATTCTCATTGCATCCATAACCACGTTGCTAGCACTAGAAGTTGACCCAACCACCGTTTCTCCCATTCTCCTATTACTAACAAATACCTCTCCATGTGCATACCAACACTCGTAATCCTCCACAAACCCTTTGTGTAGAAGATGCATCATTACAACATCTGGATGCAGATACTTTTTATTTTGACACTTCCTGCATGGACACCTAATACCGCCTCCAGTAAAATTTCTGGGAATTGATGTTGCGAAATTAATAAAACCCTGAACCCCGTTACAATAATCCATCCTCCGCAATCCTTGGGGTGAATCTAGATACATCCATGAACGATCATCCATGACTTCTATCGAACCTCTATAAAAAGGACCCATTAATTAAGCAAGCTCTTAATTATTTCAAAACATAACATGTAATTCGGTAATTCTACAAATTAAGTTTTAACAATTTTCAAACAAATACAATCTTACAAAATCTAAAACAAACCATAACAAGTATAAAATTATACATTCATATACTACAAGTTTGTTTGAGAAATAACAATAAAACATGTACATCTACTAAAAAAAAATAATACATATACTAAAAAAACAATAAAATTGACATTTAAATGTTAAAATTTTAAAAGATAGAATTACTTACAAAAAATGATAAAATCCGTCCGTAAATCAAAACACGGATGCTGTGACCACAAATCTTCAAGAAATACAACTTGTTGTGCTGAGATGAGGAAGATTTTTGTTTTGGGGCGAGGGGGGGGCTGGTTATTTTGCAGATGGGGAGGGTTAGGATTAGGAAGAAGAAGGAGAAATGGGGGAGGAGAGTGTCGGCAGAGTGGCCATATATTCACTTTTGCCGACGGACTTACCGACGGTTTGGATTCCGTCGGTGAAGTCGTCGGCCAAACCGTCAGTAATTCTGACGGGCAATCGACACGTCACCGCACGGACCTGCTATTCAAATCCCTCGGTGATTCCGTCGGTATTTTTAACGGTGCACCGGTCACGTCACCGGTACGGATCTGGCATTTCACATCCGTCGGTGATTCCGTCGGTATTTTTAACGGTGCACCGGTCACGTCACCGGTACGGATCTGGCATTTCACATCCGTCGGTGATTCCGTCGGTATTTTTTGACGGTGAACAGGTCCCATCACGCGTACGGGCCCCAGTTTTTTATTCCGTCGGTGATTCCGTCGGAAAAATCACCCTCCAAAACCTGCGCGCCACTGCCCGCCCTTTTTTCATTAATTCTGAATTTTCGGTGGGTAATTCGGTCGGTAATTACCGACGGACATAATCCGTCGGTAATTACCAACCGAATTATCGACGAAATTATTCCGTTGGTGAGTTCGACCGAAAAATACCGAGGGAAAATATTCCGTCGGTGAGTCCGTTGGTATTTAGCGAATTTCTGGTAGTGCTTCAAGTATCTTAAATAAAAATGATGTAGTAATATAGAGTGATAGTAGATCTTCAAGTCACTGTTTTTTTTTAGCTCTAATAAAATTATGTCTTGACAGCACAGACATTGGAATGGGATCGAGAATGCAAAACAGAGCTAGGTGTAATGAAGATTATTGCGATGTGTTTCTATACAAAACGGAAAAAGAAGAAATATTTGTTGAAGTTTGGTACCTAAGCTAGAACAGGATTACTTAGCAGTAATCTACTGCATGATTATCTAGTTGTTAGCTGAGATTATTATCTAGATTAGGATATGTTTTTGAATTCTTTTGTTAAGTTTATCTAGGATTAAACTAACTTGTAAACATCTCCTTGAATAAAGGAGAAGTTGGCTGGTACGTTTCTAGTGTTTGTTTTTCTCTGTAATTCTGTTTTCTTTTTCCTATAAATAAAAGGACATGGGATGGCAGTAACCAACAACTCAATTCTGCTCTTTGTTCTTTATACTTAATTATTAAGTTCTGTGTTCTTTCTGTCTTTGTTCTTTCCATCGTGAACTTAGTGCATTGTTCTTTTTCTCTTCATCAGCAAATACAAGGCTGTTCTTTATATTTCAACAATTTGTTCTTTATATTTCTACAATTGGTATCAGAGCATCCTTAGGATCTTTGAAGGGCTTTTTTGTGAGTGAGAAACACGAGAGTACAGTGAGGTTCAATCAAAGTTTTTTACTTTGAGGGTTGGTGAGTGAAAAACACGAGAGAATAAGTGAGTTTTTTTTTAAATGGATTCTGCAAGCTTTTCACCAAAAACACCATTGTTTACGGGGCAGAATTTTGGTGTGTGGGCTGTAAAAATGGAAACCTATCTCAAAGCTCTTGATTTATGGGAGATAGTGGAAAGTGATAGGCAACCTACTCCTCTAGGTAACAATCCCACAATTGCACAGATGAAGTTCTTCAATGAAGAAAAGGCAAAGAGATTCAAAGCTCTTTCTTGTCTTCATAATGCTGTAAGTGAAGGCATCTTCACAAGGATCATGGCGTGCAAATCTGCCAAGGAAACATGGGACAAATTAAAAGCAGAGTTCCATGGTGATGAGAAGTCAAGGAGGATGCAGATTCTGAATCTGAGAAGACAATTCGAAGGTCTGAAGATGAAAGAAAATGAAAGCATCAAAGATTTCTCTTCTCAAATTTCGAAACTTGTGAATCAAGTAAGACTTTTGGGAGAAGATTTTTCAGCAAATTATTTGTGAAGCTTGTCTGTTGGGAAAACAAACTAGAGCTGGTTTTCCTGACAATGCATATAGGGCAATATCTAAACTCCAGCTTGTACATACAGATGTGTATGGACCTATGCACAATGAATCATTAAATGGTTCAAAGTATTTTCTTATGTTTATTGATGATTTTAGCAGGTACTGCTGTGTTTGTTGAGTTTGTCAAGTTTAAGGCAGCAGTTGAACTAGAAACAGGAAACAAATTGAAGATATTGAGATCTGACAATGGAGGAGAGTATACCTCTCGACAATTTGAAGCATACCTGGCTAAAGAGGGGATTAAACACCAGCTGATTGTTCCCTACACACCACAACAAAATGGTGTAAGTGAAAGAAGAAACCGAACATTGATGGAGATGGCAAGATGTTTGCTATATGAGAAGAAGCTGCCATTGAATTTCTGGGCAGAAGCAGTAAACACAACATCAAATGTTATAAACCGAATGGCTTCAAGAGTTTTAGCAGATAAAACTCCTTATGAACTCTGGTATGGTTTTAAACCTAGTATTGATCATTTAAAGGTGTTTGGCAGTATTTGTTATGTTTTGAAACCTGAAGTGAGAAGAAGAAAACTTGATCAAAAGGCTGATATAGGGATCTTTATAGGCTATAGTACAACATCTAAAGCTTATAAAATTTATGATCTGAATTCTAACAAAGTTGTGGTTGCTAGAAATGTCAAAGTTGTAGAAAATGCTACTTGGGATTGGAAAAATTCATTAGGTGAAGTGTCGCACGTCGGAAAATCCACGCGGCATCGGCTGGCGACTTTTCTCGTCGTTGCATTTCCTTTGAATTCGTTCGTTGGAGTCGCCACCTAGTAATTTATTGAAGGCTACTAGGAAACCGGATGTACTGGTCTTGTCAGAAATTCGCGGGTAAGGAACTGGTTGTGGTTAGGGAAGGTATTAGCACCCCTAACGTACCCTACCTGAGGTAAGCTGCTTTGTGGCTTTGATGTGTTAAAGAAGTTTTAAAATTATGTCTTTTCATCGGATATTAGAAATACAACTTACGTATAAGTTGATAATTCTTGACTGTGATCCAATCAAAATATTAAATTCTCCTTTTACCTTTGTGATTTTATCCTAAAATATATATATATATATATATATATATATAAATAACAAATCCATAAAACAAATACAAACACACACATACAATTTCACTATATTTTCTTTTCTTTTCCTTATTTATAAAATACAAATTACAAAAACTCAAAACTAAACAAAAATTACATTAAACAATTCTAAAATTACAAAACAGCCATTCAAAAACTCCATAACAGTGCTGGGACCAATTCTGTGAAGCATGAACAGTGGTGGCGTGTCTTCCCACGCTCCGCTATCACTGGCGGCGCGTGGGTTCACGCGCCGCTGCAGGAAGAAAAAACGCAAGGTGGCCGATCTGGCTCAGCTTCTTCTCCTCAGTTTCCCTACACCGGTGGTGACCTGCAAAACAACCGGAAATACGACAGGCAGTCGATTTTAATTTTTGTTCTTTGTTTTCAATTTATTTTTCTTTCTCTTCCTCTTCGTTTCGGGTCTGCTTCCCTCTCAGCTGATCTGTTCTTATCTTTTGCTTGCCCATCCTTCTCTATTTCAGGTGGTGGCGAGGCCAAGGGGGAACGGCCGTGCGTGGGCTGCTGCTGTGTGGTCTTCACTCTGGTCGGTGGCAGTGGTGGTTGGATTTTGCTGCCGGTGTCCGGCCGTAGAGGGAGAGGCTGTCTTGGAGCTGCTCGGGGTCGATTGCTCTGACCGCTGCTACTGGAGGAACACGGCGCCGCTGCACGAGGATGGGGTCGTCGCTGCTGTATTCCGTCTGAGATGAGAGGAGCGGCGGCCGGTCTCTGTCGGGTGGAGCTAGAGACCGTGAGAAGAAAATGGGAAGCTTCTGTGCTAAGGGCAGGTCTTGGGCGGGTCAGAGCTAAAACATGGGTGGTGGCTTCGGTAAGGGAAATAGAGAGTGAGACTTGACCGACTGAAGGGAGAAGAAACTGAAAAATCAAAAAAGGGGGGGTCGGCTGCAGAGAAGATGAAAATGGCCAAGGGGAGATGACAGGGAGATGGGGGACAGGAAGCTAAAAAATCAAAAGGAGGCTGGCGGCCCTCTGGCTAAAGAAGAAGAGGGTTGTTTTCAAGGTCAGGGGGTGCGGCTACTCTGGTTTCGGGAGCTCGAAAATAAAATCATGGGGGCCGGCTTGTCTTGGATTTAGGAGAAGAAGACTCGGGGAGAAAAATTCAAACAGCTGGGGGGAAGGGGGGCGGCAGGCTTGGTAGAGATAGGTTTAGGGTTAGGATGTTTTTTTTTTTGTATTTTCTGATATTTCAAAATTACCCCCCTCTAAAAATTCAGTGTAGCATGATATTTATAGGAAAAGTTTTGCTAGGTTTTCAAATTAGTCCCTCAACTTTTCCTTTCCTTCTCATTTCCTCTTTCTTTTGTAAATTTTGATTTTTCTTATTTTTTTGTATTTTTTGAAAACGAGCAATAGCAACGTCGACTCAATGAGGAAAATCAATGATTTTAAAAATGACGCGTGAAAAGTCGAACGCGTTTGAAAATCTTTTGAAAAATTAAATTCTTTTGAAAATGCTAAAATGACAAGAATATATTAAAAAAACATATTTTTTTGGATTTTCATTGTTTTCTCTATTTTTGGATTTTTTGAAAATATATCAAAAACATGGGTCAAAAATTGGGTAGCAACATTTTGCACACACATTGGAATGGGAGATTGCAAAACAGAGCTACTTGTAATGAAGATTATTGGGATGTGTTTCTATACAAAACGGAAAAAGAAGAAATATTGACGATCCAGTTCTCTGAACAGAAGTAGACAAAGAAAGATGGTGCAAAGATTGAATGGGGTGTCTAATATCTGCCATTGGAGACTAAGGAGAAGAGGACCTAGCTTTTCTTAGCTTTGTCTTCGATGTTATTTTTGTTTAACCTAGTCTTTGATAACTACGCAGCGAGTATACATAATGGCTAAATGAGCTGATCTACAACGAATTCCTCGTTACATCACTCTCTGTAACTGACAGACAGAGGGCTAAAAAATGGCATTCTTCATATATACACCAATAAAAAAAAATCATAGACGACTATGTAACCTCTGGTTAGACAATCTATGACGGACCGGGGAGACGCTCTCCCCTTTGGAGATGAAACAACAGCTGCCTGTTGGAAGCGATGACATAGCCAGAAGATTGCTTAACTGCAATTCCATTCTGAGGTTTGGTGTTCAAAGAAAAGAATGATTATCACACGGAAATTCCTGCTGTATTTTCCTTCAGTCTCCTCTCAGCTGCTAGAGCAGCAGCCACGGACGGGGGCAGATGTCTTAGGTTTTCAGTTGGCTTTCCATCACTTTCTGGTACAGTGGACGGCACTGTTGCGAATAGGGACTCAACATCCTTAAGCGTTAACAAAGGGATGTTGGTACACTAATTCAATATATTCGTGTTCCCACTTATGAATGAACTGGTGCTTCTACTTCTGTTCAGTTTATATATGCTCTCTTCCACGGTGTCTTTAACCTAATAACATCATAGAAGAAAAGGGAGAAATTTTGTTAGAACACATAAGAGACTACAAAGCAGAAATTCTAACAGATGACATGAATTTTCAAAGGATTCGGACAAGCAGCAAACTAGAAAGCACGAGAGGGGTAATTGAAGCGGGTGGACCGGTTATCACTTAAACCACGGAGACGAGTGCAGCACATACTTGATACTGCACAGAAAGAACAATGGCAGCAGGGCAAGAGAATGTTAAGCACCTTGAGGAGTGCTCGGTTGCCAAGTTAGTTTCATCTTCATTTTTACTTTCGATTTGTAAATGTTTCTTTATCGTTGATATGATGAAATTGAAGACTTGAAAGGATTTTGATTTTCTGGGCTGATCGCTTTGGTTTCAGTTAGTTGATAGTTTCCCTTAAGTTAGTGAGTTATACTCTCATGTGACTGCTGCTTTTTTTTTTGTTGAAATCGAGAATAGATATAATATAAAAAAGAAAGAATAAATAGTGCGAGCAGGGCTTTAGCTTTAGCTACATAGATTGTAGCCTAGGCATCAACCTACATACAATAAATGAATACAAGAAAACCTATAACCCTACTATCAGTCCAAGCAAAAAACAAACCCACACTAAATCAGAAATTAAGCAGACCATGCCGAAATGCATTCATGATTCCTGTATAGATCGGCACCAGTATACCAAAAGGAAGAGTTGAGATTCCTGATCCATCCTGCAGCAAAGTAAAACAAAAGCCATAGGATATCTTCCCATATTGGCTTTTGATCCTCAAATATCAAGTTGTTCCTAGCATTCCATATAGTCCAGACAATATTAAACATAAAGCCCCCCCAAACAGATCTTTCAAACTTACAGTGATTGCCCTGCAAAAGACCCAGCCATTGACATTGAAGGTCGTCAAGGCCATATGGCATTACCCAACTCAAACCTCTCCAATCCACAATTTTGTTCCATAGTTTCCAAACCACTTGGCAATGCAAGAGGATGTGGGATACAGATTCTGAATGTTGCTCACAAAAAGGACACTTGTCCTCCTGAGGGCTTAGAACATGCCTCTTCACCAGGAAGGCTCTTGTGCAAAGGCCTTCATTTAAGGCTAGCCATAAAGTCATTTCTGTTTTTGGAGGGCAAATGGATTTCCATACATTTGTGACATAAGTAGGAGAACCAGCATACCTGATTCTTTCAAGGGCAAGCATACAAGAATTGACAGTATAATCTCCGTCTTTCCCCCACTCCCAAATCAACCTGTCTTCTTTCAATCGATGAACAGCTGCAAGATTAAGATCAGACATTAAGCTTTGAACCATCAGGGTCTCACTAGCTTTGAGGGGCCTTCTCCTCTACAGGAATGGTCCTCAGTTACAAATCAAAATCTACAGGAATGGTCCGGATTGATTAATGGAAATTTTCAGCGACGTGCTATTACCCTCCTCTATAAAGGTCTGTATTGGTCAATTTGGATAGCGTGCAACCGCCTAATCTTCGAATCCAAGGCTCCTGATTGGGATATGATTTTTGATCTCACTTTTCACCGTTTGGCTTTCTGGTTGAAGTCCTCAGTTACAAATTTCAGCTATACAGGTTCAGATCTTTTTAGAAATCCTGAATGTATTATGAACTGGACTAACTAATTAAGTCCCTCTTCACTTTGGTCTTTTCTTTCTTCATATTCCCATTGTATTCTATCTTTCGTTCAGCCCCACTTACTTGATGGGGCTGCTTATTTAATATATAATTATCTCGTTTACTATCAAAAAAAAAAGAAAAGTGAGTTATACTCTCATGTGACTGCTGCTAGTTAGGGGAGTTTGCGAATGTGCATTTCCTTTTGATTTAGGCACAGTTTGATCTTTGTTAGAAGGGAGAAAACTGAAGTTCGGACATTTGTTTGTCACACTGCTATCCAATGTGTAATGTTGATGTTATGGTTGAACCGTGAACAAAATAAAAAATTGATTCTTTTTTTGAAAAAAAAATATTGTAACTCATAAACTAATGAACCAACTCCAATGTGTAATGTTGATGTTATGGTTGAGCAGCTCTAATGTGCTTCAGTTTACAAAGAATTTGCGTTGATTAGTGTGCAACCTCTTACTAGAATCGACATTGTTAAGAATCATTCTTTATTATTTTTTACTTTATTTCAAAGTTTATCAAACATAAATAATGCTTCGCTTTAGTTAATGTTTCTTATATGCTTTGTATGTTTATATTTAATAGGTATAAAGACCAAAAACATTAAAGTGATGGATATATTATGAAGATGAAATTAATTTCATTGCTTTGACTCAATTTGGTATTGCTTCAAACCTTTTACCCTATATAAAGGTCATTATATGTTTATAGTAAGTTATTTGAATAAAATTAAATTATACAGGTTTTTTTTACAACTCATGTAAAATAAATTAAAACAAATATTATATATTATTATATTAATTTTAGCCTCCTCTAACAAATAATCATAGCTCCACCCCTGGCTATCCTAACCATATCTAGTATTGTACTCATGAACAGATTTGTGTCTGGTTTCTGATTTGGTCTTGGTCTTTGACTTCAATTGAGAACACCAAGTTTTATGTCTTAGTTTCATTCTAGAAGGCCATGTCCCTCAAACAACACTTACACATGAAAAATATTTATGCAAATAATATGTGCGCGTAAATTTTCTTCTCCTTCTTTATTCATTAACCTGTTGTTCCGAACAAAACTTTGATGATAACTACTGAATCATCTATAATGGGGATTAGTCAATGTGAAAGAGAACACGCAGAAGGCAAGGCAAAGGCTGAAATACATAGGAGGACTTGGAGAAACATTTCATCCAACATAAGCATTTGAATAATCTGGAATGCGACGTGGTATGCCTACAAGTCTTAAGAAATAAGTAGGAGGTGGTCATCAGATTTAGCCCCAAAAAAGTGATCCAGCATGGATTTTATTTATTTTTCAACTTTTACTCAATGTACTTTAAAAAAAAAAAAACATTGAATGGTATTATTGAAGCTTCAATCCTGCTCATCATGGTTGAATGGTAGCCTTTATCAATAGTCTATGTTTCCTTGTATTGGGAATTAGGGCAATTTTATCTACAAGATTCCACAATGAAAGTTTGACCAACCAACATACTGTTATTTGGGTCTGAATTTTCTAATGAAATGATGGAAATTCATTTCATTAGAAAAATTCAACATCAAGTTGGAAATTCATTGGTTGGTAGACTGTTCTTTGTGTTTGAATTTTCTATTGAAATGATGATTTTTCCTACTGAAGCTCTTGTTTTTTTTTTTTTTCGTTCTTTTAATTGTTTCAGCGATAACTTAAAATTTCATTCCGTAGTGTATTGATCTTCAATTTAAAATCAAAATATTATCAAACCCTTCATGCAAAGAAAAACAAATTATAACGTATAAAACAGTGCCAACATAATTTGAAAGAAAAACAGTTCGATGATAAAATTCATATTACAAATAACTATTGTTCAAATTGATAATCGAATAGAAGTAGCTAGCTATACACTATGAGAAGAGATCTCCCAAACTTATTGTGCAAAATGCCTTAGGCAATGGAGGCCACTTAGTTGTAAGCTCGAAAGAAATTTTTTCCATTGTGGGCCGAGATTGCGGATCGGCATGCAAGCATGCAAGTGCAATTTTCATCATGTGGACAACGCCCTCTGCTGCTCCTTTTTTGGGAAGCGAGATACGGTGGTCTAACACATCCTTCAATAGTTCATGTTGAGCAATCGGTGGCATCGATGATGATGACGAAGATCCTGGTGATAAGAGTGTTGAAATGAGATCGCCTGGGTGCCTTCCTGTCATCACCTCCATTGTTACCACTCCGAAGCTATAGACATCGCATTTTTCAGTCACCTTCATTGTGTAAGCTAGCTCTGCCAAAAAAACATGATTATGTATGGTTTTTTATCAAATAGTTGAAAGAAAAGACTATAAGAGAAGCTAAAACAACACTATATATTATTTTCACTATTACACATTATATAGTAACTTAATGTTGAAATAAAGCTACGCACCTGGAGCAGTATATCCAAAAGTACCTGCAAATGAGGTCCAATTGGACGAGTCAGGCATCAACAGTGTAGCTGTGCCAAAGTCGGAGACGTGTGCTTCATATTCGAAGTCCAGAAGGATATTATTGCTGGTAATGTCTCGATGAATGATCGGAGGAGAGCAAGAATGGTGTAGATAGGATAAAGCTCCACCCAAACCTTTCACAACGTTTAGCCTTCTCATCCAATCGAACTCAATTACTTGTTCCTCACTGGTTATAATCTTTCTCAAGCTTCCTCTTTCAATGAACTCATAAACCAAAAAAGAATGCTTTGCATGTGAGCAAAATCCATACATTTTCACAATATTTCGATGTCGAATATTTGCCAACACACAAACTTCCTTTTCAAAAGCTTTAAAATCGGACAACTTTTCTGTTTGTGACCGGTGAAGTTTCTTCACAGCAACCACCTGTTCTGTTGGCATCACTGCTTTATAAACAGTTCCATATCCTCCTTCGCCAATGCAGTAGTTGGAGTTGAATTCCTCTGTAGCTTCAACGATATTCTTATACAACTTCTTCCCATCATGGCCCAATATCGTGAATATGTTACGAACTTCTTCATTTTCTGGCTCAGCGTTTCTCTTCCTAGCTCTTTTGCAGAGAATGGATAATGCTCCAATCACAACAAACACTAAAAGGAAGCTTCCTAAAAGAGGGAGTACAATCAAAAGCACAAGCTTGCTGCTCTTTCTCTTAACAGTTTTGCTGCTTGTTGGAAGATTGCACGACTTTAGACCACTGGCGTTGCCACATATACCCATATTATCCCTTAATGCCTCAAATGAAGCGTTGTGGAAGGCTTTGATATCAGGAATGGGGCCTTGTAGCTTATTGGATGAGGGCCTTGTAGCTTATTGGATGAGATATCCACAGTTTTTAAGCTTAACATGTCTTTGAAAGTGCTTGGAATCCGTCCAGAAAGCATGTTGTGAGAGACATTCAGAGTTTCCAACATTTGTAGTTGCCCAAGTTGCCTCGGTATCTCTCGAGTCAGGAAATTGCAGCTAAGATCAAGATCTCGAAGAGAAAGTAGAAAGCCTATCCCACCTGGAATGCTTTCTCTAAATTTATTACCGCTGAGGTTCAACAACAATAAATTCGAGCATTCCCCAAGTTGTTTTGGAATCAATCCACTCAGATTATTAGATGCTAAATTAAGGATTTGAAGATTGGAAAGCATCTTAATATCTAAGGGAATGGCACCTGAAAGATGGTTGTTGTTAAGAACAAGCTTGTACAACAACTTCAAACCCCCTAAATCTTTTGGGATGGCTCCTTTCAACTGATTTGATGATAGATCAATCAAGCCTAATTGAGTAGCCTTCCCAAGCTCTGGTGGTATCTCACCAGAAACATTATTGTTTGAGATTTTAAGGCTTGTCATGTTACGACAATCTCCCCATTTTGAAGAAAGCTCACCATAAAGATTATTGTAACTCAAATCAATATAATCCAGATATGGATGGACACCAAAAATCTCAGAAATAGTTCCTGTTAATTGATTCCAATCAAGTCTTACTCGGTGTAAACGAGTACAGTTTTTCAAGCTTTTCGGGATTGAACCTGAGAAGTAGTTGTAGGAAGCAGTAAAGTCTTCCAATACTCCTCCATGGCATAAATCTAGTGGCAAATGGCCCGTGAATTCGTTGATACCCAAAGTCAAAAAATTCAAATGGGTGAGATTGTTCATCTCTGAGGGCAATGGGCCGTGAAATTTGTTGTCAAGTAATTGCAAGATCCCAAGCAATTTAAGTTGTCCTATTTCTGAAGGAACACATCCAGATAAATTATTATGATATAGATTAAGTGCAGTGAGCTTTGTCAAGTTTCCAATAGAAGAAGGGATGATCCCAGTGAGATTATTTTCATGTAGGTCTAAAACAATAAGCATAGTCATGTTTCCAACAGAAAAAGGGATGGAACCAGAGAGTTGGTTTTTCAAAAGGTAAAGGGAAGATAAATTTCTTAATTTTCCAATGGAATAAGGGATTCTACTGGTTAAAGTATTATTTGACAAGTCAAGTTTATTGAGAGACTCTAGCAACCCAATTTCTTGAGGAATGGAACCAGAGAGTTTGTTACTCCAAAGATAGAGTTCGGATAGGCTTGTTAAGTTTCCAATAGAAGAAGGGATGGAACCAGTGAGATTATTTTGATATAGTGCTAAAACAGTGAGCATGGTCATGTTTCCAATAGAAAAAGGGATGGAACCAGAGAGTTTGTTAATCCAAAGATAGAGTTTGGATAGGCTTGTCAAGTTTCCAATAGAAGAAGGGATGGGACCAGAGAGTTGGTTAATAGAAAGAGCTAGGTAAGATAAGTTTCTTAATTTTCCAATTTCATGTGGAATGGTTCCAGAAAGAGAATTATCAGCAAGGTCAAGCCAAAAAAGATTGGGGAAGGATGAGAAGTTTAAATCATAAAGCGTACCTCTCAAACCAAAACTTTCAAGTGTCAAGTTGGTGACGCTTCCAGAATTGTCACAGGTGATTCCAATCCAGTTAATGCATGGGCTGATGCCGACCCAAGAAGAAAGGAGAGATTGGCTCTGGTTGTCAAGACTGGCTTTCCACTTGAGAAAAGCCTCAGCTTCTGTGTTATTATTACCAAATGGTGAAATTGTGGAGGGAGTGTGTGTAGCTAAAGCAAAGAAGGAAGAAAAGCTGAATATGTGAAGGAGCAAAAACAGGATGTGGAGAAAGAAGGAGAAGAATGGTTTGTTTAGTAAGGACGCCGTCATGGTGTGTTTTTCAAGAGACATAGGATATGGTTTGCTATGATAGATTCGGCTCTTCCATGGAGAGGTATTATTTATAGGTAGGAAAACATGATTGGAATTGTTTTTGTTTAGAAAATAATTGATTATTACATCTCTTCTCTAATTAAGTTGAAATTAACTAGGCTAGTGATAGTGCATAAATATAAATAAATAAATTTATTATTATTTTCAATCCCTCTGTAAAATGAATTAAATACTCACCCTGGCTTTAAGAAGATATCCTCTGTTTTCTCATTAAATTTTCCCTTTTACTATTTCATATAAAGAAATTAAAAAAATTGAAAAAGACCATGAAATGGAGAAAAGGATCAAATTTTCCCTTTCTCATTGTAGAGACACATTAGAGAATTTTAGTCTTAAATAAATATATATAACGATTCAAAAGAATATTCTGATTTAAAAATTTAAAACATATCGCTCGTAAGGAATAAGTAATAAAGCTACTGAATAAGTGAATTGAATTGTTCAATAAAACTATGATTGCTCTCGTGCTTGACACGGCTTACTAATTTCTTATAAAATTCCATCTCAACTTTCTTTCCCCTTTCCATATCATAGTTTGCGACATTAACTGGAAAGTCCTACCTTCACATGCACACTGCCTCGTGTATGCTATGAATGGATAAAGGTCTCTGCAATGTCAAGTCTTCTCACTTTTGTTTTTTCTCTACTATTCTGATTGTTTGCTGAAAAGTAATTTTTTTTTTAAGTGAATTCTGAAAAAGTAAATTTCTGAAAAATGAATTATTTTTTGATATTTGATAGTGTAATGGAAAATAAGTTGGAAAACACTTTTCAATATCTGATTATGTCATGGAAAATGAGCTAGAAAATAACTTATTAATGTTTATTTTTTAAAAGTTTATTAAAATAATGAAAAACAAATTTTACAAATTAAAAAATTGAATGATAATTAAATTAAAAAAAAATTTCATAAATTATCTCAAATAAAATAAATAATAATCATGATTGGAATTGTTTTTATTTAAAAAATCATTGATTATTACATCTCTTCTCCAATTAAGTTGAAATTAACTAGGCTACTGATAGTGTATAAAATTTAAATAAATAAATTTATTATTATTTTCAATCCCTCTGGAAAGTCCTACGTTCACATGCACACTGCCTCGTGTATACTACGAATTTGTATCATGAAACACGAGCAGCAGCAAGCAAATACGCATCTCTGGTCTTCGTTGAGTTTGCTTTCACACTTGTGAAAGCTTTAGATGGTCAGGGTCAAGAATTATCTCAACTTTCTTTCCCCTTTCCATATCATAGTATGCGACATTAACTGGAAAGTCCTACGTTCACATGCACACTGCCTCTAATGTGTATACTATGAATGGATAAAGGTCTCTACAATGTCAAGTCTTCTCACTTTTGACAAGCAGGCAGAAAAGTGAATAAAGGGTGATAAAAAGCAAAGAATTAATTCTATGAAAGAAACTTTAATCTCGAAAGTTTTTTTCTAGCAATTTGATCACTTCAATGTATTCAATGGAGGATATTGTAATTGACGCGAGACACACTTGTGGGTGTATCACTTTGTAATTTCCAGTTCATCAATAATTTCTCCTCCCTTCCCGGAAAAGTGTATGTGAGAGTGAGAGACTCACCAAATTTCCATAATGGAGGGCCAGATTCGACGAGGAGACTGAGAAGACTATGGATCAGTACCCGTAACAACCACGGAACAAGTCAAACAAAGTATTGTCAGTAATTTTAGGGGTATAGCTAAATTAATTCAGTTTTAGATTTGTTTTTTAGAAATTATTATTTTGACTCCTATAAATCTTAGAATTACTGAATACTTACATGGTTGTTAATTTCAGGACCCGTAAAATTTGTCGAGATATACACAATCTAGTCTGAACACTCACATTAATAATAATAAAAAATATATATATGGTCCTTCAATGAGGCTGGTCAAGTTCTTATCAATCCATTTTTCAGAAGTTCTATCGGATCTTGTACAGGCTTAGATTGTTGTTAAGAGTAATTGGATGAGGGAAAGCTGGAGTTGATGCGAATATCCACTACGAACCATACTTCAACAACGACTCCAATAGGACCTGCCCTTAACAAGGGAGACATTTTACGTTGCTAGTTATTGCTTGAAGTGCATGTTTTTTTTTTCGTAAGTATTTTTTATTTAAAAATATATTAAAATAAATGTTTTTTTAATATTTTTTTTATTATTAACCATACTAAAACAATATTAATTTAATATTTTTTTTATTAAATATATTTTAAAACATATTTAAACACAATTTTGATAAAAAAACAAACAAACTAAAAATGACAACCCTTTATTAACATAGATTCTTTCCAATAAAGAAAAAGTAATAGGCGGGGGAGAAAGCAGTTTGTGTTTTTAATTTATTTTTAATTTTTATAGGTTTTTAGGTCTGGCAACTAAGCCAGACCAAAGAGATTTGGGTCTGGCGGCCAAGCAAAACCCAAGAGCATTGGGTTTGACGACCATGCCTAATTAATTGTTTTTTATAATTTTTTTATATAAAAAACAATCACATCCTAAATAATTTCTTTTTATAATTTTTTTTTTATTTTTTATAAAAAAAATATATTTAAACTACCCTTCAAATATCTAAAACAGAAATGCTAATTAAATTTTTTTATAATTTTTTTTATTTCTTATAAAAAATATTTAAATTAAACTTAAAGTATCCTAAATATTTTTTTATATAAATTTTTTCTATTTTTTATAAAAAAAATTAAACTATCTTTAAATAATCCTGATAATAAAAAAAAAATATGATCCTTCAATGAGCCTAGTTAAGTTCCTATTAATCCATTTTTCTGAAGTTCTGTCGGATCTTGTACAGACTTATATTAATGCTGTTAAGAGTAATTTGACGAGGGAAAGCTGGAGTTGATGCAAATATCCTATCTACTGCAGAGAACTAAAAGTACTACTAGCCATACTTCAACAATGACTAGTTTCCAAGCCATTGGTATGAGGGCTATGACTCCAATAGTACCTTCCCTTAACAAGGGAGAAATTTTACCTAGCTACTTCTTGCTTGAATTTGTTTTTTTTTTAAGTATTTTTTATTTAAAAATATAAAAATAAATATTTTTTTAATATTGTTTATTTTTAATAAAACTAAAAATATATTAATTTAATTATTTTTTTTATATTAAATATATTTTTAAAACATACCTAAACATAGTTTTGACCACAAAATCAAACAAACTAAAAATAACAACACTTTGTTAACAAAGATTCTTTCCAATAACAGTTTTTTTTTTTTTTTAATTTATTTTTGTTTTTTATAAGCTATTAGATTTGGCAGACAAGGCAGACCCAAGACATTTGGGTCTGGCGGCCAATCATGACTCAAAAACATTGGATTTGGTGGCCATGTCTAATTAATTTTTTTATAATTTTATTTTTATAAAAAAAACATTTAAATTATCTTATCCTAAATAATTTATTTTTATAAAGTTTTTCTATTTTTTATAAAAAAAATTAAAATTAAATTACCTTTCAAGTATTTTAAATAGAAACGCTAATTACTTTTTTTATAATTTTTTTATTTTTTATAAAAAATATTTAAATTACACTTGAAGTATCCTAAATAATTTTTGTTTATAAATGTTTTCTATTTTTTATAAAAAAAAATTTGAAAATTTATCAAAACATGGGTCAAATTTTTTATATTTAAATTGCATTTTTTATTTATTTTTTTTATCAAAACATGGGTCAAACATTGTAATTTTTTTATCACTTTGTAATTTCCAGTTCATCAATAATTTCTCCTCCCTTCCCGGAAAAGTGTATGTGAGAGTGAGAGACTCACCAAATTTCCATAATGGAGGGCCAGATTCGACGAGGAGACTGAGAAGACTATGGATCAGTACCCGTAACAACCACGGGACAAGTCAAACAAAGTATTGTCAGTAATTTTAGGGGTATAGCTAAATTAATTCAGTTTTAGATTTGTTTTTTAGAGATTATTATTTTGACTCCTATAAATCTCAGAATTAATGAATACTTACATGGTTGTTAATTTTAGGACCCGTAAAATTTGTCGAAATATACACAATCTAGTCTGAACACTCACATTAATAATAATAAAAAATATATATATGGTCCTTCAATGAGGCTGGTCAAGTTCTTATCAATCCATTTTTCAGAAGTTCTATCGGATCTTGTACAGGCTTAGATTGTTGTTAAGAGTAATTGGATGAAGTGCATGTTTTTTTTTTTTCGTAAGTATTTTTTATTTAAAAATATATTAAAATAAATGTTTTTTTAATTTTTTTTTATTATTAACCATACTAAAACAATATTAATTTAATATTTTTTATATTAAATATATTTTAAAACATATTTAAACACAATTTTGATCAAAAAACAAACAAACTAAAAATGACAACCCTTTATTAACAAAGATTCTTTCCAATAAAGAAAAAGTAATAGGCGGGGGAGAAAGCAGTTTGTGTTTTTAATTTATTTTTATTTTTTATAGGCTTTTAGGTCTGGCAACTAAGCCAGACCAAAGAGATTTGGGTCTGGCGGCCAAGCAAAACCCAAGAGCATTGGTTTTGACGACCATGCCTAATTAATTTTTTTATATAAAAAACAATCACATCCTAAATAATTTCTTTTTATAATTTTTTTTTATTTTTTATAAAAAAAATATATTTAAACTACCCTTCAAATATCTAAAACAGAAATGCTAATTAAATTTTTTTATAATTTTTTTTATTTCTTATAAAAAATATTTAAATTACACTTAAAGTATCCTAAATATTTTGGTACGAGGGCTATGACTCCAATAGGACCTTCCCCTAACAAGGGAGAAATTTTACCTAGCTACTTCTTGCTTGAAGTTCTTGTTTTTTTGTTTCTTAAGTATTTTTTATTTAATATTTTTTTATTTTTAATAAAACTAAAAATATATTAATTTAATTATTTTTTTATATTAAATATATTTTTAAAACATACCTAAACATAGTTTTGACCACAAAATCAAACAAACTAAAAATAACAACACTTTGTTAACAAAGATTCTTTCCAATAACAGTTTGGTTTTTTTTTAATTTATTTTTGTTTTTTATAAGCTGTGAGATTTGGCAGACAAGGCAGACCCAAGACACTTGGGTCTGGCGGCCAATCATGACTCAAAAACATTGGATTTGGTGGCCATGTCTAATTAATTTTTTTATAATTTTATTTTTAAAAAAAAAACATTTAAATTATCTTATCCTAAATAATTTATTTTTATAAAGTTTTTCTATTTTTTATAAAAAAAATTAAAATTAAATTACCTTTCAAGTATTTTAAATAGAAATGCTAATTACTTTTTTTATAATTTTTTTCATTTTTTATAAAAAATATTTAAATTACACTTGAAGTACTATCCTAAATAATTTTTGTTTATAAATGTTTTCTATTTTTTATAAAGTTTTTTTAAAAATTTATCAAAACATGGGTCAAAGTTTTTATATTTAAATTGCATTTTTTTTTTTTTATCAAAACATGGGTCAAACATTGTAATTTTTTATTTAATTTTTTATAAATGTTTTCTATATTTAAATTACACTTGATATTTAGGTTATCACCACATGTAAACCTTTAATTTTTTATTTTTTATTTTTAAAAATTTATCAAAATATAGGTTAAAAATTTGATAGCAACAAACTTAATTAATTCAGTTAAGAGTCACCTCACAGCTAGATGGTTGTTAGAAAGCTAGAAAGTTAGAAAGAAAGCAGCTGCCACACTGAAATTACGAGTAAGAATCCACGAAGTTCCTACTGCACTTCCTTGAGGTTTAATTTCTATCATGAAACACGAGCAGCAGCAAGCATATACGCATCTCTGGTCTTCGTTGAGTTTGCTTTCACACTTGTGAAAGCTTTAGATGGTCAGGCAGAAAAGTGAATAAAGGGTGATAAAAAGCAAAGAATTCCATGAAAGAAACTTTAATCTCGAAAGTTTTTTCTAGCAATTCAATGTATTCAATGGAAGATATTGTAATTGAGCGTGAGACACACTTGTGGGTGTATCGCTTTGTAATTTCCAGTTCATCAATAATTTCTTCTCCCTTCCCATATTTTCCACTGAAAAGACAACGGAAAAGTACTGTATGTGAGAGTGAGAGACTCGCCAAATTTCCGTAATGGAGGGCCTGAGAAAACTATGGATCAGTACCCGTACAAACCACGGAACAAGTCAAACAAAGTTTGGTCAATAATTCTAAGAGCCGAGCCTGGTCAAGTCCTTTTCAATCCATTTGTCTGAAGTTCTGTCGGATCTTGTACAGACTTAGATTGTTGTTAAGAGTAATTTGACGAGGGAAAGCTGGAGTTGATACGAATATCGGGATTGTCTGCTGCAATGATAAAATTAAATTATTCTTAAAGTATTCTAAAATAATTAATTTGTTATCATACATATTTTCTTCCCCTTTTCATTGTTATATCTGATTTTCTAATTTAGAGCACTCTAAAAGAATGACATAACTTGAACTATATTTATGTGTTATTGGTTTGCTTAGTTATATTATTATCATGTATGGACCCAATAAATTAATCGCATTGTAACTTAGTCTCTTGCTGTATGTTTGTTCTTTTTATTCATTGAGTTGTGAAAAACAAATCATTTTATCATTTCAATATTTATGTGTTATTGGTTTTTGTCTGCACCCAACACTCTTTCATGCGGACTATGACATGTATATATGATGTAGTAATATAGAGTGATAGTAGATCTTGATGTAGGGCCAAACTTGAAGAAGAAATTGAGAAGACTATACAGATCAATACTGGAACAGAAAAATGAAGTTCCTATCAATCTATTTTTCTGAAGTTCCTATCAATCTACGGGAACAGATTATAATTTTATTTTTATAAAAAAACATTTAAACTATTCTATCATACCCTTCAAGTATCTTAAATAAAAATGATGTAGTAATATAGAGTGATAGTAGATCTTCAGGTCACTGTTTTTTTTTAGCTCTAATAAAATTATGTCTTGACAGCACAGACATTGGAATGGGATCGAGAATGCAAAACAGAGCTAGGTGTAATGAAGATTATTGCGATGTGTTTCTATACAAAACGGAAAAAGAAGAAATATTTGTTGAAGTCTGGTCCCTAAGCTAGAACAGGATTACTTAGCAGTAATCTACTGCATGATTATCTAGTTGTTAGCTGAGATTCTTATCTAGATTAGGATATGTTTTTTAATTTTTTTGTTAAGTTTATCTAGGATTAAACTAACTTGTAAACATCTCCTTGAATAAAGGAGAAGTTGGCTGGTACGTTTCTAGTGTTTGTTTTTCTCTGTAATTCTGTTTTCTTTTTCCTATAAATAAAAGGACATGGGATGGCAGTAACCAACAACTCAATTCTGCTCTTTGTTCTTTATACTTAATTATTAAGTTCTGTGTTCTTTCTGTCTTTGTTCTTTCCATCGTGAACTTAGTGCATTGTTCTTTTTCTCTTCATCAGCAAATACAAGGTTGTTCTTTATATTTCAACAATTTGTTCTTTATATTTCTACAATTGGTATCAGAGCATCCTTAGGATCTTTGAAGGGCTTTTTTGTGAGTGAGAAACACGAGAGTACAGTGAGGTTAAATCAAAGTTTTTTACTTTGAGGGTTGGTGAGTGAAAAACACGAGAGAATAAGTGAGTTTTTTTTTAAATGGATTCTGCAAGCTTTTCACCAAAAACACCATTGTTTACAGGGCAGAATTTTGGTGTGTGGGCTGTAAAAATGGAAACCTATCTCAAAGCTCTTGATTTATGGGAGATAGTGGAAAGTGATAGGCAACCTACTCCTCTAGGTAACAATCCCACAATTGCACAGATGAAGTTCTTCAATAAAGAAAAGGCAAAGAGATTCAAAGCTCTTTCTTGTCTTCATAATGCTGTAAGTGAAGGCATCTTCACAAGGATCATGGCGTGCAAATCTGCCAAGGAAACATGGGACAAATTAAAAGCAGAGTTCCATGGTGATGAGAAGTCAAGGAGGATGCAGATTCTGAATCTGAGAAGACAATTCAAAGGTCTGAAGATGAAAGAAAATGAAAGCATCAAAGATTTCTCTTCTCAAATTTCGAAACTTGTGAATCAAGTAAGACTTTTGGGAGAAGATTTTCCAGACTCTAGAATTGTAGAGAAAGTCCTGGTGAGTTTGCCAGAAAAGTTTGAACATAAAATCTGTTCTTTAGAAGATTCTAAAGATTTTTCTGAAATGAGCTTGCAAGAACTGGTGAATGCATTGCAAGCTGTTGAGCAAAGGCAAGCATATAGACAAGAAGGATCAAGTGAAGGAGCTCTTGTTGCAGTTTACAAGGATAAGAGTCGGGCTAAGAACATGCGGTTAGACGAGAATTATCCTCTGATTGATTGTGTGCATCATGCCAACACCCATCAAGATTGTTAATCAGTCATGAACTTGCCTTCGGTTGAAACACCATTCAAGTATGTATGGTCACCAGCCTTCATGGAACTGCCAAGTCATCCAGACATGGATCTCATGCTTTGCAGTAAACAACTCATCATTGTAAGCGCGATGTATTTCTCTATGGATTCCTCTTAGCTTGTCAAATCAGATCGTGAAAATAACTGCTTTGGCATCATCAATGATGTTCATGTTATCACCCATATTCATGCGGTGAAGTGCGCATTTGAGCTTCAGAATAGATGGTCCCATAGTCAATCTTAGTGGTATGCATATGTTCGATGTTCATTCAAATGCACTCACCCGATAACATCTGTCAGGAGTCGTAGCCATGTTTTACAGGGTAACCCAAGATGAAGATATGAAAATATCCTTTAAGTGAAGCGTTGCTCATCAATTGCTGCTGAAGTTCACTAGATCACAGAATGTCTCTGAACAAACATTGCCCCTAATATGATATGAATGCTCGTTCATCAGTTTATACTCAAGAAGGTTTTCCTTTGTCATTGTCAGATGCTGAACATAACTTTCTTGTACTGTGATGACTCATCATCTGATTCTTTCTTTGCCCCCAGCTGATCTAGATACTGTATGTTTTCCTTCTTAAGGTCCACTGAATTGCCCCCAGGTAGTCAACATCTCAAGGACTTTTGAGAAGAGTTGATGTCATTTCATGTCAAGGATTCCGCAAACTCAATGAGAGTTCTTCTTTGTTTGACACTCTTTCTTGTTCTAGAATCAAATCTCATACTTCAAAGGTCATGTCTATTCAAGTCGAATTGTTGAAATGAAATCAGAGAGCTATCAGTGTTTGAAAAGTATTTTTGAAATTCAAGCTTCTTTGGTCAAAGACCCAACACATGTCATTCAATGTAGTCCTTCGATTGTCTTGTATTTTGAAAATAGAAATCGACTCGTTGTAAGATTAAAATGGTCTTTCCCATGGTTCTTTCTGTCCACTTTAAACTCTGATTTTGGGTATACCTTTTTTTGATGGTTTGTGATGAGGTTATATTTTTGTGAATTTCAAATGGCTAGATGCTCAGGCTTGATCAAGAAAGGTTGTTTCTTTTCTCAGTATTTATTTTATCAGCATGCATAATAACCAGTAGCTTAATTCATGAAGTCACGACTCTTATGGAAAAACTCTTCAAGTTTTGAGGGCGCCATTTATCAGTTCAAGTTGCTTGCTTGATTAAAAAGGGCTTTTAAAAGCACGTAATGCAGGCTATGGTTCATGGCTATAAAAGAAAGGAATTTCATAGGCTCAAAAGGTGTTTGAGGGTTTCAACGACCTAGGACCAACATTAACTATTCATCGATTCTCTTTCTCTTGTTGTCATTGTAGAGAAAGTGACATATAACCTTGTTAATCTTCAAATATCAGAATTCTCTTAACATAGGTCATAATGCAAATCCAACTTTTTCTTTGATGAATAACTCAAATAATTTTGAAGACATTAGAAGTTCTATCCGAGACACACCAAAAGACATGAAGCATTGATTTTTCTAGTGTTGACTTTTGGCATTTGTTGTCTTTTCTCAATTGAAAACTGTCTTGCCTCTTTTAGAATTGATAGGCATTCTCCTTCCTTTATCTTTAACTTGTCTTTAAGTGAGGCAATTTCAACTCATAGCCTTCCTCAAAATTTTCTTATATGCCCCCAGTCTATGTGTTTTCTTTTAGCCTTCTCTCAATCATTGGACTTTTGTTCTAAGCCTTCCCTTTATCCATTAATGTCTTCAAAATATCTCTCATTTTCCCCCAGTGTGGGGTGTGATCCTAGTCAGGGTTTCTTTTGAAAAGAAATATTCTATCAGGCTCAAATGGGGACCGCAAGGGATAATATTTCAAGAAATGTGAAAGGATAAACAAAAATGGCCTTTTCTCATTTCAAGCAAGGTCGGTTAGAACCGATAAATTTTGACCTCATCTAGTGTAATGATTAGAACTTGTAAGAGTCATGATTCACGAGTCCATAACTATTGAATCCACTACATGTCATTATGCATATTGCTAAAACTTAGCTATATGATGTGTGGTTCAATTCATGTGTGAGCTCAAAATTTGTTCAGTCACCTCATGTCATTTCAACAAGAGTCGAGTCATTTCCGCAATCAAAACACTTTTAATCTTCAAGATTGATTAACCTTTATCGCATGTTGGAGTTTGATCAAAACATTTTGTCAGAATTCCATAAAGAGACAAAAGCAAGACATGTTTCGGTAAAGGATGAGATGTGATCCCAAAACAAAATGCAGAATTCCATAACAATATGATTGACATTTCATCACCATTCTTGAATCAACTTTTCTAGCAATATCCGCATTTTGCCAAGCACTTTTGATCACATGTCATTCTGAAGACTTTCGGGGGACAATATAGCCAATGACACCCTCCTTCACCGACTCCACTTGTCTCTTGCTCACCAACTTTCGAACTTAATTCTTGCAATTCTTGAAACTGTTGAATTGAAATGGTTAAGGACCCTACCATGACATCACATCTCTTGTATGGATTATACCACCTAGAAAACGGTGGTTACATGCGATTTGTCGAAGTCGAGTAAAAGTCTGGAATCAAGCAGATGCTAGTAAATAAACTCACATGGCAACTGTTCAATTGAAATTCTTGCAACTATTCCATTGGAATGGTCGAGGACCCCACCATCACATCACATCTATTGTCTGGATTATACCACATGGCAAATGAACGTCTATCTTTGGCAAAGACATTTGGAGTACCGATGATACAGCGAGACTTTGGCTAGACCACATAATTAAGGTTTCCCACCGTCAGAGTCTTCTTTTGATTCATCTCTCATCATTGTTCTGGAATCCTTGACAGAACCTTCAATCTTTCCCCTCTTCATAACTTGTTCAATTCCCTCATCAATCCTCACAACAACATGTCAATCTTCCAATGTTGTTGTTTTAGGATTATGGGAAACCCCTCAATAGCTAGGTAAATCTTGGCAGCGCATAAAAAACAAAAGAGTGTGGAATCCCACGTGTGTCAAAACTGGAAGAGAACCTGATGAATCTTAAACTCTTTTATTTCCTATTTGATTCCTCACTGATAGTGCAGCAAACAGCCACTTTGTCGTTTTAATGCCAATACTAGGAGAAAATTGTGGTCAATATGAAACTACTGAATCCCTTCTTGGAATTTCCATTTGCATATCCACAAACAAATTCCTGCCGAGAGATCTCTGCTACGTTGAAGTTTGATGTCTGCTCATGTTTTTCAAACCAAGTCTGGCTCTTCAACCTACTACACAGTGTCTTTGTGCTGAAACTGATGAGAGAAATATTTGTAGCATATGCAATTAGTAGATCCCCACTTGCACTCTTAACTTGCAGCATCATAAACCGGTTTTTGTTTTTTTAGAGAGAGCTCTGCCACGTTGAAGTTCGATGACTACTCATATTTTCAGACCAGGCCTGACTCCTCTGCCTACTACAATGTTTGCTCGTGCCACTAGTGGGAAAAAGTTTCAAAGCATGTGTAATTAATACATCCCCTTTTTGCATTTCCCCTTGGCAGATCCCTAAATAAATCTCTACAAAGAGAGCTCTACCACGTAGAAGTTCAGTCTTTAATCATGGTTTTTGAGACCAACATCTTGTGCTGCTGAAAGGGAATTGAGCTCATAATTGGGGTAACTTCAAAGAAGACTAATGCACCATGTACAGGAGGCTAGTAGTCGTTTGGTTCCATTAGATGATGTAGAGGCGATGAACACTTAACATTGCAAATGGACAACAACCAGAGTTGTCATTAGTTGATGACTGAAGGCATTGTTGCTGTTGTTCATGACTGAAAAGGAGAGATACAACTTCAATTGGACGTGAACAAGCAGTGTTCCCACAGAAGACTGTGCAGACACTCTCTTTCCATTTGATGCTCAACACTTGTTCGAGTGGATCTGAGTCCATCTACTTCGCCTTTGATGCTCTCAACTTTAATCTGATAATGAGCCTCTATCTGACTCCTTTGTTCACTTCCCTCATCTTTCTTCAATCACGTGCAGCACAGCTTGTACAAGGGACCTACCTCCAACCCGGTACATGCATGATAAATGTATGAACATGTAATCTTTATGATGAAATCGCCCTTCTAGGGGTGACAATATGGTCATAACTCTTGTATGATGGAACAAGAATCATTATTTTTGCCCAAACTCTACAATGAAATTTTTCAGAGTGACGACCAATGTGTCACCCACAAGTCTTGAGTTCAAGATGCTTCAAGAAGGGTTTGCCCTGATGCAAATAACGATAGCACATACAACCTAAGGACGTGTTCTATTTATTATGTGAACAGGGGTAGATTTTCTATCTGGTCTCAAAAGGGTCTCATATCTGCCCAGTGACGTTCTTCGTAAAGACAGTATGGGGGCGTTGCAAGGAATAGTAAGGCACATATACCCACCATTACCAAGCAGACACTCAAATATAAGTTGGGTGTTTCACGCATCTGAACCCTGACCAATAGTCTTAAGGCAGATCGCTAGTTCCCCACCTAACCTAGAAGCTTGTGTGTGCTTTTCAAAATAAATATAAGTGATGCATGAAACAATTCTATAAAATGCATGGAAAAAAATATTAACAAAAAGATAAAAAATGCAAAAACTTAAACACATCAAATACACAAAGCTTAGTCCAATAATGTTAGAAACAATACCTTCCCCAGTGGAGTCGCCATTCTGTCGCACGTTGGAAAATCCCCGCACGGCATCGGCTGGCGATTTTTCTCGTCGTATGGTTACGTTTGCTCGTTGCTTGAATTAGTTCGTTGGAGTCGCCACCTAGTAATTGATTGCGGGCTACTAGGAAACGAGATGTACTGCTAGTCTTGTCAGAGATTCGCGGGTAAGGGACTGGTTGTGGTTAGGGAAGGTAAGCTGCTTCGTGATTTTGACGTGTTAAAGAAGTTTTAAAATTTTTTCTTTTCATCGGATGTTAGAAATACAACTTACGTATAAGTTAATAAATCTAGACCGTGATCCAATCAAAATATTAAATTCTTCTTTATTCTTTGCAATTTTATCATAAAAAAAATAAAACATTCATAAAAACAAATACAAACACACACACATACACTTTCACTATTTTTGTTTCCTTTTTTTTCTTTTTCTTTTCTTTTACATCCACAAATACAAATAATAAAAATTCAATGCTAAAATAAAAAAATTACATCAAACCATTTAAAATTACAAAATAGCCCCTAAAACATCCTAAATTTGCAGGGAAGGCATCTGCAACCGTATGAACAGTGGCGGCGCGTCTTCCTGCACGCGCCACTGTCACTGGCGGCTCGCCGCCGCTGGAAAACCAAAAAACAGGGGTGCCGGGGGCGGCTTCCTCCTCTGTGTCTTCCTAAACCGCCGGTGACCTGCAGAACAAAAAAATAAACGCAACACCAGTCGATTTTAGTTTGTTTGTTTCATCTTTAGATTTGTTTTTTGTTTTACAGATCTGCGTTTAATTTTTTTTTTTTCCGTTTTCGTTCTCAGTCTTCTTCTTCTTCTGATCTGGCGGCTGTCGTGGGAGGAGCGTCGGTGCAAACGAGAGCTGGTAGATGAGGAAGGGGACGATGTCTGTGGGTGCTGCTGCTGTCGGTCGCCGCTGGGTTCTTCGGTAGAGGAGGCTGGTTGGTGGACGGTGCTAATGGCTCTGTGGGCGTTCGGCTGGACGGTCTGCACGAGGATGGGGTCATCGCTGCTGCATTCAGTCTGAGATGAGAGGAGCGGCGGCCGGTCTCTGTCGGCTGGAGCTGGAGAAGGCTTGTGTCCGATGGGTCTGCTGGTTGAAGGGGAAGATGAAATAGGGAGAGTTTGGCTTTTGGGTGGAGGAGATCGGAGGGGCTGCTGTGGTGCCGGTGAAAAGGCTGGCAGCCGATTGAGGGAGAGGAGAAAAATCCCTAGGTGGGGGCTGCCTCTCCATGAGGGAGGAGGAAAAAAATAAAAACAAAGGGGCTGGCGGCTGCTGCCTTGGCTTCAGGGGAAGAAGAAACTCAAACCGGCTGGGGGCTGCTGTTTGGCCGGTTGAGGGAGAAGAAAAAAAACATCAAAAGGTGAGGGGACAGTGTGTGATGGTGCTTCAGGTGCACGGGCCAGGACTGGAAAAGTGAGGGGAACGGAGATGGAGAGAGCTGTGTGGGGAAGATGAGGTCGGCTGAGAAGGTCTGTGTGGGGGAGAAAAAAAATCAACGTGGGGGCCGGCGGCTGGTTTCCAGAGAAGAAGACTATGGAGAAAAATTCAAAACCAGTGGGGAGGCACCGCCGGCTCGTTTTTTTTTAGTGGGGAGAAAGAGTTGGGTTTTAGGGTTTTTCTGTGTTTTTTCTGAATCTGTCAAAATTGACCCCCCCTTAAAAATTCAGTGTAACATGGTATTTATAGGAAACGTTTTGCTAGGTTTTCAAACTAGTCCCTCAACTTTTTCTTTCCTTCTCTTTTCCTCTTTTTTTTTTGTAAATTTTGATTTTTTTGATTTTTTTGTATTTTTTGAAATCGAGCAATATCAACGTCAACTCAATGAGGAAAATCAATGATTTTAAAAATGACGCGTGAAAAGTCGAACGCGTTTGAAAATCTTTTGAAAATTTAAATTCTTTTTTAGACGACGCTGAAAATGCTAAAATGACGAGAATATATTAAAAAGCATATTTTTTGGATTTTCATTGTTTTTTCTCTATTTTTGGATTTTTTGAAAATATATCAAAAACATGGGTCAAAATTTGGGTAGCAACATTCAACACAGACATTGGAATGGGAGATTGCAAAACAGAGCTAGTTGTAATGAAGATTATTGGGATGTGTTTCTATACAAAACGGAAAAAGAAGAAATATTGACGATCCAGTTCTCTGAACAGAAGTAGACAAAGAAAGATGGTGCAAAGATTGAATGGGGTGTCTAATATCTGCCATTGGAGGCTAAGGAGAAGAGGACCTAGCTTTTCTTAGCTTTGTCTTCGATGTTATTTTTGTTTAACCTAGTCTTCGATAACTACGCAGCGAGTATACATAATGGCTAAATGAGCTGATCTACAACGAATTCCTCGTTACTTCACTCTCTGTAACTGACAGAGGGCTAAAAAATGGCATTCTTCATATATACACCAATAAAAAAAAATCATAGACGACTATGTAACCTCTGGTTAGACAATCTATGACGGACCGGGGAGACGCTCTCCCCTTTGGAGATGAAACAACAGCTGCCTGTTGGAAGCGATGACATAGCCAGAAGATTGCTTAACTGCAATTCCATTCTGAGGTTTATTGTTCAAAGAAAAGAATGATTATCACACGGAAATTCCTGCTGTATTTTCCTTCAGTCTCCTCTCAGCTGCTAGAGCAGCAGCCACGGACGGGGGCAGATGTCTTAGGTTTTCAGTTGGCTTTCCATCACTTTCTGGTACAGTGGACGGCACTGTTGCGAATAGGGACTCAACATCCTTAAGGGTTAACAAAGGCTGATCCTGATTCTTCGTGTTCCCACTTATGAATGAACTGGTGCTTCTACTTCTGTTCAGTTTATATATGCTCTCTTCCACGGTGTCTTTAACCTAATAACATCATAGAAGAAAAGGGAGAAATTTTGTTAGAACACATAAGAGACTACAAAGCAGAAATTCTAAAAGATGACATGAATTTTCAAAGGATTCGGACAAGCAGCAAACTAGAAAGCACGAGAGGGGTAATTGAAGCGGGTGGACCGGTTATCACTTAAACCACGGAGACGAGTGCAGCACATACTTGATACTGCACAGAAAGAAGCAGGGCCCTCTAACCCTATTTTCTCACAGATTCATCATCTTCTGGAACGGTGAAAATCTTATCAGGTAGTTTTGGAATCATTTTTTATTTTTATGGGTATCCATTAATTTTTAACAAACTTATTTTTTTCTCTTTTATGTCTTTATTGGAATTTGATAGCTTGTAGGGTTTATCACATCACCCCCATGATTTCTTCATTTTAATCAAATCAATTTTCTCAACAGAGAGAAGAACAATGGCAGCAGGGAAAGAGAATGTTAAGCACCTTGAGGAGTGCTCGGTTGCCAAGTTAGTTTCATCTTCATTTTTACTTTCGATTTGTAAATGTTTCTTTATCGTCGATATGATGAAATTGAAGACTTGAAAGGATTTTGATTTTCTAGGCTGATCGCTTTGGTTTCAGTTAGTTGAAAGTTTCCCTTAAGTTAGTGAGTTATACTCTAAAACTAACCAGACCCATGATATTAGCACAGAGTCGGAGCCACAATACACATCAGCAATCTTTCTCTGCCTTCATACGTGACCTAGCAGAACCACAAGAAGTAGTGGAAATGGAGTTGGAAGGAAAGATGAAAGATAAGAAGCTTAGAAGAGCTAGAAGGGTTGCGCCTAAATCTTCTTTCAACAAAAAGAAGAATGTGTTGAAAGTTAAATCATTTGCAGCTCATATACCTAATGGAGCACCCAACCTTTTTGCAATGAAGGTAACCAGCACCCAAAACAACACACCTCTACAAGACACCACACCATCCCCTGTTATTAAGTCATTCGGCATTGGAAAGAACCATAACTATGCCTCCACGGATGATGAAACCAGTGTCATGCATCTCCATTTACCACCCCTGTTGAACCCTCAAAGCAACCCACAAACATTTTCAGATGCAACCAATGAAAACACAAACGAGAAAAGCAGCAAAACAAGAAAACTGAAGTTGTTGCAAGCCAATGGTAGTGTTGCTAACACTATGGAGGATTGTGATTCTTCCGACTCCTTAAACTCAGGAATCCAACAAGGAAACATTCGGTTTCAGATCACTTGTATGAAGCATCAAGACAATGGGTTTGACAGTGAAAAGGAGACTCAAGAAATGATACAAGATGCCGTGGCTCTAGGTTTGGGAAACCCGCAAGAACTAAACGGGTTCAAAGAAGGAATAATGAGAAATATTGATAGAGAAGTTGATGAGTGGACATCAGTTAACCAGTTGTAAGTTCTCTATCTTGATAAGTCTAGCCTGCCTTGATTTTTTGTTCTTTTTATGAATATCTTCGCTTGGAACAGCTGTGGTTTAGGCATGTCACACAAGCAAAATTCAATCCGGAATAGGCTTATAAAAAATAATATTGGCATCTGTTTTCTTTTAGAAACAAAGAAAAATAATTGTTGTGACTCCTTCATTAGAAATCTGTGGAATATTGCAACTGTCAAATGGGCTTTCCTAGAATCTATAGGGAAATCAGGAGGGATTATAGCAATGTGGGATAGCTCTGTCTTTGAAGTTAGCTCGGTAGAATTTGGGGGGCAGTGGATCAGCCTATGCGGCACACATATTCCTTCTTCCTTTACTTGTATGATAGTTGGTGTATATGCTGCATCTTCAGTGAAGGATCGTGCTGATATGTGGGAAGAAATCACCACTCTTAAGTTTGCTTTTGAACTACCATTGGTGGTGCTAGGCGACTTCAACGAAACTCTACACGCTCATGAGAGAAGTAGTGGTCACCTCAATTCATCAGGTTCAACTTTGTCGCACCCCAAAAATAAATCAGCGCGCGGCATCGGCTGGCGATTTTTCGTCTCGTGGTTGTATGCTTGAATTTGGTTCGTTAGAGTCGCCACCTAGTAATTGATTTCGGGCTACTAGGAAACCGGATGTACTGGTCTCGTCAGAGATTCGCGGGTAAGGGACTGGTTGTGGTTAGGGAAGGTATTAGCACTCCTAACGCACCCTACCTGAGGTAAGCTGCTTCGTGGCTTTGACGTGTTAAAGAAGTTTTAATAATTGTCTTTTCATCGGAAATTAGAAATATCACTTACGTATAAGTTAATAATTCTTAACCGTGATCTGATCAAAAAATTAAATTCTTCTTTAATATATTTGCAATTTTATCATTTAAAAATATATACAAATAAATAAAACAAAATACAAACTCACACACATACACTTCCACTATTTTTGTTTCTTTTCTTTTTTCTTTTCTTTTCCTTTTACATCCATATTTATAAAATACAAATAAAAATTCAATAATAAATAAAAAAATTACATCAAACCATTTAAAATTACAAACTAGACCCTAAAACATCCTAAATTTTCTGGAATCCTCAGGAACAGTGCTCGGGAACAGTGGCGGGAAGGTTGCTGGGGCAGAAATCAGTGGCGGCGCGTCTTCCCACGCGCCACCGCCACTGGTGGCGCGTGGGTTCACGCGCCACCGACAAGGCTGGAAACCAGTGGATCGGGAGCGCCTTCTTCTCCTTTGTCTTCGTCCACCGGCGGTGAGGGTGGCCGTCGCCTGCAACAAGAACAAAAACGCACCACAAGCAGTCGGTTTTAATTGATTTTTTAGATCTGTTTTTCTTGTTTTGCAGATCTGTTTCTCTTCCTTCGCTGGTTGCAGATCCTGTTGAGGAGTGTTCGGTGGCGGTGCTGTGGATGGCTTAGAGGAGCGCCGCCGAGATGGAGAGGGTCTGGTGCTGGTCGGCCGAAGAAAGAGACCGTGGGTCTGCGAAAATGGAGAACGGCTCTGCCCGTTCTCTGATCGGTGGAGATGGGGGGTGTTCGGTGATGTTGGCCTAGCCGCTGGTCTGTGGGCTGAAGGGATGAACGGGCCGCCGACGGGGGAAAAGGGGCAGATCGGAAATGGTGTGGGGGAAGGTTTCGGTGCTTAAGGTTGAAGTGAGGGTGGAGGCTGGAAGAGAAAATGAGATGCCCGGGAAAGTCCCAACCAAAGGCTGCGGGACTGAGGGAGAAGAAGGTAGGGCTACGGTGCAGAGAAAAAAATTCCAAGCTGGAGGAGGCGGCGGCTGATCTGTAAGAAGGAGGAAAATGAGCGGCGGTTTCGGGGGGAAAGGGGCTGTTTGGCTGGTTTCGAAAAAAAAAAATGTCAAGGGTGGGGGCTGCTGCCTTGAGAAAAAATGGGGGGAGAAGATAGGTTTAGGGTTTTTTCTTTTTTTGTATTTTTCTGGTGTTTCCAAAATTAACCCCCCCTTTTGCAAGTGTTGGAAACCAGTATTTATAGGCAAAACTTTTGCTAGGTTTTTCAACTTGGTCCCTCAACTCTTTTTTTTTTTTTTTGTAAATTTTGATTTTTCTTATTTTTTTGTATTTTTTGAAAACGAGCAATATCAATGTCGACTCAAATGCGGAAAATCAATGATTTTAAAAATGACGCGTGAAAAGTCGAACGGGTTTGAAAATATTTTAACAATTTAAATTCTTTTTTTTTTAGACGACGTTGAAAATGCTAAAAGGACGAAAATATATTAAAAAAACATATTTTTTGGATTTTCATTGTTTTTCTCTATTTTTGGATTTTTTGAAAATATATCAAAAACATGGGTCAAAAATTGGGTAGCAACAGATGCCCCCTCTTTACAATGCTTACGAAGCGAAAATCCTCAAAATTTTGCATAGTAAGCTTTGTAAAGAAAACAAAAGGAAAATGATTTTATTATCTTGGGCGACCTATCCACACACTCACACTGATCTATTTTCACGGGCGACCTGCCCACACATACTCACTCTGATCTATTTTCACGGGTGACCTGCCTACACATACTCACTCTAGTCTATTTTTACGGGCGACCGACCCACACTCTCCCAATAGTCTATTTTCACGGGCGACCTGCCCACACATTGGGTTTACCTGAGATCCCATCTGGCGACCTCATTCAACTGGAACGAAAATATTGTGTAACTCGGTTAACCTGAAATCCCATCTAGCGATTCCCTTTAACCAAAGCTACATGAGATCCCATCTGGCGACCTCATTCAATTGGAACGAAATATGCGTAACTCGGTTAACCTGAAATCCCATCTGGCGATTCCCTTTAACCAAAGCTACCCGAGATCCCATCTGGCGATCTCATTTAACCAAAACAAAAGAATGTGTGAAAAATGGTCTCATTGTAGGGGTGACAAACCCAAGAAAAAAATGATGGTCTCATTGTATGGGTGAGGAACCCCAGAAAAATGATGGTCTCATTGTATGGGTGACGAACCCCAGAAAAATGATGGTCTCATTGTATGGGTGACGAACCCCAGAAATATGATGGTCTCATTGTATGGGTGACGAACCTCAGAAAAAATGATGGTCTCATTGTATGGGTGACGAACCCCAGAAATATGATTGTGTCATTGTATGGGTGACGAACCCCAGAAAAATGATGGTCTCATTGTATGGGTGACGAACCCAGATGGAAAAAATGTGAAGTGCGATCTCATTGTAATGGGTGACCTACCCACGTGGAAAAAATATGAAGTGCGGTCTCATTGTAATGGGTGACCTACCCAGATAGAAAAAATATGATGAAGTGGTCTCGTTGTGATGGGCGACCTACCCAAATAGAAAGAATGTGAAGTGTGGTCTCATTGTAATGGGTGACCTACCCAGATGAAAACAAATGTGGAAAACTGCGGTCTCATTGTCATGGGTGACCTACCCGGATGAAAAAAAATATGAAGAACGGTCTTATTATGATGGGCGACCTACCCAGATGGAAAAAAATGATGAAGTGCGGTCTCATTGTCATGGGTGACCTACCCGGATGGAAAAAATGTGAAAAACGGTCTTATTATGATGGGCGACCTACCCAGATGGAAAAAAATGTGATATGACAAGTGTGAAAAATAGGACTTACCTGGCGAAGTTCTGAAGGGATGATAGAAGAAAGGGCTGGAAAACTTGGTGCTTCCTGATAATTCTCGATCATAGGGTTTGAAAACTCGGTGTTTCCTTACTGCAAGGGTTGAAAACTCGAGGCTTCCCGATTGCAAGGTTGATCTTTTCATTTCTTTGGGATTTTCCTAATGGTAAGGTTTATCCCATCTTCTTTTTATTCCGTGATCGAAACCGATTCTTTATTATTATCACCACCATGCTTCCTTCTTTTTCCACCATCTTGCTGGACCTCATTAAAGATTTTCCTGTAACAATTCAAAAATATGTGCAAATGTTTTTTTTTTTTTTTTTTTTTTGAGGTTAGATGATATGCATGCATCCTTACCTGATTTGAAATATAGGTCCTCCCCTCTTTGATGCTCCATCGTCATAGGGTGCCCTTGTTTGTATCCCAAAGCTTTCTTTGTTCTTCCGATGTATTGGCTCATTCATGTGTTAGCCATCCACTCAGTTGTAAATGCAGTGCCCATCCCGGGCTATCTTCGACAATTACTGCTTGCATCGTTCATGAAGCTTGACCCTGCCCCCAAGTGTAGTACTGCTTGATTCATCATGAGAGATTTTCTCTCCTGGCTTCTTCTGAGAATTATCCTCTGATTGATTGTGTGCATCATGCCAACACCCATCACGTTTGTTAATCAGTCATGAACTTGCCTTCGGTTGAAACACCATTCAAGTATGTATGGTCACCAGCCTTCATGGAACTGCCAAGTCATCCAGACATGTATCTCATGCTTTGCAGTAAACAACTCATCATTGTAAGCGCGATGTATTTCTCTATGGATTCCTCTTAGCTTGTCAAATCAGATCGTGAAAATACCTGCTTTGGCATCATCAATGATGTTCATGTTATCACCCATATTCATGCGGTGAAGTGCGCATTTGAGCTTCAGAATAGATGTCCCACAATCAGTCTTCGAGGTGGGTGCCTTTCCGATATTCATTCAGTGCAGTTGTGTGATAACATCTGTCTATAACCATATTTCAAAGAATGACAATATGAGATTGTCCTTTAAGTGAAGCATTATTCCACAGTCAGTCTTGGTGGTATGCATCTTTTCTCCATTCAATTACATTCATCTGTGTATTCCTCATCGATCGCGAGCCATGTTTCAAAAAATGATGATAGGAAAGTGCCCTTCAGGTACGTTTTTGTTTCTCCATTGCCGACAGGATTCACTAAAGCATGGGCCATTTTGGAATGACATTGCCCCCAGTATGATCCGAGTGTGCTCGTTCATTGATTATCTGTCTTTGAACATCATTGTCTTCAGTTCACTGATTCATCATTTAAACATTGCCTCATAGCTGATCTGAGCACTGCTTGTTTTTCCTTTTCAAGGTCTACTGTATTGCCCCCAGCTGCTCAACTTTTCAAGGAGTGTTGAGGACTTCAATGTCATTTCTATCAACGATTTTGCATACTCAATCAATGTTCTTCTGTGTTTGATAATCTTCCTTGTTCTGGAATCAACTCTCATATTTCAAAGATCATGTCTATTCAAAGTCTAGTTTGTTGAAATGAAATCAGAGATGTCTTTTTTGAAAATCTTTTGAAAATCAAGCTTTTTGATCAAAGGCCCAACACATTTTATTCGAAATATATAGTCCTTTGATTGTCATGCATTTTGAAAACAGAAATTGACCCAATGTAGGATTAAAAATGGCTTTTTCCATGGTTCTTTGTATCAATTTGAATCCTTGATATTGGGTATATCATTTGATAGTCTATGATGAGGTGACCTTTGCATGAATTTAAAAAAAAAACAAAAATGCTCAAGTCAAAACTCTGGCTTTATCAAGAAAGGTTGTTTCTCTTCTTATAACTTGTTTTATCAGCATGCATAATAACCAATAGCTTAATTCATGAAGTCACGACCCTTATGGAAAAACTCTTCAAATTTTGAGAGCGCCATTTATCGGTTCAAATTGCTTGCTTGATTAAAAAAGGCTTTTAAAAGCACGTAATGCAGGCTATGGTTCATGGCTATGAAAGAAAAGAATTTCAAAGGCTCAAAAGGTGTTTGAGGGTTTCAAACTTAGGATCAACATTAACTATTCATCGATTCTCTTTCTCTTGTCGTCATTGTAGAGAAAGTGACATATAACCTTGTTAATCTCAAATATCAGACTTCTCTTAACATAAGTCATAATGCAAATCCACTTTTCCTTGATGAATAACCAACCTTAATCATCTGATAACATCGTAGGCTTTATAATGGATACCAAAAGTCAACGCTTATAGCTTAGTCTTTTTTTTTGGTATTGACCTTTGTTGTACATTTCCTTGATTGAAATTTCTTTGCTCTTTCTAGACTTGATAGGCATTTTCCTTCCTTTATCTTTGACTTGTATTTAAGTGAAGGCAATTACAACTTCCTCTTTTTTTTTCATAGCCTTCCTCAAAATTTTCTTATATGCCCCCAGTCTATGTGTTTTCTTTTAGCTCTCTCTCAATCATTGGACCTTTGCTCTAAGCCTTCCCCTTTATCCATTAATTATATCAATGTCTCCAAAATATCTCTCATTTGCCCCCAATGTGGGGTGTGATCCTAGTCAGGGTTTCCTTTTTTGAAAGAAAATATTTTACCAGGCTCAAAATGGGACTGCAAGGGATATAATCTTTAGAAAGTGAAGGGATATCAAAGATGGCCTTTTCTCATTCCAAGCAAGGTCGGTTAGAACCGATAAATTTTGACCTCATCTAGTGTAATGATTGGGACTTGTAAGAATCATGATTCACGAGTCCATGACTACCGAATCCACTACATGTCATTATGCATACTGTTAAAACTTAGCTGTATGATGTGTGGTTCAGTTTCAGGAGGTATGAGTTCAAAATTGTTTGGTCACCTCATGTCATTTTCAAGCATAGAGTCATTTCTGTAATCAAAACACTTTTAATCTTCCGGATTGATTAACCTTCATCGCATGTTGGAGTTTGATCAAAATATTTTGTCAGAATAAAATGCTAAACATCTGTTGATTTCAAAACACAAAGAGACAAAAGCAAGGCATGTTTCGTTGAAGGATGAGATGTGATCCCAAAACAAAATGCAGAATTTCAAAACAATATAATTGACTGTTCATCACCGTTCTTGAATCAGCTTTTCTGACAATATTTGTGTTTTGCCAAACACTTTCGATCAACATGTCGTTCTGAAGCTGTTCGAGGGGCAATATAGCCAACGACACCCTCCTTCACCGACTCCACTTGTCTCTTGCTCACCAACTTTCAGACTCAATTCTTGCAATTCTTGAAACTGTTCACTTGAAATGGTTGAGGACCCCATCAATGACATCACATCTCTTATTTGGATTATACCACCTAGAAATTGGTGGTTGCATGGGATTTGTCGGAGTCAAGCAAAATTCTGGAATCTGGCAGATGCTGGTCGACAAACTTAAGTGGCAGAGGAATGTCCCATCTTGGCAAAGACATTTGAGTAATTGATGCTACCGTGAGACCTGGCTATACCACATAATTAAGGGTTCACACCGTCAAAGTCATCTCCTGATTCACCTCTCATCATTGTTATAGAATCCATGGCAGATCCTTCAATCTTTCTTCTCTTCATAGCTTGTTCAATTCTTCGGCAAATCCTCACAACATTATTTCAATCTTGTTGTGGTTGGTTAAGGATTGTTAGAAAACTTTCCAATAGCTTGTTAATCTTGGCAGCGCCTAGAAACTCGTAGTACCGCCGTTACCGACGTGTGGAATCACACATTGTCTCTATTGGAAGAGCACCTGATGAATCTAAAACTCCTTTGTCCCCTCTTCGATTTCTCACTGACAGTGCAGCAAACAAACACCTATAGAGGAAGTCCTGCTCTGTTGAAGTTTCAGTATTCTTCATGTTTTTCAGTCTAGGCATGTCTCTTTTCTCTACTTTTGTGTTTTAATACTGACACTGTTGGAGGAAAATCATAGATGACCTGAAACTACTGTATTCCTTCTTGGACTTCCCACTTGCGGATCCACAAACAGATTCCTGCTGAGTGAGCTTTGCTACGTTGAAGTTTGATGTCTGCTCATATTTTTCAAACCAGGTCTGGCTCTTCAACCTACTAAGAGGTCTTCGTGCTGAAACTGATGAGAGAAATATTTGTAGCATATGCAACTTATAAATCCCCTCTTGCCTTCCCAATTTGCAGAGCCATAAATTGATTTTTGTAGAGAGAGTTGTGCCACATTGAAGTTCAGTGTTCAATCATGGTTTTTCAGACCATCTTGTGCTGCTGAACTGGAATTGAGCTCGTAATCGGGGTAACTTCAAAGCAGATTAATGCACCATGTACAGGAGACCGGTAGTTGTTTGGTTCCATTAGATGATGTGGAGGCGATGAACATTTAACAATGCAACTGGATAAGAACCAGAGTTGTCATTAGTTGATGACATGAAGGCGTTGTTGCTGTTGTTCATGACGAAAAAGGAGAGATACAGCTTCAATTAGATGTGAACAAGCAGTGTTCCCACAGAAGACTGTGCAGACATTCTCTTTCCATTTGATGCTCAACACTTGTTCGAGCAGATCTGAGTCTAGCTACTTCACATTTAACGCTCTCAACCTTAATCTGATAATGAGCCTCTATCTGACACATTTATTCACCTCCATCACGTGCAGCACAACTTGTGTGGGGGACCTACCTTTCAGCCCGGTACATGCATGATAAATGTATGAACATGTAATCTATATGATGAACTCACCCTTCGAGAGGTGACAATATGGTCGTAACTCTTGTATGATGGACAAGAATCGTGATTTTTGCCCAAACTCTACAATGAAAATTTCCGGAGCAACGGCCAATGTGTCACCCACAAGTCTTGAGTTCAAGATGCTTCAAGAAGGGTTTGCCCTTATGAAAAAAACGATAGCACATACAACCTAAGGACAGGTTCTATTCATTATGTGAACATGGGTAGGTTTTCTATCTAGTCTCAAAAGGGTCTCATATCTGCCCAGTGACGTTCTTCGTAAAGACAGTATGGGGGCGTTGCAAAGAATGGTTAAGGCACGTATACCCACCATTACCAAGCAGGCACTCAGATATGAGTTGGGTGTTTCACGCATCTGAACCCTGACCAATAGTCTTAGGGCAGATCGTTAGTTCCCCACCTAACCTAGAGGCTTATGTGTGCTTTTCAAAATAAATACAGGTGATGCATGAAACAATTCTAAAAAATGCATGGAAAAAATATTAACAAGATAAAAATGCAAAAATTTAAACATATCAAATACACAAAGCTTAGTCCAATAATGTCAGAAACAGTACCTTCCCCAGCCGAGTCGCCATTCTGTCGCACCCCAAAAATAAATCAGCGCGCGGCATCGGCTGACGATTTTTCGTCTCGTGGTTGTATGCTTGAATTTGGTTCGTTGGAGTCGCCACCTAGTAATTGATTTCGGGCTACTAGGAAACCGGATGTACTGGTCTCGTCAGAGATTCGCGGGTAAGGGACTGGTTGTGGTTAGGGAAGGTATTAGCACTCCTAACGCACCCTACCTGAGGTAAGCTGCTTCGTGGCTTTGACGTGTTAAAGAAGTTTTAATAATTGTCTTTTCATCGGAAATTAGAAATATCACTTACGTATAAGTTAATAATTCTTAACCGTGATCTGATCAAAAAATTAAATTCTTCTTTAATATATTTGCAATTTTATCATTTAAAAATATATACAAATAAATAAAACAAAATACAAACTCACACACATACACTTCCACTATTTTTGTTTCTTTTCTTTTTTCTTTTCTTTTCCTTTTACATCCATATTTATAAAATACAAATAAAAATTCAATAATAAATAAAAAAATTACATCAAACCATTTAAAATTACAAACTAGACCCTAAAACATCCTAAATTTTCTGGAATCCTCAGGAACAGTGCTCGGGAACAGTGGCGGGAAGGTTGCTGGGGCAGAAATCAGTGGCGGCGCGTCTTCCCACGCGCCACCGCCACTGGTGGCGCGTGGGTTCACGCGCCACCGACAAGGCTGGAAACCAGTGGATCGGGAGCGCCTTCTTCTCCTTTGTCTTCGTCCACCGGCGGTGAGGGTGGCCGTCGCCTGCAACAAGAACAAAAACGCACCACAAGCAGTCGGTTTTAATTGATTTTTTAGATCTGTTTTTCTTGTTTTGCAGATCTGTTTCTCTTCCTTCGCTGGTTGCAGATCCTGTTGAGGAGTGTTCGGTGGCGGTGCTGTGGATGGCTTAGAGGAGCGCCGCCGAGATGGAGAGGGTCTGGTGCTGGTCGGCCGAAGAAAGAGACCGTGGGTCTGCGAAAATGGAGAACGGCTCTGCCCGTTCTCTGATCGGTGGAGATGGGGGGTGTTCGGTGATGTTGGCCTAGCCGCTGGTCTGTGGGCTGAAGGGATGAACGGGCCGCCGACGGGGGAAAAGGGGCAGATCGGAAATGGTGTGGGGGAAGGTTTCGGTGCTTAAGGTTGAAGTGAGGGTGGAGGCTGGAAGAGAAAATGAGATGCCCGAGAAAGTCCCAACCAAAGGCTGCGGGACTGAGGGAGAAGAAGGTAGGGCTACGGTGCAGAGAAAAAAATTCCAAGCTGGAGGAGGCGGCGGCTGATCTGTAAGAAGGAGGAAAATGAGCGGCGGTTTCGGGGGGAAAGGGGTTGTTTGGCTGGTTTCGAAAAAAAAAAAAATGTCAAGGGTGGGGGCTGCTGCCTTGAGAAAAAATGGGGGGAGAAGATAGGTTTAGGGTTTTTTCTTTTTTTGTATTTTTCTGGTGTTTCCAAAATTAACCCCCCCTTTTGCAAGTGTTGGAAACCAGTATTTATAGGCAAAACTTTTGCTAGGTTTTTCAACTTGGTCCCTCAACTCTTTTTTATTTTTTTGTAAATTTTGATTTTTCTTATTTTTTTGTATTTTTTGAAAACGAGCAATATCAACGTCGACTCAAATACGGAAAATCAATGATTTTAAAAATGACGCGTGAAAAGTCGAACGCGTTTGAAAATATTTTAACAATTTTAATTCTTTTTTTTTTTGACGACATTGAAAATGCTAAAAGTACGAAAATATATTAAAAAAACATATTTTTTGGATTTTCATTGTTTTTCTCTATTTTTGGATTTTTTGAAAATATATCAAAAACATGGGTCAAAAATTGGGTAGCAACAAACTTCATTCCACAAATTCATATCAGACTGTGAACTGGTTGAATTCAATTTGCAAGGGCATCGGTTCACTTGGTTTAGGGGTGGTTCTATGAGCCGCATTGACAGAGCTTTCGCTTCTCCGGATTTTCAGCTACAGTTCCCGTCTCTATCTCTCTGCCGCTACCCTAGAGGGATGTCCGATCACTGTCAGCTGCTTCTCCAAAGCCCGGAGGTAGACTGGGGGTGGAAGCCATTTCGTTTCATAAATTGCTGGCTGTCGCACCCTTCTTTCTTAACAGATTTTGAGGCCCTCTGGTCTGAAAGCTGCAAGGAATTTCCAGATGAGTTTAGTTTGATTAAGAAGCTGGGGAACATGGGAAAAAAGCTGAGACAATGGAATAAATCCACTTTCGGGGATCAAAATCTAAAACTTGCAGACATCCAGAACTCCATCACAACACTTGAAAACTTAAGCGAAGTGCGTCCCTTGTCTGAGACCGAAAAAACAAAGCTCCGGGGGCTGAATTCTGAGCAATGGGAAGTTAACAGAAGGGTGGAAGATATGTGGAGGCAAAAATCTCGTCAAAACTGGTGTAAAATGGGGGATAAGAACACTCGATTTTTTCACATATCAGCAAGTCTAAGGAAGGGCCGCAACTACATTAGTAAGATTGAACATAATGGCAGTCATCTAGTCTCCTCAAATGATATAAAAGAAGGCGCTGTCAACTTCTTCTCATCCTTGTTTCGCAAACCAACATGTAAAAGAATTGAAATGGGAGGCTCGGGGTTCTCTAAAATTTCAGAAGCCAAATCAATTTGGCTAGAAAGACCACCTTCAATGGAAGAAGTGAAGCAAGCTGTGTGGGACTGTGATGGTTCCAAAGCCCCTGGCCCCGATGGTTTCACCTTTTGTTTCTATAAAAAGTTATGGAATATCATCAGCTCAGAGGTTTTTATGCTGGTTAAAAGTTTTTTCAGAACTGGTAAACTTCCAAAGGGTATCAACTCTTCTTTTGTAACTCTGATTCCGAAATCAAAGGGGCCGAGCAGATTCTCCCATTTTCGTCCGATAAGCCTGATTCACGGGCTATACAAAATAGTGCCAAAGCTACTGTCCACTAGGCTTCGACATGTCATAACAGATGTGATCAGTGTTAACCAGTCTGCATTTATTGCTGGGCGTCAGATTCTAGACGGGTTCATGATAGCAAATGAGGTTGTCCATGGTGTGCGCAGCAAGAAGAAGCATGGCCTCTTACAAAAGGTAGATTTCCACAAAGCCTTTGACTCAATTTTATGGGAACATATTGACACAAGTATGGGATACATGGGTTTTAGCTCACACTGGAGGAAGCTGATATTCGAATGCTTACCACTTCAAAATTAGCCATCTTGATAAACGGTTCTCCTAGTAGAGAATTTAGTTTGGAGAGGGGTCTCAGGCAAGGGGACCCACTCTCTCCATTCCTATTTGACATTGCAGTTCAGGGATTGACAGTTTTATTCAATAAGGCATCAGCTTCAGGTTACTTCAAAGGCTTACAGACTACCCTAGGACATTACTTAACTCATTTGCAATATGCCGATGACTCTCTGATTTTCTTGCCAAATGATTTTCCCTCTCTTCTACATGCCAAGAGGATTCTACGTTGGTTTGAGATCATTTCCGGACTGAAAGTTAACTTCTACAAAAGCTCACTAATAGGTATCAACTTGGACAACGACTACACCTCTAGCCTGGCGAACTCAGTTTTCTGTCGTAGTGATACTTTCCCGGTTAGGTACCTTGGACTACCTCTTGGAGCCAATCCCAGCAGACTCTCTACTTGGAAACCAGTGTTGTCCACTATCAGAGCAAAGCTACTCACATGGAAAGGGAATTTTTTGAGCATGGCGGGAAGGTTATGTCTAATTAAATCAGTCTTGAGCTCTCTTCCTCTGTTTTACATGTCAGTTTTCGCTATGCCAAAGGGTGTTACTAAAGCCATCTCTTCTCTAACCCGGTCTTTCCTTTGGAAAGGAAGCTCAACTTCTCATGGCCTTTTTAAGGTGGCTTGGCACAAGGTAATAAAGGATAAATCTTCTGGTGGTCTCGGGCTGGGATCCATCCACAACAAAAATCTGGCTTTGCTTTTTAAATGGCTATGGAATCTAGACAATGGAGTGGCAGGAGGCTGCCAAGAACACATTCTTCTAAAATACCGACCTCACTTTATAAATGGTATCCCTGAGTTTGCAGGTTCTTTATCTCCAACTTGGCATGGCATTGTTTCGGCAGTCTTCTCAACACAAAACATAGCCAATCTTTTACATGCAAATGTCGGGTTCAAGGTGGGTGACGGGAGGAACATTCGGTTTTGGACTGACTCTTGGCTCGGCTCTGCAACCACTCTCCAGCTCTTATTCCCCAAACTTTATAACCTCTCCTTGCAGCAAAACACCAGCCTTGCAGATATATACAATTTGACAGATGCATCTTTAAACCTATCCTGGAGAAGAACCCTTCGGCCTTGTGAGATCTGCCAGAGGGAGAGCTTGATCGCAGAGGTGCAGCGTGGTCTCCTTTTCTCAGATGGTGCAGACTGTAAGTTATGGAAATTCCACAGCTCTGGCATATACTCAGCTCAATCAGGTCGCCTCTTCTTTGATAGTCTATCGGCCACTAAAAATAATCACTCCCCTACTCTGCTATGGAATGGATATGCCCCCCCCAAAAGTGGATGTGTTCATTTGGCTTCTTCTTCATGGAGGTTTGAGCACAAGAAGTGTTTTAGCTGAGAGGAGAATCATTAATGATGAGGAATCTCACTGCCCATTCTGCTGCAAGGAAACCGAGACAATTAATCATCTTTTCCATTGGTGTCCTATAACATGGTCTCTTTGGGGTCGTTTCTTTAAATGGTTTGGGTGTTCAGGTTGTCTGCACAAAGACCCAAATCAAAATCTACAGGAATGGTCCGGATTGATTAATGGAAATTTTCAGCGACGTGCTATTACCCTCCTCTATAAAGGTCTGTATTGGTCAATTTGGATAGCGTGCAACCGCCTAATCTTCGAATCCAAGGCTCCTGATTGGGATATGATTTTTGATCTCACTTTTCACCGTTTGGCTTTCTGGTTGAAGTCCTCAGTTACAAATTTCAGCTATACAGGTTCAGATCTTTTTAGAAATCCTGAATGTATTATGAACTGGACTAACTAATTAAGTCCCTCTTCACTTTGGTCTTTTCTTTCTTCATATTCCCATTGTATTCTATCTTTCGTTCAGCCCCACTTACTTGATGGGGCTGCTTATTTAATATATAATTATCTCGTTTACTATCAAAAAAAAAAAAAAAGTGAGTTATACTCTCATGTGACTGCTGCTAGTTAGGGGAGTTTGCGAATGTGCATTTCCTTTTGATTTAGGCACAGTTTGATCTTTGTTAGAAGGGAGAAAACTGAAGTTCGGACATTTGTTTGTCACACTGCTATCCAATGTGTAATGTTGATGTTATGGTTGAACCGTGAACAAAATAAAGAATTGATTCTTTTTTTGAAAAAAAAATATTGTAACTCATAAACTAATGAACCAACTCCAATGTGTAATGTTGATGTTATGGTTGAGCAGCTCTAATGTGCTTCAGTTTACAAAGAATTTGCATTGATTAGTGTGCAACCTCTTACTAGAATCAACATTGTTAAGAATCATTCTTTATTATTTTTTACTTTATTTCAAAGTTTATCAAACATAAATAATGCTTCGATTTAGTTAATGTTTCTTATATGCTTTGTATGTTTATATTTAATAGGTATAAAGACCAAAAACATTAAAGTGATGGATATATTATGAAGATGAAATTAATTTCATTGCTTTGACTCAATTTGGTATTGTTTCAAACATTTTACCCTATATAAAGGTCATTATATGTTTATAGTAAGTTATTTGAATAAAATTAAATTATGCAGGGTTTTTTTACAACTCATGTACAATAAATTAAAACAAATATTATATATTATTATATTAATTTTAGCCTCCTCTAACAAATAATCATAGCTCCGCCCCTGGCTATCCTAACCATATCTAGTATTGTACTCATGAACAGATTTGTGTCTGGTTTCTGATTTGGTCTTGGTCTTTGACTTCGATTGAGAACACCGAGTTTTATGTCTTAGTTTCATTCTAGAAGGCCATGTCCCTCAAACAACACTTACACATGAAAAATATTTATGCAAATAATATGTGGGCGTAAATTTTCTTCTCCTTCTTTATTCATTAACCTGTTGTTCCGAACAAAACTTTGATGATAACTACTGAATGATCTATATCTGCAGCGCACTAGGAACATGGGTTTTCTCAGTTTCAGGAGCTTTGCTTGCGATGATAAAACGAAAATCATATGGACCCCTTGTGTTCTTTGGTACAACAGGTACAATGCTTGATAATATAATGGGGATTAGTCAATGTGAAAGAGAACACGCAGAAGGCAAGGCAAAGCTACTAGAAGCCCAGAATACCTCATGGTTCCACTTGCTTGCCATCAGAACCTAATGCTCACACAGATGGTGGATTGGCTTCCCCTTTTTGTTACTTTGTGGTGATTCTGTATTCTGCTTCTTACAGTCCTGTTTTTCACTTTAAAATAGTTGATGATGACGTAACTTCATATTTTGATCAGCCAAGAAGACTTCATTTTTTATAAAAAGAAGATTTTTCAAGAAGCCTTTTCATTGCTCTAAAAAGGAATTCATTGGTTTCTTTGTTTATGAGAGTGGTTTGTGAAGTTGAAACCTTTCGAAGTCATTTGGGCACATCTGACTCATTGTTGTCAAAGTCACAAGTTGATTAGTAAAATCAGTGATTTTATAAGTTAATATGTATCTGATATGCAAAATCAAACTAAAAACTTGAAAACTAGTAAAATCAGACTTGTCATATGCAAAATCAATAAAATCAGTAAACTCGGTCTGATTTTATAAGTTTATGAAATTTATTATATGAATCAAGTCAGGTTCGGAATTTGGTCTTAAAATGTCCAGTGACTAGTTTTGCAACATCAGGTATATCTCAAACGATATATCGAATTGAGCTGAAATTTCACAGGGAAATACTAAACACAAGAAAATATATTGTGGTAAATCTTCAGGTTAAATGGAGTTCGGGAACAAGTTATTTCAGATGGTCGAAGTTACTAGACAAATCTTGTCAAATCTTTGAAGCTAGACATTTGTGTATTGTTTGGGACATATATGAAGCTCAGGTGGAATTTTTTTGCGATTCAAGTTGGGCTGAAAACTAGACATCTCAAGCTTTCCAACTATATATAGTAGGCCTAGTAATTCATCTAGACGAGAAAAAACTACATGTTTAAAATCAGGAATAAAATCTATCAAGAACATTAAAAAATTTTAGATTCGAGCTATATTGCAAAAAAAGGGACATGGAAACCAAAATTCACAAAAATGGCTAGATTTAAGGAAAAACCTAAAATAACATCAATTTAATAAGCCCTATTGATCAACAAGGAAAATTCAAGTATATTCACTTCAATTTACTATGATAAACATATAAAAGCCTCATTAGTCCATATAAAGGAACACGCACACACACATGGAGAGAGAAACACTCACAATAAAGGAAATGGAAAAGGTCATAATCCCAGCAATTTATCAGATAAAAAAAATATAATTATTAATTAAATCATGAAATAAATTAAAACCCAATTAGCCAAGTCACCAAACAATAAAAATCAATAAATCAAATTATACAGAAAGAAAGTGCAAAAAATAAATATTAGGAGCCCATTTGTGAGCATCAGTTTTAGTAAATGTGATTAGCAGCGTGGAATGTACTAGAATATCCTTTCCATCCATTAACTTAAAGCTCTGGGTTGGACTTTGTAATAAAGACAGACTGGCAACAAAGATCAGTTGCTGGATTACACTGCCCATTATGAGGGACTGATTAGGCATCATGAAAGTGACCTGACAGATGACAAAAACAACTTCAGACCAGTAATGCTTCGTAAACTGAAGTGAGATCAGTATTAGCAAACTACCATAATTAGAATTGATATCCGGACCAAGACTGCATACCAGTCAAGGTTTTCTAACTTAGCTTTGAAGTTCAATAAGTTGGCAAAAATACAAAGCAATTACATATTATGATCAAAGAAGTTGAAATAGAATGATATATTTATTTATTTATTTTTTTTTTTTTTTTTTTTTTTTTTTTTTTTTGATTAACGTGGGTGTCCGGGCCAGCTTGCGCGCACCTCGACTAATCCCACGGGCCCTGAAGTTAACGACCATGTAAGCCTCCAGTGGCCATCATATGAGCAACCTAGGGATTGAACCTGAGACCACAGAGGGAGCAAACCTCTTGATCCCAAGCTTTTACCGCTGGACCACCACCTAGATGGTTAGAATGATATATTTATTCATTGCGCATATTTTAGACAGGAAGTGCAGTAGGAAGTGCAGTAGGAACTTCGTGGATTCTTACACGCAGCCCGTAGCTACAATCTTGCTGCATCACCGATTCTTACACGCAGCCCAAAGCTACAATCTTGCGCCTAAAAAAAAAAGATAACAATTACCTAGTCAGTCCTACAATCTTGCTGCATCAGAAAAAAAAAGTACAAGACCACAATTCAATAAATTTCCAAATGAAAATGAAATTTTCCGCATCAAATATTCACTCCATATGCAGTAGGTAACAGATTCTTAAGTCTTCACCTAAAAGAAGTGAACTGTTTATAAAATACAGAACACGCAGCCCATAGCTATCAATTTAGATTCCAATCTTGAATCAGATGTTAATACACAAGTTTGTGAATCCAGACATAAATAAGTAAAGTCTGTCTACTAATCTGACTTAAATGTGCACTTATGTACTTGAAAGCAAAAACACACACAGAGGTTAGACTACCATAGGGACAGAGTTAAATCTTTTGTTTAAAATTTAAAAAATCTCATGACTACAGCTCATGACCAGCACTGGATTTACATGTCTCAGTAAATCTGTAGCTAATAGATATTCAAGTTCTATTTTCTCATGGGACCCTGGGAGTAATTAATGTGGCGTTTGGTTGAAGGTTGCAATGTCATTAACATATAGCTAATAGCAAGGAAAAATCGTGTCACAAGCTCAAGAGTGTCAAAAAGTCACTACACCCCTTCATGTTGAAAAATGATCGCTTGCATTGTCAATGTGACAAGTAAAGCCTGAGATTTCTATTCCATGGCATGTCACATATCAGCAACTCCCGTATGACATTCTCATAAGGATCTTCTGTAAAGTCACAACCATTGGCGGTACGTTTGCAAACCATGTAGAGAGATTCTTCTAGACCCTGATTTTTCCTTCTCTTCATGCCTCTCTCCTAGAGATCTTAAGAAATACATTGGAGGAGATGGAAAAACATTATTAAGAAATACCTAATCTTCTCTAGAAGAATTGGCATTGCGTGTGTCCTTGAGTTGTTGCTGGGACTGCATTTTATAGTGGGTTAATATTAAATTTTTAAAAAAATATTAAGAATATAGAAAATATTTTAAGCCCTTTGAATTTGATAGTCATGCGACACTTAAGTGACTTGGGTCTGGTGGCAATGTAAGATTATTTTTTTATAATTTATTTTTTATTCTAAACAGAAATGCTAATTTTTTTTATTTTTATAAAAAAATATTTAAATTATCCTTGCAGTATTCTAAACAGAAATAATAATTAATTTTTTTTATACATTTAAGCTACCCTTGAAGTATCCTAAACAGAAATAATAATATAGCTACCCTTGCAATATTTATAATTTTTTTTATTGTAAAATTATTTTTTTATAATTTTTTTTTTTCAAGGGAGTTGATCCCCCACCCTCAGCTTGAGGGGGCATATTATAGAATAGGAAATTAATATATGATGTTATTGTAATCATTATAGTTACTCATGTATCTATCAGAATAGAAAAGTAATATAGGATGTTGTAATCATTACAGTTACTGTAGTGTTCTGATGCCTCTATAGAAATAGGAAGGTTGGCTAAGGCACAACCTAACATATTCCATTATTCTCAACTCCCTTGAAGTATCCTAAATAGAAATGTTAATTAATTTTTTAATTTTTTATTTAAAAACTATTTTTATTTTTTATATTAATTTAATTTATTTATTTTTATTTTATTTGATTTTATTTATTTTTCTACTTTTATTCAATGTATTTTTTTCAAAAAACTACATTTAATGGTATTATTGAAGCTTCAATCCTGCCCATCATGGTTGAATGGTAGCCTTTATCGATAGTCTATGTCTCCTTGTATTGGGAATGAGGGCAAATATATATCACAATGAGCTCTGAATATTAATGGGCATGGAGCAGTCAGCTGTCTATGTTTTTCATTTGTTTTAAGTAGGCAAAAAACTAATCATTAGAAAATTCAACATCAAGTTGGAAATTCATTGGTTGGTAGAGTGGATGTTGCTGCTATCGTGTCCTTTGGGAATGAGGGCAATTACCAATAGACTGTTATCGTGTTCTTTGGGTTTGAATTTTCTAATGAAATGATGGAAATTCATTGGATGGTAGAGTGGGTCTTGCTGCTACCTTCTTACAGCTGATGATTTTGCCTACTGAAGTTTTTTGGAACTGTTTTGGAGTGAATTTCGGAAGCACTCTGACCCCATAGTCTTTGTCTCGTTACCATGTGTTATGTTGTGTTCTGACATGGCCTCATATTGGTATTAGCTGCTGTTTCTAGTGTGAATTGACCCTGTGCTCAAAAACTTCGACTATACATTACTGCCCTTAACACCACTTAATTGACCCTGTGCTCAAAACTTTTGTATGAATCTAAGCTTTTGATGTGGAGATTAGAGATATCAGGTTTAGACTATTCTGAATTAAAGAGCAATAATCTATGCATAAAACATGGAACAAAAAGAAAAGAAACACTCTGGAATTGATCAAAACTTTGAGCATAGAAAAGTATAGTGAATGGGATTGTCCTCATTCAATGGCTCGGCATTTATGGGCAACTCCATGCCTTCTTGAATTATGATTTATGCATTCATAATAACTTAATATCTTATTCATTCGCAACAAAAAATTTTCTCTGTGTAGCGGTTAAATTTTTTTTTTTTTTTTTTAAGATAGTTACAGATATCTAACATATTTACACATAATAAAATTTTTTCATAGTGGAAATGAGACGGCAAGTACCTCTTGAATCATGAGGTTAAGTGTGTTGGGGTGATTCACAGTGGAGAGAATTTGAGTTTCTACTTAATTGTAGAACCGTACAAATGGTAGATTACTTCTCCACAGATTTAAATAATGCTGGTGTGAAATTTTATCGCAGTATCCTTTGTCTATGTGGTAGATTAATCAATGTATTCAATTTTTGTTAAGTGGCTTCGCTTTTAGAGAAACCATAATTTGTTCCTTTTTATTAAATTTTGTTTTCATACTTAATAAAAAGTCTTTATTATATTTCTTTTCTAGATTGAAAAATTATTTTCTCACATTTTCTTTTTCAATATAATTATATACGCTTCTTGTCTTCCATGTTGGAGTATAGTATATATGTTTTTTTTTGGTACAATTAGCTATCAGAGTTTCCTCAAAAAGGACTTCAAAAGCTACACTAGTCAATATACGAACATACCGTTTATTTCAACTTGAATTATCATATTTAATTACGTGATGTGTTCTCAGACATTTAGGGCTCTAGGAAATTGAATCAAGTAAAAATTTTGGATGCAAAATTGTACTCGAGTCCTGAGCTTGTAAGATCTGTAAGATCTTTTTACATGTTTCCTGTATAGTTTTTTTGCCAATAAATTTGAACTGTTTCTTTTCTTGTGCTTAATATTGAAAAAGTTAATCCGTACGCAAATACTTTAGAAAAATCAAAACCCTCTGCAAACCATTCCATGGCATGTCACATATCAGCAACTCCCGTATGACATTCTCAATAAGGATCTTATGTAAAGCCCCAGTCATAACCATTGACAATACGTTTGCAAACCATGTAGAGAGATTCTTTTGATTTTTCCTTCTCCTCATGCCTCTCTCCTAGAAGTCCTAAGAAATACATAGGAGGTGGTCGTCAGATTTAGCTCCAAAAAAGTATCTAATGGGGAATGTGTGGTACCATGTAGAGCAGTTACTTATTCGAGCAAGGGGAGGGGAGAGGGTGCAGCTCTTCGAAGTGGCCTATCACATCTTCTCTAAAAGAATTTGCATTGCCTGTGTCCTTGAGTTGTTACTGGAATAGTTTATTCGTTCTACAACAGGTTAATATTAATTTTTTAAAAAAAATATTAAAAATATAAAAAATATTTTAAGTTTTTAAAATTTGACAATATTCCTAGACTTAAACGACCTGGGTCTGGTGGAAATACAAGACTATTTTTTTATAATTGTTTTTTATTTTTATGAAAAAAATATTTAAACTATCCTTCTAGTATTTTAAATAAAAATTTTCATTAATTTTTTTACGCATTTAAACTACCCTTGAAATATATTAAATGGAAATGTTAATTAATTATATATATATATATATTATTTTTTATTAATAAAAAATTTAAACCACCCTTCAAGTATCATAAACAGAAATAATAATTAGTTTTTTATATATATTTTCTAAAAAAAAAATTAAAGTAGAATTGAAATATCCTAAATAATGGTTTTTATAAATATTTTCTATTTTTTATAAAATAATTTCAACTATCCTTGAATAAATCTAAACAAAAATCCTAATTAATTTTTTTTATAAATGTTTTATTTGTTATAAAAACAATATTTAAACTACCCTTGAAGTATCCTAAACTGAAATGCTAATTAATTTTTTTATAATTTTTTTTATTTTTTATAGGAAAAACTTTTAACAAAAATGTTAATAAATGTTTTTTATAAATATTTTTTATTTTTATAAAAACTATTTAAATTATCCTTTAAGTATCCTAAACAGAAATCCTAATTATTTTTTTTATAATTAGTTTTATTTATTATAAAACAATACATTGAAACTACCGTTAAAGTATCTTAAACCGAAATGCTAATTATTTTTTTTATAAATATTTTTTAGTTTTTATAAAAAAAAACATTTAAACTACCCTTGAAGTATATTAAAACAAATTCTAATTATTTTCTTTTATTTTTTTAAAAAATATATAAACTGCCCTTGAAGTGTTTTAAACAAAAATGCTTATTAAATTTTTCTTATAAATGTTTTCTATTAAAAAATATTAAAACTATCATTGAAATATCATAAATAATTTTTTTTATAAATTTTTTCTACTTTTTATTAAAAAAAAACATTTAAACTACCATTCAAGTATCCTAAACAGAAATTCTAATTATTTCTGTTATAATGTTTTTTATTTTAAAAAAAAAATATTTAAACTAGACTTGAAGTATCCTAAATAAGTTTTTTATAAATGTTTTTTTATTTTTTATAAAAACAATTTAAACTATCCTTGAAGGATTTTAAACAAAAATTCTAATTATTTTTTTTATATAAAAAAAACGTTTAAACTATTCTTAAAATATCTTAAACAGAAATTCTGATTATTTTTTTTAGATCACGGCAATGACTAGCCTCATCCTACTCCTCCAGTGCCGCCTCTATTTTAGATTTAATGTATTTGATGTATTTTTTATATTAATTTAATTTATATTTGATTTGATTTTATATTATTTTATTTATTTTTGTACTTTTATTCAATGTATTTGTTTTTAAAAATACATTGAATGGTATTATTGAAGCTTCAATCCTGCTCATCATGGTTGAATTGTAGCCTTCATCGATAGTCTGTCTCCTTGTATTGGGTGACGACAATTATCTGCAAGATTCCACAATGAAAGTTTCACCGACCAATAAATTGTTCTTTGGGTTTGAATTTTAATGAAATGATGGAAATTCATTTCATTAGAAAATTCAACATCAAGTTGGAAATTCATTGGTTGCTGCCTTCTTTAGATAAAAACAATTTATAATTTTTTTTAATTAACCTCTAGTATCTAATTATTTTTTTATAAATAGTTTTTATTTTTTATAAAAAAAAAACATTTGAACTATTCTTGAAACATCCTAAACAGAAATTCTGATTATTTTTTTTTTGGGTCCCGGTGACGACTAGCCTAGTCCTAGTCCTCCAGTGCCGTCTCTATTTTAGATTTAATGTATTTGAATGTATTTTATATTAATTTAATTTATTTATTTTATATTTGGTTTGATTTTATATTATTTTATTTATTTTTCTACTTTTATTCAATGTATTTTTTAAAAACAATACATTGAATGGTATTATTGAATCTTCAATCCTGCTCATCATGGTTGAATGGTAGCCTTTATCGATAGTCTACGTCTTCAATTTAAAATCAAAATAATATTCTCAAACCCTTCATGAAAAGAAAAACAAATTCTAACGCATAAAACATAATTCGAAAGAAAAAAAGTTCGATGATAAAATTCATATTACAGAAAATTATTGTTCCAGTTGATACTCGAATAGAAGTAGATAGCTATACACTATGAGAAGAGATCTCCCAAACTTATTGTGCAAAATGCCTTTGGCAATGGAGGCCACTTAGTTGTAAGCTCGCAAGAAATTTTTTCCATTGTAGGCCGAGATTGGGGATTGGGATGCAAGCATGCAAGTGCAATTTTCATCATGTGGACAACGCCCTCTGCTGCTCCTTTTTTAGGAAGCGAGATGCGTTGGTCTAACACATCCTTCAATAGTGCATGTTGAGCAATCGGTGGCATCGATGATGACGACGAAGATCCTGGTGATAAGAGTGCTGAAATGAGATCACCTGGGTGCCTTCCTGTCATCACCTCCATTGTTACCACTCCGAAGCTATAGACATCGCATTTTTCAGTCACTTTCATTGTGTAAGCTAGCTCTGCCAAAAAAAAAATTGATTATACATGGTTTTTTTATCAAATAGTTGAAAGAAAAGACTTTATAATAAAAGCTAAAAAAACACTATATATTATCTTCACTACTACACATTAGTAACTTAATGTTGAAATAAAGCTACGCACCTGGAGCAGTATATCCAAAAGTACCTGCAAATGAGGTCCAATTGGATGAGTCAGGCATCAACAGTCTAGCTGTGCCAAAGTCGGAGACGTGTGCTTCATATTCCAAGTCCAGAAGGATATTATTGCTGGTAATGTCTCGATGAATGATCGGAGGAGAGCAAGAATGGTGTAGATAGGATAAAGCTCCACCCACCCCTTTCACAACGTTCAGCCTTTTCATCCAATCGAACTCAATTGCTTGTTCCTCACTGGTTATAATCTTTCTCAAGCTTCCTCTTTGAATGAACTCGTAAACCAAAAAAGAATGCTTTGCATGTGAGCAAAATCCATACATTTTCACAATATTTCGATGTCGAATATTTGCCAACACGCAAACTTCCCTTTCAAAAGCTTTAAAATCGGACAACTTTTCTGTTTGTGACCGGTGAAGTTTCTTCACAGCAACCACCTGTTCTGTTGGCATCGCTGCTTTATAAACAATTCCATATCCTCCTTCGCCAATGCAGTAGTTGGAGTTGAATTCCTCTGTAGCTTCAACGATATTCTCATACAACTTCTTCCCATCATGGCCCAATATCGTGAATATGTTTCGATCTTGTTCATTTTTTGGCTCAGCGTTTCTCTTCCTAGCTTTTTTGCAGAGAATGAATAAAGCTCCAATCACAACAAACACTAAAAGCAAGCTTCCTAAAAGAGGGAGTACAATCAAAATCACAAGCTTGTTGCTCTTTCTCTTAACAGTTTTGCTGCTTGTTGGAAGATTGCACGGCTTCAGACCACTGGCGTTGCCACATATACCCATATTATCCCTTAATGCCTCAAATGAAGCGTTGTGGAAGGCTTTGATATCAGGAATGGGGCCTTGTAGCTTATTGGATGATATATCCACAGTTGTTAAGCTTAACATGTCTTTGAAAGTGCTCGGAATCCGTCCAGAAAGCATGTTGTGAGAGACATTCAGAGTTTCCAACCTTTGCAGTCGCCCAAGTTGCCTTGGTATCTCTCGAGTCAGGAAATTGAAGCTAAGATCAAGATCTCGAAGAGAAAGTAGAAAGCCTATCTCACTTGGAATGCTTTCTCTAAATTTATTACCGCTGAGGTTCAGCAACAATAATTTCGAGCATTCCCCAAGTTGTTTCGGAATCAATCCACTCAGATTATTAGATGCTAAATTCAGGAATTGAAGATTGGAAAGCATCTTAATATCTAAGGGAATGGCACCTAAAAGATGGTTGTTGTTAAGGAGAAGCTTGTACAACAACTTCAAAACCCCTAAATCGTTTGGGATGGCTCCTTTTAACTGATTTGATGACAGATCAATCAATTGTAATTGAGTAGCCTTCCCAAGCTCTGGTGGTATCTCACCAGAAACATTATTGTTTGAGATTTTAAGGCTTGTCATGTTACGACAATCTCCCCATTTTGAAGAAAGCTCGCCATAAAAATTATTGTAACTCAAATCAATATAATCCAGATGTGGATAGACACCAAAAACCTCAGAAATATTTCCTGTTAATTGATTCCAATCAAGTCTTACTCGGTATAAACCAGTACAGTTTTTCAAACTTTTCGAGATTGAACCTGAGAAGTAGTTGTTGGAAGCAGTAAAGATTTTCAATACTCCTCCAAGGCATAAATCTAGTGGCAAATGACCCGTGAATTCGTTGATAGCCAAAGACAAATACTTAAAATGGGTGAGATTGTTCATCTCTAAGGGCAATGGACCGTGGAATTTGTTCTCAAATAATGCCAAGTCCACAAGGGATTTAAGTTGTCCTATTTCTGAAGGAACACATCCAGATAAATTATTTTGATTTAGATAAAGTGCATTAAGCATTGTCATGTTACCAATAGAAGAAGGGATGGGACCAGAGAGTTGGTTCATCGGAAGACCAAGTATAGATAAATTTCTTAATTTTCCAATGGAATAAGGGATTTTACCGGTTAAAACATTACTTGACAAGTCAAGTTCATTGAGAGACTCTAGCAATCCAATTTCCTGAGGAATGGAACCAGAGAGTTTGTTACCCCAAAGATAGAGTATGGATAGGCTTGTCAAGTTTCCAACAGAGAAGGGGATCAAACCAGTGAGATTATTTTGTTGTAGTGATACTTCAGTGAGCATGGTCAAGTTCCCAATAGAAGAAGGAATGGAACCAGAGAGTTTGTTACCCCAAAGATAGAGAATGGATAGGCTTGTCAAGTTTCCAATAGAAGAAGGGATGGGACCAAAAAGTTGGTTGATAGAAAGACCAAGGTAAGATAAATTTCTTAATTTTCCAATTTCATGTGGGATAGTTCCAGAAAGAGAATTGTTCGCAAGGTCAAGAAACAAAAGATTGGGGAAGGATGAGAAGTTTAAACCATAAAGCGTACCTCTCAAACCAAAACTTTCAAGTGTCAAATCGGTGACGCTTCCAGAATTGTCACAGGTGATTCCAATCCAGTTAATGCAAGGGCTGATGCCGACCCAAGAGGAAAGGAGAGATTGGCTTTGGTTGTCAAGACTAGCTTTCCATTGGAGAAGAGCCTCAGCTTCTGTATTATTATTACGAAATAGTGAAGTTGGGGAGGAAGTGTGTTCAGCTAAAGCAAAGAAGGAAGAAGAGCTGAATATGTGAAGGAGCAAAAACAGGATGTGGAGAAAGAAGGAGAAGAATGGTTTGTTTAGTAAGGACGCCGTCATGGTGTGTTTTTCAAGAGACATAGGATATGGTTTGCTATGGTAGATTAGGCTATTCCATGGAGAGGTATTATTTATAGGTAGGAAAACATGATATATTGGAATTGTTTTTAATATCATTGATTATTACATCTCTTCTCTAATTAAGTTGAAATTAACTACTTAGATACATACTCTGTAAAATTTAATTGTATTTTTTTATACAAAATATTTTATCCTCTATAATGAAAGGTCATTTCCAATAAAAAAAAAAACTAGTTTTTTGTCTAGCAATTTGATCACTAATTGAATGAAGATATTGTAATTGACGTGAGACACATGTCATTTCCAGTTCACCAATAATTTCCATATTTTCCACTGAAAAGAAATTGAGAAGACTACGAGGGTGTTTGGGAGTGTGGTAGCGGTTGCTTTTCAAATAGCTTTTCGTGCCGAAAAGCATGCCAATAATGTTTTTTTTTTTTAAAAAATCATTTTTGACATCAGCACATCAAAACGATCTAAAAAGTACAAACCGCACTCAATTTTAGCAAAAAAAAAAAAAAGTTTGAATTTTTTCGAAAAGCAGGTCACACCTCAATCCTAAACGGCCTCTACAACGGGATTAGTACCAGTAACAACCGCGGGAACAGAAAAATGAAGTTCCTATCAATCCATTTTTCTTAAGTTCCTTTCAATCCACGGAACAGATTATAATTTTATTTTTATAAAAAAAAACATTTAAATTATTTTATCATACAGTATGTTAAATAAAAATACTAATTATATTTTTTATCTTTTATAAAAACATATTTAAATTACACTTGAAGTATTCTAAATATGTTTTTTTATAAATGTTTTCTATTTTTTATAAAAAAGTCTAAACATAAATTCTAATTAATTTTTTTATACTTTTGTTTTATTTGTTATAAAAAAATATTTTAACTACCTTGAAGTATTCTAAACAGAAATGTTAATTAATGTTTTTTTAGATATAAAATAAACATTTAAACTACATTCGAAATATCCTAAATAATTTTTTTATAATATTTTTCTATTTTTTATATAAACAAATTAAATTATCCTTGAAGTTTTCTAAACATAAATTCTAATTAATAATTTTTACAATTTTTTTTATTTGTTATAAAAAAATATTTAAACTACTCTTCAAGTACCCTAAACCTAAATACTAATTAATGTTTTTTAATATTTTTCATATAAAAAATTAAATTATCCTTAAAGTATCCTAAATAAAAATACTAATTAATTTTTTATCACACTTATGATACTTTACCTCGATGTGAACACATTTTCTTCACCTTTTCATTTTTATACCTAATTTTTTAATTTATAGCACTCTAAAGTAATAACATAACTTTAACTATATTTATGTGTTATTGGTTTGCTTTGTTATATTTGTTATATTATTATCAGACCTAATAAATTAATCAAAATCAAGATATCACGTGTTAGGATTTGTTTTGAAATATATAGTTGATTATTTTCACTTAAAAATTTATTAAAATAATAATTTTTGAGTTTTTAAAAATTAGTTTTGATATTAAAGTATTAAAAAGATATTAATTTTAAAAAAAAATTAATTTGCAAAAAAAAATATTATGGCAGAGGATTCTGGACTCTCACATACACTTTTCCATTATCTTTTCAGTGGAAAATATGGAAAGGGAGAAGAAATTATTGATGAACTGGAAATTACAAGATACACCCACAAGTGTTTCTCACGTCAATTACAGTATCTTCCATTGAATATATTGAATTAGTGATCAAATTGCTAGAGAAAAAAAAAAACACCCACAAGTGTCTCACATCAATTACAATATTTTCCATTGAAACCTCATTCTCATGCCATCTCTCATTCGTGAAATGTCCATATCATATGTAGACCACGATAGCAGCAAGACCCACTCTACCAACCTATGAATTTCCAACTTGATGTTGAATTTTCTAATGAAATGAATTTCCATTAGAAAATGCAACAACAAGTTGGAAATTCATTGGTTGGTAGAGTGGGTCTTGCTGTTATCGTGTTCTTTGGGTTTGAATTTTCTAATGGAAATTCATTTCATTAGAAAATGCAACATCAAGTTGGAAATTCATTGGTTGGTAGAGTGGGTCTTGCTGTTATCGTGTTCTTTGGGTTTGAATTTTCTAATGGAAATTCATTTCATTAGAAAATGCAACATCAACTTGATGTTTTTTTTTTTCTCTAGCAATTTGATCACTAATTCAATATATTCAATGGAAGATACTATAATTGATGTGAGAAACACTTGTGGGTGTATCTTGTAATTTCCAGTTCATCAATAATTTCTTCTCCCTTTCCATATTTTCCACTGAAAAGATAATGGAAAAGTGTATGTGAGAGAGACTCACCAAATTAATTTCCATAATGGAGGGCCAACTTTGACGAAGAGACTGAGAAGAATATGGATCAGTACCCGTAACAACCACGGAACAAGTCAAACAAGTATGGTCTGTAATACAAGTAGTTTTAATTGGTTGGATTCTAAATTTATTTTTTTAAAATATTAATTTGAATTTTATAAATTTTAAAGTCATTGAAGACTTACATGATCGTTAATTTCAAAGCCCGTGAGATTAGTCGAGATACATATAAATTTATCCGGACATCCAAGTTAATAATAATGAAAAAAAAATATGGTCCTTCAACGAGGCTGGTTAAGTTCTTATAAATCCATTTTTCCGAAGTTCTGTTGGATCTTGTACAGACTTAGATTGTTGTTAAAAGTAGTTCCATGAGGGAAAGCTGGAGTTGATGTGAATATCTTTTCTACTGCAATGGTAATATTAAATTATTCTAAACAAAAATGCTAATTAATTTTTATAAACACATTTTTTTAAAGTATCTTGAAAGTTTTTTCTAGCAATTTGATCACTAATTCAATATATTCAATGGAAGATATTGTAATTGACGTGAGACACTTGTGGGTGTCTAATATCTGCCATTGGAGACTAAGGAGAAGAGGACCTAGCTTTCCTTAGCTTTGTCTTCGATAACTACGCAGCGAGTATACATAATGGCAAAATGAGCTGATCTACAACGAATTCCTCGTTAAATCACTCTCTGTAACTGACAGAGGGCTAAAAAATGGCATTCTTCATATATAAAAAATCATACACGACTATGCAAGCTCTGGTTAGACAATCTATGACGGACCGGGGAGACGCTCTCCCCTTTGGAGATGAAACAACAGCTGCCTGTTGGAAGTGATGACATAGCCAGAAGATTGCTTAACTGCAATTCCATTCTGAGGTTTGGTGTTCAAAGAAAATAATCATTATCACACGGGTGGACCGGTTATCACTTAAACCACGGAGACGAGTGCAGCACATGCTTGATACTGCACAGAAAGAAGCAGGGCCCTCTAACCCTATTTTCTCACCGATTCATCATCTTCTGGAACGGTGAAAATCTTATCAGGTAGTTTTGGAATCATTTTTTATTTCTATGGGTATCCATTAATTTTTAACAAATTTATTTTTTTCTCTTTTATGTCTTTATTGGAATTGTTGAATAAACTCAATCCAGAAGCTCCCAGATGGTTAAGGAAGGCAACCACCAGCCGCCACCGACCAGCCGCCACCGCCAGCCACCAGCCGCAGCCGCCAGCCGCCTTCACACCTGCTGCCGCCAGCCGCCTTCACACTTGAAGGTTGAATTTTCGTATTTTGATTTGTGTATAAATAGAATGCCCAGCTTATGTTATATGTGTGGAGAGAATAGAGAGAAACACTTGAAAGAGAAAGAGAGAAAGAGAGGGCGTGTATTAAGCTTTTGTTTTGTGTTATTTGTAAGCTTCGGATTTTGTAATAAAACCAGTGTGTTTTATCCCCTCTGAGTGTCTCAAAGCCACCACCAGTGGTTTCTCCCACCAACAATTGGTATCAGAGCCCCGTTCGTCGGAAAACAGAAGAGTTTTGGGGTATATCCGAATTTTCAAAGTTGTCCAAAACAAGTTTTGATCATTCCACAGTGTAGCCCACACGCGCCGCCTGAAGATACTGCACTGTTCTCCCACGCGCAGCCGACGCGCGCCAGAGGTTGAAGACGACTGACGTGCACGCGCGCCATATTCAAGCCGAGCCGAGCCGTTCACGCCGAGTCCAAGCCGCGCCGTACTCTGCTCCGAGCCAAGCCGCGTTTCCAGCCGCGCCGAGCGAGAGAATATTCCCCGAATATTCCACAGAATATTCCCGGTTCAACCCAGCGAACCACCCGCCGTACAGAATTGGTTTTTTGACCGGTTCACCCATTTTCTGACCCGATTTCAACAAAGTCAGACCGGTTCCCAACTATTTGGACCATTCCGGATCGATCTACAGTGTCCGTTTGGTCAAATTCAGCTCCCAGAAGGCGATATAGTCATTAAAAGAGCAAAATAACTACAGAAGGTACACATACACTCATCCCGAAGCTAACCAAAGACAACTATGATAGTTGGTGCATCAGATTGAAGGCATTTCTTGGGTCACAAGAGTGTTTGGATATTGTACAAACTGGTTATGATGAACCAGAGTCCAAAGAAAGAGAAGATGCTTTACAAGAGGCACAGAAGCAAGCCCTCAAAGTCAACAGAAAGAAGGACAACAAAGCAAAGACCATCATCTATCAAGGTCTTGATGAAGATACATTCGAGATAATAGCTTCCGCTGAAACATCACATGATATATGGGAGGCTCTCCAACAGAAATACAAAGGTGCTGACAGAATCAAGAAGATTCGTCTTCAATCTTTGAGAGGAGAATTCGAATTATTACAAATGAAGTCCTCAGAATCTATTTCTGATTATCATACAAGGATTATGGTGATAGTCAATCAGATGAGGAGAAATGGAGAAGCCATCATAGATGTCGTAACCCATTTTTGGGTCCCCATGAAAAATAAAATAAATAGCCAAAAGAGTTTAGAAAAAATAACAGAAGGCAGAAGCGCTCAGGAAACAGTCAGAAAATTGGTCAAGAAATTCAAAAATACAAGGATTAAATTTTTGACAGTATATTCTTGAAGGATGAAAGCCCTATTGAGAAGGAAAATTTGAATTTTGAGGAGAAAAGCCCAAATTTGGATGTTTATGGACTTAATTGGATATTTATTTAAATTTATAGAAGATTTGATTGCAAGAAAATTTGATTTTTAAGTCAATTTGGGCTTTAATTTGGAGAAATTTAAGTTCTGGGGCCAAAATATATTTTTTAGGAATTTATTGGGTCAAATCAGGGGCTCAATTGCATAAATATTGAAGTTTAAGGGCCAATTAGGGACTTAATTGTGAAAATCCGAAACCAGGGACCAATTTGGAGAAGGCGCAAAGATAGAGGGGGCTGTTTGGATTTGTTTCAGGGGCTTAATTGAAGAAATTAGAAGTTTATTGATCAATTAGGGGCTCAATTGCATAAATCAGAGGCCAAGGACCAAAGTGAAAAAGGCGGCCAACAAGAGGGGCGGGGACCGAATTTGGGGGACTGATTTGAAGTTTAGCCATTTAAATGAAACGGCGCGTTTTACCCAAAACGACGTCGTTTCATATAAAAAAAAAAAAGAAAAAAAAAGAGGAAGATCAGAACGGTGTCGTTTTGAACGACACTGTTCATCTTCCTCCTTCCCCCCGTTTTAACAGAACAAAAGACAAAAAAATTCGAAAATCTTCCCGCGCCTCTCTCTCTCCTCGCCCCCACCACCTTTAGCATTGGCCGACCAGCCGTTGCACCGCACTAACGATGGTCCCCCACGGTTCGGCCCCTATAAATAGAGAAGAAAACCGAAGCTGCGAGGGGACGAAGAGAAGAGAAAAAAACCGAAGGGAGGAGAGAGAGAGGAGGCCGAAGAGAGAGAGAGAACCAAACACCGAAGAGAGAAAGAGCCGCAGCGCCGCCCGGGAAGCCACACCACCGCAGAGCCACCGCAGCACCGCCTCCTCCACGCCAGGTCACCTCTTCTCCCCCCCTTTCGTTAGTTTTTTATTTCCTTTCCCTGCATGCAGAATGAACATTCTGCATGCAGGGAGGAGGGGGGAATTAATTCCCCCCCCTGTTGATGCGTAGCTGGGCCAGGCGGATCCTGGCCCAGCATTTGTTTTTTTTTTGGGCCAGACTGAGTCTGGCCCGGCCTTGTGCCTGACGGGCCAGACCAGGTCTGGCCCATACCAGCTCTTTGGGCCAAGTCCGGCCCAAATATCGTCAAAGTAAAAAAAATAATATTTTCCAAAAATTGTTTTTGTTTTAAAATACGGCCTAGTCTCTCCAATATATATATATAAATATTATAACATTATATTTTCACACAACAAAGAAAATTTTCAAAACAATATATGTATTAACATGCATTTTGGCTTTAATAACCAGTTTATTCAAGCCATGAGAACTAGGACAATATTTCAAAAATTCTAAAAAATCTTTTTGTTTTCTTTTAGTATTTGGGATTACGAATTTATACGTAAAACGTATTCCTAAATATTATTAATAAAATTTTGGTATGGACGTTAGAACGGTTAGAATTTTTACCCGATAAGATAAAAAACCTTCTTACCGAGGAGGATTTTTCTTGAACCATAGACAGACCAACGACTAGAAGTACAATAACACTTTAGTTTTTATCAGACAATAAAACAATGCAGCTTACCTTAGGTAAGGCGTATTTGGGGTGCTAATACCTTCCCTTTACGCAACCAGTCCCCGTACCCGATCTCTGAGACCAGTTAGGGTTCCTAGTGACCAAAATACTAGGTGGCGACTCCAAAGAACCAAATAAAAATAAATAAATAAAATTCGCCAGTCGAACCCGCAATTTATTGAAATTTTGAATTTTTTTGGGGGTGCGACAGAATGGCGACTCCACTGGGGACCTTGTAGACTAAGCTTTGTTTTTGTCTGATTTATTTGTGTTTGCCTGTGCTTATTTTTTATATGCCTTTCCTTTTATTTAATCGTGTATTTGTTTTTATTTTTACGCGCATTTATTCATGCATTATATACAATTGTCTCATGCATCACTTGCCTTAATTTTGAAAAGCACACACAAGCCTTAAGTTAAGTGGGGAATTAGCGATTTACCCTAAGACTATTGGTCAGGGTTTAAATGCGTGAAACACCCAACTCATATCTGAGTGCCTGTTTGGTAATGGTGGGCATACGTGTCTTAACTGTTCCTTGCAACGCCCCCATACTTCTTTACGAAGAACGTCACTGGGCAGATATGAGAACCTTCAAGACTAGATAGAAAAAACTACCCACTCTCACTTAATAAATAGAGCTTGTATCTTATTTGCATCAAGATCAATAAGGATAAACTCATCGCGCATCACTTATGCATCACATCTTCATCACATATTTTTGTTTATCATATACATTCCAGATCGTGAAACATAGGTCCCACATCCAGAGTCCACCAAACCCGGTCCAGATCAAGAATGGAAAACGAAGAAAGAGCTCACTTAGAGTCGCACTACCAAACCGAGTTGGAATCTGTGAAAAATGAAGTTTCTTGACTGACCAATCTGCTTGAGCAACTTTTAAGAGCGAAGAACGGGGAGGGAACATCTACCCAACCACCTATAGGAGCGCCGTCAGTTCATGTCCCGGGGATATCTCAGAACTTGGGGGCAGATTCAGCGACGGGGCAGCACTTTGCACCTGCCATTCCCATTCAGCCCCCTCAAGCTCACATCACAGCAGATGGGCCTTCCGATAATAGGTCCACTGGTTTTATGAACGATGACAAGATATCAGCTTTGGAAGAAAGGTTAAGAGCAGTCGAGGGAAATGACTGGTTTGACCCCATGCGAGCGTCTGAAATATGTTTGGTACCAAACATCACGGTACCAAAAAAATTTTGGATACCGGAGTTTATAAAGTACACTGGGTTGGAATGCCCAAACACTCACCTTCGATCTTATTGCAATAAGATGGCTGAGGTGATTCATGACGATAAGTTACTGATCTACTTTTTCCAAGATAGTCTATCGGGGTCGGCGCTAAGTTGGTACATGAGGCTGGATAATGCCAAGATCAAGAAATGGAAGGATTTAGTTGAGGCTTTCCTTAAGCAATACAAGTTCAATTTGGAAATTGCTCCAGATCGAACAAGCCTTATGTCAATGGAAAAGAGAAGCCAAGAATCAGTAAGGGCTTATGCGCAAAGGTGGAGGGACGAGGCCATGCATGTGCAACCCCCTTTGATAGAAACGGAGATGGTGACTTTGTTCGCCAACACATTCAAGGCACCCTACTATGAGCATTTAATGGGTAGCTCATCTCAACATTTCTATGATGTTGTACGCATAGCGGAAAGAATCGAGCAAGGGATTAAAGCTGGACGCATAATTGAGCCATTGGAGACAAAGGGTTTTATCGGAAGAAAAATGAAAGGTCCCGTTAACAACTTCGAAGGTGGGTCCAATGACAAGATAACAGATTCATATAACCCACAAATACCTACCTCTCATGTGGCCCACATAAACTTTAACAAACCTTTTTCCCCTAATCGAGCAAATGGCCAGTCAAACACCCAAAACAACCACCAACAACCAAACACAAGATATATTTCAGAACAACTACCGCCATTACCCATGCCTCTGAAGGATATATATGCCAAACTACTAAGCATTGGACAAATAGCTCTTATCCCTACATTACCACTACAGCCACCATTCCCCATCTGGTATAAGCCCGAGTTGACTTGCGAGTACCATGCTGGTATTCCTGGGCATTGTCTTGAAACGTGCTACGGTTTCAAGAACAAGTTGTTGAAGCTCATCAAGATAGGATGGGTGTCATTTGAAGACACACCCAATATCAATTCAAATCCATTGCATGGTCATGACAAAAGTGATAGGGGATAAAGGTTGGAAAACTTTGGTCAAGAGTCGTCAATAATGAAGAAGGCGAGATCGAAGGAGAAGACAAGGAAACACAAGTGGGGAAGGAAGATGAAGCATTGCCTCGGTTGACTTGCCACACACTAGAAGAAGTTTCAGAACGGGTTGACCCAAGAACTTCTCGTAGTTTTCAAAATGTAAAACAACTTTATTTGCCTTAGCATGTTTTTGTCATTTGCTTTTGTCTTTGCTTTTATTTTCTCTAGTGAGCATTCAGAGCTCATATTGTCAGCCAGATTTTTGTGTTTGTCTTTGAGCTTACCTTTTCTTTAAATAAATGATGAGTTTATGCATTTTTTTAACAAGTTTGAGTGGTTACAAATAAAGTATCAATAAAATGGTTTAATATGAAATTTAAGAAAAGCTAACCCTAAAGTACAACCCTATCTCTGATAGCATGGATAAATGTTTAAGTGGTCACTTTGTAATTGTCTTTTAAAGAATAGAGTTTATCAACCATAACAAATTTTGAAATACAAAAAATCATTATCTATTCACTCACTAAAAAAGTTTATCACCGGCTGAATGAATTACTTCTCTATATAAAAACCCAGACTAATATCGCACCCCTATACTAGGAGGCAAGACGGGATGTTTTATGAAAAGTTTTACAATTTGAAAACCAAGCTAAAGCATTTGACAAAAGCATGACAAAGAGGCAAATACAAGTCATACATTTTGAGAAAAGGACTACTTGAAGAAAGTCAAAGACCTTTTCTCCAAGAATATGGTAGGCAACACGAGAGATGAATCCAGCATACGACTTCAAAAGCAAGTTCATGTTAAGAGGGAGTCCCATGAACTAGAAGAAGAGGATGGGGCCTATGTTTCAAAACCAGGTACGAATGCATGCATTGCATCTAATCATAAATCATCGCATATATGTTTTTTTTGGATCGTTACAGGAGGAGATCTTAGCGCATTCCAACAAGATTATGGACGAAGAAAATCATTGAGTTGATTCTAGAACAACAAGAAGAGAAGATAATGGTTTTCAAACCCTGCCAGCAGGAAGAACGACATCGATAGCATTCGGTAAAAAGGAATCGCCAGATGTGATTCCAAGTTGTTTAGATCGCCAGAAGGGATCTCGTATTTCGATGGAGGTCGCCAGAAGGGACCTCATATTTCAGTTTTGAATAAAAGGAATCACCAGATGGGATTCCAAGTTGTTTGAGATCGCCAGAAGGGGTCTCGTTTTCGATATTCATCAATGGAGGTCGCTAGAAGGGACCTCAAATTTCAGCTTTGGTATAAAAGGAATCGCCAGATGGGATTCCAAGTTGTTTGGCTAAAGGAGATCGCCAGAAGGGATCTCATATTTCGATGAAGGTCGCCAGAAGGGACCTACTATTTCAGCTTTGAATAAAAGGAATCACTAGATGGGATTCCAAGTTATTTGAGATCGCCAGAAGGGATCTCGTACTTCGACATTCATCAAGGAAGGTCGCCAGAAGGGACCTCATATTGAAACCATTTCTTAGAAAAGCATGGAGTTTACTAAGAATTATTCCCCCTGGGTAGGTCACCCATACAATGAGACCATCATTTTCCCTGGGTAGGTCACCCATACAATGAGACCATCATTTTTCCTGGGTAGGTCACCCATACAATGAGACCATCATTTTTCTGGGGTTCGTCACCCATACAATGAGACCATCATTTTTCTTGGGTAGGTCACCCATACAATGAGACCATCATTTTTCCTGGGTAGGTCACCCATACAATGAGACCATTCTCCATCTTTTTGTTTACCTGGGTAGGTCACCCATAAGAATGAGGCCATTCCTTCCCCTGGGTAGGTCACCCAAAGAATGAGACCACTCTTCCTTTTTTCTGGGTAGGTCACCCATACAATGAGACCATTATTTTTTTGGGTAGGTCACCCATACAATGAGACCATTCTCCATTTTTTTTTCTTGGGTAGGTCACCCATCACAATGAGACCATATTTTTTCGGGGCAGGTCACCCATCATAATGAGACCACACACACATTTTTTTTGTATTGGGTAAAGGAATCACCAGATGGGATTCCAGGTTAAAGGAGATCACCAGATGGGATCTCGGATGGATTTCCATATTGATCAAACTAAAGTAAGAATTCAGAGGATTGCTGGATAAGAATCTCGAGATGGCTAAGTTTTGATCATAGTTTTTGGGCTAAGGAGGATTGTTGTAAAGGACAAAGTTTCAGAAAAATCAAGCTTCGACCATATCAGTTTCGGGAGTTCCGTTTTGGGTTTATCTTTATAACACTTACTGCGCAAAACCCATGCTCCGTAAGTATTATAAAGAGGGGGCATCTGTTGTAACCCATTTTTGGGTCCCCATGAAAAATAAAATAAATAGCCAAAAGAGTTTAGAAAAAATAACAGAAGGCAGAAGCGCTCAGGAAACAGTCAGAAAATTGGTCAAGAAATTCAAAAATACAAGGATTAAATTTTTGACAGTATATTCTTGAAGGATGAAAGCCCTATTGAGAAGGAAAATTTGAATTTTGAGGAGAAAAGCCCAAATTTGGATGTTTATGGACTTAATTGGATATTTATTTAAATTTATAGAAGATTTGATTGCAAGAAAATTTGATTTTTAAGTCAATTTGGGCTTTAATTTGGAGAAATTTAAGTTCTGGGGCCAAAATATATTTTTTAGGAATTTATTGGGTCAAATCAGGGGCTCAATTGCATAAATATTGAAGTTTAAGGGCCAATTAGGGACTTAATTGTGAAAATCCGAAACCAGGGACCAATTTGGAGAAGGCGCAAAGATAGAGGGGGCTGTTTGGATTTGTTTCAGGGGCTTAATTGAAGAAATTAGAAGTTTATTGATCAATTAGGGGCTCAATTGCATAAATCAGAGGCCAAGGACCAAAGTGAAAAAGGCGGCCAACAAGAGGGGCGGGGACCGAATTTGGGGGACTGATTTGAAGTTTAGCCATTTAAATGAAACGGCGCGTTTTACCCAAAACGACGTCGTTTCATATAAAAAAAAAAAAGAAAAAAAAAGAGGAAGATCAGAACGGTGTCGTTTTGAACGACACTGTTCATCTTCCTCCTTCCCCCCGTTTTAACAGAACAGAAGACAAAAAAATTCGAAAATCTTCCCGCGCCTCTCTCTCTCCTCGCCCCCACCACCTTTAGCATTGGCCGACCAGCCGTTGCACCGCACTAACGATGGTCCCCCACGGTTCGGCCCCTATAAATAGAGAAGAAAACCGAAGCTGCGAGGGGACGAAGAGAAGAGAAAAAAACCGAAGGGAGCAGAGAGAGAGGAGGCCGAAGAGAGAGAGAGAACCGAACACCGAAGAGAGAAGGAGCCGCAGCGCCGCCCGGGAAGCCACGCCACCGCAGAGCCACCGCAGCACCGCCTCCTCCACGCCAGGTCACCTCTTCTCCCCCCCTTTCGTTAGTTTTTTATTTCCTTTCCCTGCATGCAGAATGAACATTCTGCATGCAGGGAGGAAGGGGGAATTAATTCCCCCCCCTGTTGATGCGTAGCTGGGCCAGGCGGATCCTGGCCCAGCATTTGTTTTTTTTTTGGGCCAGACTGAGTCTGGCCCGGCCTTGTGCCTGACGGGCCTCACCAGGTCTGGCCCATACCAGCTCTCTGGGCCAAGTCCGGCCCAGATATTTGGGCCGGCCCAGCCTGAATTTTTATTTTATTTTATATTATATATTATATATTATAATATGTTATAATATATGTGTGTATATGTATATATATATATAATGTTATATATTAAAAAAACATATTTTAAAAAAAATCTTAAAAAATTGTTGTTGATTTTTTCTGCATATTTTTGTTAAAGTGGTTTAATGTTGGTTTGTATTTTTATACCGTAAAGATACAAAACCAGTGTTAAAAATACCCGGTTTTCGTCAAAATATCAAAGATTTTCAGAAAATATTGTTGATTTTTCTGCATATTTTTATCAAAGCGGATTAATATTGGGTTGTATTTTTATACCGTAAGGATACAAGCGCAGTATTAAAATACCCGATTTTCGTCAAAGTAAAAAAAATAATATTTTCCAAAAATTGTTTTTGTTTTAAAATACGGCCTAGTCTCTCCAATATATATATATAAATATTATAACATCATATTTTCACACAACAAAGAAAATTTTCAAAACAATATATGTATTAACATGCATTTTGGCTTTAATAACCAGTTTATTCAAGCCATGAGAACTAGGACAATATTTCAAAAATTCTAAAAAATCTTTTTGTTTTCTTTTAGTATTTGGGATTACGAATTTATACGTAAAACGTATTCCTAAATATTATTAATAAAATTTTGGTATGGACGTTAGAACGGTTAGAATTTTTACCCGATAAGATAAAAAACCTTCTTACCGAGGAGGATTTTTCTTGAACCATAGACAGACCAACGACTAGAAGTACAATAACACTTTAGTTTTTATCAGACAATAAAACAATGCAGCTTACCTTAGGTAAGGCGTATTTGGGGTGCTAATACCTTCCCTTTACGCAACCAGTCCCCGTACCCGATCTCTGAGACCAGTTAGGGTTCCTAGTGACCAAAATACTAGGTGGCGACTCCAAAGAACCAAATAAAAATAAATAAATAAAATTCGCCAGTCGAACCCGCAATTTATTGAAATTTTGAATTTTTTTGGGGGTGCGACAATAGATACTCGAATTATTGAGAAAATTTTGAGATCCATAGATCCAAAATTTGATCATGTTGTTGTCGCAATTGAAGAGTCCAAGGAAGTGGACAAGTTGACAGTGGATGAGCTTATGAGTTCGTTGCAAGCTCATGAGCAGAAGATTGTAATGCGAAATGAAGATAAGGCCATTGAGCATGCCTTACAAGCAAAGCTGTCTTTCAAGGACAGATATGAGCAAGGGGAGACTTCATCAAGTGGCTACACCACTCAAGGAGGAAGTCAACAATCCAGAGGAGGATTCCAGCAATTCCAAGGAAGAGGTTCTTGGAATACAAGCTTTAGAGGAAGAGGTGGTAGAAACACCACCAGAGGAGGCCGAGGACAACAAGCATTCACTCCTAGAGGAAGAGGAGGCGGTTACAATAACCGTGACAAGAGAAATATCAAATGTTATAGCTGCAATCAATTTAGGCACTATAGCACTGAATGGAGATGGAAAGCTCCGTTGGAGACACGTGAGCAAGCCAACTATATAGAGAAGCATGATGGAGAAGCATCTGCATTTCTTGTCCAACAAGAACTTAGCGAGAAACAAGAAAATATATGGTATCTAGATACTGGAGCCAGCAATCACATGTGCGGCTACCGAGAGTTATTTGGTGATCTAGATGAGACCAAGCAAGGTCTAGTTACTTTTGGAGATACCACAAAGGTTCCATTCAAAGGTAAAGGCAGCATCCCAGTCAAGATGAAGAACGGCGATTCCAGCTACATCGCCGATGTGTATTATGTCCCAGCCATAAAGCAGAACCTGATCAGCTTAGGCCAACTTTTGGAGAGAGGATATAGTTTTTACTCGAAGAATTGTCATCTGACAATTAGAGACAACAATGGGAGATTAATGGCCTACGTGAAAATGTCCAAGAATAGGATGTTTCCTTTGAACATCCAGTATGATGCAACAAGGTGTTTGAGTGCCATCACCAACAGTGAAGAATGGCTTTGGCACCTGAGGCTTGGATATCTGAATTTCACAAGTTTGAAGATGCTAGCAAGCAAGAAGATGGTCAAAGGTTTGCCTCACATTGATCATCCAGATGAAGTCTGTGAGAGTTGTGTCCTCAGCAAACATCACAGATCCAGTTTTGCCAAAGAAGTCAACTGGAGAGCAAAGAGGCCACTGGAGTTAGTACACACAGATGTGTGTGGCCCAATTATGCCTATGTCGACTGGACAAAATAGGTACTTCCTCACTTTTACTGATGATTTTAGTAGAAAGACGTGGATATACTTTCTGAAGAGGAAGTCAGAAGTATTCAATTGTTTTAAAGATTTTAAAGCAATTGTGGAGAAGCAAACTGGTTATACGATCAGAACAGTGAGATCTGATCAAGGAGGAGAATATACAGCCAACGACTTTGAAGCCTATTGTACACAACAAGGCATCAGACGACGCCAGCTTATACACCACAGCTGAACGGTGTAGCAGAAAGGAAGAATAGCACGACTCTTGACATGGCTAGAAGTTTGCTCAAAGCAAAGAAGCTGCCCAAGCAATACTGGGCTGAAGCTGTATCATGTGCAGTGTATCTGTTGAATCGCTGCCCGACCAGAAGTTTGCAAGGTGTTACTCCAGAAGAAGCATGGAGTGGTCACAAACCAAGTGTTACTCATCTACGAGTCTTTGGTTGTGTGGCATATGCAAAGATCCCAGATGCAAGAAGGAGGAAGCTCGATGATAAAAGCGAGCAATGCATCTTTGTCGGATATGGTGAAAGAAGGATGGGATACAGGCTGTATAATCCCATCACGAAGAAGGTGATTACGAGTAGAGATGTTATCTTTGAAGAAGATAAATCTTGGGCATGGAATGGTGATCAAGAAGCAGTCAGATGGATCAACACTGATTTGATCCTTGAAGGTGAAGAAGTACCAACAGTACTTGTCGAAGAACCGATTGTGCCAGCAGCTGAACCACAAAGTCCGGCACACAGTTTCCCTGTTTTCAACAGGAGGAACATGTTGTAACCCATTTTTGGGTCCCCATGAAAAATAAAATAAATAGCCAAAAGAGGTTAGAAAAATAACAGGAGGCAGAAGCGCTCAGGAAACAGTCAGAAAATTGGTCAAGGAATTTAAAAATACAAGGATTGAATTTTTGACAGTATATTCTTGAAGGATGAAAGCCCTATTGAGAAGGAAAATTTGAATTTTGAGGAGAAAAAACCCAAATTTGGATTTTTATGGACTTAATTGAATTTTTATGGACTTAATTGGATTTTTATGGACTTAATTGGATTTTTATTTGAATTTATGGAAGATTTGATTGCAAGAAAAATTGATTTTTAAGTCAATTTGTGCTTTAATTTGAAGAAATTTAAGTTCTGGGGTCAAAATATATTTTTTAGGAATTTATTGGGTCAAATCAGGGGCTTAATTGCATAAATATTGAAGTTTAATGGCCAATTAGGGACTTAATTGTGAAAATCCGAAACCAGGGACCAATTTGGAGAAGGCGCAAAGATAGAGGGGGCTCTTTGGAATTGTTTCAGGGGCTTAATTGAAGAAATTGGAAGTTTATTGATCAATTAAGGGCTTAATTGTGAAAATCAGAGGCCAAGGATCAAAGTGAAAAACGCGGCCAATTATAGGGGTAGGGACCGAATTTGGCAGGGACGCAATTGAATTTTATTCTTGATTGAAGGACTCGATTGAAGGACTTAATAGAACAAATGACAAATTAGGGACTGATTTAAAAACAAAGTTTCTGACGTTTTTTTTTTAAATGAAACGGCGCGTTTTGTCCAAAACGACGCCGTTTCATGCATAAAAAAAAAAAAAGGGGGGGGAAACCGAACGGTGCCGTTTTGAACGGCACTGTTCACTGTCTTCTTCCCCCCGAACATTACAGCGGGGAAGAAGAAAAACTTTGTATTTTTTATTCTTTTTGCAGGTCCCCCCTTACCAACCGACAGAGACCCCACACAGGTGGGCCACCGACAGAAACAATGGCCGACAACACACCTCGTGGCCGAAGCCGAGGGAGGCCCGCCGCTCCCCGACAGCCGCTCCTCAACCCGCTCCTGGGTCCACGTCGAAGACGCGCCATGGTTCTATAAATAGAGGACTACAAGGGAGAACACGGGACGAAAAAAAAGAGAGATAGAGAGGAACCCCGAAACAAAAAAAAAACGAAGAGAGAGAGGAAGAGAGAGAAACACTGTAACAGAGGAGAGAGAAGCCGCCGTCCGTGAAGCTAGGACACTACCACCACCACCGCAGCCCCGCCAGCAAACCACCTCCTCCACCGCACCAGGTACGCCTCCTTTCCTCCCCCTGCATTTTTTTCGTTAATATATATATGTTTTGCCTCCTGCATGCAGAATCGTTCTGCATGCAGGAGGCGGGGGGGAAATTAATTCCCCCCCCCGTGTTTTTTATTTTGTCTCTGGGCCAGATTGTGTCTGGCCTAGAGTTATGTGGGACGGGCCAGAGGGATCTGGCCCAGTCCGGCGGTCTGGGCCGGATCCGGCCCAGACCGAGGTTAATTAGTTTCTGGGCCGAGTTCGGCCCAACGACTGTTAGGGCTGGGTCCGGCCCAGTTTGGTTTGGGCCGGCCCAGCCCCTTTTTAATATATAAATATATTATAATTATATTATATTATTATTATTATATGTGTATATACATATATACGTTTTTTTTTCTTTGAAAAAAAATTTAAAAAATCTGGTTGTTATTTTCTTTTCATATAAATATATTGTTTGTTTTATACATTTGGTTTTGTATTTTTATACTGTAAAGATACAAAACCAGTGTTAAAAAATACCCGGTTTTCGTCAAAATATCAAAGATTTTCAGAATAAAAAATGTTTTTGCTTTTAAAAAAAAATTTCTAAAAAAGTCCCTAAAAAATGTTGTTGATTTTTCTGCATATTTTTATCAAAGTGGATTAATATTGGGTTGTATTTTTATACCGTAAGGATACACGCTCAGTATTATAATACCCGATTTTCGTCAAAGCATAAAAAAAAAAAATATTTTCCAAAAAAATGTTTTTGTTTTAAAATACGGCCTAGTCTCTCCAATATATATATATAAATATTATAACATCATATTTTCACACAACAAAGAAAGTTTTCAAAACAATATATGTATTAACATGCATTTTGGCTTTAATAACCAGTTTATTCAAGCCATGAGAACTAGGCCAATATTTCAAAAAATTCTAAAAAATCTTTTTGTTTTCTTTTAGTATTTGGGATTACGAATTTATACGTAAAACGTATTCCCAAATATTATTAATAAAATTTTGGTATGGACGTTAGAACGGTTAGGATTTTTTTTACCCGATAAGATAAAGATCTCCTTACCGAGGAGGATTTTTCTTGAACCTTAGACAGACCAACAACTAGGAAAACACAATAACACCTTAGTTTTTTTTTTATTATTTTTATCAGACAATAAAACAATGCAGCTTACCTTAGGTAAGGCGTATTTGGGGTGCTAATACCTTCCCTTTATGCAACCAGTCTCCGTACCCGATCTCTGAGACCAGTTAGGGTTCCTAGTGACCAAAATACTAGGTGGCGACTCCAAAGAACCAAATCAAATAAAAATAATTAAAAAAAAAAATTTCGCCAGTCGAACCCGCAATTGAAAATTATGATTTTTTTGGGGGTGCGACAGAACACACCAGGAGCATCATCATCAACATCATCAGCATCCTCATCAGAATGACCAAGAAGGATGCGGAATCTTGAAGAGTTGTACGATACCACTCAGGTCATGGAAGATACAACTCTGTTTTGTTTCCATGAAGATAAGGACCCACCAGAAAAGAAGAAAGCAATAGGTGTCAAAAAGGTATACAAGACGAAAGCCAAATTAGTGGATAAAGGCTACAAGCAGAGAGAAGACATTGAAGGGAGAAGTATTCATGCTTGGCATGACATCCCTCGATTGAGTTTAAAGGGGAGATTTGTTGAATAAACTCAATCCAGAAGCTCCCAGATGGTCAAGGAAGGCAACCACCAGCTGCCACCGACCAGCCGCCACCGCCAGCCACCAGCCGCAGCCGCCAGCCGCCTTCACACCTGCTGCCGCCAGCCGCCTTCACACTTGAAGGTTGAATTTTCGTATTTTGATTTGTGTATAAATAGAATGCCCAGCTTATGTTATATGTGTGGAGAGAATAGAGAGAAACACTTGAAAGAGAAAGAGAGAAAGAGAGGGCGTGTATTAAGCTTTTGTTTTGTGTTATTTGTAAGCTTCGGATTTTGTAATAAAACCAGTGTGTTTTATCCCCTCTGAGTGTCTCAAAGCCACCACCAGTGGTTTCTCCCACCAACAGGAATTTGATAGCTTGTAGGGTTTATCACATCACCCCCATGATTTCTTCATTTTAATCAAATCAATTTTCTCAACAGAGAGAAGAACAATGGCAGCAGGGCAAGAGAATGTTAAGCACCTTGAGGAGTGCTCGGTTGCCAAGTTAGTTTCATCTTCATTTTTACTTTCGATTTGTAATTGTTTCTTTATCGTTGATTTGATGAAATTGAAGACTTGAAAGGATTTTGATTTTCTGGGCTGATCGCTTTGGTTTCAGTTAGTTGAAAGTTTCCCTTAAGTTAGTGAGTTATACTCTCATGTGACTGCTGCTAGTTAGGGGAGTTTGCGAATGTGCATTTCCTTTTGATTTAGGCACAGTTTGATCTTTGTTAGAAGGGAGAAAACTGAAGTTCGGACATTTTTTTGTCACACTGCTATCCTAACCATATCTAATATTGTACTCATGAACAGATTTGTGTCTTGTTTCTGATTTGGTCTTGGTCTTTGACTTCGATTGAGAACACCAAGTTTCATTCTAGAAGGCCATGTCCCTCAAACAACACTTACACTTGAAAAATATTTATGCAAATAATATGTGCGCGTAAGTTTTCTTCTCCTTCTTTATTCATTTACCTGTTGTTCCGAACAAAACTATGATGATAAGTACTGAATGATCTATATCTTCAGCGCACTAGGAACATGGGTTTTCTCAGTTGCAGGAGCTTTGCTTGCGATGATAAAACGAAAATCATTTGGACCACTTGTGTTCTTTGGTACAACAGGTACAATGCTTGATATTATAATGGGGATTAGTCAATGTGGAAGAGAACACGAAGAAGGCAAGGCAAAGCTACCAGAAGCCCAGAATTCTGCTGGGGATGCATCATTTACAGTAACAGAATCTGTAAAGGGAATAAGAGGGATATTGTCGTTCAATAAATAAAAATAACGAGGGATCATTTGATTTGCCTTTCTATCTTTTGGATAATCTTTTAGGTTGCGAAATGCATTGTAATTGAACAGGGGTGTTCATTTATTCTGAAGTTAGACATAGGTTAATTCAAAATCAATTTAAATAAGTTAAGATAATTACTTTAATTGATGCATGGTAAATATAATATATTCATCAATGTTAATTTTATATGTATAATATTTATATTGTTTGAATCCAATATATATGTATACACACCCTTGACATTTATATGACACGAATAATTTCTATATTCAATATATTATTCTTTTATTTTATGTTAAATTATAAATAATACTTGATTTATAAAATATATAAGAAAAATATTGAGCTGGAAATATTGAATAAGATATGAGTATAGTAGAAACTTTGATATATAAATACCTACCACTAATAAAAAAGGATCTTGACTAGTGTTTTTCATTTGTTGATTCTACATTCCGTCCAAAATAGGTCACTGGCAGGCAAAATGGAGCACATGGGCCCTCTCTATATATACTTTCTTTACTCCAAATTTAGTATTAATGGATATACTGTTATCGTGTTCTTTGGGTTTGAATTTTTTAATGGAAATTCATTTCATTAGAAAATTCAACATCAAGTTGGAAATTCATTGGTTGGTAGAGTGGGTCTTGCTGCTATCGTGTTCTTTGGGAATGAGGGCCATTTTTTTTATTCGATTCCACAATGAAAGTTTCACCAACCAATAGATACTGTTATCGTGTTCTTTGGGTTTGAATTTTCTAATGAAATGATGGAAATTCATTGTATGGTAGAGTGGGTCTTGCTGCTACCTTCTTACAGCTGATGATTTTGCCCACTGATTTTCCTTTTGATTTTCTGGGCTGATCGCTTTGGTTTCAGTTAGTTGAAAGTTTCCCTGAAGTTAGTGAGTTATACTCTCATGTGACTGCTGCTAGTTAGAGGAGTTTGCGAATGTGCATTTCCTTTTGATTTAGGCACAGTTCGATCTTTACCACAGGTACAATGCTTGATATTATAATGGGGATTAGTCAATGTGAAAGAGAACACGCAGAACGCAAGGCAAAGCTACTAGAAGCCCAGAATTCTGCTGGGGATGAATCATTTACAGTAACAGAATCTGAGAGTCGTGTGCCTCATGGTTCAACTTGCTTTCCATCAGAACCTAATGCTCACACAGATGGTGGATTGGCTTCTCCTTTTTGTTACTTTGTGGTGATTCTGTATTCTGCTTCTTACAGTCCTCATGGTTTTTCACTTTAAAATAGTTGATGATATGATGTAACTTCCTATTTTGATCAGCCAAGAAGACTTAATTTTTTTATAAAAGGAAGGTTTTTCAAGAAGCCTTTTCATTGCTCTAAAAAGGAATTCATTGGTTTCTTTGTTTATTAGAGTGGTTTGTGAAGTTGAAACCTTTCGAAGTCATTTGGGCACATCTGACTCATTGTTGTCATTGTCACAAGTTGATTAGTGATTTTACAAGTTAATATGTATGTAACAGTTTTGTAACAGAAAAAACAACTATAATTGCCATAACGGTTTTAACTGCCTTCTTAACCGATTTAACAGAATTTCTTCCATTTCTTCATCCTTCTTGCTACAGTCTGCGTAGTCTTCTTCTAAGACTTCAATCACAAGTATCCAGTAAGTTTAATAATTCTTAAGCTACTGCCCCTCCCTGCATGTGCTGTGCCCCAAGGATTATAAAGGAAACTTACCATCACTGTTTCTCAAGTCTTTCTTTTCTTCGATTCTTCATTAAAATCACTAGATGACAGTAAATTTTCTTTTGGCGGTCTAAATTCCAGTAGTAACGATTTCTCTCTGATTTCCTTTTTTGCAGATTCACTGCCTCTTCAGCAGATGTAATTATGCCTCCATGTAATTTGTTAAGACGAAATAACCTTGTCTCATATTCCTGACAAACAAATATAAAAATGTGATCAAAGTGAATCCCCTCTCCCCCTTCTTCAACGTACTAAATAGTCAAACATCTAAGTAAACAGGCAGTTGACTAACATACCTGAAATGAAGCATTGAAGAAAGTTCAAATCTTTAAAACTTCAATAGACTATTAAAAAAACGAATTCAATCTAGCAATACCATAGCAGACGTCGATGCAAAATACCGTTTGTAAGACATGTTTAACAACTAAACTTCAACCACAACTGCAAGCTACAGATAAAAATTTTGTAGAAAGATATAATCTAAGCTCTAAAACATTTGTGCAAATTCACCCCATTCTAAAACACAAGCAGCAAATATTGAGAAAAAATAAAGGTCACTTTATCAAAAAACAACAACTACAGAGTTTGTAAGAACCTCTTCTGGAATCTCAGGATGTGCCTATCGCCTTCATGCCTATCAGAGTCATGCGAGAGGTCCTCTTTAAGCACATCATATGTTGTCAATACAATGTCAGCGTTGACAAGTTGACCAATATCTACTACAAATGTATTTGAAAGAGATGTATCTCGTACGCCTTCATACACATAAGTTTTTAAGGAATCTGGACAATTACCTAGTCAGTCCTTCAATCTTGCTGCATCAGAAAAAAAATGTACATGACCACAATTCAATAAATTTCCAATGAAAATGAAATTTTCCGCATCAAATATTCACTCCATATGCAGTAGGGAACAGATTCTTGAGTCTTCACCTAAAAGAAGTGAACAGGTTATAAAATACAGAAGACGCAGCCCATAGCTATCAATTTAGATTCCAATCTTGAATCAAATGTTAATACACAAGTTTGTGAATCCAGACATAAATAAGTATAGTTTGTCTACTAATCTGACTTAAATGTGCACTTATGTACTTGAAAGCAAAAACACACACAGAGGTTAGACTACCATAGGGACAGAGTTAGATATTTTGATTAAAATTTAAAAAATCTCATAACTACAGCCAAGGTTGTCAAAAATGTATTTTTAACATGGCACGGAAAATGCAAAATAAACTCGGATCGTAAAAATGGATCGTAAAATCGTAAGGAAATTTTTTTTCATGTAGAGTTCAAGCATCTTAAAATATACGATTCAAATAAAAATTCATATATAGTTCAAATATAAATTCATATATAATTTAAACAATTTTTCATTAATTAATAATTAACAAATTTAAAACAAACATTATACTGCTATGGAAGTAATTCAAGTACTAGCTCAAATCAAACATGTAATTAATCCAAACATTTGAGTTATGGAAGCATGCATAAATATCTCAAAAAACTAAAGCAAAAGGCTCAAATTAGTTCATCATGTTTGATATTAGAGAAATAACTATGTTAGTTTACATAGAGAACAGCCATTGTTTTATGAGCAGACAAACTAACCAAACACCCAATCCATTCTTATCATGATACAAACCCAATATATATATACCCATAAAAAGGAAGCACTTGAGAAGCGATGAAAGGAAAACGGGTTTTGGAGTTACATATAACACATCAATAAAAGCAATTATTAGGTCCAAGAGACTATTGATCATAAGGTAGTGTTTCACTTGCAGCTATTATTTATTAAAAATATTTTTGTTAAAAAATATATTAAAATAATTTTTTTATTTTATAAAATTTATTTTTATTATCAACATATTAAAACAATAAAAAAATACTAAAAAATAAATTTAAAATAAAAAAATAAACTCCCAAAGAAAAAAAAATATTAGATACAAAAGACTTGATATTAAATAATTGTTTGACATTATAATAAAAAATATTTTATTAGTATTTTTTAAAATATTTTAATATTTACATATCAAAGTAAAAAAAATAATAAATATATTCTACTTCTTATTGCTAGAGAGAGAGAGAGAGAGAGATGCCTATGATTATGTTTTACCAAAAACTGGGAGAAGGAAACAAAAGCAGAAAAAAGGGACAAAGAAAAGAGAAAAAATAAATATATGATAATAAAAAAGCAACAAAAACAGAAAGTGGAGAGAGCGGGGAAAAGAGCGGGTGTTGTTCTCGTTTTGAAGGAGACATCTGTTTAAATCTGCACGCCTGACCCCCCTGGCCCCTCCCCTGCCATACATTCATAAGTTATGAAAGGCAGCAGCCAGCAAGGCACAATTGTTAATTTTATCAAACTCAGTAAACTCGGACCGAGTTCAGTAAACTCGGACCGAGTTTACCGAGTTTGGCCAATTTTAACCGAGTTTGACCGAGTTTGCTGGTTTTCGAGTTTTTTTACCCGATTTCACACGTTATATCTGTGTTGACTTGTAAAATCATATGATTTTATGAGTCAACTCGCGAGTTTAACAACCATGACTATAGCTCATGACCAGCACTTGATTTACATTTCCCAGTAAATCTGTAGCTAATAGATATTCAAGTTCTATTTTATCATGGTGAAAAATGATCGCTTGCATTGTCAATGTGATTAGTAAAGCCTGAGATTTCAATTCCATGGCATGTCACATATCAGCAACTCCCGTATGACATTCTCATAAGGATCTTCTGTAAAGTCACAACCATTGACAGTACGTTTGCAAACCATGTAGAGAGATTCTTTCAGACCCTGATTTTTCCTTCTCTTCATGCCTCTCTCCTAGAGGTCTTAAGAAATACATTGGAAGAGTTGGATAAACATTATTAAGAAATACCTAATAATAAAATCATACAAAAACAGCTCTTCGAAGTGGCCTATCAAATCTTCTCTAAAAGAATTGGCATTGCGTGTGTCCTTGAGTTGTTGCTGGGACTGCATTTTATAGTAGGTTACTATTAAATTTTTAAAAAAATATTAAGAATATAGAAAATATTTTAAGCCCTTTGAATTTGATAATAATGGTAGACTTAAGTGACTTGGGTTTGGTGGCAATGCAAGACTATTTTTTATAATTTATTTTTTATTCTAAACATAAATGTTAATTTTTTTTATTTTTATAAAAAAATATTTAAATTATCCATGCAGTATTCTAAACAAAAATCCTAATTAATTTTTTTTAAACATTTAAACTACCCTTGAAGTATCCTAAATAGAAATGTAAATTAATTTTTTTAAATTTTTTTAAATTTTTTATTTAAAAACTATTTTTATTTTTTATATTAATTTAATTAATTTATTTTTATTTTACCAATAGAGTGTTATCGTGTTCTTTGGGTTTGAATTTTCTAATGAAATGATGGAAATTCATTGGATGGTAGAGTGGGTCTTGCTGCTACCTTCTTACAGCTGATGATTTTGCCTACTGAAGTTTTTTGGAACTGTTTTGGAGTGAATTTCGGAAGCACTCTGACCCCATAGTCTTTGTCTCGTTACCATGTGTTATGTTGTGTTCTGACATGGCCTCAGATTGGTATTAGCTTCTGTTTCTAGTGTGTGTGTGTGTGTCCATTTGATCAACATATTAAACTTCGACTATACATTACTGCCCTTAACACCACTTAATTGACCCTGTGCTCAAAACTTTTGTATGAATCTAAGCTTTTGATGGAGATTAGAGATATCAGATTTAGACTATTCTGAATTAAAGAGCAATAATCTATGCATAAAACATAGAACAAAAAGAAAAGAAACACTCTGGAATTTACTTACTCCAATTCAACCTGATCCATTTTTTCTTAGCTGAACTTGAGCCTGTGATAGAAGTTACATACTCCACAAAAAAAGGGAGCACAAAAAAGCTTTAGTGTATTCTTTTAGAATGGCATCCTTTCTTAATCTATGCTTTTAATAATTTTGCTGTAATTTGTCATTACATGTGATTAGCTATACCATAATATACCATAGAAAGAAAAAGGATTGAGAGAAAAATGTAAAATTTACTAGCAATTGGATAAACACCCCCCCCCCCCCAAATCTAGAGATGTTTCGTGTATGTCGAGTTTGCATTACATGTCGTTTGTTTGTTTTTCACAATTTTTTGTTTCATTATTAGTAGCTTCTTGTGGAAATTTTTTGGCCAATGGTGCACAGTTGTTTTTAATCTGATTGTCTGCTTGCCCATATAAAATAGAAATGCTCTTGTTTCACTTTTTTTAACTGCTGATTTAAACCTGAGAAATTGTTTATCAAACATTATTGTTGATTATGTGGAGGCTAAGTTAAATATCTCAACTCCTACAAATGCGCTTTCTCTACTCCAACAAAGAGAAAATGTTTTTGTAAACTATGTTTTGTCCATAGTGTCTCTTTTCCTCAATTTATGAACATGAAAGCTTAAAGTTTTAATTGTTTCTTTTCCAGCCATTTGATTGGATTCAAAAAGACCTTTTTCGAGAAAGCAAACACTGAAGAGAAGTGAAGAAGAACACCTTTCTGGTAACAGCTTTCTGATTTCTTCTTTCAGGTTGCTGAGAAAAACCATGAACAAAGTCGATATGAATAATGTTGTTTAATTTTGCAATTTATTGATGAGTCCTTGTTGGCATTATTCATGACAATGATTTGAGAATTAAACGCTTTTGTTAATTTCTTGTTATATGTACTTCGGCTCCCCCCCCCTCCCCCCTCCCATATGCATTGCTTTCAGTTTCTAAATTGCCGTGTGAAAGGTAAGTAGAGTTAAATCTCTATAAATATGCCAAAAGGAAATGAGACGGCAAGTACCTCTTGAATCATGAGGTTAAGTGTGTTGGGGTGATTCACAGTGGAGAATTTTTTTTTTTTTTTGGTACAATTAGCTATCAGAGTTTCCTCAAAAAGGACTTCAAAAGCTACACTAGTCAATATACGAACATACCGTTTATTTCAACTTGAATTATCATATTTAATTACGTGATGTGTTCTCAGACATTTAGGGCTCTAGGAAATTGAATCAAGTAAAAATTTTGGATGCAAAATTGTACTGGAGTCCTGAGCTTGTAAGATCTGTAAGATCTTTTTACATGTTTCCTGTATAGTTTTTTTGCCAATAAATTTGAACTGTTTCTTTTCTTGTGCTTAATATTGAAAAAGTTAATCCGTACGCAAATACTTTAGAAAAATCAAAACCCTCTGCAAACCATTCCATGGCATGTCACATATCAGCAACTCCCGTATGACATTCTCATAATAAAAATCCTAATTAATTTTTTTTATAAATGTTTTTATTTGTTATAAAAACAATATTTAAACTACCCTTGAATATCCTAAACTGAAATGCTAATTAATGTTTTTATAATTTTTTTTATTTTTTATAGGAAAAACTTTTAACAAAAATGTTAATTAATGTTTTTTATAAATATTTTTTATTTTTATAAAAAGTATTTAAATTATCCTTTAAGTATCCTAAACAGAAATCCTAATTATTATTTTTTATAATTAGTTTTATTTATTATAAAACAATACATTGAAACTACCGTTAAAGTATCTTAAACCGAAATGCTAATTATTTTTTTTATAAATATTTTTTAGTTTTTATAAAAAAAACATTTAAACTACCCTTGAAGTATAGTAAAACAAATTCTAATTATTTTCTTTTATTTTTTTAAAAAATATTTAAACTTCCCTTGAAGTGTTTTAAACAAAAATGCTTATTAATTTTTTCTTATAAATGTTTTCTATTAAAAAATATTAAAACTATCATTGAAATATCATAAATAATTTTTTTTTTAATTTTTTCTACTTTTTATTAAAAAAAAACATTTAAACTACCATTCAAGTATCCTAAACAGAAATTCTAATTATTTTTTTTATAATGTTTTTTATTTTTTTAAAAAAATATTTAAACTAGACTTGAAGTATCCTAAATAAGTTTTTTATAAATGTTTTTTTATTTTTTATAAAAAAAATTTAAACTATCCTTGAAGGATTTTAAACAAAAATTCTAATTATTTTTTTTATATAAAAAAAACGTTTAAACTATTCTTAAAATATCTTAAACAGAAATTCTGATTATTTTTTTTAGATCACGGCAACGACTAGCCTCATCCTACTCCTCCAGTGCCGCCTCTATTTTAGATTTAATGTATTTGATGTATTTTTTATATTAATTTAATTAATTTAATTTATATTTGATTTGATTTTATATTATTTTATTTATTTTTGTACTTTTATTCAATGTATTTGTTTTTAAAAATACATTGAATGGTATTATTGAAGCTTCAATCCTGCTCATCATGGTTGAATTGTAGCCTTCATCGATAGTCTGTCTCCTTGTATTGGGTGACGACAATTATCTGCAAGATTCCACAATGAAAGTTTCACCGACCAATAAATTGTTCTTTGGGTTTGAATTTTAATGAAATGATGGAAATTCATTTCATTAGAAAATTCAACATCAAGTTGGAAATTCATTGGTTGCTGCCTTCTTTAGATAAAAACAATTTATAATTTTTTTTAATTAACCTCTAGTATCTAATTATTTTTTTATAAATAGTTTTTATTTTTAAAAAAAAAAAACATTTGAACTATTCTTGAAACATCCTAAACAGAAATTCTGATTATTATTTTTTTGGGTCCCGGTGACGACTAGCATAGTCCTACTCCTCCAGTGCCGTCTCTATTTTAGATTTAATGTATTTGAATGTATTTTATATTAATTTAATTTATTTATTTTATATTTGGTTTGATTTTATATTATTTTATTTATTTTTCTACTTTTATTCAATGTATTTTTTAAAAACAATACCGTGAATATCGTGAATATATTTCGATCTTGTTCATTTTTTGGCTCAGCGTTTCTCTTCCTAGCTTTTTTGCAGAGAATGAATAAAGCTCCAATCACAACAAACACTAAAAGCAAGCTTCCTAAAAGAGGGAGTACAATCAAAATCACAAGCTTGTTGCTCTTTCTCTTAACAGTTTTGCTGCTTGTTGGAAGATTGCACGGCTTCAGACCACTGGCGTTGCCACATATACCCATATTATCCCTTAATGCCTCAAATGAAGCGTTGTGGAAGGCTTTGATATCAGGAATGGGGCCTTGTAGCTTATTGGATGATATATCCACAGTTGTTAAGCTTAACATGTCTTTGAAAGTGCTCGGAATCCGTCCAGAAAGCATGTTGTGAGAGACATTCAGAGTTTCCAACCTTTGCAGTTGCCCAAGTTGCCTTGGTATCTCTCGAGTCAGGAAATTGAAGCTAAGATCAAGATCTCGAAGAGAAAGTAGAAAGCCTATCTCACGTGGAATGCTTTCTCTAAATTTATTACCGCTGAGGTTCAACAACAATAATTTCGAGCATTCCCCAAGTTGTTTCGGAATCAATCCACTCAGATTATTAGATGCTAAATTAAGGAATTGAAGATTGGAAAGCATCTTAATATCTAAGGGAATGGCACCTGAAAGATGGTTGTTGTTAAGGAGAAGCTCATACAATAACTTCAAACCCCCTAAATCTTTTGGGATGGCTCCTTTTAACTGATTTGATGACAGATCAATCAAGTGTAATTGAGTAGGCTTCCCAAGCTCTGGTGGTATCTCACCAGAAATATTATTGTTTGAGATTTTAAGGCTTATCATGTTACGACAATCTCCCCATTTTGAAGAAAGCTCACCATAAAAATTATTGTAACTCAAATCAATATAATCCAGATGTGGATAGACACCAAAAACCTCAGAAATATTTCCTGTTAATTGATTCCAATCAAGTCTTACTCGGTATAAACCAGTACAGTTTTTCAAGCTTTTCGGGATTGAACCTGAGAAGTAGTTGTAGCAAACAGTGAAGTTTTCCAATACTCCTCCATGGCATAAATCTACTGGCAAATGACCCGTGAATTCGTTGATACCCAAAGACAATAACTTCAAATGGGTGAGATTGTTCATCTCTGAGGGCAATGGGCCATGAAATTTGTTATCCCAAAGATAGAGCTTAGATAGGCTTGTCAAGTTTCCAACAGAAGAAGGGATTCTACCAGTTAAAATATTAATTGATAAGTCAAGTTTATTGAGAGACTCTAGCAACCAAATTTCCTGAGGAATGGAACCATAGAGTTTGTTATTCCAAAGATAGAGTTTAGATAGGCTTGTCAAGTTTCCAATAGAAGAAGGGATGGGACCAGAGAGCTGGTTCCTAGAAAGACCAAGGAAAGACAAATTTCTTAATTTTCCAATGGAATAAGGGATTCTATCAGTTAAAACATTGCTTGACAAGTCAAGTTGATTGAGAGACTCTAGCAACTCAATTTCTTGAGGAATGGAACTAGAGAGTTGGTTCTCATTAAGATTAAGGAAAGATAAATTTCTTAATTTTTCAATGGAATAAGGGATTCCACCGGTTAAAACATTACTTCCCAAGTCAAGTTGATTGAGAGACTCTAACAACCCAATTTCTTGAGGAATGGAACCAGAAAGTTGGTTCTCGTAAAGATCAAGGACAAAAAGATTTCGGCGGAAAGCTGAGAGGTTGAAATCATCAAGCGTACCTCTCAAACCAAAACTTTCAAGTGTCAAGTTGGTGACGCTTCCAGAATTGTCACAGGTGATTCCAATCCAGTTAATGCATGGGCTGATGCCGACCCAAGAAGAAAGGAGAGATTGGCTTTGGTTGTCAAGACTTGCTTTCCATTGGAGAAGAGCCTCAGCTTCTGTATTATTATTACCAAATGGTGAAGTTGGGGAGGAAGTGTGTTCAGCTAAAGCAAAGAAAGAAGAGTTGAATATATGAAGGAGCAAAAACAGGATGTGGAGAAAGAAGGAGAAGAATGGTTTGTTTAGTAAGGACGTCGTCATGGTGTGTTTTTCAAGAGACATAGGATATGGTTTACTATGGTACTAAATGAGGCTCTTCTATGGAGAGGTATTATTTATAGGTAGGAAAACATGATATATTGGAATTGTTTTTAATATCATTGATTATTACATCTCTTCTCTAATTAAGTTGAAATTAACTACTTAGATACATACTCTGTAAAATTCAATTGTATTTTTTTATACAAAATATTTTATCCTCTATAATGAAAGGTCATTTCCAATAAAAAAAAAAAACTAGTTTTTTGTCTAGCAATTTGATCACTAATTGAATGAAGATATTGTAATTGACGTGAGACACATGTAATTTCCTGTTCACCAATAATTTCCATATTTTCCACTGAAAAGAAATTGAGAAGACTACAACGGGATCAGTACCCGTAACAACCGCGGGAACAGAAAAATGAAGTTCCTATCAATCCATTTTTCTGAAGTTCCTTTCAATCCACGGAACAGATTATAATTTTATTTTTATAAAAAAACATTTAAATTATTTTATCATACAGTATGTTAAATAAAAATACTAATTATATTTTTTATAAAAAAATATTTAAATTACACTTGAAGTATTCTAAATATTTTTTTTTATAAATGTTTTCTATTTTTTATAAAAAAATTTAAACTATCCTTGAATAATTCTAAACATAAATTCTAATAAATTTTTTTATACTTTTTTTTTATTTGTTATAAAAAAATATTTTAACTACCCTTGAAGTATTCTAAACAGAAATGTTAATTAATGTTTTTTTTTATATATAAAATAAACATTTAAACTACATTCGAAATATCCTAAATAATTTTTTTATAATATTTTTCTATTTTTTATATAAACAAATTAAATTATCCTTGAAGTTTTCTAAACATAAATTCTAATTAATAATTTTTATAATTTTTTTTATTTTTTATAAAAAAATATTTAAACTACTCTTCAAGTATCCTAAACCTAAATACTAATTAATTTTTTTAATATTTTTCATATAAAAAATTAAATTATCCTACAGTATCCTAAATAAAAATACTAATTAATTTTTTATCACACTTATGATACTTTACCTCGATGTGAACACATTTTCTTCCCCTTTTCATTTTTATATATAATTTTTTAATTTACAGCACTCTAAAGGAATAACATAACTTTAACTATATTTATGTGTTATTGGTTTGCTTTGTTATATTTGTTATATTATTATCGGACCTAATAAATTAATCAAAATCAAGATATCACGTGTTAGGATTTGTTTTGAAATATATAGTTGATGATTTTTATTTAAAAATATATTAAAATAATAATTTTTGAGTTTTTAAAAATTAGTTTTGATATTAAAGTATTAAAAAGATATTAATTTAAAATAAAATAAAATAAAAAAATTTGCAAAAACAAATATTATGGCAGAGGATTCTGGACTCGGTGGCACCTCAAGATCTGCACGGGAGGATGAGGCACGGGCTTCCATGAGCTCATGTCCACAAAAACACTACGAGAAAGTTATTGGCGATATCTATACAAGTGGTCTTCATATTACATGAAATTTATGAAATTCAAATTAATAACACTATATTTTTCATTTGTTGATTTTACATTTTGTCCAAAAAAAGGTCACAGACAGGAAAATTGGAGCATATGGGCCCTCTCTATATATACTTTCTTTACTCCAAATTTAGTATTAATGGATATATTGTTATCGTGTTCTTTGGGTTTGAATTTTCTAATGGAAATTTATTTCATTACAAAATTCAACATCGAGTTGGAAATTCATTGGTCGGTAGAATGGGTTTTGCTGCTATCGTGGTCTACATATGATATGGACATTTCACGAATGAGAGATGGCATGAGAATGAGATTTCAATGGAAGATATTGTAATTGATGTGAGACACTTATGGGTTTTTTTTTTTTTCTAGCAATTTGATCACTAATTCAATATATTCAATGGAAGATATTGTAATTGACGGGAGACACTTGTGGGTGCTAATTAATAATTTTTATAATTTTTTTTATTTGTTATAAAAAAATATTTAAACTACTCTTCAATTTGCTATGATACTTTACCTCGATGTGAACACATTTTCGTCCCCTTTTCATTTTGATATTTAATTTTTTAATTTATAGCACTCTAAAGGAATAACATAACTTTAATAATATTAATGTGTTATTGGTTTGCTTTGTTATATTAACATAACTTTGTTATATTATTATCGGACCTAATAAATTAATCAAAATCATGATATCACGGTTTAGGATTTGTTTTGAAGTATATAGTTGATGATTTTTATTTAAAAATATATTAAAATAATATTTTTTTTAGTTTTAAAAATTAGTTTTGATATTAACGTATTAATATTAATTTAAAATAAATAAATAAATAAATAAATTTTTTTGCAAAAACAAATATTATAGCAGAGGATTCTGGACCCGGTGGCACCTCAAGATCTGCACGGGAGGATGAGGCACAGGCTTCCATGAGCTCATGTCCACAAAAACACTACGTGCAAATTGCTCTACGAGAAAGTTATTGGCAATATCTATACAAGTGGTCTCCATATTAGATGAAATTTATGAAATTCAAATTATTAACCTCTATATTTTTCATTTGTTGAATCTACATTCCGTCCAAAAAAGTCAGGCAAATTGGAGCACATGGGCCCTCTCTGTATTTACTTTCTTTACTCCAAATTTAGTATTAATGGATATACTGTTATCGTGTTCTTTGGGTTTGAATTTTCTAATGAAAATTCATTTCATTAGAAAATGCAACATCAAGTTGGAAATTCATTGGTTGGTAGAGTGGGTCTTGCTGCTATCGTGTTCTTTGGGAATGAGGGCAATTTTATATAAAAAATTCCACAATGAAAGTTTCACGAACCAATAGACTGTTTTCGTGTTCTTTGGGTTTGAATTTTCTAATGAAATGATGGAAATTCATTGGATGGTAGAGTGGGTCTTGCTATGGACATTTCACGAATGAGAGATGGCATGAGAATGAGGTTTCTTGAAGGCATAAGACTTTGACAATTCTGTTTAAAGAAGAAATCTTTGTTCAGCACAGACATTGGAATGGGAGATTGCAAAACAGAGCTAGTTGTAATGAAGATTATTGCGATGTGTTTCTATACAAAACGGAAAAAGAAGAAATATTGACGATCCAGTTCTTTGACCAAAAGTAGACAAAGAAAGATGGTGCAAAGATTAAATGGGTAAATGAAGAAGAAGAGGACCTAGCTTTTCTTAGCTTTGTTTAACCTACGCAGCGAGTATACATAATGGCTAAATGAGCTAATCTACAACGAATTCCTCGTTAAATTACTCTCTGTAACTGACAGAGGGCTAAAAAATGGCATTCTTCTTATATACACCAATAAAAAAAATAAAAATCATAGACGACTATGCAACCTCTGGTTAGACAATCTATGATGGACCGGGGAGACGCTCTCCCCTTTGGAGATGAAACAGCAGCTGCCTGTGGAAGTGATGACATAGCCAGAAGATTGCTTAACTGCAATTCCATTCTGAGGTTTGGTGTTCACAGAAAAGAATGATTATCACACGGAAATTCCTGCTGTATTTTCCTTCAGTCTCCTCTTAGCTGCTAGAGCAGCAGCCACGGACGGGGGCAGATGTCTTAGGTTTTCAGTTGGCTTTCCATCACTTTCTGGTACAGTGGACGGCACTGTTGCGAATAGGGACTCAACATCCTTAAGGGTTAGCAAAGGCTGATCCTGATTCTTCGTGTTCCCACTTATGAATGAACTGGTGCTTCTACTTCTGTTCAGTTTATATATGCTCTCTTCCACGGTGTCTTTAACCTAATAACATCATAGAAGAAAAGGGGATAAATTTTGTTAGAACAAATATAGACACTATAAAGCAGAAATTCAAACAGATGACATGAATTTTCAAAGTTTCGGACAAGAAGCAAACTAGAAAGCATGAGATTGAAGAATTACACACGTGCACAAATTCACAAAAAGGAATGAGATTGAAGAATTGTTAATAGAAAACCCTCACGCTAGTCCTTAAAGAGTTCCTGCATGCTCCTTTTTTTTCATAGCATCAAACCTTTTCTAATATAATCACTAAAGAAGGGAGTGTACATTTAAATTCTGAAACAAATATAAAAGGCTCCATTCGAGCAACAATCGGATGGATGACATGATAAGGATTATTATAAGTCTAATCTAATTACATATAGAAATTGCATGGATAAATGGAGAGCTAAATAGAAATGTAAATTGTTTTAAAAAGGAACTCAAACAAATAGTCCCAAAATACCCCATGCCTATCTTCAGTGTGGTGAGGTTATGTATCTCAAATGCATGTCTGCTATATGCAATGTTCAAAAGAGAAAAAACGCAAGTGTTTAGCATCCAAAATTAGTTTAACAAAAAACAAAATAAAAAAGGAAAAGGAGCATACTATAAATCGATGGACTAATGTCCTCTTTTCCTGCCCAATTCGGTGCACCCGGCTGACTGCTTGAGCCTCAGCTGCTGGATTGAGCAGTGGCTCCACAAGAACAACATGCTGTGCTTCTAAGAGATTGAGTCCATTGGCTCCATGCTGGATTAAGAGCAGCAATACTTGAACAGATTTTGTTTCTTCTTGTTGTTTATCAGCTCTTTTGGGACTGCTATTCTGCGCTCTGAATTCACTGATGGCAACATGTGATTTCCTGCATTTATGAAGTCACAACCAAAAGACATAATAAAAAATAAGTTGAAGTCTACAAATAACTCGATCAACATTAAAATACCTGAAAAGCACTTCTAACAGTATTTTTGGCACTGGGAAACAAAGAGGTATGCATACATTCAAACTTTTAAACTTCGCACAATACCAATTTTTACAGAACTCCAGTGTTGATCTACTATAATTGGATCTCTCTCTTCCCTCCCCAAGGTTAAATTACAACATTTCAGTATTTGCACAAATTATGCAAGGCAGTTATTTTTCATCCCCAATCTCCTTTTATTTTGTTCGTGATATCATTAGTATTCATCAACCTAATTTGTGCCCTTTGCTTGCATAAGAATGCTGAAAACAGAAGGAACCACTTTTCTTGGATGATGTGGTTTCTTGATAATTTTGTTTGAGTTACCAAATTAAGACGAATTTAACAACAATCTTTTGGCAAACCTGAAAAGCAAAATGAAAATTCTCCTGGATGGCATAGCCCTTTTCTTTTGGCCCATCAAGGTCCATGAAGATCAGTTGAACTATAAAAAAAACATAAATAAGATGATCAAGAGATCTATATACCTTCCTCCTTTCATCCGGATATAGGTGATTTCATTAGCATTGAAAGCATGCTCTAACACATCAAGGACATCATTCCAACTTGAAAATACGAGAACCTTTGCTTTAGGATCTGAAGACTTTATCCACAAGATTCTTCTAGTGACTGCTTCAACCTTTATGGTGCCAAAAAAGAAGTGAACAAGGTTTATGCTCTGGGAAAAGGAGAATATAGAAATGCAATAGTAAATGCTGTCTTAAGTGCACTATGTGCATGTTCCAAGACTATAAATTTGAATTTAAATTTGCTCAAGGCATTAGATTAGGAAGTAAACCTTTGTTCCATATGAACCTTGAACAGCCAAAGTAGCTTCAGTTTTTTCACAGCCTTGAATTGCATCCAGCATAGCAGAACTACAAGTTTTGTCCCGTCTATCATCGGCATACGCAATATTCCCAAAATCAGTATGCTGCCGACATGTTGGGCACATTACCCATTTACGTTGGAACCTGTTATCATGCATTTTTCGCTCAGTCATTGCAAAGAAACCTGCAAGAAAAAAGCATGAAATGAAAATTAAATGGCGCTTAACCAGGGTGAAATATTTCATATGAGAGGAATCAACAGGTAATAAAGTCAACTCCAACGTACTTAAGATGGTTGAGGACATCTAAGAGACAAGCAAGCATGCATGTCTGAGTACATGCATGCAAGCAATCATGTGCATCGCGTCACACACACATGAAAGAGAGAAGTCTGAGGAACTGGTGGATCAAGGATGCTAGGACAAAGTATTCATCAACTGAGAATGCAGTTGACCCATCATATCAAGGTAGAAAAATTTCCGTGGTCTCTCCTAACTTTTAAGTGACAAAATGCAGATATAGGAAGCAGGATTATCAATATGTTGTGTGACAATTAGGAGAAAAGGTAGTCTTTTATAAGATGGTTTCTTATCATACATTGGCTTTTGCACCTACTATTACTGGCTTAGAAGGTAGGATGCCCAGTTTTAGCTGGATCCAGACTCCATATGCAGGATTGTTTGGTTTGTTCTGTTTGGGATGCCTATTGGGTCATTTGCTTCTTTTTATCAATGTTTGTTGTATTAAATTCACATGAGAGAGCCCGTTCTAAAGTCGGTAAACTGAATGTTTGTTGTTCTAACACCATAATTATTTCATGAATGGATTTTAGGAAGTTGAAGAATCATGAAATGGAAAACAAGTAAAACTCACATTTACAGCAAGTGACGTGCCCGCATGGGAAAACCATCTTTTGATTGTTTAGCTTCTCTTGACAGATAGGGCATGCTTCCTCATCATCTTTTGGCAAATATTCACTTATCTTCTCTGTTGTCATTGGCACGGCAGCCATTTCTTCAGTTAACAAGGTATTATTTGAACTTTCAGATGTTGGTTTCTGTTTTGATTGTACCAAACCCTGAAAGTAAATCAGATAGTAAGATCAATGATGAAAAAGAAATATTTTATTCATATACACACAGTAACAGAAAGGAATTGAGTGACAAATGTCACCCAGCCAAGGTTTATTAACAATTATGCTGGCTAAAAAACCAAAGGTGTCAACACTTACAATATGATGAGAAGTGCACTAAATTAGCTGAACAATTTAAAAGTATCACTTAGAAAAGGCTAACAAACAAAAGGCAAAGAGTAAGGCAGTAACCAGCATTTCTTTATCTTCAAACTCTTTCTTTCTCCAAACGACAAAACTAAAAAATATTTCAAAACAAAAATAAGAGAAATTAGAACCAAATGTTGCCTTAGGAAATGCTTTTAGACTTTGTTTTTGTTTTATATCAGTATGACATAATTGATAGTTCATAGTGCTTCAACCGAAAGACAGATCACAGCCATTTTTGAAAAGAATCACCAATAAGGCTATATATGAATGTTAAATAATTAAAAGATGTGGACAAAAACTTCAGAAGCTAAGGTCATGTTTTCACGTTTACTTTTAGAAAATAGTTTTATGGTTCCCATATCTAGTTTTTTGCATTTATCCTAACAACATTTCTCTATGAAAAATTAAGGAAACATGTTCCAAAATTAGAAGATCTTATTTGGCTTACATTAGAAACAATAAAAGAATAGACACAAAATTCAGCAAACCAAACAAGTCCCAAAGGAGCATTTGGAAAAACAACTTTTTTGTGTTTTTTAGTTTTCTAAAAAACTCAGAAGAGTGTTTCCAAGAAAGTAATTTTTATTTTGAATTAGTAAATGTTTGAGAAAAATATAAATCATATGAGACCTCATCTAATAGCTTAAGCTTTTGAGTTGAGATGATTCTTTGACATGGTATTAGAGCCTTAATGACCAAACGGTCACGAGTTAATCTCACCATCCCCTTTATTTGTTAAAAATTAAGCAAAAGATAATGTAGGTTTGTGCAAGTTTCAAGCTCAAAAGGCTTTCACTTGAAGGGGTGTGTTAGAGAATAATATAAATCATATCTTGGAACTTCACCTAACAACTTAAGCTTTTGAGTTGAGATGGTTCTTTGACATGGTATTAGAGTCTTAATGACCAAGCGGTCACGAGTTAATCTCACCATCCCCTTTATTTGTTAAAAATTAAGCAAAAGGTAATGTAGGTCTGTGCAAGTTTCAAGCCCAAAGGGCTTTCACTTGAGGGGGTGTGTTAGAGAATAATATAAGTCATATCTTGGAACTTCACCTAATAACTTAAGCTTTTGGGTTGAGATGGTTCTTTGACAATAAACAAATTTTTTTCTCAGAAAACTAAAAAATGTTCCACAAATAAACACGATACATTTTTTATTCGTTATTTTGTAAGTTTAATGGGAGATGAGAAATGATGGATTTACAAATGAAAGTAGAGACAAAGACTTGTGGTCATGACAATTCAAGCAAACTTCATGAGAAGATTTTACCTACAAAAAATCACTTAAAAAGAAAAGGCAATAAAGGAGACAAATTCTATCAATTTAATTTGGGAGAGAAGGTAAAAAAAAATCTGTACAAAAACATCAACCTATTTGTGCAACTACATCCCTTCCAACATAGAAACATAATTTAGAGAAACAAAAAAAGTTCTAATTAAAATACAAGACATTGAAGGAAGGATATCGACTCCTATTAAAAATACCATCTCTCTTTTCTGTTAGTGAATAATGACATATAGTTAACACATAAAGGCAAATAACAATCTTGGAGTATAAGTTTTGTCTCACCATTTTTGAGAGGGAAAAACAAAGAGGAAAAATACTCACATTGATATTGTTGTAGTGTTTATGTTGTGCATGTGTGTGTGGAGTAGTAGTGGTGGTGGTAGGTAAAACATATTAATGGAAAATCTCATTCCCATCAATATCACTAATCCAACTAAAATGCTTCAGTTTTAGTTTTTACATAGGAATAGGACTAACTTTGATGGTTTAGGCTTATAAAAAAATTCACAACATTGGCATACAATAATAACCTCTTTTAGAAAGATGAATTCATAGAAAGTCAAACAAAAAGGAGAATAACATTAAAGCACCTTAAAGTATCAAAGAAAGCACCAAATAATAGCATATGTCAATTACTTTAAATATAAAAATTTACAAGGCTATGCTGGTACCTTCAGATAACGAAGTTTCCCCTTTGTATGAGACAGCAAGTTCAAGGACATGAACTTTTCATTAGAGTGTAGCACGCTAGCAGACTCTAATTCATCTTCACCCATTGCATCCATAGATGTATCATTCTCATTTTCTCTTAAGTGCAAACGTGCTGTTGCCATCTTAAGTTCATCATGAGCACGAAAAAGTTGAGCTTGAGCAACTGCCAAGGACCTTGCATGTCCATACTCCTTCCTCATTCCCTAGATGAAATAGAAAGAATGTCAGTTTTAAAATGCTTGCATTCAATATTATTAATGATTTGTTCATTCAATACAGTCCTAGTGTAAAAGTTTCCACAACAAAAAGGAAAAGAAAAAAGAATCGATCAAGCATACCTCCAGAATGTGTATCTGCAGGCTGGCAGCAGACACAGCTTCATTTTCTAACTGGGCCTTGCAATAGCTCTTTATAACTCCAAGAATAACCTCCAATTCAGATGGCGATTTTGAAACCTATCAACAACAAGGGAATATATAGTAATTATTTGTGCTTGTTTCAGCATCACGTTATTTTCCCGCAATAGAATTTGACAATACTAATTCCCGAAGTGCTTGCACCAAAAACTAAGATTATCAGGTGCCCCATATGTGTAAAATCTAATTGTGTTAACATAGAAGTAGCACATACTATTGAACCCATATGTCCACTATATATGACATGATTCTGCAGCCCATTTGTGAGCATCAGTTTTAGTAAATGTGATTAGGAGTGTGGAATGTACTAGAATATCCTTTCCATCCATTAACTTAAAGCTCTGGGTTGGACTTTGTAATTAAGACAGACTGGCCACAAAGATCAGTTGCTGGATTACACTGTCCATTCCTCATTTTAACAATTATGAGGGACTGATTAGGCATCATGAAAGTGACCTGATAGATGACAAAAACAAATATTTGATGACTTTTACAATACTTAGGACAGAGTTTCACTCGGTATCCAGTAAGTTTAATTCTTAAGCTACTGCCCCTCCCTGCATGTTCTGTGCCCCAAGGATTATAAAGAGGGGCGTCTAAAAACAACCTAGCTCACCACCACTGGTGATTAAAATTTGGCATTGCTAAAATGAGATGAGCCACCTATCTGTTAACTTGTGCTTTGCAAGCTCCAATCAAGTGATAAGAGTTAAAAAATATACAGCCATATATGCTGGAGCAAGATTCATAGGCTAGTTCACATAAGAACAGCCATTCAGTCTGACAACCATGTCCATTGACGGATGGCAACGAGGAATCTCCAGAATTAAACATCTGGTAGATGAAAGATGGTTTAGTTTGACCTATTGAGGTAAGGAAACTTACCATCACTGTTTCTCCAGTCTTTCTTTTCTTCGATTCTTCATTAAAATCACTAGATGGCAGTAAATTTTTCTTTTGGCGGTCTAAATTCCAGTAGTAACGATTTCTTTCTGAGTTCCTTTTTTGCAGATTCACTGCCTCTTCAGCAGATGTAATAATGCCTCCATGTAATTTGTTAAGACGAAATAACCTTGCCTCATATTCCTGACAAACAAATATAAAAATGTGATCACAGTGAATCCCCTCTCCCCCTTCTTCAACGTACTAAATAGTCAAACATCAAAGTAAACAGGCAGTTGAGTAACATACCTGAAATGATTCCTCCAATTCACAATGAACACATGTGGGACCATCGTCAATAGCTTGGCATAGTCGACAATGTCTCACACGTTCAATATCCTCTTCCTTAGGGTTCGCCATTGTTTGATCAATTTCCAAAATTCGATCAAGTAACATTTGTCTAGAAGCTTCCAATTGATCTAAATGAGTTTGGATGTGGTACTTCAGACCAGTAATGCTTCGTAAACTGAAGTGAGATCAGTATTAGTAAACTACCATAATTAGAATTGATATCCGGACCAAGACTGCATACCAGTCAAAGGTTTTCTAACTTAGATTTGAAGTTCAATGGGGAGTATAAGTTGGCAAAAATACAAAGCAATTACATATTATGATCAAAGAAGTTGAAATAGAATGATATATTTATTCATTGCGCAAATTTTAGACAATCACTAACCGTGATGCAATTCTTGATGATCTCGAATTGTTTAGAGTTCCCGAGACAGCCTCTTCAATCTTTCTTATCAGCTCACCTGTGGAATCCTTGTTCTGTTCTGCATGATTGAGAGCATCCAACCACCAAACTGTATGTAGATTTTTTCTCTCACAAAATGCATTACAAACCTTCAAAAGAATTATAATCTTGCTTAGGACCGAAAGACTGAAAACAAATAAGAAATGCAGAAAAAATAGACAATTTCTAGTTATGCCACCCCTTAGAATATGATAATCAATTCCTATGAAATAAATGTGCCATCTTTGTTTTAGATTATTTAAATGAAAACAGTAATGAAGTTGTGGTCATCAACCGTAACAATGTTATACTCACCTTTGACATAGCACACTAGAACATACTGAAAAGCAGCCATTCTGCTTGCAGACCAATAAAAAGTCTGGTTCAAATGACTAAGTAATACCTCACTCACCCAAATAGATGACAGAGGGTTCAACTACCAGAAAATAACAGATTAGGGCCTATTTTTGTGTGAGAAAATACTAGCATGCAAGAAAACCTGGTAGACAATGGCAAACAGCATGGGTTTGAGTTAGAATCCTAAACACTGAATCATGAAATACCATCATGAAAGGGAATTCCTATTATTCTCTTTGAAGGGGAATGGGTTTGAGGTGGGATTCTTTAAGGGATCATAAAAGCAGGCTGTTAAAGATTTGCTTCTCCTATATCAGTGTCTAATTTGTGTAGGAACCAGCTCGAATCAGAGCAGTGTTTGTGGGCAGAGAATGTGAGAACTGGTAGAAAACAATTCCTCCTGACCAAAAACGCAGAGAACATCTACATCTTGATGAAGTCCAATGAGCATAGGTTTCTGCTAATGAAATTTGTGAGTGGGGTGAGGTTCCTGAAGTTGTATATATCTATACTGAAACAAATACAGTTCCCTTCACTTTGCCTAATTATACAGATTTGGATTGGCTGCAATATAATCCAGCATGAGGCCAATCATGGAGGTTTAGTGTTGCATGACCTAATTTTTATACACATCTATATAGTTTATCTGATTATTCAATAAAAAAAAGGATTTCTAGATCAAATATATGTAGTCGTGAGATATAAATGTGCCATGTTGTAAACTCTACATTGAATGAAATAACCACATCCAGATATACTGATAATTTATGTAAACACGGCTCTATTTATGACATAGCATTGCATTATGAGAAAGTTTATATCATGTTCTAATATGGAGGAAACATACCTGTGTGTATGATTTGTTAAAGTCTAGCTGAGCTGCAGAAAGTTTTGAACTAAACACAGACAAGTATTTCTGTTTGAAGTTCTCACATGCTGTTCTCAAATATTGAGTACTGAAGGATGTGGATGACATGTCATGATTATTGTTGCCTTTTTTATTACCAACTGAGCAATTTTCTGATAGTTCCAGTGAATTCCCAGCATCAATGGTGAAATCTGAATCTTCACCACTGACTTTTTGTTTCTTTGCATCATTTAGATCACATGTTTCAGATTTGTTTATCTTGGAAGCCTTTTCAGAGTTTCCATGCAACTGTTGTCCATTAGATGGGACTTCTGTTGAGTGGTCCATAACCAATGCAAGTATATCAGCAAGGTTGTGATGGATGTGAATATTCAATAACGGATCTAGGCGGAAATCTTCACGGTGTTCTTGAGATAGTGCCAGCGCTTCTTTGTACAATGATACTGCTTGAGGAAAGTTTTGCTCAAGTATTGCTATCCCCGCAAGGGCATTTAAAGCAACAACTAACTTCCTCAAAGCTTCCTCCCCCTCTATCTTCATCTTACCTACAAGAACCTATAGAAGGGCTCTATGAATAAAAAAAATGAAGGAAAAAAAACAACCACTAAAAATTGTTGGAAATTTGATGAACTCTTTTTAGTATTTAAACCACCATCAATATTTCCTCCATAGTCATGGGGGATTGTTGCAGGGAGCGAAGCCCAGAACTTCCTACTTGCGGGTGGCAGCAAGCTTGGCGAAGCTTCAAGAGCGAGTTGAGTAGCTTCGCAGCTTCTGCATGGGTGATCAAAGGATCTGTTGAGGCATCAGATGATACACAACCTGGATGAAGATATTATAGTTATGATATTATTAATACTATATATGTGCTTCTAAGTGATTTCAAGATGAAGATGCAGGATGACCATTAACAACCTGGGACCTTTCTTTTGACAACATCATCTTTAAAACTTCCAATAACTTCTCGAGCATAACTCACACAGGTTTCATGTTGCATCTGGTAAAAGTGTTTTTCAATTGCTGAAAAGGTGAGCCAAGAGACACACTCTTCCTGCGGTGGTAGTTGCAACTCATCAGCAACATGTATTTTAGAGGAGCGCCACATGATTTGTTTGAAGAATTTATGTGTAAATTCCATAGCATCTGCATCTCTCCTCTGTAAATATGAAGATGCAAAATTAAGAAGATCACTCAAAACAAAGATATCTGCAACTCAAAGTAGACTTGATACAACAGCTCAAGGACTACAATCAAAGAAGCTCATGGAGTTAAAGAATCAACGGCGAGTAGTAAAATGGGGATGAGACTTTGAGAAAGAAATGTTTGATTTCTCATCCGTAATTTTTCTTAGATGTTAAATAATGCAAAAAAGGGCATGTCTTAATACTCACAAGTCACAACCATAAAGTCACTAGCAAGCACTACATTTTCAAGAGTCTCATACCTCATATGGATCCCTTATAACATCAATCCACCACCTAGAAACATTGAAGGGACTTGCTTTCAAGAATCTTAGAAGTCCATATAAGTCATCAAGTTTACGTTGTATAGGAGTCCCAGTAATACACCAACGATGTTTAGTTGACAATCGAAGAGCCATTTCAGTGGCAGCTGCAGCATTACTCTCCACCATTTGAGCCTCATCCAAGCAAACCCTCCACCAAAATATTCTTGTTAGAATAGTTGGGGTAACAGGGTACCTACAACAATATGGCAAGTAGTCATATACTCGGTCTAGAGAGCACAACTCTTACCCACCCCCCCCCCTCACCCCCAAAATAAGTGTATTTGGGAACATGGTGCAAACCGCGTTCCCTTAAATTTTGAAACTTTTTTTTTTTGCTTAAGATAAAAAAAAAAAAAAATTATGTTTTCAGATCGTTTTAATGTGCTAATGTCAAATTATTTTTAAAAAATAAAAAAACTTTATTTTGATGCATTTTTAAGCGAAAAGCACTTTGAACCGCCACCACTACTACAATCCCAAACACAACAGAAGCCTTGAAGAAAGTTCAAATCTTTAAAACTTCAATAGACTATTAAAAAACGAATTCAATCTAGCAATACCATAACAGACATCGATGCAAAATACTGTTTGTAAGACATGTTTAACAACTAAACTTCAACCACAACTGCAAGCTACAGATAAAAAATTTTTAGAAAGATATAATCTAAGCTCTAAAACATTTGTGCAAATTCACCCCATTCTAAAACACAAGCAGAAAATATTGAGAAAAAATAAGGTCACTTTATCAAAAAACAATAACTACAGAGTTTGTACCTCTTCTGGAATCTCAGGATGTGCCTATCGCCTTCATGCCTATCAGAGTCATGCGAGAGGTCCTCTTTAAGCACGTCATATGTTGTCAATACAATGTCAGCGTTGACAAGTTGACCAATATCTACTACAAATGTATTTGAAAGAGATGTATCTCTTACGCCTTCATACACATAAGTTTTTAAGGAACCTGGACGTGTATGCCTAAAAAGAGATAACAATTACCTAGTCAGTCCTACAATCTTGCTGCATCAGAAAAAAAATGTACATGACCACAATTCAATAAATTTCCAATGAAAATGAAATTTTCCACATCAAATATTCACTCCATATGCAGTAGGTAACAGATTCTTGAGTCTTCACCTAAAAGAAGTGAACAGGTTATAAAATACAGAACACGCAGCCCATAGCTATCAATTTAGATTCCAATCTTGAATCAGATGTTAATACACAAGTTTGTGAATCCAGCCATAAATAAGTAAAGTTTGTCTACTAATCTGACTTCAATGTGCACTCATGTACTTGAAAGCAAAAACACACACAGAGGTTAGACTACCATAGGGACAGAGTTAAATCTTTTGTTTAAAATTTAAAAAATCTCATAACTACAGCTCATGACCAGCACTGGATTTACATGTGTCAGTAAATCTGTAGCTAATAGATATTCAAGTTCTATTTTCTCATGGGACCTGGGAGTAATGTGGCACTTGGTTCAAGATTAAAATGTCATTAACATATAGCTAATAGCAAGGAAAAATCATGTCACAGGCTCAATTGTGCCAAAAAGTCAGTACACCCCTTCATGTTGAAAAATGATCACTTGCATTGTCAATGTGACTAGTAAAGCCTGATATTTCTATTTCTTCCTCAGCCCAAAGAAATTATGGTGAAATAATGAACGAAGAAAAGAAAGAAGAAAAGCTCATATCCATATATATATAATAAGCTAAGAATTTGGCTGCCAGTGCAATAAAACATGAAGGAATGCTGAAATTTGCAAAGTGCACCAAAAGAACACAGTAAGAAGTTATACCGTGTGATTTCAGAATGCCATTGAGGCAATATAGGAGCTGGACAGACTATAAGAGTGGCACCAGTAGCTATGGGAGTGTCAGCCACTTCTATGAGTTCAGAGCACATCTGGCAAACATGCTCCCCATCCCTCTCAACATAGCTTATTGTAGTCTTGTTTCTGTGCTTTTGTACATCATCCACTGACATCTTCTTTTTCCCTCTAGGTGAATAACCAACACAATCTGCATGTTGCCAAGCATCACAAATGTCACACTGTACCCAAAGTCCTCTATATTTATAGCTATCACTCACGGCTCCGCAAACACACTCAACTCGCTCCCTTTTCAATCTCTTAAGATTAATCTTTTGATCCCCGGTATTTTGCCACGTGGGAGCAACAACTGAACCATCATCAGAAGTAGACTTCCGATGAGCAAGTATGCAAGCAAGCAACTCAACTGTTTTCCCCAAACCCATCTCATCTGCAGTAGAAATAAATGATCAAAGTCAATAGACTAACATCATATCATGCAAGTGCTGACACAATTCTTAGAAATCTGTTTCATTTCCTTTTCTTCTAATGATGTTGAGCATAAGTCTTAGCTTGACAATATATTGTTGTCAGTTTTTTTCTAGAAGGATCGTTGTCACATTTTCAAATAATAACAATTGTAATATTTGGGTTAGTTACACCTCAGCAAGAATTAGGAAGAAAATGCTCAAGCAGAAACCAATCTTTAGCATAATCTTTGCAGAAACATTCTTTAGAATATTCTTTCCTAAACCTCTCTCTCTAGGAAAGCCAGTGTAAGCTTCTTTCCTAGAAGGATCGTTGTCACATTTTCAAATAATAACAATTGTAATATTTGGGTTAGTTACACCTCAGCAAGAATTAGGAAGAAAATGCTCAAGCAGAAACCAATCTTTAGCATAATCTTTGCAGAAACATTCTTTAGAATATTCTTTCCTAAACCTCTCTCTCTAGGAAAGCCAGTGTAAGCTTTATTATTTTGGAAAAACCACTTCAAGAAGAGTCAGAAACTAGGGAAAAGGGAGCTCATGTAATTCTCCACCCTTAAAACACTCATGGTCCTCATTCAGGAAGGATCAATCTAACAAGAAGTTGACTAGACTCAGAATAAAATGTAGGGGAAAAAAATCACAAGCGTATTATAAATTATTTGACATATGTAGGTAAAGTTATAGCAATGGACTTACCAGCAAGAATTCCACCAGAGACATAAGGTGGAGAAAACTCAGGATGGAACGAAACATTGCCACTGTAGACAATTTATAATAACGGTCAGAGCTTAAGCGAGTGACATACAAACAGAGACACAACACAAACACAAAGGGGGTAGGCCTCTGCAATTTTGTCCCCTTCACTAGGCATGCTGATTTAAAAACATCATACCTGAAAGGATTATAGAACATTTTTGAACATGTGTCGAGAAAATCCACCGGCATACATAAAGGAGAAAAGAACTGGATTCTTTCCTTTACACTCGAGCTTTCTCCTTTCTCTTGCTGTACCATCCAGTGAGCAGCACGACGCTGATATGGTCTCAAAGTGGGGACCAAGTCAGGCAGGTCATCTTCAAGCATAGGATCCGATCTGCACAAAAAGATGCATAAGTGATCCAAGTCCGGAATGTGCAGTACATCATGAATCATTACGCTCTATAGAAAGAACAGGCACTCACTTTGACGGCTTAATGGCTTCATATAACCCAGCAACATCAAACTGGACACGTTTCCCAGAGTTGGAAGTATCATCCCCTATCTCTGCAGCCATGTTGACTTCCATTTCTGTTGACTTAGCTTGTCCATATCTAGCCTCTGAAGTCATCACTTCTGGACGTAACCAAGCCATAACATTCATCATGCTCTTCTTCCATATTTGTCTGGTACTTTCAAGAAGTGATTCACAAGCATCAAAAGCTTTCTCAAGTATTTCAACCCTCATCCTCAGGGGCGTCATCTTCTCTGAGAAATCAACCCCCAGAACTGGCCTCAAAGTCAAAAACTCCATATTTGTCAAGTGAACAAGACCAGTAATACCCTCATCAGGTCCATCAAAACTCGCTGAAAAAATCACCGATTCCACCTCCCTATCCTCCTCCACCATGGATTTCTCAATCAATTCCAAAGATATATCACTAGAAGAAAACACAGGCCAATGTCCTAACTTAATGCGAGAAAGAACAGACTGCTTGACATTGGACACACGAAACCTCAAAGAATACTTAGAGTCGTGATAAAAACCATCAGTTATTCGAAAACTAGAATACTCTTGTCTTAAATTCAAAACATGTAAAACAAGTTCAGAAGCATCACGGTGGTGATTCGAAGCCCAACTATTCCGTTCAACTTCGACAAAATAAGGCTGTTCATCAATACCAACTAACTCTGTTGGCTGAGCATCACTGGATGATGCTTTCCTCTGATTCTTCAATTCAGCAGAAGCAGCAGCATTGTTTTGTATAATTAACCCACCCGAGCGGTGAGGACGGGCTTGCTTCCTTCTACCCATCACTCCAGCCAACCAACCAAACTAATATAGAAACAACCAATTCATGAAAGTGTAATCACAGAAAAGCAAAACACAAAGTTCGATAAATAAAATTTAAAACTTACTGAATTGTCGTTGTTTCCTTTAAACAGATTCAGTAGTAGCCATACACAATCTGAATCTGATGAACCACAACATTAATCAATCAACCTGTAATATTTAAAGCATACGTCTCCCTCTCCTCTCCTCTCTCTTTTTACTCGAATCAAAAAACAGAGTCAGAGAGAGAGGCCAAGCCTTGCCTTGCCTTGCCTTCTGTTCTTTCTCGAGATAAATCATCACGCGCGAGTTTATTTATATATATTGACACTAGCCGACATGTCGTTTAGAAAAGTCAGTAACTTCACAAAATTACTTTTCTACCCATCAATAAAATGACACTAGTCGCTGTAGTACTAGCCGTTTCCTTTCCTGCTTTGCCTTTTTTTTGCAAATTGTAAAACAAATACGAGGATGTACGGATTATTTAGGAAAGTGGTATAGATTATGTTTTACAGTGTTTTTTATTTTAAAATATATTAAAATAATTTTTGTTTTATTTTTTAAATTTTATTTTTAATATTAGTATTTTAAAATAATAAAAATTAATTTAAAAAAAAATCAAATTTAATCTAATGATGTTTTGATGGCCCCGTAATCTCTTCGTATGACAGGCTATATATACGAGGCGATGAATCAAATACCCACGGAACAAATTTTATAAATACTATTACTCTTTTAATTTTTTCAATGGAGTCTCGTCCTTCCTTCCGTTTAATTGCATTAGGTTTCATTGAAAAAAACTTTAATAAAAGCATTAATAAAATATTGTAGCCATAAACACTTCTCATTATCGATTAAAATAGTAAAATTATATTTTTGTTCCTAACAAAAAAAAAATTGATAAAGCTTGCAATTAAGGATAAAATTATCTTTTCCAAATGATACATTACTCATTGCTAAATTGAGAGGGGGAAAATTAATCGAGATACCTTTTTTTTATCACAATAAAATGACTATTTCTTCTTTAAAAACCAAAAAAAAAATGTTATACTTTTGATGAAGACTCTTTAGTCTTTTCAAAATAAGTTGTACAGTTAAATTATTGTCATACCCTTAGAAAAAGAAAAAAAAAAAACGAGCATGCACAGAGGGGCTTCTTTTTCCTGTCCATTTTTTAAACAATTAAATGATTGAATTACCTTTAGAATCTCAAAAAAAAAACGGTTGATTTCAAGAGTATTTTAGTCTTTTTATTCTATGTTTTTTTTTTTGGATTTAATTCCGGGGTTGTTTGGTAATTTTCAATAATTAAATATTATTAAAAAAGCTAATGAAGCGTGCAACGCATGTGTCAATGTGTGATGATCCCTACACCATTCGGTTGCCAAAATCTTCCATCATGGTGATGTTAGGAGCGATGAGGCATTCTTTTTATGGCAATGTGGCACGTGCTCATGGAGAAGGTCTTGTTAGGCTGTAGTGAAGCTATTTTCTTTCCTCTTTCTTTTCTCTCTTATGCCCTTGAAATTTACATCAACCATTCCAAAAAACAATTGTGTCTTTCATTTTGTAATTTTATCGATTTTAGCCTTTTTTTTCTTTTGATTGGTATTAATTTTGATTTCTATTCTTTTTTAAGTTTAGCTTTTTTTTTTCAATTTTTTCCTTAGGTATTTTATTTCATTTGATGTTTTTATTCAATTTGATCCTTCTACTTTTAATTACTCTATTTATGTGTTTTTTATTATTATTATGCAATTTCATCCCTTACCATTTTATAGCATTTTTGTTTTTAATCCAATTTTGATCCTTATTATTTTGATTGATATATTCTTATTATTTTCTTGATTTATTTTTTTTATTTAATCCCTCAACATTTTATTTCATTTAATTCTTTATCTAATTTTGATCATCATTCTTTCGATTACCTTTTTTATTATCATTTTCTTAGTTTTTTTTTTCAATTCACCATATTTGGCCCATATTGTTTGGTTTTTAAATTGCTTTACGATTGAATATTTTACTTTGTTATTTTTTTGTCATTGCCTTCCAATAGGGCAATCCTGACCTCGTAACTAAACCCGATTTAAATTCGGTTTTTTTTTTTGTCTTTTATTGAATTTTTCTTTTTCAAACTCATCATTTGACATATGTTTATTAGGCCCTTTATCTTCATTGTTTGTTTCACTTCTTTTTTTTTGTTGAGTTATTTTGGTTTCATATCCAAGTAACAGATTAGTCAAGTTAACCATGGTTAATTTAGATTTTTTTTCCTCAATGTTTTTTTTATGAAATTAATTTTTTTATATAATTTCATCATTTGGCGTTAAATTATTGTCCCTTAACCTATGTGATTTTTTTTCACTTTTCTTTGTGTTGGATTATCCCGAGTGTAGGTTAGTCAAGTTAACCCAAATTAGCTTGTATTTTTATCTTCATGTTTTTTTTATTTAAATTAAGTTTTTTTGTCCTTATTTTGGAAGTTTATTTTTTTTTTATCCCGATCTCATATCATGAATGACGAGTTAATTGAGTTAAACTGGGTTGACTTGAGTTTTTTTATGACTTTTTCTTTATAATTTCATCATTTTGCATTAAATTATTTTTCATTAAGTTTTGTTATTGTTTTTACTTTTCATTCTATTTGGTTGTTCGAATGGCAAGTTAGTAAAGTTAACCCAAGTTAGCTTGCATTTTATTTTTCAATGTTTTTTTATTTAACTTCAGTTTGTTTTACTAAGTTCTTCTTGTCTATTTTTTTTTATTCCAAACTCATGTTGTGGGTGGTAGGCTAGTTGAGTTAACCTGGGTTGACTCAAAAAATATTTCCTCAATTTTTTATGACTTTTATTTTATTTTTTTCATTTTCATCATTTTGCATTAAGTTATTTGCCCTTGAGCTTTGTTATTTTTTCACTTTTTTTTTATGTTTGGTTATTCCAATAGCGAGTTAGTAAATCTAATCCAGGTTAGCTATGGTTTTTTTTATGTTTTTTTTATTGAACTTCGGTTTTTTTTTAACTAGGTCCTTCTTTTGAAACTCTTTTTTATCCTGATTTTATATCGTGAGTAGTGAATTTGTCAAGTTAACCCGAGTTAACTCAAGGTTTTTTCTTTAATGTTATATTTTTTTTCTTTTCGTTTTAATCTTTGACATCAAGTTATTAGGCATTGAACTTTATAATTTCTTTTTGCTTTCCTTTCTGCAAGTTGTTTCAATTTCATATTCAGGTTGTGTTTTAGTAAATTTAACCTAGATTGTTGTTGTAACCCATTTTCAGGTCCCCACAAAAATAAAAATAAAATAAATAGCCAAAGGAGGTTAGAAAAATAACAGAAGGCAGAAGCGCTCAGAAAATGGTCAGAAAATTGGTCAAGGAGTATAAAAATATAAAGATTGGATTTTTGATAGTATATTCTTGAAGGATGAGGGCCTTGTTTAGAAGGAAAATTTATTTTGAGGAGAAAAACCCAAATTTGGATGTTTATGGACTTAATTGGATTTTTAAATGGATTTATAGGGGATTTGATTGCAAGAAAAATTGATTTTTAAGTCAATTTGGGCTTTAATTAGAAGAAATTTAAGTTCTGGGGCCAAAATATATTTTTTAGGAATTTATTAGGTCAAATCAGGGGCTTAATTGCATAAATTTTGAAGTTTAATGGCCAATTAGGGACTTAATTGAGAAAATCCAAAACCAGGGACCAATTTGGAAAAGGCGCGAAGATAGGGGGCTGTATTGAATTGATTCAGGGGCCTAATTGAAGAAATTGGAAGTTTTTTGATCAATTGAGGGCTAAATTGCATAAATCAGAGGCCAAGGACCAAGGTGGAAAACGCGGCCAACTACAGGGACGGGGACATAAATTGGCAGGGATGCAATTGAAAGGAAAAAAGATGATTAAGGGCTGATTTGAAATTTGGCGCGTTCTGGCGCCACATTTAAATGAAACTGCCCGTTTTCTCCAAAACGACGCCGTTTCATACATTTTAAAAAAAAACACACAGAGAGAGAAGGGCCGAGCGGTGCCGTTTTGAACGGCACTATTCCCCTTTCTTCTTCCCCCCGAACATGCAACAGGGAAGAAGGAAAAAGAAGTTTTTTTTAATTTTTTCCGGTCCCTCTAGCCCACCGACCAACCGATGCCCCACGCTGTTGGGCCACCGACAGAAGACACTGGTCGCTCCCCTGCTCCCAGGCATAACAGTAGGCCACTCCCCTGCTCCCCACGCGCATCAACAGCCCGCTCCCTTCTAGCCTATAAATACTGCTCTTGACACCAGCAACAGGGGGGGCTTTTTTGGAACGAGAGACGAGAGAGGGAGAACACCGGGAACAAAAGAGAGGAGGAAAACAGAGGGGAAAAGAAGAACTATAACCTCTCTCTTTCTCTCTATCCCCACCATTTGAAATAATACTGCCACCGCCCACCTTGCTCTTAGAACCGCCGCTTGGAAGAAGAAGCAGAGAAGTGTCGCACCCTAAAAAAAATCAGCGCGGCGTTCGATGGCGATTTTTCGTTTGTTTTTGCTTGATTTTGTTCTTTGGAGTCGCCACCTAGTATTTTTGTCACTAGGAACCCTAACTGGTCTTTCAGAGATTCTAAGGTAAGGGACTGGTTGCGTAAAGGGAAGGTATTAGCACCCCTAGTACGCCCTACCTAAGGTAAGCTGCTTGGTGTTTGGTTTGCTCTATAATTGCTATGGTGTTGGTGTTTTCTAATCCCATCAGTTTTCCTAGGTTTGATTCAAATAAAATTTATTTGGATAGAAATCCAAGGAGATTCCATGTGCTTTGAAAGCTCATTTTTCCCTTAGTATTTCAAGAGTTTGCGACTCGTAAATCGCAAGAAGGAGGGACAAAAAAATTTAGAAATCTAAGGAAATTCAAAGCGCTTTAAAAGCCTCATTTTGCCTTAGTATTTCATACTTTCACGGCTCGTAAACCGTGGAGTAAAAAATTTAAAGTTTTGAAATGTCCTCGATTATAATCAAGGCTTCTTTCAAGGATGTGTGCGGATTTATTACTCCCAATAATATTTTGGATATTCATCCTTTAAGGATTTCTTTATCCAAACATTAACGGTGAATAATAGATGAATTTCCCCCCCAAAATAAGATTTTTATAGTTTTTGGAATATTGGCCAATACCCTTTGGAGTTTTACAAACATGTTGTAAAATCCAGAAATGCAAGAAAATAATTTGTGTTTAAGAAATTTATGCGAAAACACCTTTTCAAAACTTCCAATATTTTTTTTTATATAAAAAGAACATTCAAAACATGTTAGAGTATTGGCCGTATGCATGAAAACAAAACATTTTTTTTTAAATAAACATTTTTTTTTGTTAACGAAAACCGGGTATTTTAATACCAGATTTGTATCCTTACGATATAAAAATACAACCCAATATTAATCCAAAATAAAAAATGCAGAAAAATCAACAATATTTTTCAAAGATTTTTCAAAAATATATTTTTTATTTTTATACATATAATATGCACACATATATATTATAATATATAATATATTGAGTGGGCTGGGCCGGCCCAACTAACTGGCCGGACGCAGCCCAGAACAAAACGGGTTGGGCCAGAACCATTCTGGCCCATCGCAAATATTTCTGGGCCAGAAACCGTCTGGCCCAGAGCAGTAGAAAATTAATAACGCTGGGCCAGCATCAGCCTGGCCCAGCGATGAAGGTTGAACGGGGGGGGGGAATTATTTTTCCCCTCCCCACCTCCTGCATTCAGGAGGCAAACCTCGTGCAGTTCGAAAAAAACTCAGGGGAGAGGAAGCATACCTGGTGCGGTGGAGGCGGTGCTGCTGGTCGGACGTCCTCGCTGATGGCGCTGCGGTGGAGGCCGGTGGCTCCAAGCGGCGGCGCTGCTGTTCCAAGTGGTTCGGTACGCTCTCTCCGCTCCCTCCGCTCCCTCCCTTTTCTTTGTTTTCAGTTCCTTTTTTCTCTCGTTTTTAGTTGGTTTTGATGTTCCTTTCTTCCTCTCTCCTTTTTTTTGTTCGTCTCTCTCTAACTTCTCTCCTTCGTTCCCTCTCTCTCTGTTCAGTTTTTTTTTTCAGCCTTGTTTCGGGTTCCTCTTCTTTTTTTTTTGTTCTCCCACTCATTTCTTTTATTCTGTTCTCTATTTATAGAGCCAGTGGGCGTGGCTTCACCGTGGAGCTAAGGAGCGGGTCGAAGAGCGGCTGATCGGGGAGCGGCTGTCCAGGCGGGCCTCCCTCGGTTTCGGCAGCGCGGCGGATGGTCGGCCAGTGTCTTCTGTCGGTGGCCCACCGGCGTGGGGCCTTGGTTGGTCGAGGGACCTGCAAAAAAATAAACAATGCAAACTTTTCCTTCTTCCCCGCTGTATGTTCGGGGGAAGAAGAAAGGTGAACAGTGTCGTTCAAAACGGCACCGTTCGGTCTTCTCTTTTTCTTTTTTTTTTTATGTATGAAACGGCGTCGTTTTGGAAAAAACGCGCCGTTTCATTTTTTAAAAAAAAGGCGCCAGAACATTTGTTTTTGAATCAATCCTTAATTTATCATTTGTTCTATTAAGTCCTTCAATCGAGTCCTGATTTTAAGAATAAAATTCAATTGCGTCCCTGCCAAATTCGGTCCCTACCCCTATAGTTGGCCGCGTTTTTCACTTTGGTCCTTGGCCTCTGATTTTCACAATTAAGCCCCTAATTGATCAATAAACTTCCAATTCCTTCAATTAAGCCCCTGAATCAATTCCAAACAGCCCCCTCTATCTTTGCGCCTTCTCCAAATTGGTCCCTGGTTTTGGATTTTCACAATTAAGTCCCTAATTGGCCATTAAACTTCAATATTTATGCAATTAAGCCCCTGATTTGACCTAATAAATTCCTAAAAAATATATTTTGGCCCCAGAACTTAAATTTCTTCTAATTAAAGCCCAAATTGACTTAAAAATCAATTTTTCTTGTAATCAAATCCTCTATAAATTCAAATAAAAAACCAATTAAGTCCATAAACATCCAAATTTGAGCTTTTCTCCTCAAAATTAAAATTTTCCTTCTCAATAGGGCTTTCATCCTTCAAGAATATACTGTCAAAAATTCAATCCTTGTATTTTTAACCTCCTTGACCAATTTTCTGACTGTTTTCTGAGCGCTTCTGCCTCCTGTTATTTTTCTAACCTCTTTTGGCTATTTATTTTATTTTTATTTTTGTGGGGACCCGAAAATGGTTTACAACAGATGCCCCCTCTTTATAAATCTTACGGAGCAGGGGTTTTGCGCAGTAAGATTTATAAAGATAAACCACAACTGAACTCCCGAAACTGATCTGGTTGGAGCTTGATCGCTCTGAAACTTTGTCTTAACCGTAATCCTCCTCAACCCAAAAACTATTATCAAAATTTAGTCATCTCGAGATCCCTTCTGGCGATCTCCTTTAACCAAAAACTTAGGATCCCATCTGGCGATTCCTTTTAACCAAGGCTGAAATATGAGGTCCTTTCTGACGACCTCCTTTGACCAATATCAAAATACGAGATCCCTTCTGGCGATCTGAAACTTGGAATCTCATTTGGCGATTCCACAACCAAAACAAAAATGCGTGTGTGGTGGAAAAGGAAAAGAGTGGTCTCATTCTTTGGGTGACCTACCCAGGGGGAAGAATGGCCTTATTATTATGGGTGACCTACCCAGGTAACAAAAAGATGGAGAATGGTCTCATTCTTATGGGTGACCTACCCAAATGGAAAAAGGAAGAGTGGTCTCATTCTTTGGGTGATCTACCCAGGGGGAAGAATGGCCTCATTATTATGGGTGACCTACCCAGGTAAAAAAAAAAATGGAGAATGGTCTCATTCTTATGGGTGACCTACCCAAGTGGAAAAAAGGAAGAGTGGTCTCATTCTTTGGGTGACCTACCCAGGGGGAGGAATGACCTCATTCTTATGGGTGACCTACCCAGATAAAAAAAAAAGGAGAATGGTCTCATTCTTATGGGTGACCTACCCAAAAAAAATAATGGTCTCATTGTGATGGGTGACCTACCCAAGTGGAAAAAGGAAGAATGGTCTCATTCTTTGGGTGATCTACCTAGGGGGAGGAATGACCTCATTCTTATGGGTGACCTACCCAGGTAGAAAAAAGATGGAGAATGGTCTCATTCTTATGGGTGACCTACCCATAAAAAATAATGGTCTCATTGTGATGAGTGACCTACCCAAGTGGAAAAAGGAAGAGTGGTCTCATTCTTTGGGTGACCTACCCAGAAAAATAATGGTCTCATTGTGATGGGTGACCTACCCAAGTGGAAAGAATATGAAAAAGCGGTCTCGTTGTGATGGGTGACCTACCCAAATAAAAAAAAATGGAGTGCGGTCTCATTGTAATGGGTGACCTACCTAAAAAAAAAAAAGGAAAGAGTGGTCTCATTGTAATGGGTGACCTACCCAAATGGAAGAATGGCCTCATTGTAATGGGTGACCTACCCAAATGGAAGAATGGCCTCATTGTAATGGGTGACCTAACCAAGTAAAAAAACATGGAGAAGTGGTCGCGTTGTAATGGGTGACCTACTCAGAAAAAATGTTGGTCGCATTGTAATGGGTGACCTACCCAAGAAAAAGGAAAGAGCGGTCTCATTGTAATGGGTGATCTACCCAGGTGAAAGAATGGTCTGATTGTAATGGGTGACCTACCCAAATAAAAACATGGAGAATTTGTCACATTGTAATGGGTGACCTACCCAGAAAAATGTTGGCGAGGGCTCAAAGACGCCCTTGAAATGAGGTAAGGTTAGAAAACGCACTACCCGAGAGGTGAGGGCTCCAACGGCGCACTCAAAATGAGGTTGGGTTAAAAAACACACTACCCGAGAAGTGAGGGCTCAACGGCGCACTCGAAAAGAGGTAGGGTTAGAAAACGCACTACCCAAGAAGTGAGGGCTCAAAGGCGCACTCGAAATGAGGTAGGGTAAAAAAAACACACTACCCGAGAAGTGAGGGATCAACGACGCACTCGAAAAGAGGTAGGGTTAGAAAACACACTACCCAAGAAGTGAGGGCTCAAAGGCGCACTCAAAATGAGGTAGGGTTAGAAAACGCACTACCCGAGAAGTGAGGGCTCAACGACGCACTCGAAAAGAGGTAGGGTTAGAAAACGCACTACCCAAGAAGTGAGGGCTCAAAGGCGCACTCGAAATGAGGTAGGGTAAAAAAACGCACTACCCAAGAAGTGAGGGCTCAACGGCGCACTCGAAAAGAGGTAGGTTTAGAAAACGCACTACCCAAGAAGTAAGGGCTCAAAGGCGCACTCAAAATGAGGTAGGGTTAGAAAACGCACTACCCGAGAAGTGAGGGCTCAACGACGCACTCGAAAAGAGGTAGGGTTAGAAAACGCACTACTTGAGAAATGGTGATGAAACCCCGATCTGACAAATGTTGAAAGCAATGTATTATGGTCAATATGCATGTATGTTTTTGTTACCTATCTTGGAAACATAGGTCCCCCTTTCGTCGTAAACCTCTTCGAGCTCTTGTTTCAAGCTTTTCTTATGAACCGAAATATACTTCATATCCTTTTAGTGGAGAGATCTTTGGTTCCTTATGGGGCCCTTTCTTGCTCCATTGATTTCTGTGCTTTATTATTTTAAAAGGAAAAATTGGTTTTGTTCATGAAAACTGAAACTTTTAATGCAATTAGCAAATCTTATAAAAGATGCTTTTTTTTTAGAAGTTTTTATTATGATGCCCCTTTTTGGCTTGGGTTCACTATGGACCCTTATGTGCACTTCGTGCACGTTTTGCCCCCTAGTGTGATGTGAAACTATATGTCAAGCAGATTTGATTTGGTTCTTTCCAATTGATGGAGTCATCTCCTTAGTCATGCTATAATAAAAAAAGGTTCTTTTAAGTAAAAGATTTCAAATGCTATGAGATCATATGTTATATATATATATAAAGACTCTTTACAAAGAGAATTCATGGCCGATATTTATTTTATTGACTGGGAAATTACGAAATACATCAAGCGTAGTATTTCCTTACAGAGTCAGAATTCACAGGCCTAACTAGATCTTCTCCATCCATTCTAGACAGTAACAAAGCTCCTCCTGAGAATGTTTTTTTCACCACGTAAGGCCCCTCATAGTTAGGCACCCATTTACTCTGATCTTCTCCAGGTAAAGGCAATATTTTCCTTAGTACAAGATCTCCTTCGTGGAATCCTCGAGGTCGAACCTTCTTGTCATATGATTTAGCCATCCTTCTTTGGTAGAGTTGATGATGACAGATTGCGGCTATCCTCTTTTCACTGATTAGGTTCAATTGTTCGTATCTAACTTTTGCCCATTCTACCTTTTCCAGCTTAGAGTCTAACAACACTCTCAATGATGGGATTTCCACTTCTAAAGGCATCACCGCCTCCATTCCATATACCAACATGTACGGGGTAGCTCCTGTTGAGGTTCGAACTGCGGTGCGATATGCATGAAGGGCAAATGGCAACATCTCATGCCAATCCTTATAGGTGACTACCATCTTCTGAATAATCTTTTTGACATTTTTATTAGCAGCTTCTACCGCACCATTCATCTTTAGTCTATATGGCGAAGGATTGGAATGCTTGATTTTCCATTTAGTGCAGAGCTCTATTATCATCTTGCCGTTAAAATTTTGGGCATTATCAGTTATAATCTTTTCTGGTGGACCATACCGACTTATCAAATCTCTCTCAATAAATTTCTTGACCACTTTTTGCGTCACATGAGCAAATGACCCAGCTTCTACCCATTTTGTGAAGTAGTCGATAGCCACGAGAATAAACCTATGACCATTGTTGGCTTTTGGGTTTACCGGTCCAATCACATCAATTCCCCACATCGCGAAGGGCCATGGAGATGTTAAATTAAACAGAGGAGCCGGAGGAGCATTGATTTTGTCACTGTATACTTGGCACTTATGACATTTCCGAACATAATCGATACAATCCTTCTCTAATGTCATCCAGAAGTACCCGGCTCTTTGTATCTTCCTGGCCATCACATGTCCACTAGCATGAGTTGAGCAAATCCCTTCATGGACTTCCCGTACCGTACTTTTTGCCTCAAATTCATCCAAACATCTCAACAAAGTCCCGTCAGATGATTTCTTATACAAAATCTCCCCATCAAGATAAAAATCCATTGCTAACCTTCTCAAGGTCTTCTTGTCGATTTTGGATGCCCCCATGGGATATGCCTGGTTTTGGATGAAATTCTTGATATCATAGTACCACGGGTTTCCATCCACTTCTCTTTCGACTGAGCAGCAATGAGCGGGGTTATTTCTGATATTGATGTGTACTGGTTGTACCTTGTATCCAAAGTCTATCTTGGCCATAGATGTTAGTGTAGCCAAAGCATCTGCAAACTGGTTCCCTTCCCTTCCCAGATGGGTGAACTCTATTTCCTCAAATTCTCTAGCCAGCTTAGCCAGGTATTCTTGGTAAGGCCTAAACTTCTCTTTTTTGGTTTGCCATTCTCCTTTTATTTGGCAAATGATTAGCATTGAGTCTCCATACACATCTATCTTTTTGATGTTCATCTCTAATGCAGCCTCTAAACCAAGAATGCAAGCTTCATACTCAGCCGTGTTGTTGGTGCACCCGAACTGCAGCTTAACTGAAACCGGATACTGCTTCTTATCAGGAGAGATTATCACTGCACCCGCTCCGTTACCACATACATTTACAGCACCATCAAAATACATAACCCACCAATCTGATCTCTTTTCCTCGATTGCAAACACTTCTTTATCGGGAAAGTCAAAGTTTAACGACTCATAATCTTCCATAGCATGGTCAGCCAGGTGATCGGCAATAACACTCCCTTTCACAGCTTTCCTTGTCATATATATTATGTCATACTCAGCCAAAAGAACTTGCCATCTTGCAATTCAGCTAGATAGATAAGGTTTTTCACAAATGTACCTTAATGGGTCTAATTTGGAAATTAACCATGTAGTGTGATACAACATATACTGACGTAATCTCTTTGTAGCCCATGCTAGTGCGCAACACAGCTTCTCAATCACAGTATACCTAGACTCATATTCCGTGAACTTCTTGCTTAGGTAATAAATGACCCTTTCCTTCCTTCTAGTTTCATCATGTTGCCCAAGCACACATCCCATTGCTGTTTCGGTTACTGTTAGGTATAATATCAATGGCCTTTCTGGTACGGGAGGAACAAGTAGAGGTGGATTTAGCAAGTACTGCTTGATTTTCTCAAAAGCTTTATCACACTCTTCATTCCATATTCCAGGGTTCTTCTTCCTTAACAAACGAAAGATCGGGTCACAAGTCGCGGTTAATTGGGATATAAACCGAGCGATGTAATTCAACCTTCCTAAGAAACCTCTCACCTCCTTCTCAGTCTTGGGGGGTGGCATAGATTGAATAGCTTTTACTTTTTCAGGATCCACTTCTATCCCTTTGTCACTCACCACAAACCCCAACAGCTTACTGGATTTCACCCCGAATGAACACTTTGCTGGGTTAAGCCTCAACTTATATTTCCTTAACCTTTCAAATAATTTCTTCAATATTTGGACATGATTCTCTCCCTCTTTAGATTTAGCAACCATGTCATCCACGTATACTTCAATCTCTTTGTGCATCATTTCGTGAAACAAAGTCACCATAGCCCTTTGGTAAGTGGCCCTAGCATTCTTTAAACCAAATGGCATGACTTTGTAGAAAAATGTTCCCCATGGTGTTACAAAGGTTGTCTTCTCCCTATCCTCTTGCGTCATTCTTATCTGATTGTAGCCTGAAAACCCATCCATGAAGGAATATGTGGAGCTGCGTGCTGCATTATCAACTAACATATCTATGTGTGGTAAAGGGAAATTATCTTTAGGGCTAGCCCGGTTTAAGTCCCTAAAGTCCACGCAAACTCTGATTTTACCTTCCTTTTTGGGTACCACTACTATGTTTGACACCCATTGTGGATACTTCACTACTTCCAAAAAACCAGCGTTCCATTGTTTTTCAATTTCTGCCTTTACTTTGATTAAGATCTCCGGATGAGTTCTCCTTAACTTCTACTTAATTGGCTTGCATCCTTCCATCAGTGGTATTCTATGTACTACAACGTCCGTATCCAAACCAGACATATCCTCGTAGGACCAGGGAAAGACATCTACATAATCTTTGAGCAGTGCAATCAACTCTTCCTTTGCTTCAGGGGTGATCAAAGTCCCTACCTTCAGCTCTCGCTTGATTTCTTCATTGCCTATATTTATGGTTTCAAGTTCCTCTTTAGCGGGCCTCCAAGCCTGTTCGTGTTGTTCTATTAATTTTATGAATTCCCATATGTTTTCCTCCTCCCATTCCTCATCTTCTACAGCCACTATGTATTCTTTAAATTTTGGTCATTCATTCTTAATGTAAAGTGCAGGTGTTGTTGTGAAGGATCCACTTTCAAGGTTCCTGAAAGCGGAAAGTGATGTGTAAATGCATAGTAAGACATCAAGATGAATTTTGAAAATGCATGATCTCATTAAAAACAAAAGATTGGCTCACAAACAAAATAAAATCCAATTGACATCTTGAGCCTTGATTGTCAATGAATAAAAACAAAACAGAAAAAAGGCAAACAACTTAGATAAAAATATAATCCAACAAATCATTGTTGATTACATTTTAAAAACCAATGGAGCTTCTTGGGTCTCCCAATTCTGGAACTTCTCCCCTTCGGCTAGCTTCCGAACAAAAGTCTTGACGGTGACTTCTTCCAAAGTGTGGATGGTTAATTGTGGCAACTCTTCATCCCTCCTTTCGGATTCAATTTTCTCAGCAATGTCCTTGACTTGATTTTCCTCCAGAGTGTTTATGTTCATTGAAGAAAGCTTCTGAAAGAGGTCTCCATGTCCCCCATCAGGTTGTATCACATATGCGGCCTTTGGAAATGAAATCTTGATTGGAGGGATGGCTAAGTTTTCTTCTTCAGGCTTCCTTCCTTCAATCCTAGCCATTCTCTTCTCCCTTCTTGCACTAGCAGCTCGTTTGTAATCCTCTTTTTTAGGCTTATATCCAAGCTCAAACCTCTGTTCTGCAGCTTTCAATTTGATTATACCTATCCATTCAAGCCTTCCTTGCTCCATATCGTATGGGAAAGGAATCTTGTTTTTCAAAAAGCTTTTAGCAGCCATTTTAGTGGCTTTCGAGATTTCTGGCTTCCTCGCCACAGTGTTCTCGGGCACCCACTCGGTATTCATAATCTCAAATGCATGAAGGTTTCCGTCCTTACAATCTTCTGCTTCAATGAATGGAACCGCCACATTTCTTACCATCAATATAGTCTCTTCAACCTTAACAGTAACCAGAACACCGTTAGCAATGTACTTTAAACATTGATGTAGCGAAGAGGTGACAGCTCCCGCAGAATGTATCCATGGCCTTCCCAACAGCATGCTATAGGAAGGGTGGATATCCATCACTTGAAGGGTTACTAGAAAGACTTGTGGACCCATAGCTAGTTCGACCTCAATTGACCCTATCACTTGCCTTGAGGAGCCATCATACGCTCTCGCCGTTATCACACTAGGTTGCATATGTGAGGGATCTATCGGCATTTCATCCAGCATATGCCTTGGTAACACATTAAGGGTCGACCCGTTATCAATGAGAACCTTGCTGACGAGACAATCCTTGCATCAGACCGTGACATACAAGGGCTTGTTATGTCCAGTTCCTTCAGCGTCAAGTTCATCTTCCATGAAATACAAGTAATTGGCAGCATGGATCCTCCCTACTAGATGCTCCATAGTCTTTTGCTCAATATCTTGGGGCACATAGGCCTCATTCAGTACTTTTTGCAAAGCATTACGATGTGGCTCGGAGCTGAGTATTAATGACATGATGGAGATCTTAGCAGGGGTCTTCTTCAACTGATCCACTATACAGTACTCACTATGCTTCATCAATTTCAGGAACTCATTTGTTTCTTCCTCAGTCACAGGTTTATTCACCTCAAACTCTTTATCAAGGTCCAACATCTCTTTGCCTTTAGCCTTTCTTTGTCTTTCTAGTTCTTCAGGTGTGAAACAACGACCACTCCGAGTTAGCCCACTTATCTCAGTTCGGAACAGCGGCAAAGGAGTTTCAATATTCGAGGTATAACCATAATCTCCAGGCATCACTCCATAGTCTACTTTGCTTGCATATGAGGGCCTAGTTAATACCAATTTTGAGCGACCATTAGTTGTTGATTGGATTCTACATTTCTCTTGATTCTCTATCATCTCTACCTCTTCATTGTCACTTACGGCCTCAATCCTTAACTCTCCTAGAGTTAGCATTCTTGCAACCTTTTGATGAAATTCAATGCATTCATCAATGTGATGCCCTTTCTTTTTATGAAAAGGGCAAAAGTTACTTTCCCCTGTGCAGTACTCAGTCAATTCTTCCAAATGTCCAGACTGCACCAACATCAAGTATAGCTTGGACATGGTCACTTTCAACACCCTCTGTTTGCTACCAATCTCCATGGTATTCACTCCTCCCCTACTATCAACATGTTTAGGTAAAGGGTTTGAATTCTTATTAGGCGAATCCTCGAAAGTGACCCATCCCACTTTGATCAGTTGCAACACCTTTCTTTTAAAAGCAAAGCAAGACTCAATGCTATGGCGCGCGTGACCAGCATGGTATTCACAAGTCACCTCGGGGTTGTACCAGGGAGGGAAAGGTGGTTGCATAGGTGGTATGGGTTGGGGAGCTATCTGCCCAATACTCAACAGCTTGGCATACAACTCTTTTAAGGTTATTGGTAAAGGAGGTAGTTGTTCTTCTGATGGTTGGTTATCTTTTCTTTGGTAATTGTTGTGGTTATTTGCTGGGAATTTTATTTGATTGGGTTGGTTTGGAATGGGGGGTTTGGAAAAGTTAATACTAGTGACTCGGGTGGTAGGTATTTGGTAGTTTTTGCTTCTCCTTTCTAGGTTATTCACCTCATTTTCTTTCTTCTTTCCAATGAAACATCTCTTCTCTATAGGTTCTGCAATTCTCCCACTTCGGATTCCTTGTTCAATCCTCTCAGCAATCCGCACAACATCATTGAAATGTTGTGATGAACTACCCATAAGGTGTTCATAGTATGGAGCCTTAAAAGTATTAGCAAACAACGTCACCATTTCTGTCTCTATTAGCGGAGGTTGTACATTGATAGCTTGGTCACGCCACCTTTGAGCATAAACCCTCACAGACTCTTGAGTTCCTTTCTCCATGGTAATTAGACTGGTCCTATCAGGAGCAATCTCAAGATTAAACTTGTATTGCTTTAAGAAAGCATCTGCCAGGTCCGTCCACTTCTTGATCCTAATGTTGTCTAACCTCATATACCAACTGAGGGCCGATCCAATCAGGCTATCCTGGAAGAAGTAAATTAACATTTTATCGTCGTGGATAACCTCTGCCATTTTGTTATAGTAGGAGCGGAGATGGGTCTTTGGGCATTCCATCCCAGTATACTTAACAAACTCTGGCACTCTGAACTTCTTTGGAATAACAATGTTAGGCACTAAACATACTTCAGCGGCCCTAATTGGGTCAAACAAATCATTTCCTTCAATTGCCCTTAGCCTCTCTTCTAGTGCGGTCCACTTATCATCCCCCTCATGATTAGAGAATTTGAAGTCATGTGGATCTTCGTTTGTTAAATCCATTGTAATAGGGATTTGGATGGGCCGAGCAGGATTAGGACTCTGCTTAGTTGGTGTATTTGCCCCTATGTTTATAGGTGCGACAGGAATTTGAGCTGCTGCTGGTGCTTCATTAGGTTGAGTAGACGTTCCCTCTCCATCTCTGGCTCTTAATATTTGCTCTAACATACTGGTTAGGTGCGCCACATCATTCCGAACTCCTTCAAGTTCTCTTTGGTACTGAGCTTCTGGTTGTGACCTTTCTTCGTTTTCCATTCTTGTTCTTTGTCGAGTGTTGTGGATTCTAGAAGGGGGACCTATGTTTCTTAATCTGCAGATGCATGCATAGATGTATGAGAAAAATGTATGATTGTGATGGATGCATGATTGAAAAATGCATGTTTTATTGGGTATGGATGCAGCCTTTTTTGTGAATGAATAACAGCCATCACATTATAAGCATTCTCTTGTCACATTGCTTTGATAGGAGTTCTGCCTTTCAAGTCGTTTGCTTGAATCATGTTCACCAAGAGACAGATTTTTGCATAAGAAGATGGGTCAACGCCCTTTTCATTAATGCTTGGATAAAAATACATTTAGAAATAAAAGAAATACAACATGTTAATCCCTTTCCTCCCTAAACTCTTTAGCCAAAGGTAAGAAAGCAAAGTCGCGGTTCTCAATCTTCCCTAGAAAGGCATCAGTTTCAGCTAGGCTTCGGCGATAGCGAATGATGTCTCCTCCCACATTCCGCGCATTGATTCTAACAATTCGAGCATGTGCAGCAGCTTCGTCCATTTGCTCATCTGTTTTGGTCATTTTTTCTATGAGCAACATGTTGGTTCTGTTCAAAGCAGTGTTGTTGGCGTCGATTTGATCTTTGTGCTTTTCCATTGCTACTAGCTTCTCGTCTAAATACTTTGACTTTCCGCGTTCTTTGTCAAGCTTTATCCTCATAACTTTTATCTCATTCTTCTTAACCGCTAACTCTGCTTTAACATCCTCGAATCCTCCCCTTTCGCTTTCCAACTCCATATATTTCTTATTCAAATCCTCATACTTCCTAATCCTATCCATTAGTTCGAATTGCACTTGCGCAAATTTTTCTTGGTAATATTCAGCACTTTCTTGGCAATCGCTAAAGTCCATCTCCATTGCTTCAAGTTCAGAGCAACTTTGCATCCAATCCAAACTCAACCCTTTAAGCTCCTTCTCACTTCCTTCCCTAGCAATCTTCTCCTCAACCAACTTTAACTCAAGCTTTGTTATTTTCGCATCTCTAGACTGTATTTGCTCATCTAGAAATGTTCTTCTTTTATCCTCTTCTAGCATCATTTCTTCCAACATTGCCTTGTCTTTTCTGCTCTTGCTCAACTCTATTCTCAGTTTTTCCACTTGCCTTCTCAATTCTTCTTCACTGCTAACCCTCTTTCTCTTAATAGGCTCCTCTACAGTTTGAGGAGATTTGACTTCTACACAAGGCATGGCTGAAGCAGCTGAATCATCTTCAATGTTCACCCTTTTTCTCTTAATAGGCTCCGCTACAACTTGAGGAGATTTAGCTTCTACGCAAGGCGTGGCTGAAGCAGCTGAGTCTCTCCATTTTACATATCCTTCGCTCACACTTGGATCTCTCAACCCTTCTATCTCCACCAACACTAGATGCTTCCAATCTTGTTTGATGATCTCCAAAACCTCTTCTGCCATGGGATCTTTGAACAAACCAGAGAATTGAGCAATTCCCATAGTCCTAGGAACGAACTACATGCCCCCAAGTTGTCTTACCACTAAGGCAGGAGCATAACTCACATAACCCGTAATCCCCACCAATGGTACCTAACGCCTTTGTCCACAACTCATTAGGACCTTCACTGTCGTTAGCCATGGGGCTCTCCACTTAAAATCGGTATTAGGTAAACCTTCTAATTTATCAACCCAACCCTGGTTGTCTAGATCTCCCCATTCTTCTTCTTCTACTAACTTTAGGGGTTTTTGGGTGAACCACCAAAAATTATTGAAGACAGGTTTCTTTGTTTCGATATGGCTAACCATCCAAATATACAACAGTTGCGTGCAGCATCTCATTGCTCCTTTTTCGGCCCTCCTACAATGATTAAGTGTCAAAATTGTTTCGGCTAAAAGAGTAGCCACTGGATTGATTTGTGTATTCTCATATTCCACGTAAGCAGCAGCGGCCTCCAAACTCACTAAACCAATCTGGCTTGGGAACAATACAAGGCCAAATATACCTAGGGCAATCAATCTCTCTTTTTCTACTCCTGACTTCTTTTCCAATTCTAGCATCCTCCATTTCAAACCGGTACCATTCTTTTCCAGAAACTTTTCCAAGTTGGAGATTCTGAGCAGTTTTGACAGTTCAGGGATGATCTTGTCGGATCTTAAAGGAGAATAAATCCGATAAAGGTCGTTGAGAAACTCGGTCAACAATCCATATTCCTCAACCGTGGGGCACAAGTCTATGCTTCCAAAGGAAAAACATCGGTAGTCTGGATCCCAAAAATGAACTAAAGCTCGCACAGCTGGGCTTGAAACTTCTACCTTTGCAATTTCCATCAAACGTCCGTATTTCCTAAAAAATGCATCTTTATCCACATTCTGAAAATGAGTCGTTAATTTGTTCACCTCATTCAATATGCAATTCAGGTTCTTGATTGGTGACATCTTCTTAGCATCGCTTCTAAGGCAGTCTCCTTCAATCAATTGTGACAGTTCAGAATTTTTTCCATATTCTAAGATGGAAGATTTAGTGATGATGGCCATTTCGTTCACAAGTCCTGCAATTCAAAATGCATTGGGGTTTAGACTTGTTTTGATGCAAAAGATATATTGGAACATACACCCTAAGGATAGGTTCTAGTTCCTCTACGTGAGACATAGGGTAGGCTTACTACTAGTTCTCTAAAACATGGTCTCTTGTTGTTCCAGTGATCAACCTCGTAAAGGCGATATGGAGGTCTAGCATATAGTGGGATGGTACATGTACCAATCATAATCAGTCTAAACACTCAGCAAAGAGTTGGGGTTTACACAAACTTAAACCTTGACTCAAGTCATAAGGCAAGCTGCTAGTCCCCCACTTAAACTTAAAGTTACATGTGTGTGCCCTCCAAAACATAATAATAATAATAAAGTGATGCATGACTATGCCATGTATGATAGAATGTAAAGATATATGCTAAAGCTTTTAAACAAAGCATCATAAGAAAACAAACAAACAAATCAAGCTTAGTCCAAGGGTCCCCAGCTAAGTTGCCATTCTGTCGCACCCTAAAAAAAATCCAAACATTAGTTTTGAAATGTTTGATTCAAATAAAATTTATTTGGATAGAAATCCAAGGAGATTCCATGTGCTTTGAAAGCTCATTTTTTCCTTAGTATTTCAAGAGTTTGCGACTCGTAAATCGCAAGAAGGAGGGACAAAAAAATTTAGAAATCTAAGGAAATTCAAAGCGCTTTAAAAGCCTCCTTTTGCCTTAGTATTTCATACTTTCACGGCTCGTAAACCGTGGAGTAAAAAATTTAAAGTTTTGAAATGTCCTCGATTATAATCAAGGCTTCTTTCAAGAATGTGTGCGGATTTATTACTCCCAATAATATTTTGGATATTCATCCTTTTAAGGATTTCTTTATCCAAACATTAGCGGTGAATAATAAATAATTTTCCCCCTCAAAATAAGATTTTTATAGTTTTTGGAATATTGGCCAATACCCTTTGGAGTTTTACAAACATGTTGTAAAATCCAGAAATGCAAGAAAATAATTTGTGTTTAAGAAATCAATGCGAAAACACACTTTCAAAGCTTCCAATATTTTTTTTTTATAAAAAGAACATTCAAAACATGTTAGAGTATTGGCCGTATGCATGAAAACAAAACATTTTTTTTTAAATAAACATTTTTTTTTGTTGACGAAAACCGGGTATTTTAATACCAGATTTGTATCTTTACGATATAAAAATACAACCCAATATTAATCCAAAATAAAAAATGCAGAAAAATCAACAATATTTTTCAAAAATATTTTTTTTTATTTTTATACATATAATATGCACACATATATATTATAATATATTATAATATATAATATATTGAGTGGGCTGGGCCGGCCCAACTAACTAGGCCAGACGCAACCCAAAAGAAAACGGGTTGGGCCAGAACCATTCTGGCCCATCGCAAATATTTCTAGGCCAGAAACCGTCTGGCCTAGAGCAGAAGAAAATTAATAACGCTGGGCCAGCATCAGCCTGGCCCAGCGATGAAGGTTGAACGGGGGGGGAATTATTTTTCCCCTCCCCACCTCCTGCATGCAGAACGATTCTGCATGTAGGAGGCAAACCTCGTGCAGTTCGAAAAAAACTCAGGGGAGAGGAAGCATACCTGGTGCGGCGGAGGCGGTGCTGCTGCTCGGACGTCCTCGCTGATGGCGCTGCGGTGGAGGCCGGTGGCTCCAAGCGGCGGCGCTGCTGTTCCAAGTGGTTCGGTACGCTCTCTCCGCTCCCTCCCTTTTCTTTGTTTTCAGTTCCTTTTTTCTCTTGTTTTCAGTTGGTTTTGATGTTCCTTTCTTCCTCTCTCCTTTTTTTTGTTCGCCTCTCTCTAACTTCTCTCCTTCGTTCCCTCTCTCTCTCTTCAGTTTTTTTTTTCAGCCTTGTTTCGGGTTCCTCTTCTTTTTTTTTTGTTCTCCCCCTCATTTCTTTTATTATGTTCTCTATTTATAGAGCCAGTGGGCGTGGCTTCACCGTGGAGCCAAGGAGCGGGTCGAGGAGCGGCTGGTCGGGGAACGGCTGTCCAGGCGGGCCTCCCTCGGTTTCGGCAGCGCGGCGGATGGTCGGCCAGTGTCTTCTGTCGGTGGTCCACCGGCGTGGGGCCTTGGTTGGTCGAGGGACCTGCAAAAAAATAAACAATGCAAACTTTTCCTTCTTCCCCGCTGTATGTTCGGGGGAAGAAGAAAGGTGAACAGTGTCGTTCAAAACGGCACCGTTCGGTCTTCTCTTTTTTTTGTTATGTATGAAACGGCGTCGTTTTGGAGAAAACACGCCGTTTCATTTAAAAAAAAAGGCGCCAGAACATTTGTTTTTGAATCAGTCCTTAATTTATCATTTGTTCTATTAAGTCGTTCAATCGAGTCCTGATTTTAAGAATAAAATTCAATTACGTCCCTGCCAAATTCGGTCCCTACCCCTATAGTTGGCCGCGTTTTTCACTTTGGTCCTTGGCCTCTAATTTTCACAATTAAGCCCCTAATTGATCAATAAACTTTCAATTCCTTCAATTAAGCCCCTGAATCAATTCCAAACAGCCCCCTCTATCTTTGCGCCTTCTCCAAATTGGTCCCTGGTTTCGGATTTTCACAATTAAGTCCCTAATTGGCCATTAAACTTCAATATTTATGCAATTAAGCCCCTGATTTGACCTAATAAATTCCTAAAAAATATATTTTGGCCCCAGAACTGAAATTTCTTCTAATTAAAGCCCAAATTGACTTAAAAATCAATTTTTCTTGTAATCAAATCCTCTATAAATTCAAATAAAAAACCAATTAAGTCCATAAACATCCAAATTTGAGCTTTTCTCCTCAAAATTAAAATTTTCCTTCTCAATAGGGCTTTCATCCTTCAAGCATATACTGTCAAAAATTCAATCCTTGTATTTTTAACCTCATTGACCAATTTTCTGACTGTTTTCTGAGCGCTTCTACCTCCTGTTATTTTTCTAACCTCTTTTGGCTATTTATTTTATTTTTATTTTTGTGGGGACCCGAAAATGGGTTACAACAAGAAGCAAGGTGACTAGACAAAGAGAATAAATAACGCAGAAGTAGCAGAGAAGAGGAAGGCCAGCCACCAGCTGCCATTGCCATCTCAGTCAACAACAGCCCTGTGAAAAGCGGAAGGAAGAAACGAAAACAAAGGAGAACAGAGCTAAAGAGAAAAACGCACAGAAGAAGAGGAAGAAGGGTTGGCCACCATCCAGGCCACTTCCCAGGCTGCCACCACCAGCATCTCCGCGAAGCTGTTGAAGAAAGAGAAGAACCTTGTTGACAGAGGGAGCAAAGGAAATAAAGAGAAGAAGCAGTGCCAAAATAGTAAGGAAGAGGAAGAGGAGCCGCAGCAACGCCGCTGCCAAACCAGCCACTGCCACCGTCAGCACCACCGTGAGCCCTCGTCGGCTTCCTCTCCACCGCCACCAGCATCACTGTGAGTGTTCGACATCGTCTTCGCTCCTTTCGGTTCCATGTCCAGGTAAGCGTTTTGCGTCTTTGTGCATGTGATTTCCTTTAGCATTTTCACTGTGCAAGTGAATTATAATTCACTTGAACAGTGAAGTGCAAATGTTACTGTTCAAGTGAATTATAATTCACTTGAACAGTACCATATATTACTATGCGTGGTTTCCTTTTGCATTTTTACTGTTCATAGCGAATTATAATTCACTTCAACAGTACCATTTGTATATGGTACTAAGCATGCACACGTGAGCTTCCACCCAGGACACTGGCTTGGGCCAGTGACCCGGTTAGGCCTGCTGGGTCCAGCCCAGCCATATGGGCCAAACGAGGCCCAACCTAAAAAAATTTATTTTAAAAAAAATAAATAAAAAATAAAAATTCTTAAAAAATTATTTTAAAGAATTTGTGATTTTTCTGAAATTTTATTACTATATTTTGATTAATATCGGTTTATATTTTTATACTGTAAAGATACAAATCCGGTATTAAAATACCTGGTTTTCGTCAACAAAAAAATATTTATTAAAAAAAAATGTTTTTGTTTTCATGCATACGGCCAATACCCTAACATGTTTTGAATGTTTTTTTATATATATATATACAAAAATATTGGAAGTTTTAAAAATGTGTTTTTGCATGGATTTCTTAAACATCAAAAAAAATTTGTTTTCTTGCATTTCTGGATTTTACAACATGTTTGTAAAACTCCAAAGGGTATTGGCCAATATTCCAAAAACTATAAAAATTTTATTTTGGGGGAATTCATCTATTATTCACCGCTAATGTTTGGATAAAGAAATCCTTAAAGGACGAATATCCAAAATATTATTGGGAGTAATAAATCCGCACACATCCTTGAAAGAAGCCTTGATTATAATCGAGGACATTTCAAATTTTTGACTCCACGGTTTACGAGCCGTGAAAGTATGAAATACTAAGGCAAAAGGAGGCTTTTAAAGCGCTTTGAATTTCCTTAGATTTCTAAATTTTTTGTCCCTCCTTCTTGCGATTTACGAGTCGCAAACTCTTGAAATACTAAGGGAAAAATGAGCTTTCAAAGCACATGGAATCTCCTTGGATTTCTATCCAAATAAATTTTATTTGAATCAAACCTAGGAAAATTGATGGGATAAGAAAACACCAACACCATAGCAATTATAGAGCAAACCAAACACCAAGCAGCTTACTCTAGGTAGGGCGTACTAGGGGTGCTAATACCTTCCCTTTACGTAACCAGTCCCTTGCCTTAGAATCTCTGAAAGACCAGTTAGGGTTCCTAGTGACCAAAATACTAGGTGGTGACTCCAAAGAACAAAATCAAACAAAAAACAAACGAAAAATCGCCATCGAACGTCGCATTGGATTTTTTTAAAGTGCGACAGAATGGCGACTCCACTGGGGACCCTTGGACTAAGCTTTGTAATTGTTTTTTTATTATGCTATGTGTTGTTGTTTTTCTTTTTTTACTATGAATGGTTTGCTTTGTTTAAAAGCTTGAGCATACATCTTTACATTCTATCATACATGGCATAGTCATGCATCACTTTATTATTATTATTATGTTTTGGAGGGCACACACATGTAACTTTAAGATTAATTGGGGGACTAGTAGCTTGCCTTATGACTTGAGTCAAGGTTTAAGTTTGTGTAAACCCCAACTCTTTGCTGAGTGTTTAGACTGATTGTGATTGGTACACGTACCATCCCACTATCTGCTAGACCTCTATATCGCCTTTACGAGGGTGATCACTGGAACAGCAAGAGACCCTCTTTTAGAAACCCAGTAGTAAACCTACCCAATGTCTCACATAAAGGAACTAGAGCCTATCCTTAGGATGTATGCTCCATAATATCATTTTGCATCCAAACAAGCCTAAGCTCAAAGCATCTTGAATCTCAAGACCTTTATTCAAAAGCTAGCCAAGGGAGAGATGTTCTAGAATTGGGAGACCCAAGAAGCTCCATTGGTGTTCAAAATTTAATCAACAATGCTTGTTTGATCATGATATTGTGTTGTTTTCTTTTTTCAACTTTTTAAATCAAGGTTCCAAATGCCTTTTCAAAAGTTCATCTTGGTGTTTTTACACATCATTTTTCTTTTCAAAACGAGTCTTCCATAACTACACCTGCACTTTACACTGAGAATGAATGGCCGGACTTTAAAGAATCCATATTAGTTGTAGAAGAGGAAGAATGGTAGGAAAATAACATTAAGGGATTCACAAAAACGAACAACATGAACAAGCTTGGAAACCCGCTACAAGGTCATGCCGTTTGGGTTAAAGAATGTTAGGGGCACCTACTAAAGGGCTATGTTGACTCTATTTCACGACATGATGCATAAAGAGATTAAAGTATACGTGGATGACATGACCTAGAGAGGGAGAGAATCATGTCCAAATATTGAAGGAATTAGTTGAAAGACTAAGAAAGTACAAGTTGAGGTTTAACCATGCAAGGTGTTCATTCGAGGTGAAATCTAGGAAGTTGTTGGAATTTATGATGAGTGACAAAGGGATAGAAGTGGACCCTGATTAAGTAAAGGTTATTCAACCTATGCCAACTCCCAAGACTAAGAAGGATGTAAGGAGGTTCTTGGGAAGGTTGAATTACATTGCTCAATTTATATCCCAATTAACCACGACTTATGACCTCATCTTCAATTGTTAAGGAAGAAGAATCTTGGAATTTGGAATAAGAATGTGAAGAAGCTTTCATGAAAATCAAGCAATACCTACTGAATCCACCCCTATCTATTGAGTTGAATTGAAAAATGGCAAGTTCTACTAGCTGAGTACAATATAGTATATATGACAAGGAAAGTCATAGATGTCATCGCCGATCACCTAGCTGACCATGTTGTGAAAGTTTATGGGCTGTTAAAATTTAATTTTCTTGATGAAAATGTGCTTTTAGTCGAGGAAGGGAAATCAGATTGTTGGATTATATACTTTGATGGTGTTGTGGTAACGGAGTGGGGGTAGTGCTAATCTTTTCTGATAAGAAACAGTATCCGGTTGCAGTTAAGTCGTAGTTTGAGTGCAATAACAACATAGGAGTATGAAGCTTGCATTCTCGTTTTAGAGGTGGCATTGGAGCAGAATATTAGAAAGATAGATATGTATGGAGACTCAATTTTTATTATTTTCCAAGAGGAAGGAAAGTTGAGACTTTACTAAGAATACCTGTCTACATGGGCTAGAGAATTTGAGGAAATAAAGTTCATCCATCTAGGAAAGGAAAGAAACCATTTTGACACTTTGGTCACGTCAGCTTCTATGGCTAGAATAGACTTTGGGCACAAGGTACAACCGGTACTGATTAGTACTTAAAAGTGCATGTTTATCAAGGTTTTATATCATCATTTTGCACTTGAAGTATCAATAACTCCTTAACTAAAGCATGTTTTATAATAACAAGTTTGATATTATAAGATACCTTAATTTATGGTAAATGCTCATTTTAAATGCAGGACTATCACATAAATAAAAGGATTGATTGATGAGTTTAAGCATTGAAAGTTAAAGGACAAAGAGATGGCCAAACTTAGAAAAGAGATGTCGGTGCAGTCCAAACCGGAACATTGCTCGGTAATTGGATCATATCTGGAGCTCTAGATTTCGGATTTAGGTCCACTTTATATGGATGGAAAGGTAAGACAAATACCTACAACTTTCATGGGGAGCCTAAGATTTGAAAAAGTCGTTTTGAAGTCCAAATTGAAGGAACAACGAAGAAGTCTGAAGCTGTCCTGCAGCCCAAACACTATTTAGTGTTCAGCCCATATCTTGAGTTCTAGAAGTCCAAATGACCTCATCTTTTTTTTTTTGGAAAGCTGAGACAATTTCCTAGAACATTCTTGAGGATTCTGGGCAAATTATGATGTTAGCAATGACGTCTTGATCAGACAAGAAGATAAGGATTGTTATCTAGTCAAGATGTGGCCACCCACTCATCAATTAGTCAACAAATCAATAGTTCCAAATTTTGGCCTATAAAAGGAGGCACTTACCATGTATTGAGGCATCTTGGTGTTCAGATCAAGATCATGCTCTTGCTTTCTCTCTTTGTATTGCTCATGTTTTGCTTTCATTAATATCAAGTTTATGCACTTCATTTCCTTTCTTTTATTTAGTTAACTTCTTTCTCATTTATGTTCTTGTCTTGTTCATTTATGTTTCTTTCTTTCATTATGTCTAGCTAAGTTAATTATGTCAAGGTGAAAAGGGTACACTAATGGTGTAAGAATAAGTATAATATAAACTTAACATGGACCTTAACGTTGGATACTAACATGTTTTATATTTGTTATCTTGTTCACTTTTAATACTTTGCTTGTTAAATGGTTAATCTAGATTTATGTTGAATAACACTTGGTACAACAAATACTTGGCACTTTCATAGCCCATACTGTATGGTATAACCGACACCTGAGCTATGAAAGGAACTTGATTTGTTGTTAACATAAGTTATAATCATGAATGCCTGCCAACATTTACAAGTATTAGCTTTATTCGAATAAGATAACTAATGTAATCATGTTAACAATTTGTAATCTGATTGGAACCTCCTTTATGTGGTTTCCAATTAAGTAATAAGAGTTTATACTATACTTGTTTGAAATACCATTAGTGGATCCTCTAACCTTGACATTTGTTGTTATCATTGTTTAATCCTTACATCAACCTTACCTCTCAAAGTTCTCTTTATTACTACTACTATTATTATTATTATTATTATTATTATTATTATTATTAATATCATTTACATTTTGTTTATATTATATATCTCTTTGATCTTTTCATAAACTCAGTATATAGGCTGGAAACCTGTGACCCGATCTTTTGGATCATTCTCAGGTGTAACAACGCCACGTACTGAGTATTATTGTTGTTGTTGTTATTGTTGTTGTTGTTGTTGTTGTTGTTGTTGTTATCTTGTTATTTATAATTTATACAATTAACCTCTCTGTGGTTCGACCCCGGTCTTGCCGGGTTATTTATTACTTCGACACTCGTGCACTTGGGAAAAGACATCAAGCTTTTGGTCGTGTCAGGTACACATTGTTGCTCAGTTGAAATAACTTAGCTCATTGTTGCTTAGTTGAAAGAGAAATAGATGGAAACCCTTGGTATTATGATATCAAGAATTTCATCCAAAACCAGACATATTCTATGGGGGCATCCAAAATCAACAAGAAGACTTTGAGGAGATTGGCAATGGAATTTTATCTTGGTGAGGAAACTTTGTATAAGAAATCATCTGACGAGACTTTGTTGAGATGTTTGGAGGAAAAAAGTGGCAAAGAAATTTATGAAAAGACATTTGATTTGTCAATATGGTTCACTAGAAAAAGATTATATCTAACAATGCCCAGAACTTCAATGGCAAGATAATAATAGAACTCTACCCTAGATGGAAAATCAAGCATTCCAATTCTTCGCCATATAGACCAAAGATGAATGGTGCGGTAGAAGCTGTTAACAAGAATGTCAAAAAGATTATACAGAAGATGGTAGTCACCTATAAGGATTGGCATAAGATGTTGTCATTTGCCCTTCATGCATATCGCACCACAGTTCGAACCTTAATAGGAGCCACCTCGTAAATGTTGGTATATGGAATGGAGGCGGTGATGCTTTTAAAAGTGGAAATCCCCTCATTAAGAGTATTGATAGACTTTGAGCTAGAAGAGGTAGAATGGGAGAAGGTTAAATGTGAATAGTTGAATCTGATAAGTGAAAAGAGGATAGCCGTAATCTGTCATCATCAACTTTATCAAAGAAGGATGGCCAAATCATACAACAAGAAGATTCAACCTTGAGGATTCCACGAAGGAGATCTTATATTGAAGGTCAGAGTAAATGGACGCCAAACAATGAGGGCCTTACGTGGCGAAGAAAGCATTCTCAAGAGGAGCTTTGTTATTGTCTAGAATGGATGGAGAAAATCTAGTTAAACCTATGAATGTTGACTCTAAAAAGAAATACTATGCTTCCCAGTCAATAAAATAAAGTTCGGCCATGAATTCTCTTTGTAAAGAACCTTTTTTTCATAAAATATATGATCTCATAGCATTTGAAATCTTTTACTTAAAAAAACTTTTTTACGCATGACCAAGGAGATGACTCCATCAATTGGAGAAAACCAAATCAAATCTGCTTGACATATTTTTTGCACACCACACTAGGGGGCAAGAAGTGCACGAAGTGCACATAAGGGTCCATAGTGAACCAAAACCCAACGGGGTATCATAATAAAAACTTTTTTAAAAAAAAAAGCATCTTTTATGAGAATTGCTAATTGCATTGAAAGTTTTAGTTTTCATGAACAAAACCATTTTTTTAAGTTTTCCTTTTAAAATAATAATAAAGCACAATACTCAATGGAGCAAGAAAGGGCCCCATAAGGAACCAGAGATCTCTTCATTAAGAGGATATGAAGTATATTTCGGTTCATGAGAAAAGGTGGAAACAAGAGCTTGAAGAAGTTTACAACGAAAGGGGGACCTATTTTTCTCAGGTAAGTATACATGCATATTGATCATAATGCATTGCTTTCAACATTTGTCGTATCGGTGTTTCATCATCATCTTTTGGGTAGTGCGTTTTCTAACCCTACCTCATTTTGAGTGCGCCTTTGAGCCCTCACTTCTTGGGTAGTGCGTTTTCTAACCCTACCTCTTTTCGAGTGCGCCGTTGAGCCCTCACTTCTCGGGTAGTGCATTTTTTTTTAACCCTACCTCATTTCGAGTGCGCCTTTGAGCCCTCACCTCTTGGGTAGTGCGTTTTCTAACCCTACCTCTTTTCGAGTGCGCTGTTGAGCCCTCACTTCTCGGGTAGTGCGTTTTTTAACCCTACCTCATTTCGAGTGCGCCGTTTGAGCCCTCACCTCTCCGGTAGTGCATTTTCTAACCCTACCTCATTTCAAGGGCACCTTTGAGCCCTCGTCAACATTTTTCTGGGTAGGTCACCCATTACAACACGATCAATTCTCCATGTTTTTTTTATCTGGGTGGGTCACCCATTACAATGAGACCATTCTTCCACCTGGGTAGGTCACCCATTACAATGAGACCGTTCTTTTCTTTATCTTGGGTAGGTCACCCATTACAATGAGACCGCTCTTTTCTTTTATCTTTGGGTAGGTCACCCATCACAATAAGACCACCATTTTTTCTGGGTAGGTCACCCATTACAATGAGACCATTCTCCATCTTTTTTTTTACCTGGGTAGGTCACCCATAATAATGAGGTCATTCTTCCCCCTGGGTAGGTCACCCAGAGAATGAGACCACTCTTCCTTTTTCCACTTGGGTAGGTCACCCATCACAATGAGACCATTATTTTTTATGGGTAGGTCACCCATAATAATGAGGCCATTCTTCCCCCTGGGTAGGTCACCCAAAGAATGAGACCACTCTTCCTTTTTCCACTTGGGTAGGTCACCCATCACAATGAGACCATTATTTTTTCTAGGTAGGTCACCCATAAGAATGAGACCATTCTCCATCTTTTTTTTTTACCTGGGTAGGTCACCCATAAGAATGATGCCATTCTTCCCCCCAAAGAATGAGACCACTCTTTCTTTTTCCATTTGGGTAGGTCACCCATCACAATGAGACCATTATTTTTTCTGGGTAGGTCACCCATCATAATAGACCATTATTTTTTCTGGGTAGGTCACCCATAAAAATGAGACCATTCTCCATCTTTTTTTTACATGGATAGGTCACCCATAATAATGAGGTCATTCTTCCCCCTGGGTAGGTCACCCAAAGAATGAGACCACTCTTCCTTTTTTCACTTGGGTAGGTCACCCATCACAATGAGACCATTATTTTTTATGGGTAGGTCACCCATAATAATGAGGCCATTCTTCCCCCTGGGTAGGTCACCCAAAGAATGAGACAACTCTTCCTTTTTCCACTTGGGTAGGTCACCCATCACAATGAGACCATTATTTTTTCTAGGTAGGTCACCCATAAGAATGAGACCATTCTCCATCTTTTTTTTTTACCTGGGTAGGTCACCCATAAGAATGATGCCATTCTTCCCCCCAAAGAATGAGACCACTCTTTCTTTTTCCATTTGGGTAGGTCACCCATCACAATGAGACCATTATTTTTTCTGGGTAGGTCACCCATCACAATAGACCATTATTTTTTCTGGGTAGGTCACCCATAAAAATGAGACCATTCTCCATCTTTTTTTTACATGGATAGGTCACCCATAATAATGAGGTCATTCTTCCCCCTGGGTAGGTCACCCAAAGAATGAGACCACTCTTCCTTTTTCCACTTGGGTAGGTCACCCATCACAATGAGACCATTATTTTTTCTGGGTAGGTCACCCATAAGAATGAACCATTCTCCATCTTTTTTTTTACCTGGGTAGGTCACCCATAATAATGAGGCCATTCTTCCCCCTGGGTAGGTCACCCAAAGAATGAGACCACTCTTCCCTTTTCCACTTGGGTAGGTCACCCATCACAATGAGACCATTATTTTTTCTAGGTAGGTCACCCATAAGAATGAGACCATTCTCCATCTTTTTTTTACCTGGGTAGGTCACCCATAATAATGAGGCCATTCTTCCCCCTGGGTAGGTCACCCAAAGAATGAGACCACTCTTCCTTTTCCACTTGGGTAGGTCACCCATCACAATGAGACCATTATTTTTTCTTGGTAGGTCACCCATAAGAATGAGACCATTCTCCATCTTTTTTTTTTACCTGCGTAGGTCACCCATAAGAATGAGGCCATTCTTCCCCCTGGATAGGTCACCCAAAGAATGAGACCACTCTTCCTTTTTCCACTTGGGTAGGTCACCTATCACAATGAGACCATTATTTTTTCTAGGTAGGTCACCCATAACAATGAGACCATTCTCCATCTTTTTTTTACCTGGGTAGGTCACCCATAATAATGAGGTCATTCTTCCCCCTGGGTAGGTCACCCAAAGAATGAGACCACTCTTCCTTTTTCCACTTGGGTAGGTCACCCATCACAATGAGACCATTATTTTTTCTGGGTAGGTCACCCATAAGAATGAGACAATTCTCCATCTTTTTTTTTACCTGGGTAGGTCACCCATAATAATGAGGTCATTCTTCCCCCTGGGTAGGTCACCCAAAGAATGAGACTACTCTTCCTTTTTTCCACTTGGGTAGGTCACCCATCACAATGAGACCATTATTTTTTCTAGGTAGGTCACCCATAAGAATGAGACCATTCTCCATCTTTTTTTACCTGGGTAGGTGATTAGTACTTAAAAGTGCATTCTCATTAAGGTTTTATATCATCGTATTGCACTAAAGTATCATTAAATTCCCTAACTACAACATGTTTTATAATAACAAGTCTGATAATATAATATATCTTTAATTTATGGTAAATGCTTATTTTGAATGCAGGTATATCTCACAATTCAAAGGATTTATTGATGTGATTAACTATTGAAAATGAAGAGACAAAAAGAGGACTAGGCTAAGAGAAGAGATGCTGGTTCAATTCCAAACTCGAACACCATTCGGTTATTGTATCATAACTGGAGTTGTAGAACTCGGATTTAGGTCTACTTTATATGAATCAAAAAGCTAAGACATAGACCTACAACTTTCATGAAGAGTCCAAGACTCAAATCTGCCGTTTTCAAGTTCAAATATTAGGAACAATGGAGAAGTCGGAACCTGTCCTGCAGCTCGGACACTGTTCGGTTTTCAGCTCATATCTTGAGTTCTAGAAGTCCAAATGAGCTCTGGTTTTTTTTGTTGGAAAGCTAAGACAATTGCCCACAGCTTTGATGGAACAAAAGTCTATAATTCTGATGTTAGCAATGACGTTTTGACCAGCCAACAATATCAAAAACCAGCAGCCAAACCAGCCAACAATATCAAAAACCAGCAACCAAACCAGCCAACAATATCAAGAACCAGCAGCCAACAATGTCAAGAACCAGCCACAAAATCAATGGATGGCCACCAATCAATAGTTCTATTTTTTAGCCTATAAAAGGAGGCATTTGCCATGTATTTACATGTGTTATTTTTCAGATCACAATCATCTTCTTGCTTTCTCTCTTTGTAATGTTCAAGTTTTCTTTCATGCTATATTAATATCTTGCTTATGCTTTTTCATTTCCTTTCCTATACTTAGTTAACTTATATCATGTTTATGTTCTTATATTGTTTATTTATGTTTTTCTTCTTCATTATGTTTAGCTAAGTTAATTATGTCAAGGTGAAAAGGTTTCACTAGTGGTGTTAGAATAGATATAATATAAACTCAACATGGACTTTAATGTTTATATCCAAGAAAGATTGTTATTAACATGTTTTATCTTTTTATCTTACTAATTCTTAATACCTTGCTTAATGGTTAATCTAGATTTGTGTTGTATAACACTTGGTACATCAAATGCTTGATCCTTCATAGTTTTCGACCGACATCATTATTATGATAGGAACTTGATTTGTTGTTAACATAAGCTAGCAACATGAATGCCTGATGATATTTATAAGTATGGTGTTACTTAGATAAGATAATTAATATAATCATGTTAACAATTTATAATGAGCTAATAACGATAAATCATCCGATTGGAACCTCCTTTGTGTGTGGTTTCCAGTTGAGTAATAAAAAAAGTTTATATTATATTTATTTGAAATACCATTAGTGAATCCTCTAACCTTGACATCTGTTTTATCATTGTTTAATCCTTACATCAACCTCACCTCTCAAAGCTCTCTTTATTATTACTACTACTATTATTATCATTTACATTCTTGTTATATTATATGTACGTTAAGTATGCTCTGTGTTTGATCAAGGATCCTGACATTGTTGGTCTTGCCTTGTTCATTCGCATCAGAAATCTGTTTATATTATATAATATATCTCTTTAATATTTTCATAAATTCAGTATATAGGCTGGAAACCTGTGACCCGATCTTTTAGATCATTCTCAGGTATAACAACGCCACGTACTGAATATTATTATTATTACTCTTAATATTACTATTACTATTGTTGCTATTATCGTGTTGTTATTTATAATTTATACAATTAACCTCCCTGTGGTTCGACCCCGGTCTTGCCGGGTTATTTATTACTTCGACATTCCTGCACTTGGGAGAAGACATCAATCTTTTGGTCGTGTCAAGTTTTTGGCGCCGTTGCCGGGGACGGTAAGTATTGTATAAATTATATATTTCTTTTAGTTTCTTTTGTTTTTACTTTTATTTGTTTTTCTAATTTTTGTTCTTTTTCTTTTTCTTTTTCTTTGCACTTGCATGAGAGTTTGGACACGTACATTAAGTGGTAGACTTTCTAGGAAATCCTCATTTTCTTTAGAAAACATGGCCGAAGAAGATAACCAGTCAATGAATAATGAGAATAATGAGAATAATCGTGCGAGAACACTTAAAGATCACATGAATCCAATAAGAACAAGTGCACCATCATGTATTGTTTTTCCTCCTGATGCGTCTCATTTTAATTTTAAGCCAGGTATTATTCAACTTTTACCCACTTTTAATGGCTTAGAATTAGAAAATCCATACTTGCATTTAAGAGAATTTGAAGAAGTTTGTAACACCTATAATGACTTAAATTGTAGCATGAACACCATCAGATTAAAGCTTTTTCCTTTTTCATTAAAAGATAAAGTTAAAACATGGCTACAAAATATTAGGTCAGGATCCATTCGTGCTTGAAATGAAATGCAACAACAGTTTTTAAAGAAGTTTTTTCCTTCTCATAGAACAAACTCTTTCAAAAGACAAATCACCACTTTCACTCAAAAACCAGGAGAAACATTTTACAAGTGTTGGGATAGATATAAAGACTTGCTTAACACCTGTCCTCATCATGGTTTTGAAAGATGGAGATTGGTTTCACAATTTTATGAAGGGTTAACACCTAAAGATAGGCAAATGGTGGAATTGATGTGCAATGGAACTTTTGAAGATAAAGACCTTGATGAAGCAATGGAGTACCTAGACTTGTTAGCTGAAAATGCTCAAAATTGGGACACCACAGGCACGTGTGAGGCACCAGGTAAAACTCAACCTCATACATCTAATGGAGGCATGTACAACCTTAGGGAAGATCATGACCTCCAAGCCAAATTTACATCTTTAGCTAAAAAAGTTGAGGCACTAGAATTAAAAAAGAGTGGTCAGTTAAAATCTGTTCAAGAAATTGTGTCAAATTTGTGAAACTAATGAACACTCAACCAATGATTGTCCAACTTTGCCTTCTTTTAAGGAATGTCTCCATGAACAAGCCAATGCTTTAAATAGTTTTCAAAGGCCAAGTAATAACCCATACTCACAAACATACAACCCTAGTTGGAGAAATCACCCAAATTTCAGTTGGAAGAATGGTAACAATAATGCACAAACTTCACAGCCACCATTTCAAGCACACCATAATTTTTAAAATTCTCATGGATATGCACCTCCTTATGTTCCCCCTCCTAGAAGAAATCTTGAGGAAACACTGTATACATTCATTGAAAAGCAAGAGACAATCAACACTCAAAATGCTCAAACCATGGCAGATCTAAAAGATACTCTTGCAAAGTTCACATCTGCTCTTAGTTTTCAGGAGAAAGGTAAGTTTCCATCTCAACCCCAACAAAATCCCAAAGGGCAATACAATTCAAGTGCAAGTGGTTCCGGAAACCAACATATGGATCAAGTCAAATCAGTCACTACTCTCCGCAGTGGTAAGGTTATTGAAAAACCCACTCTTGAACCTTGTGAGAAAGATGAAGAGTCTATCTCTGAGGGTAAGGAAGGGGTTGAACCTGAACATTGCAAAGAAAAGGCTGATTCACCGCCAGTACTTCCATTTCCTCATGCCATGACCAATCAAAGGAAAGTCAATCATAATTCTGAAATCTTTGAGACTTTCAAACAGGTAAAGATCAATATACCTTTGTTAGATGCTATTAAACAGGTACCGTCTTATGCTAAATTTTTGAAAGATTTGTGCACTGTGAAAAGAAAACTGAATGTGAAAAAAAAAGCCTTTTTAGCCGAACAAGTAAGTGCCATTCTTCAGAATGATAATGCTTTGAAATATAAAGACCCTGGTTATCCTACAATTTCTTGCTTTATTGGAGAACATAAAATTGATAGAGCTTTACTTGATCTTGGAGCTAGTGTGAATTTACTTCCATATTCGGTTTTTCAAAGTCTCAATCTAGGTGAGTTGAAACCTACTTCTGTAACTCTTTTACTTGCTGATAGATCTGTAAAAGTGCCTAGAGGAATAGTTGAAGATGTGTTAGTACAAGTTGATAAATTCATCTTTCCTGTGGATTTTATTGTGTTGGATACACAACCTGTTGAAGCATGCAATCCAATTCCTGTTATTTTAGGACGTCCATTTTTTGCAACCTCTAATGCATTAATTAATTGTAGGAATGGAGTGATGAAGTTATCTTTTGGAAACATGACATTGGAGATGAATGTTTTTAACATTTACAAGCAACCTGGAGATGATAATGATTTACAGGAAGTAGATTTTATTGAAAAATTAATCTATGATCAATTTGAAAATTCTTCCAGTGAAACTGAGTTTAATGAATCTGAAGATTTGCAAATGGTTTATTTTCAGGAAAAGTCAAAGGCAAATAGTTGGAGACCGAAAATTGAGGAATTGCCACCACGATCAATTGAGTCCATACCTTCAAGTGTTCAACCACCAAAACCCGATTTGAAGCCATTACCATTTAATCTCAAATACTCATTTTTGGGAGAAAATGAAACTTTTCCGATAATAATTTCTTCCAAACTTAATGTTCATCAAGAAGGTAAGTTATTACAAACTCTGAAAATGCACAAAAATGCATTAGGATGGACCATAGCTGACATAAAAGGAATTAGCCCTTTGATTTGCACACACAAGATTTATTTGGAGGAAAATGCTAAACCATCTAGAGAAATGCAACGAAGGCTTAATCCTAATATGAAAGAAGTAGTGAAAAATGAAGTCATTAAGCTTCTAGATAATGGAATCATTTATCCTATTTCTGACAGCAAATGGGTAAGTCCTACCCAAGTTGTACCCAAAAAGTCTGGAGTTACTATGATAACAAATGAGAAGAATGAGTTAATTCCAACGAGGACTATTACTGGTTGGCGCATGTGCATTGACTATAGAAAACTTAATTCAATGACTAGAAAAGATCATTTTCCTTTACCTTTCACGGATCAAATTCTAGAAAGAGTTGCAGGTCATGAATTTTATTGTTTTCTAGATGGTTATTCAGGTTACAATCAAATTGAAATTGCATTTGAAGATCAAGAGAAAACTACTTTCACATGTCCATTTGGTACGTTTGCATATCGAAGGATGCCTTTTGGATTATGTAATGCACCAGCCACGTTTCAAAGATGCATGCTTAGCATATTCAGTGATATGGTTGAACGTTTTCTTGAAATTTTTATGGATGACTTTTCTGTTTTTGGTGATTCATTTGATGATTGTTTAAATAACTTGGAAAAGGTTTTGAACAGGTGTGAAGAGAAGAATCTTGTGCTGAATTGGAAAAAATGTCATTTTATGGTAACAAATGGTATTGTTCTTGGTCACATTGTTTCATCCATAGGAATTGAGGTTGACAAATCTAAAATCGAGTTAATTGCCAACTTGCCAGCACCAAAATCTATTAAAAATGTTAGATCATTCTTAGGACATGCTGGTTTTTATAGAAGGTTCATCAAAGATTTTAGTGTAATATCCAAGCCATTATGTAACCTTCTAACAAAGGATAATGTTTTTGAATGGACTGAACATTGTGAAGAAGCCTTTGTTAAACTTAAAAACTTGCTTACTTCTGCTCCTGTCATTCAATCTCCTGATTGGTCATTACCTTTTGAAATAATGTGTGATGCTAGTGATTATGCCGTGGGTGTTGTTTTAGGACAAAGAAAAGACAAGAAACCCTATGTGATTTACTATGCAAGTAAAACTTTAAATAGTGCTCAAATGAATTACACTACCACTGAAAAGGAATTACTTGCAGTAGTATTTACCTGTGAAAAATTCAGATCTTATCTTGTTGGCTCACCTGTTATTGTTTTTAGCGATCATGCAGCGTTGAAATATCTTCTTTCTAAGAAGGATTCTAAGGCTAGATTGGTGCGGTGGATTTTGTTACTTCAAGAATTCGATATCACAATCAAGGATAAGAAAGGCACCGAAAATGTTGTCGCGGATCATTTGTCAAGATTGACAACTGATTCAAGATCTGACATCACACCAATTAATGACTACTTTCCTGATGAATCTTTACTTTCCGTCTCTATAATGCCTTGGTTTGCTAATATTGTTAATTTTCTTGTTTCAGGACATTTGCCAGCTCATTAGAGTACTCAAGACAAAAGAAAGTTCTTGAACGAAGTGAAGAACTTTTATTGGGATGACCCTTACTTATTCAAATATTGTCCTGATCAAATATTTCGAAGATGCATTCCCGACAATGAGGTAAGTAGTGTTATTAAATTTTGTCATTCTGAGGCCTGTGGGGGTCATTTTTCATCAAGAAAGACAACTGCAAAAATCTTACAATGTGGATTTTATTGGCCCACCATGTTTAAAGATACGCATGCATTCTGCAAAACTTGTGAAAACTGTCAAAAGTTAGGATCTATTTCAAAACGTCACATGATGCCTTTAAATACTATTCTTGTCATTGAAATCTTTGACTGTTGGGGTATAGATTTTATGGGTCCATTTCCTCCATCATTTGGTTTTGTTTACATATTAGTCGCAGTAGACTATGTTTCAAAATGGATAGAGGCAATTCCAAGTCGTAATAATGATCATAAAACAATGATCAAGTTTTTAAAAGAAAATATTTTGAGTCTATTTGGAATCCCTCGGGCCATGATAAGTGATGGTGGAACACATTTCTGTAACAAGCCATTTGAGTCTTTAATGAAGAAATATGGAATTACACACAAAGTTACCACCCCTTATCACCCCTAGACAAATGGACAAGTAGAACTTGCTAATAGGGAGATCAAACAAATCTTGGAGAAAACAGTTAACCCTAATAGGAAAGACTGGTCTTTAAGACTTAATGACGCACTTTGGGCTTATCGAACTGCTTATAAAACATCATTAGGTATGTCACCTTATAGACTAGTTTATGGGAAACCTTGTCACTTGCCTGTGGAAATTGAACATAAAGCTTATTGGGCTATTAAAGCTTTCAATTCAAACCTTGATGATGCTAGTCAGCTGCGAAAATTGCAAATAAATGAGCTTGAGGAAATAAGAAATGATGCATATGACAATTCAAGAATTCATAAAGCAAGAATCAAAGACTTTCATGACAAGAAGATACTGAGAAAAACATTTAATGTTGGTCAAAAAGTCTTGCTTTATGATTCTCGACTCCATTTATTTCCTGGAAAACTAAGATCAAGATGGAGCGGTCCTTTCATTGTGAAACATGTGTATCCATATGGGGCCTGTGATATTGAGAATCCAAAGAATGGCAATGTTTTCAAGGTAAATGGGCATCGTTTGAAAGCTTATTTTGACAATTTTCAGTTGAAAATGACTATTGAATTGAGTGATCCTGTATATAAAGATTGATTCTTTTTCTCACATTGTTTTGTGTTTTGGTGTAACTTTTGTTTTGCTAGTCTCTCTTTCACCCCGGTCAAATGGCGGATAACGGTACTCCGTGACTTAAGTCGGTTCTTTCAGTTTCCCAAATTACTGATATTTATATATATTTGTACAATTCTCTGCTTTTTCTCCCTTCTTTGAATCTTTTCCCCAATTCTCATTTGAAAATGGACACCACTCTTGAAAAGTTGAAAAGGTATTTTCCCGCTCTACCTTTAAATGCAATTACAAAAATTTACTGTGCTAGGTGTGCAAGATTGAGGTTGTTAATGAATCATGGAATTCCTGAAGATATTCGCTGGCTAATTGAAGCAAAGGTTCGATTATCAGGTGAGTCCTCTAATTCTTTCATTTCACACATGCCTGGAACAGGTACAAGCACTTTTGCAAAGAAACGTCGTGCAAAACGACTGAAAGTCTGTCACAGATGTGCCAGATGGACTTGTAATGTGACATGTCGTTCTTTAGGAATGGTATCTGTAAACTGTGAAGATAAGATACAATTCATTAAGGATGGCCTGAGTAAGGGGTCCTTAGATAATCTTTTGTTGACCCTTGAGACGCATCCTAGTGGAGATGTGCATCGTGTCATTCATGATTTATGGCCACAATTCCATAAAGAACATGATCGACTTAGTCTTGGGAATCTAACTAAAAAAGACCCTGTTTGCCAGTTTTTAAGAAAACTGGATGGGAAGCCTATCCCCGAGCCATAGAGGGCGTTTAAGCCGTTCTTGGACGTAAAACCAAGGGAAGATGTGTGCCACAATCACAACTGCCTGTACATACACATTTTATTTTTATTTTTATTTTCAAAAAAAAAGAGAGAGAGAGAGAGAGAGTGAGTGAGTGAGATTACAGCTGGCCTACATATAGGTGGTATGATTGCATTTTCAAATTCTCATCTATAACTTCTTCTTTTCCTTCTCTTCATTTCTACTCAACCCATACATTCATCAAACATAGAAGTGTGTAGAAATGGCAGGTTCCTCAAGTCATCACATCAAAAATATTTGTGTTTTTGGTGGATCCAGTCCTGGGAAAGAAAAAGAGTTTTTAGACTCAGCAAATCATCTTGGTCGGGTACTAGCTGAGAGAAAGATTCATTTAGTTTATGGGGGAGGTAGCCTTGGGTTAATGGGAGGTGTGTCAATGGCTGCATTAATGGGAGGCAGTCAAGTTTTGGGGGTTGTCCCCAAAGCTTTCGCACAAGGAGACCTCATTGGAAAAACAATTAGAGAGGAAGTACGAGTCCCCACAATGTCTGATCGGATGAATACAATGTTTAACCATGCTGATGCCTTCATTGCCTTACCAGGTGGTCTGGGCACATTGGAAGAGATCTTTCATATTTCCTCTTGGGCCCAACTACACATTCACCATAAACCCATAGGTTTGTTAAATGTCAATGGTTTTTATGATAAGTTACTGTCTTTCCTTGATCAAGCTGTGGAACAGGAATTTCTAACATCTTCAGCACGACAAATCATAATCTCTGATGCTACTGCTGAACAATTGATTGACCAATTACAATCTTTCATCCCTGTATTTGATCCCTCCATGAGTCGCCTAAATTGGTCAACTACGGAAAGCCATAAAAAGCTTAAATTGGATTTGAGCCTTAGTTTGTAAAAACTTTGTCTTTTGTTTTTATTATTATGTTTTGTTATTTCTTATATTTGTTTAAGTGTGTTTCAGGTTTGTCAGTGTTTGCTGTTTCAGGTGATGTCTTCTATACTCTTTCTTTCTGCCTTAGCACATTGAGGACAATGTCTCGTTTTGGTTGGGGGGAGAGGGTAGTTGATATATTAAAAAAAAAATTATTAACTAACTGTGTTTTCTATTATAAAAACCATTTGACAACATTGTTATTAGGATAGCAGAGTATAGAGTCAGTTTTATTACCTCTTGAGACACATCTTAGTAAGTATCTTTATTAGGATGGTAGAGTAAGGAGGAAATTTTATTGACTCTAGAGACGCATCTTAGTAAGTATCATTACCAAGGTCTATCATAATACTTCTTGAAATATTCAGGTTTACAAACTCTCACATTGTTATCACTTAATTCTGCTTATATACTCATTTAATAAGTATTTTTAAACCTTCATTTTCACACACACACTTTAACATATGATTGTGGGTTGCATATTGGATTATTACATTATTCATGTTCTTTTGTTAAAGGTAACAACTAAGGGAAAGGGATAGTATATATATATAAAAAAAAAAACAAACAAATTGAATAAAAAAAAAAAAAGTAGATAAGTTTGGTTTCGTAGCCTCCTTGATTTAAGCAATTAAGCCCGAAGGGGTGTTTTAACACCTAGTACCCTAAAGTCAACTCACTTGGGAGCTATTGGCCTAGTGCTTGTTATATGGGTTGAGGAGAAAGCTTAAGGGAATCAAACATTCCACTATCTACATATCAGTATCTACAACCCGAGTTACTAAGCTCGTAGGGGTGTCTCAACACCTGATGCCCTAAGACCAACTGGTCTGGGAGTCATTAGCTTAAAGCTCGCTATATGGGTTAATGATGCATTGTGTTTTAAGTTATATATATATATACCAAAAAAAAAAAAATCATCTCAACCCAAGGAAGTTAACCTTAGAAAAACATTAGAACAGAATATTGTTTTCTTCCAATAAAAGCCCTATAATTTATGTTTTCATACATTGAGCACATAAAAAAAGGTTTATTAATATTTTGTTTAAGAAGTATGAAGCAGATATATAAATTTAATAAGAGTTTGTTTATCTAGATAGATTAATGGAAGTTGAATGATAAATGCCTTGCTTTGTGGAACTTGCAAATTGTTTTTCTATTTTAACGCTTTGATTACTAGGGACTAGTAATAAGCTGGTTGGGGGGTGTGATTAGTACTTAAAAGTGCATTCTCATTAAGGTTTTATATCATCGTATTGCACTAAAGTATCATTAAATTCCCTAACTACAACATGTTTTATAATAATAAGTCTGATAATATAATATATCTCTAATTTATGGTAAATGCTTATTTTGAATGCAGGTATATCTCACAATTCAAAGGATTTATTGATGTGATTAACTATTGAAAATGAAGAGACAAAAAGAGGACTAGGCTAAGAGAAGAGATGCTGGTTCAATTCCAAACTCGAACACCATTCGGTTATTGTATCATAACTGGAGTTGTAGAACTCGGATTTAGGTCTACTTTATATGAATCAAAAAGCTAAGACATAGATCTACAACTTTCATGAAGAGTCCAAGACCCAAATCTGCCGTTTTCAAGTTCAAATATTAGGAACAATGGAGAAGTCGGAACCTGTCCTGCAGCTCGGACACTGTTCGGTTTTCAGCTCATATCTTGAGTTCTAGAAGTCCAAATGAGCTCTGGTTTTTTTTGTTGGAAAGCTAAGACAATTGCCCACAGCTTTGATGGAACAAAAGTCTATAATTCTGATGTTAGCAATGACGTTTTGACCAGCCAACAATATCAAAAACCAGCAGCCAAACCAGCCAACAATATCAAAAACCAGCAACCAAACCAGCCAACAATATCAAGAACCAGCAGCCAACAATGTCAAGAACCAGCCACAAAATCAATGGATGGCCACCAATCAATAGTTCTATTTTTTAGCCTATAAAAGGAGGCATTTGCCATGTATTTACATGTGTTATTTTTCAGATCACAATCATCTTCTTGCTTTCTCTCTTTGTAATGTTCAAGTTTTCTTTCATGCTATATTAATATCTTGCTTATGCTTTTTCATTTCCTTTCCTATACTTAGTTAACTTATATCATGTTTATGTTCTTATATTGTTTATTTATGTTTTTCTTCTTCATTATGTTTAGCTAAGTTAATTATGTCAAGGTGAAAAGGTTTCACTAGTAGTGTTAGAATAGATATAATATAAACTCAACATGGACTTTAATGTTTATATCCAAGAAAGATTGTTATTAACATGTTTTATCTTTTTATCTTACTAATTCTTAATACCTTGCTTAATGGTTAATCTAGATTTGTGTTATATAACACTTGGTACATCAAATGCTTGATCCTTCATAGTTTTCGGCCGACATCATTATTATGATAGGAACTTGATTTGTTGTTAACATAAGCTAGCAACATGAATGCCTGATGATATTTATAAGTATGGTGTTACTTAGATAAGATAATTAATATAATCATGTTAACAATTTATAATGAGCTAATAACGATAAATCATCCGATTGGAACCTCCTTTGTGTGTGGTTTCTAGTTGAGTAATAAAAAAAGTTTATATTATATTTATTTGAAATACCATTAGTGAATCCTCTAACCTTGACATCTGTTTTATCATTGTTTAATCCTTACATCAACCTCACCTCTCAAAGCTCTCTTTATTATTACTACTACTATTATTATCATTTACATTCTTGTTATATTATATGTACGTTAAGTATGCTCTGTGTTTGATCAAGGATCCTGACATTGTTGGTCTTGCCTTGTTCATTCGCATCAGAAATCTGTTTATATTATATAATATATCTCTTTAATATTTTCATAAATTCAGTATATAGGCTGGAAACCTGTGACCCGATCTTTTAGATCATTCTCAGGTATAACAACGCCGCGTACTGAATATTATTATTATTACTCTTAATATTACTATTACTATTGTTGCTATTATCGTGTTGTTATTTATAATTTATACAATTAACCTCCCTGTGGTTCGACCCCGGTCTTGCCGGGTTATTTATTACTTCGACATTCCTGCACTTGGGAGAAGACATCAATCTTTTGGTCGTGTCAGTAGGTCACCCATAATAATGAGGCCATTCTTCCCCCTGGGTAGGTCACCCAAAGAATAAGACCACTCTTTCCCTTTTCCACTCGGGCAGGTCACCCATCATAATGAGACCACACACGTATTTTTGTTTTGGTTGTGGGTAAAGGAATCGTCAGATGAGATTCCAAGTTGATTGAGATCGCCAGAAGGGATCTCGTATTTCGATATTGGTCAAAGGAGGTCGCCAGAAGGGACCTCATATTTCAGCCTTGGTTAAGAGGAATCGCCAGATGGGATTCCAAGTTTTTTGGTTAAAGGAGATCGCCATAAGGGATCTCGAGATGACTAAATTTTGATCATAGTTTTTGGGTTGAGGAGGATTGCTGTAAATACAAAGTTTCAGAGCGATCAAGCTCCAACCAGATCAGTTTCGGGAGTTCAGTTTTGGTTTATCTTTATAAATCTTACTGCGCAAAACCCCTGCTCCGTAAGCTTTATAAAGAGGGGGCATCTGTTGTAACCCATTTTCGGGTCCCCATAAAAATAAAAATAAAATAAATAGCCAAAGGAGGTTAGAAAAATAACAGAAGGCAGAAGCGCTCAGAAAATGGTCAGAAAATTGGTCAAGGAGTATAAAAATATAAAGATTGGATTTTTGACAGTATATTCTTGAAGGATGAGGGCCCTGTTTAGAAGGAAAATTTATTTTGAGGAGAAAAACCCAAATTTGGATGTTTATGGACTTAATTGGATTTTTAAATGGATTTATAAGGGATTTGATTGCAAGAAAAATTGATTTTTAAGTCAATTTGGGCTTTAATTAGAAGAAATTTAAGTTCTGGGGCCAAAATATATTTTTTAGGAATTTATTAGGTCAAATCAGGGGCTTAATTGCATAAATTTTGAAGTTTAATGGCCAATTAGGGACTTAATTGAGAAAATCCGAAACCAGGGACCAATTTGGAAAAGGCGCGAAGATAAGGGGCTGTATTGAATTGATTCAGGGGCCTAATTGAAGAAATTGGAAGTTTTTTGATCAATTGAAGGCTAAATTGCATAAATCAGAGGCCAAGGACCAAGGTGGAAAACGCGGCCAACTACAGGGACGGGGACAGAAATTGGCAGGGATGCAATTGAAAGGAAAAAAGATGATTAAGGGCTGATTTGAAATTTGGCGCGTTCTGGCGCCACATTTAAATGAAACGGCGCGTTTTCTCCAAAACGACGTCGTTTCATACATTTAAAAAAAAACACACAGAGAGAGAAGGGTCGAGCGGTGCCGTTTTGAACGGCACTATTCCCCTTTCTTCTTCCCCCCGAACATGCAACGGGGAAGAAGGAAAAAGAAGTTTTTTTTTAATTTTTACCGGTCCCTCTAGCCCACCGACCAACCGACGCCCCACGCCGTTGGGCCACCGACAGAAGACACTGGCCGCTCCCCTGCTCCCAGGCATAACAGTAGGCCGCTCCCCTGCTCCCCACGCGCATCAACAGCCCGCTCCCTTCTAGCCTATAAATACTGCTCTTGACACCAGCAACGGGGGGGGCTTTTTTGGAACGAGAGACGAGAGAGGGAGAACACCGGGAACAAAAGAGACGAGGAAAACAGAGGGGAAGAGAAGAACTATAACCTCTCTATTTCTCTTTATCCCCACCATTTGAAATAATGCTGCCACCGCCCACCTTGCTCTTAAAACCGCCGCTTGGAAGAAGAAGCAGAGAAGCAAGGTGACTAGACAAAGAGAATAAATAACGCAGAAGCAGTAGAGAAGAGAAAGGCCAGCCACCAGCTACCATTGCCATCTCAGTCAACAACAGCCCTGTGAAAAGCGGAAGGAAGAAACGAAAACAGAGGAGAACAGAGCTGAAGAGAAAAACGCACAGAAGAAGAGGAAGAAGGGTTGGCCACCATCCAGGCCACTTCCCAGGCTGTCACCACCAGCATCTCCGCGAAGCTGTTGAAGAAAGAGAAGAACCTTGTTGACAGAGGGAGCAAAGGAAATAAAGAGAAGAAGCAGCGCCAAAATAGTAAGGAAGAGGAAGAGGAAGAGGAGCCGCAGCAACACCACTGCCAAACCAGCCACTGCCACCGTCAGCACCACCGTGAGTGTTCGACATCGTCTTCGCTCCTTTCGGTTCCACGTCCAGGTAAGCGTTTTGCGTCTCTGTGCATGTGATTTCCTTTAGCATTTTCACTGTGCAAGTGAATTATAATTCACTTGAACAGTGAAGTGCAAATGTTACTATTCAAGTGAATTATAATTCACTTGAACAGTACCATATATTACTATGCGTGGTTTCCTTTTGCATTTTTACTGTTCATAGCGAATTATAATTCACTTCAACAGTACCATTTGTATATGGTACTAAGCATGCACACGTGAGCTTCCACCCAGGACACTGGCTTGGGCTAGTGACCCGGTTAGGCCTACTGGGTCCAGCCCAGCCATATGGGTCAAACGAGGCCCAACCTAAAAAACTTTATTTTAAAAAAAATAAATAAAAAATAAAAATTCTTTAAAAATTATTTTAAAGAATTTGTGATTTTTCTGCAATTTTATTATTGTATTTTGATTAATATCGGTTTATATTTTTATACTATAAAGATACAAATCCGGTATTAAAATACCCAGTTTTCGTCAACAAAAAAATATTTATTAAAAAAAAATGTTTTTGTTTTCATGCATACGGCCAATACCCTAACATGTTTTGAATGTTTTTTTATATATATATACAAAAATATTGGAAGTTTTAAAAATGTGTTTTTGCATGGATTTCTTAAACATCAAAAAAAATTTGTTTTCTTACATTTCTGGATTTTACAACATGTTTGTAAAACTCCAAAGGGTATTGGCCAATATTCCAAAAACTATAAAAATTTTATTTTGGGGGAATTCATCTATTATTCACTGCTAATGTTTGGATAAAGAAATCCTTAAAGGACGAATATCCAAAATATTATTGGGAGTAATAAATCCGCACACATCCTTGAAAGAAGCCTTGATTATAATCGAGGACATTTCAAAATTTCAATTTTTTTACTCCACGGTTTACGAGCCGTGAAAGTATGAAATACTAAGGCAAAAGGAGGCTTTTAAAGCGCTTTGAATTTCCTTAGATTTCTAAATTTTTTGTCCCTCCTTCTTGCGATTTACGAGTCGCAAACTCTTGAAATACTAAGGGAAAAATGAGCTTTCAAAGCACATGGAATCTCCTTGGATTTCTATCCAAATAAATTTTATTTGAATCAAACCTAGGAAAATTGATGGGATAAGAAAACACCAACACCATAGCAATTATAGAGCAAACCAAACACCAAGCAGCTTAGAATACCTTCCATTTACGCAACCAGTCCATTTCCTTAGAATCTCTGAAAGACCAGTTAGGGTTCCTAATGACCAAAATATTAGGTGGCGACTCCAAAGAACAAAATCAAACAAAAAACAAACGACAAATCGCCATCGAACGTCGCATTGGATTTTTTTTAAGGTGCGACAATTGTCTTGGATTCTTTTCGTTTGAATATAATTTTCTAATGTTGAAAAAAATTTGACCCGACTCGCAAACAAGCCACCTATTTAGTTAAAGCTAGAATAAATGTTATTAAACTTGATCCAATAGCCCAATAAATTATCTCAAGACTTGGTTGATTTAGAATCTGATTTGAATGGTATTAAAAAGTAGGTGAAAAATAATTTAATTAAGCTTGGATAATCTGATAAATTATTTAACTTTTAATTTTTTTTTACAAAACAATATGTTTTCAAAAAATTTATAAAAATATTCTTGAAACAATTTTGTTTTAATTTATCCTATTTAATCCTTGACACAATTCCTGAACCGGATGAGGTACGAGGGTAGGGTTAATATTTTTGGCCAGAATTTGAATAAAATACTATTTTAATAAAATGCAATATAAAAGTACATAAAAAAAAAATCAAGCAAAATACGACTCTATTTCTCTCTGCCTCCTCCAACCCTTGTAACTTGTGAAACTACCATAGGTAGCCAAAACTACTTGTCCATTAAGACCGGGAACGACAACCCCTCACCTGAACAGCCGCCATCACCTTCACAAAACCCTATCTGAACAGAAGCAGCCAACGGGTACAACGCCAACATTTTAAAATATTAATTTGAGTTGTATGAATACCCAATTAACAATCAGAAGAAGCAGTAATTAATTAATTTAAGCAGTAAGAGGAAGATGAAAGGAGGAAGGAAGAATATGAAGAGAGCAGCAGTAGCAGAGGAACACAATTTAAGTCTTGAAGATGGGCAAAGCATCATGCAAGTTGTTTCTCTCAGGGGTTCCAATCTTATTGAGGTATGGTTTTCTTAGAACTGTAATGAGGAGCCCTCATAACACCGGAGTAATTTTTCAGGCAAAATCTATAATGACTGTTAAAAGTTGAGCAAATCTGAATACTTAAACAAAATTAGTATTAGGGTTTCCAACTTTATTAACCTTTTTAATTAAGCATCAATTCCTGATGTAAAGATTTTAGGTTTTTTGTCAAACTATGTACCTTGATTTCACAATGGATTTTTTTTTTTTGAGATTTTTAGACTGTTAACTATAGACTTTTTAAATGCGAACCCTGTGTGTTCACAGCTTGTTGAAATTGTTTTTGGCGTAGCTAAGCTAACAACAACCAAAACTATTTATGTAATTTACCTTAGTTTACTTAACCTTCTTCTCCCTTGCCTCTTTTAGACAATTAAATGGGCTTTTGCCACGCTCTTGCATTGCCAAGCCATCTCTGTAGCGGCCATTGCTGGTCAACTCATTTTTAGTTAAGAGCAATTGTAAAAGGTCAATAAAATTACAATAATGTGGATGTGTTTGTAAATCTATGGAGTGGAGCAGCAATATCAGGTGCCATACTTGGAGTGGTGATGGGTTTTTCTTTTTAATTACTATTATGCAGGGGAGATGATGGATTGCTGGTACTATGTGAATACAACTTCGAATTTGCTTAACATTTGCTCTTTTTCTTTTTTTAATTCCCTCTTCAAAATGGCGTTCTTTTTTTTTTTTCATAGGATGAGGAGGGTTTAGTGACAATTTGTGTTTGTTTTAAGGTAATGGATGCAAGAGGTGGGAAGTCACTAGCTTTGTTTCCGGCTAAATTTCAGAAGAGTATGTGGATAAAAAGAGGTATGTTTCAGAGAGAATTCAAGTCATAGTTTGACATTCATTTGGCCGTTTTGGTGAATTGGGTCTTGGATTGAATGGCTCTAATTTGACCTCCATTAATTGATTGGAGAAGTGTTGGCAGTATCTTAACTGCTTTGTTGTGTATGCAGGAAGTTTTGTCGTGGTTGATGAAAGTGGTAAGGAAAAGGCTTTGGAGTCAGGCAGCAAAGTGGCATGTATTGTTTCTCAAGTTCTCTTTTATGAACATGTCCGTGTGCTTCAGAGATCTCCTGAATGGTCACTTTTCTTCACCACATACTGCTAGAAATTGTCGTTAACAATAACCTCTATGAACCCACTTCTGTGTTTTTCTAGAGTAGTCAATTTTACTTAAAGAGTTGAACTCAACAGAGACATGCACACATCTTTTAATCTGAAGCAGCATGTGTCGCCGATAGTTTAAGTTCAAAATATACTGCAAGCTTCTGCTAATTATTTGCTTGTGCCATGTGCTTTTCTTTCTCTTTTTATTGCTCCTATATCATTCAGGTTTCACATATGTGTTCTCGTCCAATGCAGGCCAGAGATTTTCAAATCTACAGCTCTGGATGATTCTAGTGGAAGTCTGAACATAACCAATGGCCACCTTGAAGAGAATGAGCTTGAATCAAGTGATGATGATGGGCTTCCTCCATTAGAAGCAAATATGAACAGAATCAAGCCACCAGAATGGGAACAATCTGATACAGAGTTCAATTCAGGATCAGATACGGATTCTTAACTTTATGACATAGGAAACCCTTGCAGCGATAGATTCTTGTCCAACATTACATTACATTAAATGCTGATGAAGAAAAATGTGTATTTGTTGAAACATTGATTATTATTTGCTGGAAATTGGGTTTTTCAAGCATGCCCATGATGCTCAACATTAAGCACGTGAACTGAGCTGAGACTCGCAGCCTTCTCCGAGTCCAACTACTTTTCCATGTGCACAATCCTTGCAAAATCTGTGGCATGGTACGCAGTTTTTTTTTGTTTTTTTTTTCAATGTATATAGTAGTGCTATATGCAATTGCTGAATCCAGCGTTTTATTTCTAAATGGGCATGGTGCTGTATGGAATTGCTGCATCTCGTAATTGCTAGTTTGCTACCTCTCTCCAGCTTTATCATATTTATTGGGCTAAATTGTAAACCCACCCACTCTGAATTTAAGTTCAAAAAACAAACACATGTAAAAGTGAACAAAAATATCTCTGATTTCCCACCCTAAACAGTATGAATTTCTGAATTTGCCCCAAAATTACTTCACGAAAGTTCATAAAAATCCCATTATCCTAGAGTTTGGTTATTTTTTCATTTTGTAATATACTTTAGAACCTTGATTAAATTAGATTAATAATGCTCTCATATATTTTATTTTCATACTAACATAGATAACCAACCTTGTCTTCTCCAAACTCATAGCCCTTGATGACAATTGTTTTTTCTCATAATAGTAGATAAATTTCACCAAATTCTCAGCTTTTTTTGTTTTTTAATGAAATCGCTAACACAAGCCTAGACTTCACCTGAAACACTCCACAGCACAAACTAGAGAGAACTAGATAGATGGCTTGTGCAATGTCGAGGGCTTTTTTATGAATGCATTGCGAGTTTCATTAGATAGGCGAGCAAACAGTTTTTTTTTATAAAAAAAACAGCATAATCAATCAATTGTGGATGCAAAGTCTAAGATAGTGAAATTTGTGTGAACCGAAATGCAATGGCTTCTTCATTTCCAAATTTAGCAGTTGAATAAATAAGAGTGAAACAAATAAGATAACATCAACAAGTTCACATGATGACAACATAAGGCAATGATAGAGTTTGAGTTGCATAAACTATCTAAAAGCCAAACTTTTTAAAAAATCAAACCTTGAACCCTGGCTGCCGCGGAGCTTTAGTGGTGCCTGACAAAGATTTCATTAAAAAAGAAGCATTCCAAAAAGAAACAGAGGAGGCTGAATGAGAGCCTGCAGAGGAAAACGACGGAGGAACGGGCACGAAGGGATTCGTTATTGCTGCTCAAGCAACGCAAAAAATGCAGCTAATCTTCCTGAGCCCTCTCAAAAGTGCCAAGATAAGTTTCATTGCTAGGTGGCTGTATGGTTCTCCTTCCATCTTTTCCCCTGAATTCAAAATTAGTTAAGAAAAATTTTTCCTTGCTATGATTTGACATGAACCAACATTTGTGTCTAGCTAAAATGAGAAAGAAGAAAGGTTTAGTATATATCTGTGTGTTTTATATTTATATATGTGTGTGTGTTTTTTCTCTCTTTATACTTAGTATTTTTATTATTTTACACTTGTCTTATTTATTATTATTTTTTATCATCTTTATTTTTTTAATAGTTTTTTAGTTTTTTCTTCTTTTTTTTCATTACAATTTTTTTTGGAAAAAATTATTTCTTTTTATTTTTTACACTTTGAATATTTATCACTTTATACTAGTTTTATTTATACCATTCTTTTTGTTCTTATCTTTATTTTTTTGTAATTTTTTTTTCATCTTTATACTTGTATTTTTGAAAAAATATTATACAAAGACTAAAAAAATAGTGTTTCACTATAGCAATTGTAACATTGTTTCATTCTTCTGCTACGTTAAAAATTAACTTGAGATCTTACATGTTTTTTGTTAACGCATATGATCTTTACTATATTTTATTATATATACGAATCAACTTTTTGATTCGTGGTTATATTTGTTACTCAATGTTAAAAAAATGTCATAATAACACCTACAAATTGATGTTTTTGCATTAGAAAAAAAAATTATTTGACCTGCAGCGAGGCAAGTTGAATAAACACGTTAACACTTTTTTTTTTTTTTTTGTATATATTGACACATATAGTTCTCAATATATTTAATTAAAGACATGCATAGGCCTTTTGATTTATAATCAAATTAAAAAAAAAATTGAAATGCTTGCATATTTATTTGTTTTTTGCCAAACAAAATCCTACCCCTAGCAAAGTATGGATCAAATAACTAGTAAAATCTAAAATGTGTGGGAAGAAATCATTGTAGGAATCCAAGATAGAATTACCTTTTTACCCTTTTCAAAACAAAATAAATAATTATCTATTAAGGGTAATCTGATCTATTTACAAGGATCCATTGATTATTACCATATTGATGGAGGATAGATTGATTTTTTTGTATTTTTGATGTACAGTACAATGAATACATTAAAAATTGATGCCCATAGGTGTTTTCAATTTCTTATGAACATTAAAATGTCTAAATTTATTTTAAAAAGTAAAATCTCATTGGCTTGTGTTTAAGGGAGCTTTGGTAATTTCATATATAATCATGGTTATGGAGGGGCAACATAGTATTTTTAAAATTCTAATATTATTTTTTTAAAAAACTATTGATGAGTGCAGTACACATGGGCTCATCTCGTGCTATTTAGGCAGCGCATGGAGGGGCTTCAACCTGCCAAATGGTGACTTTCAGGGCGACTAAATAGTGGCTTTCAAGGCAGTGTTGAAATCTTCTTAATCAACCCTCCATCTCTAGACGGCGTGCATGACTTACTAACCTCCGGTTTGGTGTTGGTGAGCTTCTTTTCTTTTCATTTTTTTCTCTCTTCTCCTTGGTTTTCACGTTTTTCTTTGCAAGATTTTGAAATAGCTTTTCAGTTTATCTACCCTTCAAATTTAGTCCATATTCTTTTGATTACTATTTTTTAATTTAAAATAATTTATGAAATTATAATTTTTCTCAATTTCATCCTACTTTAATTTTTTCTATTTGTCATATTTGATCCCCCAATTCTTTTGATTGTTATTTATTTTTTTAGGTAATTTTTGTAATTGATTTCTTTTTACAATCTCATTCTCTTTCAGTTTTTTCCCTATCAATTTTGATCATTATTTTTTTTATTGTTATTTCATTTACTTTTGTTGATTTTTTTAATTGATATATATTTTTTAATTTCATTCTTTACTATTAAATTGGATGGGAATTAAGATTTTTTATTGAGTCTGAGTTTAAGATTTTACGGTGTGTGAGTTTAGGAGCTTAACTCAGGTTTAAAAGATTTGTCCGGGTTTGTTTTTATTTTGTTTTGCTTTTTTTTTTAAGCTTATTTTTTTTAGTTTCATCCTTCAAAATTTATTTAATAGAAGATTGGGCTCCATTATTTTTTTTTTCTTCTTATAGGATCTTTCATTAATTTTGAAAATAACACAGGTTGTCTTACGTCTTTTTATTTGATTAAATATAAGCATAATATGCTTACTTCATGATGTTTTATTTGGTTTGATTAAATATAAGCAAGAAGACGAGCCATGAAATTTTAGTATTAAGTAAATACTATTAACCCATCAACCATAAAAAAAATTTCCTCATGACTTGAACATTCATTTTTTGAGTGCAAGGAAAATTTTGAGTGTAGCCCACAACGTAGCACAAGCCTCATAGCTAGTAGAAACAACTAAATCATGTAGGGTTTCGTTGTAGCTGTTGCTACCCAATTTTTGACCCATGTTTTTGAGATATTTTCAAAAAATCCAAAAAATAGAGAAAAACAATGAAAAGCAAAAAAATATGTTTGTTAATATATTTTTGTCATTTTAGCATTTTCAACATCGTCTAAAAAAAGAATTTAATTTTTCAAAAGATTTTCAAACGCGTTCGACTTTTCACGCGTCATTTTTAAAATCATTGATTTTCCGCATTTGAGTCGACGTTGATATTGCTCGTTTTCAAAAAATACAAAAAAAATAAGAAAAATCAAAATTTACAAAAAAGGAAAGAAGTTGAGGGACCAAGTTGAAAAACCTAGCAACATTTTTTGCCTATAAATACTGGTTTCCAACTCTTTCAAAGGGGGGGGGCAATTTTGACAACTTCAGAAAAAATACAAAACCTAACCCTAAACCCATTTTTTTTCAAGACAAGCCGCCCCCTTCCCCTTTGGTTTGAATTTTTTTCCTACAGCCCCTAGCCGGTTTGAATTTTTTGCCTCAGCCACCCGAACACCCCCATCTCCACAAACCCATCACCATCGCCGGCCTACACTGTTTCTCTCCCTCCACTTTCAAAGCCAGCAGCCCCCACCTCTCCTTCATTTCTTTCTCCAGCTTCTCCCCTCAACCATGGCCGCCCCTATTTTTTCAAAAAAATAGAAAAACACCACTTGAAAACAAAGACAACCCCGAACCCCTCCCTCTTGATTTTCTTCTTCCTCAGCCGCCGGACAAGCCTCACCCCAGACCATTTTTTTTTCGTTTCTCTTCTCCCCAACAACAGCCACAAATCTGCCCTCTCTCACCTGAAAAAGACCAACGGCCACAGACCCATCAACGCCGAACACCCTCCCTCAGCAGCCTCTTCTTCGGCGTTTCCTTCAACCAGCAGATCCCCCTTCGGTCACCAGCCGCCAGCCATACCTGGAGAACCTCACAACAGCAGCCGAGATCCTCCACCAGGGCCGTCTCCTTCCCCCATCACAGCAACGCCGCCGCTCCTCCCAATGCGGTTTTCTCCACAACAGTTCGTCCTCCTGAAGCTGAGAAGAAGAAGAAGAAACACACAGACCCATCGGGAGAGGACAACAGATTTTAAACGAAGAAGAAGATAAAAAAAAAATAGATATGAAAAACTAAGAAAAACGTTAAAATCGACTGTTGTGTTGTTCCTTTTTTTGTTCTGCAGGTCATCGCCGGCGTTGGGAGGCTGAGAGGAAGTTGATCCAGCCCAGGTTGCTGTTTTTTCTTGCGGCGGCGCGTGAACCCACGCGCCGCCAGTGTTTTCTGCCACCAGAAGCCTTCCCGTCACTGTTCCCGAGCACTATTCCTGCGGATTCCATAAAAATTAGGATGTTTTAGGGGGTATTTTGTAATTTTAAATGGTTTGATGTAATTTTTTTAGTATTGAATTTTTATTTGTATTTTGTAAATATGGATGTAAAAGAAAAGAAAAGAAAAGAAAAGAAAAAGAAAAGAAAAGAAAGAGAAAATAATAATAAAAAAGGAGGTTGTGTGTGTTGGTGTATTTTTATTTATTTATTTTGTATTTGTATTTGTATTGTGGATGTAAAAGAAAAGAAAATAGTGAAAGTGTATGTGTGTGCTTGTATTTTGTTTTATTTATTTGTATATATTTTAATGATAAAATTGCAAATATATTAAAGAAGAATTTAATTTTTTGATCGGATCACGGTTAAGAATTATTAACTTATACGTAAGTGATATTTCTAATTTCCGATGAAAAGACAATTATTAAAACTTCTTTAACACGTCAAAGCCACGAAGCAGCTTACCTCAGGTAGGGTGCGTTAGGGGTGCTAATACCTTCCCTAACCACAACCAGTCCCTTACCCGCGCATCTCTGACAAGACCAGTACATCCGGTTTCCTAGTAGCCCGAAATCAATTACTAGGTGGCGACTCCAACGAACCAAATTCAAAACAAATACAACGAGAAAATCGCCAGCCGATGCCGCGTGCTGAATCATTTGATTTTTTTTTGGGTGCGACAGAATGGCGACTCCGCTGGGGAAGGTATTTTTTGATTATTGGACTAAGCTTTGTGTATTTGATGTGTTTAAATTTTTGCATTTTTATCTTTTTGTTAATATTTATTTCCATGCATTTTATAGAATTGTCTCATGCATCACCTGTATTTATTTTTAAAAGCACACACAAGCTTCTAGGTTAGGTGGGGAACTAGCGATCTGCCCTAAGACTATTGGTCAGGGTTCAGATGCGTGAAACACCCAACTCATATCTGAGTGCCTGCTTGGTAATGGTGGGTATACGTGCCTTAACCATTCCTTGCAACGCCCCCATACTGTCTTTACAAAGAACGTCACTGGGCAGATATGAGACCCTGTTGAGACCAGATAGAAAACCTACCCATGTTCACATAATGAATAGAACCTGTCCTTAGGTTGTATGTGCTATCGTTTTTTGTATAAGGGCAAACCCTTCTTGAAGCATCTTGAATTCAAGACTTGTGGGTGACACATTGGCCGTTGCTCCGAAAATTTTCATTGTAGAGTTTGGTCAAAAATCACGATTCTTGTCCATCATACAAGAGTTACGACCATATTGTCACCTCTCGAAGGGTGAGTTCATTATATAGATTACATGTTCATACATTTATCATGCATGTACCGGGTTGAAAGGTAGGTCCCCCACACAAGCTGTGCTGCACGTGATTGAAGAAAGATGAGGGAAGTGAACAAAGGAGTCAGATAGAAACTCATTATCAGATTAAGGTTGAGAGCATTAAATGTGTGTGCTATCGTTTTTTGTATAAGGGCAAACCCTTCTTGAAGCATCTTGAACTCAAGACTTGTGGGTGACACATTGGCCGTCACTCTGAAAATTTTCATTGTAGAGTTTGGGCAAAAATCACGATTCTTGTTCCATCATACAAGAGTTACGACCATATTGTCACCTCTCGAAGGGTGAGTTCATCATATAGATTACATGTTCATACATTTATCATGCATGTACCGGGCTGAAAGGTAGGTCCCCCACGCAAGCTGTGCTGCACGTGATTGAAGAAAGATGAGGGAAGTGAACAAAGGAGTCAGATAAAGACTCATTATCAGATTAAGGTTGAGAGCATCAAAGGTGAAGTAGTTGGACTCAGATTTGCTCGAACAAGTGTTGAGCATCAAATGGAAAAAGAATGTCTGCACAGTCTTCTATGGGAACACTGCTTGTTCACGTCCAATTGAAGCTGCACCTCTCCTTTTCAGTCATGAACAATAGCAACAAAGCCTTCAGTCATCAACTAATGACAACTCTGATTCCTGTCCAGTTGCACTGTTAAGTGTTCATCGCCTCAACATCATCTAATGGAACCAAACGACTGCTAGCCTCATCTTCATGGTGCATTAGTCTGCTTTGAAGTTACTCCAATTATGAGCTCAATTCCTGTTCAGCAGCACAAGATGTTGGTTTGAAAAACCATGATCAGACACTGAACTTCTACGTGCTAGAGCTCTCTCTGTAGAGATTTATTTGTGGAGCTGCCAAGAGAAAATGCAAAAGGGGATTTATTAATTTCATATGCTGTGAAACTTTTTCCCACCAGTAGCACGAGCAAAACATTGTAGTAGGCAGAAGAGTCAGACCTGGTCTGGTAATATGGGCAGTTGTCAAACTTCAATGTGGCAGAGCTCTCTCTAAAAAAAAAAAAATCCATTTATGGCTCTGCAAATTGGGAATGCAAGAGGGGATTTATAAGATGCATATGCTACAAATATTTCTCTCATCAGTTTCAGCACGAAGACCTCTTAGTAGGTTGAAGAGCCAGACCTGGTCTGAAAAATATGAGCAGACATCAAACTTCAACGTAGCAGAGCTCATTCAGCAGGAATCTGTTTGTGGATCCGCAAGTGGGAAGTCCAAGAAGGAATACAGTAGTTTCAGGTCTTCTATGATTTTCCTCCAACAATGTCAGTATTAAAACGCAAAAGAAGAGAGAAGAGACATGCCTAGACTGAAAAACATGAAGAATACTGAAACTTCAACAGAGCAGGACTTCCTCTATAGGTGTTTGTTTGCTGCACTGTCAGTGAAAAATTGAAGAGGGGACAAAGGAGTTATAGATTCATCAGGTGCTCTTCCAATAGAGACAATGTGTGATTCCACACGTCGGTAGTGGCGATACTACAAGTTTCTGGGCGCTGCCAAGATTACTAAGCTGTTAGAAAGTTTTCTAACAATCCTCAACCAACCATAGCAACATTGGAAGATTGAAATAATGTTGTGAGGATTTGCCGAAGAATTGAATAAGCTATGAAGGGAAGAAAGATTGAAGGATCTGCCATGGATTCTAGAACAATGATGAGAGGTGAATCAGGAGATGACTTTGACGGTGTGAGCCCTTAATTATGTGGTATAGCCAAGTCTCACGGTAGCATCAATTGCTCAAATATCTTTGCCAAGATGGGACATTCCTCTGCCATTTAAGTTTGTCGACCAAGCATCTGCCAGATTCCAGAATTTTGCTTGACTCCGACAAATCCTATGCAACCACCATTTTCTGGGTGGTTTAATCCAGACAAGAGATGTGATGTCATGATGGGGTCCTCAACCATTTCAATTGAGCAATTGCAAGAATTTCGAGAAGCGAGTCTGAAAGTTGGTGAGCAAGAGACAAGTGGAGTCGTTGAAGAAGGGTGTCACTGGCTATATTGTTCCCCGAACAAATTCAGAATCACATGTGATCGAAAATGCTTTGCAAAACACAGATATTGCCAGAAAAGCTGATTCGAGAATGGTGATGAACAGTCAATCATATTGTTATGGAATTCTGCATTTTGTTTTAGGATCACATCTCATTCTTGAACGAAACATGTTTTTTTTTTCCTCTGTCTTCTTGTTGTTTTGAAATCAAGAGATATTTCCTTCAAAGGGTATTTCGACAAAATATTTTGATCAAACTCCAATATGCGATAAAGGTTAATCAATCCGGAAGATTAAAAGTGTTTTGATTACAGAAATGACTTGATGCTTGAAAATAACATGAGGTGACTAAACAATTTTGAACTCATACCTCCTGAAACTGAACCACGCATCATATAGCTAAGTTTTAACAGTATGCATAATGACATGTAGTGGATTCGGTAGTTATGGACTCGTGAATCATGATTCTTAGAAGTCCCAATCATTACACTGGATGAGGTCAAAATTTATCGGTTTTAACCGACCTTGCTTGAAATGAGAAAAGGCCATCTTTGATATCCCTTCACTTTCTAAAGATTATATCCCTTGCAGTCCCATTTTGAGCCTGGTAAAATATTTTCTTTCAAAAAAGAAACCCTGACTAGGATCACACCCCACACTGGGGGCAAATGAGAGATATTTTGGAGACATTGATATAATTAATGGATAAAGGGGAAGGCTTAGAATAAAGGTCCAATGATTGAGAGAGAGCTAAAAGAAAACACATAGACTGGGGGCATATAAGAAAATTTTGAGGAAGGCTATGAAAAAAAAAAAGAATGAAAAAAAGGAAGTTGAAATTGCCCTCACTTAAATACAAGTCAAAGATAAAGGAAGGAGAACGCCTATCAAGTCTATGAAGAGCAAAAGAAATTTCAATCAAGGAAATGCACAACAAAAGTCAATACTAGAAAAGACTAAGCTATAAACGTGACTTTTGGTGTCCATTATAAAGCTTTTGATGTTATCAGATGATTAAGGTTGGTTATTCATCAAGGAAAGGTTGGATTTGCATTATGACCTATGTTAAGAGAATTCTGATATTTGAAGATTAACAAGGTTATATGTCACTCTCGCTACAATGACGACAAGAGAAAAAGAATCGATGAATAGTTAATGTTGGTCCTAGGTCGTTGAAACCCTCAAACACCTTTTGAGCCTATGGAATTCCTTTCTTTCATAGCCATGAATCATAGCCTGCATTACGTGCTTTTAAAAAGCCCTTTTTAATCAAGCAAGCAATCTGAACCAATAAATGGCGATCTCAAAACTTGAAGAGTTTTTCTATCAGAGTCGTGGCTTCATTGAATTAGGCTACTGGTTATTATGCATGCTGATAAAATAAATACTGAGAAGAGAAACAACCTTTCTTTATCAAGCCTGAGCATCTAGTCATTTGAAATTCACAAAAATATCACCTCACCATAAACCATCAAAAGATATACCCAAAATCAGAGTTTAAAGTGGACACAAAGAACCATGAAAAAGTCATTTTAAATCTTACAACGGGTCATTTCTGTTTTCAAAATACAAGACAATCAAAGGACTGCATTGAATAGTGTGTTGGGTCTTTGACCAAAGGAGCTCGAATTTCAAAAATAACTTTTCAAAAACTGATATCTCTCTGATTTCATTTCAACAATTATACTTGAATAGACATGATCGTTGAAATGTTGAGATTTGATTCCAGAACAAGAAAGATTTTCAAACAAGAACATCAATTGAGTTTGCAAAATTCTTGACAAAAAAATGACATCAACATTTCTCGACACTCTTTGAAACGTTGACCACCTGGGGGCAATACAGTGGACCTTAAGAGGGAAAGCAAACAGTATCCAGATCAGCTGGGGGTAAAGAAAGAATCACATGATGAATCATCAAAGTCCATCAAACTCCTTCCTGACATTCACAAAAGCCATTTGGTTGTAAACAAAAGAATGAGCATGTTCAGATCAACTAGGGGCAATGTTGTTCAAAGACAATCCATGATTTAGTGAACTTCAGCAGCAATTGATGAGCAACGATGCACTAGAAGGATATTTTCATGTCTTCATCTTGGTTTATCATCTTCAACATGGTTATGACTTTTGAACGATGTTATCACACAGTTGAATGTGCATGAAGGCTGAAAGGAGGATGCACCACCAAGACTGACTATGGGACCATCTATTCTGAAGCTCAAATGCGCACTTCACCGCATGAATATGGGTGATAACATGATCATCATTGATGATGCCAAAGCAAGTATTTTCATGATCTGATTTGACAAGCTAAGAGGAATCCATAGAGAAATACATCGCGCTTACAATGATGAGTTGTTTACTGCAAAGTATGAGATACATGTCTGGATGACTTGGCAGTTCCATGAAGGCTGGTGACCATACATACTTGAATGGTGTTTCAATCGAAGGCAAGTTCATGACTGATTAACAAACGTAATGGGTGTTGGCATGATGCACACAATCAATTAGAGGATAATTTCTCAGAAGAAGCCAGGAGAGAAAATCGCTCATGATGAATCAAGCAGTACTACACTTGGGGGCAGGGTCAAGCTTCATGAACGATGCAAGCAGTAATTGTCGAAGACAGCCCGTGATGGGCACTGCATTTACAGCTGAGTGGATGACTAACACATGAATGAGCCAATACATCGGAAGAACAAAGAAAGCTTTGGGATACAAATAAGGGCACCCTATGACGATGGAGCATCAAAGAGGGGGGACCTATTATTTCAAATCAGGTAAGGATGCATGTATATCATCTAACCTCAAAAAAAAAAAAAAAAAAAACCATTTGCACATATTTTTGAATTGTTACAGGAAAATCCTTAATGGTGGAAAGAGAAAGAAGCATTGTGGTAATGATAATAAAGAATCGGTTTTGATCATGGAATAAAAGGACGATGGGATGAACCCTACCATTAGGAAAATCCCAAAGAAATGGAAAGATCAACCTTGCAATCGGGAAGCCTCGAGTTTTCAACCCTTGCAGTCAGGAAACACCGAGTTTTCAAACCCTATGATCGGGAATTATCAGGAAGCACCAAGTTTTCCAGCCCTTCTTCTGTCATCCCCTCAGGATTTCGCCAGGTAAGTCCTATTTTTCACACTTGTCATATCACATTTTTTCCATCTGGGTAGGTCGCCCATCATAATAAGATCGTTCATCATATTTTTTCCATCTGGGTAGGTCACCCATTACAATGAGACCGCACTTCACATTCTTTCTATCTGGGTAGGTCGCCCATCACAACGAGACCACTTCATCATATTTTTTCCATCTGGGTAGGTCACCCATTACAATGAGACCACACTTCATATTCTTTTTATCTGGGTAGGTCACCCATTACAATGAGACCGCACTTCATATTTTTTCCACGTGGGTAGGTCACCCATTACAATGCGACCGCACTTCACATTTTTTTCCATCTGGGTTCATCACCCATACAATGAGACCATCATTTTTCTGGGTTCGTCACCCATACAATGAGACCATCATTTTTCTGGGATTCGTCACCCATACAATGAGACCATCATTTTTCTGGGGTTCGTCACCCATACAATGAGACCATCATTTTTCTGGGATTCGTCACCCATACAATGAGACCATCATTTTTCTAGGGTTCGTCACCCATACAATGAGACCATCATTTTTTTCTTGGATTTGTCACCCATACAATGAGACCATTTTTCACACATTCTTTTGTTTTGGTTAAACGAGGTCGCCAGATGGGATCTCGGGTAGCTTTGGTTAAAGGGAATCGCCAGATGGGATTTCAGGTTAACCGAGTTACACAATATTTTCGTTCCAGTTGAATGAGGTCGCCAGATGGGATCTCAGGTAAACCCAATGTGTGGGCAGGTCGCCCGTGAAAATAGACTATTGGGAGAGTGTGGGTCGGTCGCCCGTGAAAATAGACTAGAGTGAGTATGTGTAGGCAGGTTGCCCAAGATAATGAAATCATTTTCCTTTGTTTTCTTTACAAAGCTTACTATGCAAAAATTTGAGGATTTTTCGCTTCGTAAGCATTGTAAAGAGGGGGCATCTGTTGCTACCCAATTTTTGACCCATGTTTTGATATATTTTCAAAAATCCAAAAAATTGAGAAAAACAAAGAAAATCCAAAAAAATATGTTTTTTTAATATATTTTCGTCATTTTAGCATTTTCAACGTCGTCTAAAAAAAGAATTTAAATTGTTAAAATATTTTCAAACGCGTTCGACTTTTCGCGCGTCATTTTTAAAATCATTGATTTTCCGCATTTTGAGTCGACGTTGATATTGCTCGTTTTCAAAAAATACAAAAAAATAAGAAAAATCAAAATTTACAAAAAGAAAGAAGTTGAGGGACCAAGTCAAAAAACCTAGCAATATTTTTACCTATAAATACCATGCTAAACTGATTTTTGAGGGGGGGGCAATTTTGAAATATCAGAAAAATACAAAAAAAAAAACAACAACCCTAAACCTATCTTCTCTCATTTTTCTCAGGGCAGCCGCCCCCCCACACAAATTTTTTAGCTCCCCCACAGAAACACAGCTGCCAGCCCTTTGGGTTTTGATTTTTTCTTCTCCACACCGGATCCCCCCGTTCTTTTCCCTCACCCACAACCGGCCAAACAGCCCCCAAGTCCCCACTGATTATTGTTTTTTCTTCTTTCCTTTCTCCCTCAACAGCAGCCACTTTCTCAGCCCCCTCACCCCTTAGCCGCCGGTCAACAGACCTCCCTCTCCCTCAGCCGTTCCTTCGTCCCTTGCCAACAGCCACACAAGGCAGCCCCTTCTCCAGCTCTTCCCTCTTAGCGGTAGTTCGTCTCCATCAACACAAGCCGCTGCTCCCTCATCATCCTCTCGGTCGTTCCTCCTTCTTCACCGTCAGCGACCCGCAGCAATCAAGGACTCAGCTCATACTGACCTCCTTCTCAGCCACCATGAGCTGACCACCATCTCTTCTCCAGTTCTCCCTCGGAGCCGCTGCCTCCCCCTCAGCCACGGCCTCCACCGAACCCCAAATTTCCAGCCCGTAGCTGACAGATCGCCTCCACCAGTAGCCCTTCGGTCACACCGCCGAGTGCCCGAAACAGAGAAGGTTGGGCAAGCAAAAGACCAGAACAGATCGGCAGAGAAGGAATCAGACCCGGAATGATGAAGAAGACCCGGAAGCAGATCTGCAAACAAAAAACAGAAATATAAAATCGACTGCTTGTGTTCTTTTTTTTGTTTGCAGGTGACGGTGGTTGTCACCACCAGCAGAGAGGGAAAAGGGAAAGGAAGCGGAACCAGATCTACCCGTTTCCTGTCTTTATTCGCGGCGGCGCGTGAACCCACGCGCCGCCAGTGACGGTGGCGCGTGGGGAGACGCGCTGGAACTGTTCATGCGGGTGCAGAAGTCCTTCCCTGCAATTTCGGGAGTTTTGAGGGACCATTTTGTAAATTTTAAAGTTTTAATGTAATTTTTGTGTATTTATTTTAAATTTGTAATATGTGAATGTAAAAGAAAAAAAAAAGAAAAGAAAATAATAATAAAAAAGGGGATGTGTGTGTTGGTGTATTTTTATTTATTTATTTTGTATTTGTATTTGTATTTGTATTGTGGATGGAAAAGAAAAGAAAAAAGAAAAGAAAGAAAAGAAATGAAAATAGTGAATGTGTGTGCTTGTATTTTTGTTTTATTTATTTGTACATATTTTTTAATGATAAAATTGCAAATATATTAAAGAAGAATTTAATATTTTGATCGGATCACGGTTAAGAATTATTAACTTATACGTAAGTGATATTTCTAATTTCCGAAGAAAAGACAATTATTAAAACTTCTTTAACACGTCAAAGCCACGAAGCAGCTTACCTCAGGTAGGGTGCGTTAGGGGTGCTAATACCTTCCCTAACCACAATCAGTCCCTTACCCGTGAATTTCTGACAAGACCAGTACATCCGGTTTCCTAGTAGCCCGAAATCAATTACTAGGTGGCGACTCCAACGAACCGATTCAAGCAAACACAACGATAAAAATCGCTAGCTGATGCCGCGCCAGGATTTTTTTTTGGGTGCGACAGAATGAGACCACCACTTTTTTGGGGTTCGTCACCCATACAATGAGACCACCACTTTTCTAGGGTTTGTCACCCATACAATGAGACCATTTTTTTTACACATTCTTTTGTTTTGGTTAAATGAGATCGCCAGATGGGATCTCATGTAGCTTTGGTTAAAGGGAATCGCCAGATGGGATTTCAGGTTAACCGAGTTACACTTATTTTCGTTCCAGTTGAATGAGGTCGCCAGATGGGATCTCAGGTAGCTTCGGTTAAAGGGAATCGCCAGATGGGATTTCAGGTTAACCGAGTTACACACAGTTTAGTTCCAGTCGAATGAGGTCGCTAGATGGGATCTCATGTAGCTTTGGTTAAAGGGAATCGCCAGATGGGATTTCAGGTTAATCGAGTTACGCATATTTCGTCCAGTTGAATGAGGTCGCCAGATGGGATCTCATGTAGCTTTGGTTAAAAGGAATCGCCAGATGGGATTTCAGGTTAATCGAGTTACGCATATTTCATTCCAGTTGAATGAGGTCGCCAGATGGGATCTCATGTAGCTTTGGTTAAAGGGAATCGCCAGATGGGATTTCAGGTTAACCGAGTTACGCATATTTCGTTCCAATTGAATGAGGTCGCCAGATGGGATCTCATGTAGCTTTGGTTAAAGGGAATCGCCAGATGGGATTTCAGGTTAACCGAGTTACATAATATTTTCGTTCCAGTTGAATGAGGTCGCCAGATGGGATCTCAGGTAAACCCAATGTGTGGGCAGGTCGCCCGTGAAAATAGACTATTGGGAGAGTGTGGGTCGGTCGCCCGTGAAAATAGACTAGAGTGAGTATGCGTGGGCAGGTCGCCCGTGAAAATAGATCAGTGTGAGTGTGTGGGCAGGTTGCCCAAGATAATGAAATCATTTTTCTTTTGTTTTCTTTACAAAGCTTACTATGCAAAATTTTGAGGATTTTCGCTTCGTAAGCATTGTAAAGAGGGGGCATCTGTTGCTACCCAATTTTTGACCCATGTTTTTGAGATATTTTAAAAAAATCCAAAAAATAGAGAAAAACAATGAAAAGCAAAAAAATATGTTTGTTAATATATTTTTGTCATTTTAGCATTTTCAACGTCGTCTAAAAAAAGAATTTAATTTTTATTTAAATAATTTAATTTTTCAAAAGATTTTCAAACGCGTTCGACTTTTCACGCGTCATTTTTAAAATCATTGATTTTCCGCATTTGAGTCGACGTTGATATTGCTCGTTTTCAAAAAATACAAAAAAAATAAGAAAAATCAAAATTTACAAAAAAGGAAAGAAGTTGAGGGACCAAGTTGAAAAACCTAGCAACATTTTTTGCCTATAAATACTGGTTTCCAACTCTTTCAAAGGGGGGGGGGCAATTTTGACAACTTCAGAAAAAATACAAAACCTAACCCTAAACCCATTTTTTTTCAAGACAAGCCGCCCCCCTCCCCTTTGGTTTGAATTTTTTTCCTACAGCCCCTAGCCGGTTTGAATTTTTTGCCTCAGCCACCCGAACACCCCCATCTCCACAAACCCATCACCATCGCCGGCCTACACTGTTTCTCTCCCTCCACTTTCAAAGCCAGCAGCCCCCACCTCTCCTTCATTTCTTTCTCCAGCTTCTCCCCTCAACCATGGCGCCCCTATTTTTTCAAAAAAATAGAAAAACACCACTTGAAAACAAAGACAACCCCGAACCCCTCCCTCTTGATTTTCTTCTTCCTCAGCCGCCGGACAAGCCTCACCCCAGACCATTTTTTTTTCGTTTCTCTTCTCCCCAACAACAGCCACAAATCTGCCCTCTCTCACCTGAAAAAGACCAACGGCCACAGACCCATCAACGCCGAACACCCTCCCTCAGCAGCCTCTTCTTCGGCGTTTCCTTCAACCAGCAGATCCCCCTTCGGTCACCAGCCGCCAGCCATACCTGGAGAACCTCACAACAGCAGCCGAGATCCTCCACCAGGGCCGTCTCCTTCCCCCATCACAGCAACGCCGCCGCTCCTCCCAATGCGGTTTTCTCCACAACAGTTCGTCCTCCTGAAGCTGAGAAGAAGAAGAAGAAACACACAGACCCATCGGGAGAGGACAACAGATTTTAAACGAAGAAGAAGATAAAACAAAAAAAAAATAGATCTGAAAAACTAAGAAAAACGTTAAAATCGACTGCTGTGTTGTTCCTTTTTTTGTTCTGCAGGTCATCGCCGGCGTTGGGAGGCTGAGAGGAAGTTGATCCAGCCCAGGTTGCTGTTTTTTCTTGCGGCGGCGCGTGAACCCACGCGCCGCCAGTGGCGGTGGCGCGTGGGAAGACGCGCCGCCAGTGTTTTCTGCCACCAGAAGCCTTCCCGTCACTGTTCCCGAGCACTATTCCTGCGGATTCCATAAAAATTAGGATGTTTTAGGGGGTATTTTGTAATTTTAAATGGTTTGATGTAATTTTTTTAGTATTGAATTTTTATTTGTATTTTGTAAATATGGATGTAAAAGAAAAGAAAAGAAAAGAAAAAGAAAAGAAAAGAAAGAGAATAATAATAAAAAAGGAGGTTGTGTGTGTTGGTGTATTTTTATTTATTTATTTTGTATTTGTATTTGTATTGTGGATGTAAAAGAAAAGAAAAAGAAAAGAAAATAGTGAAAGTGTATGTGTGTGCTTGTATTTTGTTTTATTTATTTGTATATATTTTAATGATAAAATTGCAAACATATTAAAAAAGAATTTAATTTTTTGATCGGATCACGGTTAAGAATTATTAACTTATACGTAAGTGATATTTCTAATTTCCGATGAAAAGACAATTATTAAAACTTCTTTAACACGTCAAAGCCACGAAGCAGCTTACCTCAGGTAGGGTGCGTTAGGGGTGCTAATACCTTCCCTAACCACAACCAGTCCCTTACCCGCGCATCTCTGACAAGACCAGTACATCCGTTTTCCTAGTAGCCCAAAATCAATTACTAGGTGGCGACTCCAACGAACCAAATTCAAAACAAATACAACGAGAAAATCGCCAGCCGATGCCGCGCGCTGAATCATTTGATTTTTTTTTGGGTGCGACAATAGCGATTCACAATGTTCTTTTCTTTTTCTTTTTCTATATAGCCATGAAATTTTGTTTCTTCAATTGAATATTTTTATCAAAAATTATTAAGGAGGGATAAAATTGAAACAAAGGGGACTAAAATATAAAACAAGGAGAAAATAAGTGATGGTTTCAAAAATAGGGCAAAACGTTCCTTTTGATCCTCTTACTCTTTACATGATAACTTTTTAGTCCCTTAATATTTCAAAAATTCAAGTATTGTACAAAACTTTTTAATGTATGATTAAGATTTTTTTATGTCAAAAAAGCATGCTGAAAAAGCATGCATATTTATTTTTTTATTAAAAAAATTCATTCGACTTGCAATGAAACACATGTCATTTATTTCTATTAGTTGAGAAAGAAAGAGGAACTACAAAGGGTTTTAAGAGTTTTGTAGTCAAATTCTCTCTATAAAACCTTATTAAAAAAATCAAATTATTTAAGAAGGTTGATTGTATCTTTCAAAAAAATAAATCATATATTTTTTTGTTGTTAGAGAGTATTTGTTTTGTGACTTAGAGTACAATTGGCTGTAGATAAATTAAATAAAAAAAATCACATTGATTTACCAAAAAAGTGTTAGACATGGTTTAATATTGTATTAGCTTTTATTTTTTTGTTTTTATCAAATCATAAAGAAAACATTATTTGATTAATCAAGTAGCTTATGTTTTTTGCATTGAGCCTCACACATATTTGTATAATTGCATTTTAAACATTGGTTTTATAAAAGCTAAAATAACATGTTTTTAATTGATAAAGATAGGATTTTCATTTAGTTTGCATATAAAAATCTATTTTCACAACAATTTTAATCAAATCTATATTTTTTAAACCTACTTTTATAAAATCACAATTAAAAATATTTATTAAAACTTATTTTTTTAATCGTAATAATTACCACATTGTCAATCACACACTTAATACCAAACGTCATGCTTTAATTTCTAGAAAGAAAAAAAAACATATTATAGAAAACTCTAAATCATGTGGAAAAATCACTATTAGAGTTGTTGACCAAGGGAGTTTTAGAGTTTTCACTTCCTAAGCTACAAGAAAAATACACATGTACATTTAGAAAAGACAAAAGGTCAGTTATGCATTGTGGGGTGTTTTAGTACTTTCACATTAGTTTATTTGTTATTTCTAGGTTAATGAGAGGTGTTTTAGTAATTTTGAATTATTTTTTATTAGAAAAGATGCTAACACATGTGGTTACACGCCCGCATGGTGGTGACGTCCATGCTTTTTAGGTGACGCGTGTGACACCACCGGTTGTTTAGACCTAGTCTTCTGTCGTGTTCCTAGAAGCGCCTCTACGTCCCTTTTCTCCTTGTGTAGCACGTGACAATGGTTGATTACAAGTTAATGTTTCTTCTTTTTTTTTCTTCATTCTTTTCTTTCTCTCCCAAAGTAAGTACATGCCAATCCTCTTTTCTTTCTTTCTTTCTTTTTTTGTTTCTTAATTCCAGTCCTTATTTTTTGGAGGGCTTAATTTCATCCTTGACACTTTTACAAAGCTTTTTTTATGATTTCAATTCAGACCTTAAATTACAATTTTTCATATATTGTTTACTTTTCTTTTCCAATTCGATCTTTATTCTTTTAATTTCTCATTTTGATATTTTGTTAGAGTTTTATTGGTTTTCAATTTTTTTCTTCAATAAAAGTTAATGTTTTTTTTCTTCTCAATTTAGCCCTTATTCTTTTAATTTCTTTTTCCTTTTGTTGTTTATTTTTTTTTTCAATTTAACCCTCCTATTTAATTTTTTTGATTCCCACATTTTTTTTTATTTTCACCCTTATTCTTTTAGTTACATTTTTTATGTGGTTGATTTGTTTGGGATTAGGTTTCATCATTTTTCTATTTGTCATGCTTTCGATTTAATCATGCGGGTCACAAGTTTTAAGTATTAATACGCCTAGGTATCCCTTTTTTACCCCTCATTTTGTTTTACGATTTTATCATTCTACATTATGTTTTTTTGAAAAATAGCTTTGTGGTTACTTTCAATTTCTATTCAATCGGTTTGTCTCGATCTCATTACTTATATCACAGGTTTTACATGTCTTTTTGGATGAAGTTTTTTTTGTAATTAATTTTTGGAGACTCTTTATTTTTTAAAATTTTATTTTATACAAATAAGTTTTGTTTTGTAAAAAAATAGTTATTTTGAAACAATATTTTGAATATGTTCGGCCATGCATTTTTTTTTTCCGTTTGTTTTATTAATCGGTTTCATATATGTTTCTATTTCTATTATATTTTATTGATTTTAATAGATAGATTCAGTGGACATAAACCGATAAATTATCTTGATCTACGTCTATCTCTCAGCTTTTTCACTTTCTCTTTTAGTTATTGTCAACTATTTTTTTTATTTGCACAGATTATTATTGGATGTTTTGATAAATTTTTTGATTTACACTTATAATATTTTTTTTGTAAAAAAAAAACACATCAAAATAGCCTTTTTACTCAAGTGTTTTTCTTAAAAAAAACTTACGATCCGTTGCAACATGTTATATCAAATTTTTATTTCCCTACGATTGCTTTTTTATTTTGCCCTCATTTTTTTAGATCCTTTTTCCATGAATTCATGTTTTAAACTTTTGATTTGTTAGGGATTCCACTTCGTACAATTTTATTGTTCTACAATTGTTTTATTAGAAAAATATTGGTTTGGTGATTATCTTTAATTTCTTTTCTTTGTGTTTAACTTGATCTTATGATCCAGGTAACGGGTTTTACAAGTTATTTTTTTTAATATAAAGTCTTTTTAGAATTGTTTTGTTTGTGTTTGATTTTCAAGATATTATTCAAATTCATTTGTAATTTTTTATTTATTTATACAGACGAAGTTTGTTTATTAAAATAAAAAATATTCATTTTAAATAATATTACTGATTTGTTCGGCCCTGCATAATTTTTATAGGACATAAGTTTATTCAATCATTTTATTTGTGTTTATCTTTTAGTTTATGAGTTTTTTAGGAAGTGAATTTATCTTTTATTAATTTAAATAAATAAGTTAAATGAATATAATTGAGTGAATGTTTTATTTTGTGTGATTGAATATCTTGATTTTCATTCATCTTTTAGGTTTTTCAATTTCTTTTTTTGTTATTGGTAATGATTGTTTTTTATTTATTTACATATATAATTATTAATTTATTTAGTTAAATACTTCCATTGAATTTTTAATTTACACTTTAATTTTTTTACGATAAAAACACTTCAACATGTCCTGTTTTGTTTTTAAAAAATAAACCGCGGCTTCGTACAAGTTAAGGCCCTGTTTGTTTTTATGTTTCAAAAACGTTTTTGAAAAAATTTGAGAATTTTTTATTTTTTTTCTTTGCTTCAATTAAATAATTTTTTGGTGTTTTCAGATTATTTTAATGCGCTAATATAAAAAATAATTTTTAAAAAAATAAAAAAATATCATTTTGATATAATTCTGAGTGAAAAACATCCAAAAATTTAAAACATTTTTTATTTAAAAAGAAAAACAGTCATCATTTACTGACAAAACTTAAAATTAAAGTGGTGTTTAGATTCTATAATGATTATTTTTTAAATATTTTTTATTTAAGAATATATAAAAATAATATTTTTGATATATTAAATAAAAAATATTTAAAAAATTAATTTAAAACAATATTTTATTTTTAATTTTTTAAAAAATATTTTTAAAATAAAAAAAACAATCGTAATCTAGCAGCAGTGAGAACAAAGTCAAGAACCCAAATTACAAGTAAAGCTAACACCTCATGTCCAATGTCATTGAGGGACCAGAATCTTCACAGTCATGGAGCCCAAGCATAGCTGATGCGAAGCTTTTCTTTTCATAACATCAGTGGACTGCATACAAGACGTCAAGACAAGAACCCAAACCTGTGTGAGGGCGAGCTACTTCCTGCCACGTGGCCTCCTTCCTTTCAGTTGTGCTGTCCATATTTGGTGCCGCATAGATATTTCTGCAAGAAGGAAAGAAAGAAATGGCGATAATTTCTGTGTCGGCACTAAGAGGAGGGGCTCGGTTCCCTCTCTTTACCAATAATCCACACCCATTTCCTCAGGTGATTGAGTGTTTCTCTTGATATCTAATTTATTGATTATTTGATATGTGGGTTCTTCTTTTACCAATCATTCTTGTCTTGTCTTGACAAACTACTTCTTTTTGTTTCAAAAGTTTCCAATTCCAAGCAGGAGATCAAGTAAGCTCAATTTTCGCTCGAAGGGTTTTACCCCTTTTGCCCGGTATGCTCAATCACAGCAGGATCTTTTCTCTTCTCGCCTCCAAGGTTGGTTACTATCACTTCAATGGTCACATAATGAAATTAGGAATTTACCCGTTTACGTTTACCTATATATTCCACCAGTATATGAAGTTTTGATGAACTTGCTGTCACTCCTTCTGGTTTTAGCTGTAATTATACTTCGTTATTGAAAACTAATGTATGTTATACTATCAGACGGTATTGAAAACTTGCCCAAACTTGTGGAGGATATTGTTCAGACATCTATCAATACCGGTCCACGTGGAGCCCTAAGGCTGGCTCAAGGTATTCAAGCATTTCTTGGAGTTGGTGGCGAGTGGCTGGCAGATGCATCGAAGGTAGTTTGCGCTTCAGTAGTTTTCTTCCTTGTTTACCTTGACACAAATAAATAAATAATAAAACACTTCCAGTTTTGCATACAATGTATGGATAACTATCTCGTTTGCAAGCACTTCTGCTTTTCCTGTAGCATGCCTGGAAACTCATCAGAGATGTAATTTGTTGATTTGTTAGTCAATTGATTACATTGTGAGAACTGGTTAAGCCTATGAGATTTTAGAAAATTGAACGATTATTTCTAGTATGTTTGTTTTCCTTTCGACAAGACTCTGGTTGTCGAGGTTGGAATTCCTGTCTTCTCCTGGAACTAGAGTTAATTTTTCTGACTGGTAGCAGTATTGCTCGTGCGAACTTGACTGTGAAACTCTTCGTTTTACAGCATATTTATCTCTTAAATTCCATGTATGGCCTCCAACATAATGCAACCAAGTTCTTCAGTGATTCCTGTGGTCAGGACTGAGAGGTTGAAGGTTAATCCACTTAGTTGAATGGGATCAAGCATGGCTTACAATTGCAGTGGGTGATTAAGACTCAAGGATTCTGTTTTAACATAGTATAACCTAGCTGCATAGTGGATGCAAAATTATCCCAGGTTCAGTTCCTTCTGGTATCACATCATTTAAAGCGAAAATATGATGCAGAAAGAAGGTTGAAATTCTTCTTTCAACTTACATCATTCCTAGTTGCCATTCTGTCTCATATGATGATGGTTTTGGGACTTCATTTTTCAGTCCTATTCTCAGAACTTTTACTATGAGAGATCCTTTTTCCTAGATGTTTTTCCAATCAGATTTTGGGTGGGCCTTGGTAAGATACTGTTGCTAGTTTCTCTCTCTACTGTCCTAGGGTATAACTTGGATTCTTATTTGTTTTTCCACAAGTGAGAATGACTGTAATTTTGCATGACATCTATATTTAGAACCCAATGCTTGCAAATTATATTGTCCGTAGATGTTAATACATCAAACTCGTGTAAGTTCTTACGCAACATCTATATTGATGTTTCTTTGCAATTCATTTGGGAAATCCATAAGATGCTTCCTTAAGCTAGTGCCCATTCTTTGCAAATCCTGTGGCAATATGCAGATTGTTGTTCCTTGCATTGCCTCTTTCTATTGAGTTGCAGTTCCTCTAGATGGCTACTGGAACGATATTATTGTCATTGTAAAAGAAAGGGTATACATGCATCAATGATTTTCTGATGGCAACAGGGAATATATGGAAGCAATCATGGTATATGAAGCATGACAGAATAGAGGATTGGTTGGCATTATAGAGATGTTAAACCTCATGGTTATATCACAATTTCTTACATTTTTTTTTTCTCTTTGAACTTTAGGGAACAGAACAATGAAAAAAGAACATTTTGAGGAAGAGTAAATAGGTGACTATTAGCGCATAAGAGTGCAATTTAGATGAGCATCTATTTAAAGAAAGGCCTCATTTCATTTGGATCAGTTCTTAGAAGAGAGCTGAGGATGTGAAATTTGTTCAGTTTGTTGCTTGCTTTATATATTCCTTTTACTTAGTTTTATTTCTCCAAATCCCATGGATGACATCACTATTAGTTTAAGTTCTGATAGAAGCGTCTTTTTGTATGATAGGTTAAAAAAAGTTGTATAATTCATACTATTTTTTTGACCTCCTCATCCCTCTACTATTTGCAGTCTACAAATTCTTCTGCTGGATTACCAACCCAAATGCAGCTTGGATTACTTTCTCCACAATATTTGAGGAGATTGTTTGAACGCATGGGAGCAACCTATATTAAATTAGGTCAGGTAAGTCATAGTATATTTCAAAAAGTTTCTTCTTTTTTGATTGTTCAATGCTGCTTGAGTTTGTCAACAATTTTATTCCTCTTATTCAATAAAAATTAAATCTTCTATCCTTGTTTCCATTACACTTCTTTTTAATCTTCCTGGCAGATGCTATTTTTCCACTAATGCTTTCCTATCATGTGTTTTGCTAGTTCATAGCATCTGCACCTACATTGTTCCCAGCAGAATATGTACAAGAATTTCAGAACTGTTTCGACAGAGCTCCTGCAGTTCCTTTTCAAGAAATTCAAGCAATCTTGCGTGAGGAATTAGGAAGACCAATAGACAGTGTGTACGAATATGTTGACCCAACACCAGTTGCCTCGGCCTCAATTGCACAGGTCAATACCTCTCTCATATTTTCATTCAAGCAATCTTTCCTTTCCTGTTTCACATCTATTTTGTGTATTTCCTTGGATTGCACTATCCCTCTCTCATATTTTCATTTCTTACTCGTATATTTGACATGCTAAAAATTTGAATATAATGCCCAGGTTCATGCTGCAAGGCTCAAGGACTCTCAAGACGATGTAGTTATAAAGGTCTTGAAACCTGGAATAAAAGATATCCTAGTGGCAGATTTGAACTTTGTTTACATTGTTGCTCGCATATTGGAGTTTTTAAACCCTGAACTCAGCCGTGCATCACTGGTATGATGTTTGTTCATCAGTTTTTGCAAGTGATGAAATTAATTGCTGTCTTGAGAGTAAAATTCTACACTTACAAGTCCTTTTATCACTATATTTTCCCAATGTTGAAATCCTGGAAACTTTAAGTGTTTTATCCATCTTAATGACATACAAAAAGATACTTATTCATCCAGTGGCATATTGGGGTTTTGCATTTATTGACCTCCCTGGTGTATTATTGTGGAGGAAGCAAGCATATATTTGTTTCTGAGTGAGTCCGTTTATTAAATTCTTGAAGTTTCTTTTCTTTCGTAAGTCATGTCTCCTCTCGGTAGGTTGGTATTGTCAAAGACATAAGAGAGTCCATGCTTGAAGAAGTCAACTTTTACAAGGAAGCTGCAAACATCGAGGCCTTCAGGAATTATTTGGAAGCTATGGGACTTACAAGGCAAGCTACAGCTCCAAAAGTATACCAGCACTGCAGTACCCAGCGAATTCTTACAATGGAGAGGCTATATGGAGTGCCTCTCACTGACCTGGACTCTATAAGCTCACTTGTTTCTAGTCCAGAGACCAGTCTTATAACTGCCCTCAATGTGTGGTATGACATCCGTGATCCACATGCTTGTGAGATTTCATGTCAATCTGAAGAATATTGTATCAGGTTTTTTAATGTAAAACTGATCATACGAAATTTCTTGTCCAGGTTTGGTAGTTTACTTGCATGTGAAACTTTCCATGCAGATGTTCATGCCGGCAATTTGTGGTTGTTACGTGATGGCCGCATTGGGTTTCTTGATTTCGGTAAAAGTTTTATGTGCATCAAGTTGATTCATGATTTAGTTTCCAAGAAATACAGTTTTAAGCATCCGTTTTACTGAGTGTTTGTGCATAGCTTGTTATACTCTACATTGAATGACTGGATTTCCAACTCATTATTGGATTTGATTACTAGCCTATACTGGTTACTTAGAGGACTTTGTTATTACAGCAAATGGTTACCTAAGTAGGTTTTCTGCAAATTCTCCCTCTGCTAAAGTGGCCACATCTGCTACAACAATGATAGAATAATAGTTGAGAATTTTAAGAAAAGTAAACATGGAAGTTCCTTTTTTTTTTCAGTTTAGAGATGGATTGACAAAGGTGGGACCTGAACCTAAGACCTTGCCCCGCTTGCTTTTTGTAAGAGTGGTACTTGTGCTACAAGCTCATTGGTGACATGGAAGTTAATTTGTATCTTTACCCTAGCCTCTGAAAAGACATGTCAGTCATATTGATTGGGGCCAAAGGATCATAAACGATTATTAGATGATATATTGTACTGTGTAGAACTATTTCTGCAGATTCATGGTGCATCCCTTTATTGCAGAACCTTTTTTAATGGGTCATTTATACCACTTAGTACTATAGATCTAATGTAAATGGTACCTCAGGTTGGTGATGGTATGATCTGGAGCATTTACAGCATATTTAATGAGAGCTGACCAACTATTTACATGAATTTAAGCCATCTGTCATATAACTCATGTAGAATCCAATCTACAGGAATTGTTGGTCGCATATCCCCAAAAACATGGACTGCTATGGAAGTGTTTCTCGCGTCAATTGCAACCGAAGAATATGAGTCAATGGCATCTGCCTTGATTGAAATGGGTGCCACAGACAAGGATGTGGATGTTATGGCCTTTGCCAAAGACCTGGAAAAGATATTCTCATCAATACAGGCAAACATCAATACACTAAATACTCATTTTTTGAAATTTATTGGAACTGCTTTAAAACGCTCTTTATTACTCTAATGCAGGATTTGGATACTGAACTAATCGTTGCAACTGCCAGGGATAGAACTACAAATGCAACCGCTGTCTCTGCCAATGTTGTTGTTGACGAGAGGCAGATGAATGCACTCTTTCTTGATGTGGTAAGCTGATCTCATTAATCACTTCAACCAAAGTATATGATGAGTTAAGTTTGAACATTTTCTAAATAGATGCAGTGCAAACTTAATCATTGTGTTAGATTACAATTTTTCTGGCAATTAAGTTGTGATGTTTGGACAGTGTTCGTCATACGAAGATCCATTGATGCATTGACAAAAAACTAAATCTCCTAGCAAAATTATTGTGCACCTACGTAGTGTAATGATAAAATTGCCCTTTAATCATAAAACCTTTGAATTAGGCATTGGGGTCAATACAGTCTTCACCATGATTCAATTGTCATTTTCAATTTATGCGGGGACAAATTAATCTTTTTATTTTTTTTGGCACAGTAAAATGATTTAGTTACCTCTAAAATAAAATAAGAAAATTAAACTCATGTCCAGGGTTTTTTTAGTCACTTTTTATTTTTTTAGCACAATATAATAACTTAATAACCCTTAAAGACAATCTACTAAACTATTTTTCAAGGGCGTTTTCATCTATTCATCCTGGTTTTTGGTCAGTATCAAGATGACTTGGGTGTATTTTTGTATTTGAATAAATATTAAATATTATTAAAAAAAACATTGCATTCACTAGTAGGGCTGTCCAGTGACTAAACGCTGTCTTCCGCGGTGGAGCGTGTGGCCAACGACCCTCTAGTTTGGCGTCGACGACCTTTTTTTTTTCTTCATTATTTTCTCTTTTTTCCTTGATTTCCATGCTTGCCCTTTCAAAATTTCTAAGCAACCCTTGGTATTCCTTCAAATTTGGTCTCTGTTTTTTTATTACTATTTATTTTATTTTGAATAATTTATAAAATTAAAATTCTTTTTCATTTTCATCCCTTTTTCATTTTCTTAATTTTAAAAAATTCGGTTTCTAGTCTTTTGATTTCTATTTTTTTTTTATTTGAGATAATTTTTTAAGTTGATTTTTTTCTTACAATTTCATTCTCCTTAAGTTTTTTCTTCATATTAAAATCTTATTTTTTTGATTGCTATTTTATTTATTTTGATAAATTTCTTAAATTGTTTTTTTTTTTTTTTTTTTCTGATTTCATCCTTCAATATTAAATTGGTTGAGAATTGATCTTTTTTATAGAGTTCTAGAGATTAACTCAGGCTTATGAGGTTCGCTCAGGTTTGCGTGTTTATTTTTTATAAGCTCATGTTTTCTTGATTTTATCATATAACATTTATTCAATTGGAAATTGGGTTCTGTTACTTTTATTTATTTTATTTCTATTGAATTTTTCATTCATTTTAAAAATGATTCGGGTTATCTTGGTTTTTTTTATTTGTTGTTATTTATTGAATTTACTTTGTCAAAGTTTTTAAATAGATATTTGTTTTATTTAATACTTGAACATTAGATTGATTAGAATTTTTTTTCTCAGTTCTATCCTTTAAAGTTGGAGTTTTTTTTATATCGAGCTTCATGAGTGCTTCAATTTCTTTTTTATTCGTTTATCTTAGTCCCATCACTTAGACCACATAATTGGTTGGTTAGCTTGAATTGACTCAGTTTTTTTAGGATTTTTTAATTTAATATTTTTTACATTCCATCCTTCAGTATTGAGTTTTTTTAGAATTTAGTTTCGTAATCTTTTCCGGTTTTTATTTTATTGAGTTATCCATGATCCAGGTTGTAGAGTTTAGTTGGCTTGTCCGGTTTGCTTTATTTCTGTTTTTTTTTTATTTATTTTAATTTCATACTTCTAAGTTGGATTTGTTTTGAATTAGACTTCAAGTTTTTTTTTTATTTGTTTTCTGTCTCATGATCTAGCTTGCATGTTTGGCATGCTCACTTAGGTTAGGTTAGCGTAGGTCGTTTTGTTTTTTAATTTGATTGGTTGGATCTTAGTTTCGTCACCTTTATCATTTCGGTAATCTATTTTTTTGCAGGTTCGCATGATTCTTTTTCGTTTAAATGGTCTATTTACTATTGTTATCTGTTTTTTTATTATCTAATTAAATTATACCGACTTTTTTTTCGCAGCTAGGTTTGTCCCGAGTCACTTTTTTTTTATATACTTTTTAAAAACATGTTTGCATCGCTCGAGTATTTTTTTTAAACCGACAAAAATGTTCAGGCTGAAGGCATGGTGCGGGCCCACAAAACTAGTTATCTCTTTAATAGGATGATAAAAAATGCATAAACCATCAAAATGCCCGCTGTTTTGCCAGCAGTCAACGGGTCTGCCCTTCTCAGGATTTTGTTTAATCGCTATACCTGCAACCTGCAGGTGATGTTTGCAGAAGGATGGTGTTAGGTCATGGTAGATCCTTAGTTTTAGCTATTTACCTAAGGATAAAAAAGAAGAAGTAGAATTTCATTTTGGGAAATCAAAGGATGAGAAATCAAAAGACATCCATACCAGAAACTGTATACAAAGTTTAGTATAGACTGGTCAGTGGAGCTTGCAAAATTTGCAGAAAGTTCTGAAGTAGTTGCTAAGTGTAGCTACGAAGACCAGTTATTGAAGCAATCCTGATCCATGGCATCCTCTTCTTCTCTCTAATCATTCCTCTCTCTTGTTCTATTACCAATAACGCATGTTTAATATTTTTTGGCTTGCAACAGATTCGGGTTAGTGAATCATATGGACTCAAATTTCCCAGGGAGTTTGCTCTTCTCATGAAACAGCTTCTGTATTTTGATCGGTACACCCGATTGCTGGCCCCCAACTTAAACATGCTTCAGGACCAGAGGATTTCCATTGTTTCAAATCGAGGAAGCAGATCTAGGAACAGCTTCAGATGAATTTTGCATGTGTAGATAAATCTGCCGAGGCTTTTATGCTTGCTTCACCTTGTTTTCATTTCCTTGTAAATACAACCAGCAGAAAAGCTGCAAATCGAAGTTGAAATCGCAGACAATCAATAGGAATTGGATCTCTCCACACTACAGAAGAATGCACTTTTATTTTCAATGTTTTTGGTATTGAATTCGGAAGGAATGTAATTCTATAGTTGATCTTTTATTTCTACTTCATAAACATTTTTCTGTGTTTTAGCTTCCTAAGAAGCCTAGCTGCTCTGCATTCAGACTGCAAAAGGTGATAAGCATATGGAATTCAACTTGGTACGGCCATGCATTATCTTGATGGGGGTAATTAAAGGGCATTAGGTGGCAAGTATGCACTTAAGCAAATTGAATTTTGATCTATTCAAATTTGTTTTTAATTTTTTTATTGATTCTATTTTTTTATTTTATTTTAATTGAGTTTTGTTTTCAGTTTCATTAACTCAATATTTGATTTTAAATTATTTTTATATCAAATATAATTTCTATTTTTTATTATATTGTTTTTAACTTATTTCTTAATATTTAATTTATTTAGAATTTTTCTGTATTATTTTTTAGGATTTGTTTTTTATGAGGTTGGTCTTCCGTTTATAACCAATATAAGTTAACATGAATTTATTTTGGATTACTTTTAGTTTTTTTTTTAAATAAAATTTTTTATTTAATTTATTAAAAATTGATTGTTATGATTTTTTTCTTTTATTTTTTTTATTGGGTTATTCGAATATTGTGTTTAGAGTTGCAGACAATCAATATGAATTATTTTTTGGTTGTTTTTTTTCAATTAAATATTTTTTCTGTTTTTTTTCTTTAAATTAAGTTGTTTTTTGAAAATTAGACTTTATAATTTTATTTAGTGTGTACTTGATGAGCTTCATAATACTTTTTTGATATTTTGTTTTTTTATTTATATTATTTAAATGTTTATATATATTAACTTGAGTTGAGCTAAATTTTTTTTATTGTTGTTTTTTTCAATTAAGTTTTTTCTTCTTCTTATTTTTCCTTTCAATATCAAGTTATATTTTTTTTATAATTGAACTTTATAATAAACCATATTACTTTTACATTGTTAATTTTATTTGGTCAATTTACTTATTATTATTTATATTTTTTTTAAATTAACCGAGCTTATGACTATTCGAGTTAATTTTTTTTTTTGATCAAATGTTAGAAATATATAGATCAAAAAGTTAGACTAACTGGAAACCAGAAAGCCAATAAACCAACTGTACAAAACAAACCAGGGGAACAGGCTCCCATCTGGCACGAAGAAACCCAAAAGAATATAGAAACCAAGCCAACAGAAATTACAGGAAAACAACAAACCAACAAAACAAGCCAAGAACCAAGCAAGCCAAACACAAAGCCAATAAAATACAGCAGCCAGCAAAGAGAAGTGAAGCAAATCGTGAGCCATGCAGCGGTAGGAGGAGAAGCCGAGAGCACGGCGACAGAAGAAGCCAGCAAGGCAACATCCCATAAACTGGACTCCACGAGAAAGCCGAGAGCCAATGCCGTGGCATCACAGCAGAAAACCACGAGAACAACAGCTGCATGGGACATGCAACCTACGCAGCGGAGAAAACAAAGATAGAAAACAGGGGACATGCAACACAGTGGATTAGAGGAGAGCCCCACATAAAGCATGCAGGATTAGTGACCCCAAAGAGCCATGCAAAGCAACTCCGAGGGCAGGAAATCTCAGATGCACAACCCCGGGCACCTTAGGATACCAGGCAATCACCCTACAGCCAGATGGAAGTGATCCTTTTAATGAAAATGGAACACCGTGTAAAACAGAATTTGAAATCTCCTAAACATGACATCAACCTCCCTAGATTTATCATCAAAGACCCGATTATTTCTTTCTTCCCAGATAAGATACACAGAGATACCCAAGGAGACTCTGCGCATGCGAGCCACAAGATTGGACCTCTTAGGGAATAACCCACGAAGAGCACTATTGATGGATAACATCCGTCTACCAATTCGAAGCCAACCAAGTGGTGGTTAAAAGTGGATAAATATGTTGATGTTTATTATTAGCTTGTCAAAAAGAAACCGGGAGCATCAAGAAGCACAGCACAACCTAGCGAATTACAAAGACATCTTGTGGGCATCACCCTGGAAACACAAAGAAATTGCATTAGCAACCAACAATTCATGGTGAATCAAACCCAACTTTTTTTGGTTTCTACGACGAGATAGAAACGGATGTGAAGTCATGGGAGTGTTTTTGTCCATACAACAACATCTGGACATTCTTGCTCAAGCTAAAATCCGTCTGTGCAGCCTTCTTCAACTGGACATGCATGCAAACCTGCTAAACTCATGACGTTAAGCTCAAGATAGTCGAGGATAAGGAGCATGGGGAGATTTTTAAAAGTTGTCTGAGCACATCAAGCGCTTTGAAGAAACTGAGCATTCCTCACGAGTGACGACCTTTATGTGATGATTTCTGTCCTTTTCTTCTCTGAATAATATACATGAAATCCAAAAACTTCGTTATACAGGATCAGTTTTATAATACAAAAATAAACAAATAATTACTGCAATCTTCTCTTCTGAGAACCTATACTTGGAATTCAAAACTTGTGTTTCTACTTCTGTTATATATACTACTGATTCCAAAGCAATGAGGCGAGTCCTATTTCCTGTACTATAATCAACAACATAATCAAAGAACAACCTATATGTATCTATACAAGCCAGTGCTTCATGATAAATATGTCGTGAGTTGCTCTCTTAGTCTTCTGCTGGATAGTACCAACTTGAACAAGATGGTTCATAACCATATATCAGTCGACTTGGTGAGGAATAACCCATGAGTCGGTGAAGTGGGGAACCTCCTCCTCCTTTCCTTGGCAGCTCCTCAATTTCTGAAGATACTTTCTTTGTTTTGGACATGCTTGAAGAAGGTCCAGATAATTCATGCTTTTCCTTGGGATTCTTCCGACGCTCATTCAGGCTGCTTTCAGCTGAACGTAATGATGTCTGGACAGGATCCCTATCAGTGGAACCGCTTTGACAGAATGGAAGTCCATAATCTTCAGAACATGACACAGGATCCATGTTGGGACAATTGCTGGCATGAGAAGATGAAGCTGAAATTCTCATATGAAGACCGCCAATATGCTCATCAACCTCACTTGGTGGAGGTGCATCAGCAGTCGGTGTATATGGAACTAGATGAGTCCTGCTTATAAGTGAAAATCTAAGTACTTCCAAACAGACACCACATCTTAGCTGGTGGTACTTCCTTCTAGAAAGAAGAAAATCTGCAGGTAGCTGAAGCTGTTTGAAGCAAAAAAAACATGTTATGAAAGGGGCTCCACCTGCCAGGGGCAGGAGGTGCCGCTTAGCCAAGTGATGTTTCTTCGTTACATACTTCTTTACCTCCTGATCCCTACGCCTGTGGTCATCAGAAAGTGTTTCATGCCTATATATGGAAAACTCAGAGTCAGCATGCCGTTGTGGAGTTGAGGGACAAGAACCATAGGAATGGTAAAATTCGACACGATCTTGGGCCTTGCAAAACGCTCTATTATGATGAAGGTTAGGTGGAGGTAGTTGTGCCAAGCGCCAGTCTTGGGGACAGCAACACAAGTGATCAACTTGGTTTCGATTGCTTGCTACCTCTGCTGAGAAAGGTATTTGGGAGTATTTACTCTGTTGATGCCAGTTGCTTCCCCCTCTGAATCTTCCAGGATACCTCAGATAGTCTAAGTCATCGAAAATTACCTGCTCCAGATGATCATTGTAACTGGGATTATGGTCCTTCCAAGTGACCCCTGGAGCAACCCTCCCTTTCTCCTTTCCATTCAGAACGTTAACTTGATCCTGCAATTCATAAATCATTTCCAACAGTTTCATCTTCTCCTGTTCAGTGTATGCAGCCTTTTCACGTGAATGAAAGTACGGATTGGAACAGGATTCATTGTTGTTTTGATTGGAAGGGCTCCCATTATCATAGCCAGCCAAGAGGTCTCTTTGATAGAAAGGAGCCTGAGATGGATATTCATCCTTCTCCAGTCTTCTCCAGTTTCTAGCTGGATGGGCAACCCTTGTGTGCTCTACCAATTCATCATGATTTAGTTTGCTGGATTTCAAGGCACGGTGATTACTATCAGAAATAATTGATGCATGATTCTTCAAGTGATGCTGCATTCCCAAACTGCTATTCGTCACGAACTTTTCGCTTCTGGGTCTCTCATTGGAAGCTGCATGATTTGCTTGCTTATGAGTATTTCTAAATGGATGCTTGGGTCGATCAGGTAATTGATCATCTGTTCCTTCATATGAAGAGACAGTGTCATCATAGTAAGCCCGAGAGCTTCTGGTGGCTGGGGATTTAGACAAGTCTATAAGACTGTCACTTAACTCAGAGCTGGGGTCAATCAAATCCATAGTTTTGAATGTATCTGTACACTGTACACGGTCAAAATCATGGCGACCTGTTTCATGAAGCTTCTCTAGCTGTTCATTTGGTGAAGTTACAAAAATGTCTGATGAAATGCTTTCTCCTGCAGGCCTTTGAGCAGCGACAACTGAAGCACCCTCCTTGTCAACTGACTTCTCAACACTTGATTTTATGAAATCAGAACCACTCTCTTTGGAAGCATCTAGCAATGCTTTTGCTCCTGCTAATTGTGAGCTTTCATTACTAGCTCCAGCTTCTGATTTTTCCCCTTCCACTGAAGACAACTCTATGTTCCCAAGAAGAGCAAGTTTGGTGAGTGAACAATCATCGCTACAAACATCGTTGGAAGTTCCATCACTATCACTGTGAGCATCTAATTCTGCTTTTGTGGCTGCTAATTGTGAGCTTTCATCACTCACTTCAACTTCTGATTTTGCTCCTGCTAGTGGGGATGGCTCTTTGTTCTTGAGATGAGCATGTCTGGTGGGAGAACAAACATCGTTGGAAGTTCCATCACTATCACTGTGAGCATCTAATTCTGCTTTTGTGGCTGCTAATTGTGAGCTTTCATCACTCACTTCAACTTCTGATTTTGCTCCTGCTAGTGGGGATGGCTCTTTGTTCTTGAGATGAGCACGTCTGGTGGGAGAACAAACATCGTTGGAAGTTCCATCACTATCACTGTGAGCATCTAATTCTGCTTTTGTGGCTGCTAATTGTGAGCTTTCATCACTCACTTCAACTTCTGATTTTGCTCCTGCTAGTGGGGATGGCTCTTTGTTCTTGAGATGAGCACGTCTGGTGGGAGAACAAACATCGTTGGAAGTTCCATCACTATCACTGTGAGCATCTAATTCTGCTTTTGTGACTGTTAATGGTGAGCTTTCATCACTCACTTCAACTTCTTTTTTTGCTCCTGCTAGTGGGGATGGCTCTTTGTTCTTGAGATGAGCACTTTTGGTGGGAGAACAAACATCGTTGGAAGTTCCATCGCTATCACTGTGAGCATCTAATTCTGCTTTTGTGACTGTTAATGGTGAGCTTTCATCACTCACTTCAACTTCTGATTTTGCTCCTGCTAGTGGGGATGGCTCTTTGTTCTTGAGATGAGCACGTTTGGTGGGAGAACAAACATTGTTGGAAGTTCCATCACTATCACTGTGAGCATCTAATTCTGCTTTTGTGACTGTTAATGGTGAGCTTTCATCACTCACTTCAACTTCTTTTTTTGCTCCTGCTAGTGGGGATGGCTCTTTGTTCTTGAGATGAGCACTTTTGGTGGGAGAACAAACATCGTTGGAAGTTCCATCGCTATCACTGTGAGCATCTAATTCTGCTTTTGTGACTGTTAATGGTGAGCTTTCATCACTCACTTCAACTTCTGATTTTGCTCCTGCTAGTGGGGATGGCTCTTTGTTCTTGAGATGAGCACATCTGGTGGGAGAACAAACTTCATAGGAAATTCCAGCCTGTTCAATGCTGAAATCAAAGGAATCATTTTGATCACTCCTGTCATCTTCTGCTTCTGTTGGTAAGTTCACACTTCCAAGTTGCTCATCACTGAAAGCTCCAGACTCATTTTGTTGAATCCCACCTTCATTGACTTCAGCTTTTGGTTTTGCTGCAGCCAGTGGGGACAGCTCTTCATCAAGTTTGGTAGGCGAACAAACTCTATAGGAAAACCCAGCCTGTTCAACATTGCAATCAGAAGAATCACTTCGATCACTCCAGTCATTTTGTGCTTCAGTTGATATGCCCCCCATACCTCCAAGTTGCTCATCATTGCAATCCCCAGATTCAAGTTGTTGGATTTGAACTTCATGGAAAATTTCAGGCTGTTCATGATCGCACTCTGGAGATTCATTTGAATCATTTCCTCTTTCCGGATCATCACTTGACAAGCTTGTGCCTATTACCTTCAAATCAACACAATCCTCGGTCTCATTTTGACCACTCCCATTCTGTTGGTGTTCATTGGATGAGCCTACACCTACAACATGCTCATTATCAGAGTCCCCTGGATCATTTTTATCAATCTCATTCTTTTGGTTGTGTGATGAGTTCACACCTCCAGGTTGCTTACTATCAAAATCTCCAGAACCATTTCGATCACTTCCACTCCTTCGCAGTTCTTCTGGTAAGTTTTCACCACTGAGATGATCAAGATCACAATCGCCAGATGCAGCACAATCCCCCCCATTGAGTTGGTCTGAAGAACATTCCCCAGGGGAAAGAAAATTTTCTTCATGATTTGAGCTGCTGGATTCCTTAGCTTCAGAACTATGATCTGATGTATTTTTCTGAGCAGCATCTGTTTCATGCAGGCCAGAAGTTGCGACTTCAGGGTTACGTTTTCGATTTTTCACTGCATGAAGGAAAAGAAGCGATTAAACTATCTACAAATCCAGATTGTTACAATGAAGAGCACCTTCAGTAAAACAAGAAGAGAGATAAAGAAAACAATCTATGGATGGTAAGAATAGAACAACTTAGGTTTATACGATGATAATACTCTTTAATTGTTAAGGAAAGCATTCTTGTACTAGAAGAGCTAGTCTAGCACTGGCTTAGTGCCATCAACCTGCAGTACTGGCTATTAAAGTATCGCCCAAGGAACCTATAGAGTTCATCAGAATGTCTATCATAGGAAAGTAGCATTCATGGGTCCATGCAATATGGAGTTGATAATTGTTGAACCTCCTAATCTTTTATAATCAGAACTTAACCAAGTTGAATATTGTAATTGAATTTCTATATCAACTTGATCAATCCAAGAAGAATACTATATTACCATCTCTTATCTTATTTAACAATTTAATGAAAAAGATCCAGCACATATTATCCAAACCATACATCACAAATTAAAAGGGTTGTACCTTGAAGATGCGTGCCACAGCCACCACATTTGTAGACTGGAATATCTTGTGGCTCCACAAGAACCTGCCGACATTTAGGACATCTGACAAACCGAATCTTAGCAGCTGATCCACCGTTCATGTTCCTCCAAATACGATTGTAAGTAATCCCAGGTTGGGCTTCCACTCCTAATCTTTGGTGTTGCAAATACCAATGACTATATTGAATTGTTAACTTGCTGTAAGACTTCAGAATCTGCAGACAAATGAAGAAAGATAAGATAGGTCAGCACGGATTAGATATCTAGAGGGGATTGTCCATTTTCAAGAATGCCAACAAAAAAGAGGGAGAACATCTTGTCAACATTGAGTTCTAGAAATAGTTTTATATTTACGGAAATGATGTTCTTGAAAACAAGACATGGCTTCAACAATACTCGAGGAATTGCAAGATTTCGCTCAGAGCCTATACTAATGTCGAAAATCATGCAAGTTGATATTCATTTTGCATACAAAGTTTTTTTTTTATTACAAGTCAATAACTTGATGCAATCCAAGGTTAACAAATTCAATAACCTGATGCCATTTGTAATTGTATGTTTCTCTCAACCTAAACCACATTCTGATGCTTTCTGGAATATTTTTAAGAGAAAACCCCTTTATTACAAAACATGTTCTAAACCAATGAAACTAGTCCAGTTACATCCATCATGTTTCTCCAGCAACAAGAGAGTGTGAATTTTAGATTCAGCTAAATCCTTCTCAGAGAAAGAAAGAGAAATGCTTTCAAATAATCATAGCAAAACCATGCATAAGAAAATCTAGCCTGACAAGACAACTTCTCTTTTTTTGTGAACCGGTGGATAGAAATTGATTCTTTCCACGGATTTTTCTTTAAATAAGGAATGGTGGCTGAAGGCGATTTAATTAACCTTGAGGAAAAGGGAAGATCTATGAAATTAACCTCATCTATACCAAAAAAAAAAAAAAAGGGGAAAGAAAAGAAGGAAAAACAAGAAGAAGAAGGGAAGCACAAAGAGGACAGAAATGCAGAAAGAAAAACAGGGTTGCAAACAGGTCACCACGATCACGATTCTATATTAAACAGCAATCTATAGCAAGACAGCAAAGCAAAGAAGAAGAAGAAGAAGAAGAAGCACAACTAGAGCAGCAGAAACAAGACAACTTATCTAAAGCCTTCAAAAATCTCGCAAAATGACATATTAAAGCCTGATGTTAGACTATATATATATATATTATCACAGATCACAAAGTCTTGATAAAATCAGCAACCAAAAACACTAGAGTACTCACTAAAAACCATCAATTAGATAACAGATAAACTGCAATCATACATACCTAAAATCCAAAGAAAGGATAAACGTAGAAACTGAACGAACTCAAAAAGAAATAAGCACCAGCTTAGATCAGATGCACTAAGAAAGACCCACCAACCCTTTAATTACGAGTAAGATCCAAAGAACTCAAGAGAGAATAAAAAAAGGGGGGCTCAAAATATGAATCAACGTAGGAGAAAGCACACAGCATATGTGAATAGCAGTTGAAGCAGCGTTTAATAATTGTCCAAACAAAAAATAAAAATGGAAATGAAGCAAGTCTGTGCAGAAAGTTGACTTGAGAAATTACAACGAACCTGCAAGAGAATTCAAATTCTTTTCTTGACGTCAAGGTTTCCAGTCACGACTCGCGAGCCTTCACCTCTCTTCTTTCATTTTTCCCTTTGATAAAAGCTCGCTTCCTACCCAGTAACTGAGATTTAGACGGACAAAATGAAGACCATATGGTCCATATCTCTCTGCAACTTTAGCTTTAACTTTAACTGCTGGTTATGCCTTGTTTAAAGAAGTCTCGGCCAAGGGAGGGTTTTTTTTTTCCAGTCAACCCCGGACCCTCCAAAGCAAAACAACGGAAGAGAACCTTCTTTTGATGATGTCATTTGTCTCTCAAACTTTCAAAGTTTGAAACTTTCAACGTAATAATAAATAATATTAAAAATTATCATTTCAAAACAATATAAAAAACATTTTTTAAAAAAACAAGATAATACGTAAAAATAAACAATACGTCGAAGCTATTTCCTCACCCATGATCCCGTCGTAGCCACGAAAATAAAAGAATGATTAGGAGTATAATATTAATTAATTTTTAAAATATTTTTTTTGTTTAGAAATAAATTAAATAATATTTTTTAATTTTTTAAAATTACTTTTATTATTAATACATCAAAATAATTTAAAAATATAAAAAATTAAATTTAAATTAAAAAATTAAATTTTCATGAAATACATAGCACGATTCCAAACATTATCTAAGAAGGCAGTAACTGTTTTTAAATTGTCTTTTTTTTTTCTTTTTTTTTCCTCATCAACAAGACAACTTGCACGGTTTCCTTTACAAGACCGTAATTTTGATAGTTTTGGTTTTCTTTTTGTTTTTCTCTTACAGTATCTCAACGCCTCCGTACCATTTCCCAATTAACTCTTTGTTGTTATTTGCCAAGTCATGAAAACCAGCCCGGCGCCCGGGTCATCAGTTTGATGAATTATTCTTGGTTCATCTAGCCAATTTAAATGAAATCGTTTAATTTATTAAAAAAATTAAAATGAAATATTTTAAGTTTCACCTTGTTTAATTTTATTTTTTAACTTGGTGCGATTAAGTTGCAAATTAAGTGAATTACATATAAATCAACCAAGTTTAATTAGATATAGACCTTGTTTGTTTTTGCGTTTCAAAAATACTTTTAAAAAAATTTAAATTTTTTTTATTTTTTATTTTAAATTAATATTTATTTAGTGTTTTTAAATTATTTTGATGTGTTAATATAAAAAAAATTTATTTTAATGTATTTTTTAATAAAAAATACTTTAAAAATAATTACAATTACTTTAAAACAAATATTATTTTAATACATGTTATCCTATTTATGATTATTTACTACTTTCTTATAATAATAAATTTCAATTTTGTTCCTCTAATTTTCTAGCAAGCAGAACAGAGTAATAAATCACGACAATCTCGTATGGATAAATGATTACCCTTGGATTTTAATAAAAAGAATAATCCCGTTGGTGTCATCAAGTTAAAGTAGTTTGTCTCGCCTCTAATGGCTGCTCTTTGGTTCCAACAGGACTACTTCCTTTAATGGGAAGTACACAAATATGATTATGTAATTATTAGCCTTGGTGTGAGCGCTTATGATTTTTTTTTTATATAAAAAGTATTGTTTAGATTTTGAAATAAAGTAAAAAAATATATTTAAAAACTTGATGAAGATAAACTTATAATCATTCTAATTTGAGTTCACTTGGAATATTTCTCTAAATATATGGCTAATATCATGTAATTAAAATAACCTAATAAAAAATAAATAGAATTATAAAATTTTTTTTCCTAAAAAAACAAACATGTGTTAATTCTTGTGACCTGATTCATTAAATCCGAAACACCCAATCTAAAAAAATCATGAAGTCCAATTCTCAATCAATTATATATTGAAGGATGAAATAAAAAAAATTTCAATTATATACAAAAAGATTTTAAAAAAATAACAATTAAAAGAATAAAGATCGAAAACAAAATTAATTTTATATTTAACTGAAATATGAAATTGAAAAAAAATCAATTTAATAAAAGAACAAAAAAATTAAAAAGAATGAAACTTAAAATTGACATAAGAATAAAAATAATGTTGTGATTAAATGATAAAATTGAAAAGAATAATAACTTTTACAAAAGATCAAGAAAAAAATTAGAAATTAAAATAATAAGGTCCAAATTTAAAAATATAATACCATCAATTTGAACTGAATGATAAAATTAAAAACTAGTAAAACTTTTACAAAAGGACCAAGATAAAAAAATAAAAATCCAAAGAATGAAGGTCAAATTAGAGAATATAATATTTGATAAATTAGAATTCAATGATGAAATTGAAAATAAATAAAACTTTTATAAAAAGACAAAAAAAAAAAAAAGTAAAAAGAATAGAGATTAAAGTTGAAATACCAATAATCTAAAAGGTCAAGTTGTAATTTTCGAAGGAAAAGAGAGAAAGTAATGAATACCAAGTGATTAAAAGAAAAACAAAAAATTACAAAAAAGAAAAATTACAAGAGTATACTTTAATGTTGAATTTAAAAAACAAAAAAGAAAAACCAAGTGGTTAAAAGCTAATTAATTATCGATCCAATACTTAACCATGCTTACATTCTAACCAAAGTGACTAGAGAGTTGACTGTGCATATAAAAGTAACCCCATGGAGATGGGAAGAAGAACTCATAGGTTTGACTAGACTACATGTCATTGGTTTGACTAGACTACATGTCATTCTTGGCCAGCTGTATCGTGCCAAGGGGCACGCTGCGAAGCTCACAGTTACTTGCCACCTTTGATTTTCAAATTTTAGAGTTGGTTTTTTATCTTTAAAAAGTATTTTTGTAAAAAATTTTAATTTTTTTAATTTTAAATTATTTTTTTGATATTTTTGAATTATTTTGATATATTTATTTTAAAAAATAAAAAATAAATAATTTAAAAGACAATTACCACAGTATAACAAATACCTTCTCTTGAAAAGTTTAGGTGATTAAAATATAACTTGTGGAAGTTGGATAGCAATATAAATGCAACGATGCCAACCCGAGGCTGTGGCTGTTTGTGTATCGGATGATAAGGGTTCAACATTTGGAAATATTTAAATAAAAAATAAATTAAAGGTCAAATAAGTCAAACAAATGGGCCTAGGTAACCTACCGTGCTTGTAGCATTAAAAGCAAAGGCTAGGCCAAGCAATTTTAACCTTTTTTTTTTTCTGGAAATATTGTCCATTCTATTTTTTAAAAATAAATAAATATAGATGGCACGTTATTTATCATCTTAGTTTTTGACCATTAGACATGGTGATGAAAAATTGGGCACAAGTTTTTTAAACCAAAAATGATATTTTAAACCTATTTTGCACTTAAAAACACCTAATGAATATCCTTATGATTTCAATAAATTAAACAAATCAATTAAATTACTCTATACTTGTCTAAAAACATAAAATCAATTCAAAAGAAAAAATTATCTTCCAATTCCAATCTAGTTTTTTTAGCAAGATTAAGGGAAAAAAAAAACACCTTAATAGAACTTCTCTTGTTGAATGTAATTCGTTAATACTAAAAACATTTTATAGCTAAATGTTATCAAATGATGTCTTTCACCGACTTTCACTATTTTCTAGTGACTTTATCTCTCTTTTTTTAAATTAGAAATTGAAAAATAATAAAAATAAATTTTTGGACTAAAAGTTTTTTTTTAAAAATAAAGGGAATGTGCCACGAAAGAAGGAAAATATGGGGACCAAAATAAACGTTTTCATGTTAGTTTCATAGCAAACACGTAAAATTTATCATGTTTTACACTTTGATTATCTTTCTTTCAATTATATCTTTCTATAACAATTTAGGCATTGATTTAGCCACCTTTGATTTTCAAAATTTGGAGTTTGGTATATGTTAATAAATCATTTCACCCTGTTTATTTTTTATTTTAAAAAGTGTTTTTTTTTTTGTAAAAGTTTCCAATTTTTTATTTTAAATTAAAATTTTTGATCTTTTTATATTATATTTGATATAATGATGTTAAAAAATAATTTTTTAATATTTTTCAAGTAAGAAATATTTTAAAAATAATTACTATAAAATAATTAGCTTCAACATTTGAAAATAAAAAATAAGACATTTGAGACTTCTATAGCGACCAACATGGTGTTTGACCGTTTGTAATTTTCTTTTATGATATTTTTCAAGTGAGTTTCCCAACATAAAAATTCAATTTATATTTCTACTACACTCTAATAAAGATAGGCTATATTAAGAGATTCCTGAGAATTTATTTCTCACATACTATTTTAAAACTGAAATTTGGAAGCGTATTCCCTTAAGCATTTTGTCACATATGTATATGCTATTCACTTGGCACATGTCTCATTAAGGATCGGATTAATTTTTTTTAATATAAAAAAATAATAATATTGGTGTTTTCCATATGTTTTTGATATTAAGAAAATAAATTAATCATTAAAAAAAATTTAAGTACCATTTTAATTAAATAAATTGAAATTCATCTACGCCAATAAATACAAAAAATAAAACTGTCATCGATAATCAAAAGACTAAACTAAAAAATTAAGAGATAGATGGAGATTAAGATATTATATCTTGCAAAATAGGTTCAGTTGCATTAAATTTTTTCTCTTTAAATTAATTTTTTTATTTAATCAAACGATAATAAAAACAATCACTGCACACATTAAAGCGATTTAATAAAATCTAAAGAAAAAAAAGATTTTGCAAGGTTGAGTAAAAAGAACACCAACTGATATTAGAAAAAAAAATGGTATAGTCTTATTCAAAAAGCAAACAAAAATTTACTATCATTTAACCAAAAACTACACTAAAAAGTGGAGAGATAGATGCAAATGATTTCGGAACACGAGTCATGGATCCAATTATTTTCAATAACTTTGTTACTTGGAGTCAAGTTTTTATTTAATCAAACAATAATAAAAATAGATACACACAAACAAGAAAAATATTATATAGGGTTGCATAAAAAAAGAAAATCCTTTTAATATTATAAAAAATGTTGCGATATTATTCATAAAGCAAGTAAAAATTAAACGATATTTTATTGTAAAATTTGTTTAGTTTATTCATTTCAATTGATCTTAATTAAAATCAAATACCTGCTAGGTCAGGCATCCCACATATACATTTAATTAATCTATTCTAATTAATTTATATTTAAATAAAAAATAAATCAAAGGTAAAAAAAGAAGCCAAACGCATGGGCCTAGGTGGCACTATGCATGTACCATTAAAAGCAAAGGCTAGGCCAAGTGCTTTTAGCCTGTTGTCTTTTCTGTTTTTTTGTTGTTTGTAAATATTATCCATTTTATTTTTTAAAAAAATAAATACAGATGACACGTTGTATGCCATCCTAGTTTTCAACCATCGGACATGCTGTTGGAAAATTAGGCACGATTTTTCTGAACCAAAAATGATTTTTAAAATCTATTTTCATTTAAAAACATCTAATAAACATTCTTATGATATTAAAAAACTAACAAATCAATTCAAACTACCTCAAAACTTGTTTAAAAACACAAAATCAATTTGAAAGAAAAAATCATCTCCCAACCCCAATCTAGTTTTTCAAGCAAGATTAAGGGGGAAAAATCGCAATAGAACTTTTCTTGTCAAATGAAATTCGTTAACACTAAGAACAAATTTTTTTGCAATCGGAATGTGGTCAAATAATGTCTTTATCTAACTTTTATTATTTTCTAGTGGCTTTCTCTCTCCTCTCTTAAACTAGGGATTGAAAAATAATAAAAATAAAGTTTTGGAATAAAATAAAATTCTAGAAAAACAAAGGGAATGTTTCAGGAAAGAAGGAAAGTATGGGGACCAAAATGAACGTTTTCATGTTAGTTTCATAATGAATATGTAAGTTTATCATGTTTTACACTTTAATTCTCTTTCTTTCAATTATATGTTTCTGCAACAAATTAGACATTGATTTAGCCATAAAAGGATGTAATTGAAGAGAAAAAAATTTGATGACCAAAATGTAAAAAAAAAAATGCACTATTTGAATTCACAATGAATGTAAGAGAGAACATAGTGCATTTTGCACAATAAAATCATCATGTCTTTTATTTGTATAAAATATAAATATCAATCAACAAAGAGTCATGGGCGAAATCAGAGGGACAAGCAAGGCCCGAGCCTCTGCAAAACATTTGAAAGCTTTTCATTCCTTGGTAGTTAAGTATGTGGGACGATAATTTTTTTTTTAATTTTAAATAAATGGGTTATTCCTTTACTTTATGGTTACCTCTACGTGGAAAGAATGCACAAACACAAAGGAGCCATACCTTTACTTTAATTTCCCTTACTTTATGCTCAGTTGCATGTGGAAAGAATTAACAAACACAAAACTTTTCCCAATTCAATTATCTTCGCCGCCCTCCCTATATAGAGCCGAACGCAAATGGTAAAAAATAGAAACAAGAACACAAAGGAAAATTGGGCAAAGGCTGAGGGAGAACTGCAGTGATTGATTTATTTTCGATCAAAACAAGGTAGCTGTAACCCAAAATTAAAATTTATTTTTTCTTATTGTTTTGGGATGTTAGTTAAGAATTTGATGAATATTTTTCTTTAATTCTGCCATTCTCTCTCTCTCTCTCTCATATATGCTAGTTTTGCCTTTATTTCTGAATTATTGTTATGGATGATTTTTTTGTCTAATTAATTGGATATATATATTTTACGGGTTAATTTCGATTATATTTGAATATTGATTTATGTTTTATTTTTGGTTATATGTATTTAGAGTAAATTTTTTTATTTAGATCTAATAATTTCATTTTTTTTAATATGTCAATTTTACTTTTATATGTTAGTTTCTTTCTTTTTTTTAATATGTCAATTTAGCTTTTCTATGTTAGTTTTGTGGTTTTTATTTTTGAGTATTGGGTCAAATTTGTTTCACTAATCCATTAGATATATTTTATGGTTTTTGTTTGGTTTACATGTAAAATTTTATTTTTGATTTTGGTTATTACTTCAGCACATCATCATTTGTATTCAGCTTTAAAACATGAAACAATAAAAAGATTTTAGGTTGAATCATGAAAAAGATAAGAAGAATCGATTCTTTTTTTTTTTAGAAAAAAGAAAAATATTGATTTTAGGTTTAACTATGAACACAATCTTGCCATAAAAAAATTCAGTAATAGTTGAGTATCACTACTAAGTTGATATATTTATAGTTACCATTGATCAACAATTACAAAAGCTAAATAATAAATTTAATGAGTAGACTACAATTTTTTTTTTTGTTGAGCATAGCTTTTAATTCTACAAATACCTAAAAATTATTCAATGCTGAAGATCCATGCTTGCTTATTGACAAGATCTACCTTAAGGATTTTTTCTAACAAAGAAAATATTTATTTGAGATTTCAGTTGCAATATTATGAGTTTGAATGTAACATTCTCAATTACTATTAGGAAGATTTGCAAGTTTTATAAATAAAAATATACTTACAATTTCACCAAAATTTCTATGAAATTTTGGCAGAGTTTGCCTTGTAACGGAAGGTTCTAAGTTATCAACTAAACTTGTTTCACATTCCAACATAATTTTATTTACCCGATCCAACCATCCTAGATCATTACCCCCATCAATCATTGTTTTTTAAACAAGTTTATCCATACAAATATATACAACAATTATATACATATATTTACCTAGTACAATGATCCCATATCCTTAAGAAACTTATATTAAATACAATATACATAAATGTTAGAGTTAATTTATGTTTACACGCTAAGCTAATTAATATTCCAGTTCAAAATGCATATTTTGGATCTAGCCTATATAATCAAAAGATGCAATTAAATAATTTACTATAATTGGATTACATTTAAATTCTTCCTTATCCATTCTCCTTATATATTAAAAAAAAAAAAAAACTAAAACCGATATGTGAATTACTGTAGGTTATGTCTAAAATCACTATGAATTGCCCTATGTTGTTTTTCTTGGAACAACATATTATTTATTTGCCAAGCTTTTATTCCCTGTTTTTTTGCTTCTCTAAGGTAATGCTTTTTAGAAATGATAAAATTATTTCATTTATCATTTTTAATTTGAGCATGTTTCCATTTGTTGTTTCCCCTAATTCATTTTAAATAATATTTGCAATACATGCCCTGTAATTTACACTTCATAGTTCATATATTCATTTGTTAATATTATCTTTGTTGTTTTTATCATTGCTCCTAATTTTTTTTTTCATTAATCTTTTGTAGGATAATGGCTCTACCTATAAAAGAGATTAAAAAATACAACTTCTACCCTTCATTACAAGCTAGGGCCTGTCGTGTTTGGATTGCTAAATTTAATGGCCAGCCAAGAAGTTTTAATTGTGTCTTTGTTGATAATCAGGTAAAATGCATTATGAAAATATAACCACTAATGAATCTTATTTTCTATATATTGAAATGTTTGAATAATACATCTCCACTCGTCTCTAAATATTTTCTTTAGCATGACAATTTACCATTTTTTTTAACTTAATCAAAGACATTCTTTGCTTCCAAGATTCCCCATAAAAAACCAAGTTTCCTTTCTTTTTGATTTGTTACTCTAGACTTTGCTATAGTTAAATTCACTCCAAGACCAAGAATTGCTTATTCAATTCCTTGCAAAAACTTTTTCACTATTGAAATTGTTAAAAAAATATAACATAGCCAATGATCATGTAAAAACAAGGTATTTTTAACAATGAATGCTTTTTGTATAGAAATATTAACAAAATTATGTGCAATAATCATCTTCTTTTAAAAAATCAAAATGTTATAGCTAAGCCAATCCTCTTTCATATATTTCACATCCATATATAATTTATAGTGAACTTCGTTCTATACATGCTTAGAAAACCAGAAAAACCCTTTGCATTGCATTTTCTTTATTATAATCCATAGAAAATTTTATACAAGTTAGACAAGTTTCAGATATTTTATACAGCCAAACCAGTCTTTTGGCTTAATGTTCTAGTGGTGCCAATACCTCGCTTCCAAGGTCAAAAAACCCTTCTTTAAATAATTTACAAAACCTTATTACACATTGCATTGAAAATTCTAAACCTCATTGCATATTGCATTTAAAATTCTAATCCATTTGGTTGTTGACATGGTGAACAATTATTATTTTTTCATTACAATATTAATCTTCTTTTTATATAGGGTGGAGCCATTCAAGGTTTAGCTAAAGCAAGGGATCTCCAAACATTTGCATCAACAATTATCGAAGGAAATCACTATGAAATCGAAAGATTTTATACTTATGAAAACATAGCAGCAAACACAGTTACTGCCCATGATGCTGTAATTGATCTCAAATCTGACACAAAAATTACAGCCATTGAACCTATTCAACCTTATGTTCCTAGATACTACTTCAATTTTATTGACTATGCACATCTTATCACCAAGTCAAAAGGATCCAGAATTCTTACAGGTTTGCCATCTATTTCATTCATTTAGTCTATTATAAAACATTTCTATTATTTAATTCAATTTAACAAGATCACTTAAAAATATTCATTCTTATTTTTTAAGATGTCCTTGGAAGACTAAAAGCATTACAACCACTCGAACAAGTTATGGTTCGTGGACAGATGCTCGAAAATAAAAGAGAATTCATGCTTGAGAACACACAGTAAGTTCAAAAATAAAATGCAATTACTTCACTTTTGTCAAACTTATTGATCAAATTTGTTTTATATTTTCTTTCCAAGTGGTGAGGAGCTTCGCATAACTCTTTGGGGTGATAGTGCCCGAGACTTTGATGAATTTGCTCTTCGCAACCTACCATCTCCAGTCATCATTGCGTTTGCTGGATTTCATGTCACAGAATTTAAAGGTAATTTAAACTTCCATTTAATTTTTTTCTTAAAAAAAATCTTTCAGATTTTTATTGTCATTCTAATCGAACTAATTCCCCTTTCGTTTGATTAAAAAATACTTTTTTATTCACAAGGAAAACCAAATCTTAAAGGTACAGCTGCCTCTCTTTGGTACTTCAATCCAGACATACCAGAATGCTCAACATATACACAGTTGTAAGTTATCCCAACATCAACCATCTCTCTTATGCTTTACCATTCTCAAATTTTTTCTAACTAATGATTTTTTCACCATCTTTTTGAATCAATTGTGCATTCAGCTTTGCACAAGTACCTATTGAAATCCAACAAATCCCCTCATCCCCGAATGCTATTTTATCGATAGAGAAACAAATCAAAGAAAATCGAAGAACAATACGTGAGATTCTTTGCATGAATCCTTATGAGCACAAGGTTATTTTTTTTCACCTCTCTATTATTAACTTTCATAACGTGCTTCAGCTTCTTCATATAATTAGTTTTTCAATTTTATTTAACCACACCCGTGTAACATATATTTCCTTTATGTTATAGCATCTGAGATTCACCTGTGAAGCTTTGATTGTTGACTTTGATTTTCCCAATGGTTGGTGGTATCCAAGCTGTCCAAAATGCAACAAAAAACTTAGTGGGGGTGAAAACAATTACACATGCATGGATCATAATGCTATCACCTCTCTTCCAGTTCCATGGTAACTTATTTAATTTCTCAACTACGATAATATTAAGCTGTCAAATAAAAAAAAGGCAAACAATTCATGTTCCTCAGATACATATCATAAACTCCTTATTAATGAACATGTCATCAATTTTATATCACAGGTTTCGCTTAGAATGCATTGTTACTGATGGAGAAGATGTCGCAAATTTTCTTCTATTTGGGAAAATTGCTGAGAACTTTTTTGGATCATCAGCCCACCATTATGTCTATGATAAAAAATTTATTGATCCCTTAGTTATTCCACCTGCAATGGCAGCAAAGTTAAACAAAAGCATGATTTTTCAGCTTCGTTTTCGTGATTTTAGATCCACCACCAACAGATGTGAGATTATCATTACTAATATCTTTGATGACACCACAAATAAGAACATCCATCCTTTAGAGACACCACCTACAGAAGCTAAATCATCTACTAGATCTAAGACATCTACTCCATTAAGCTCTAAAAAACAGGTTCCTATAGGTCCATGTACTTCACAAAATATTGTGGCACAATTCAGGATTGCTCCTAATTCCTTGGAGACACCATCCCAGAACATATCACCAAACAAGGAAACAAGCCTGAACTGTGAAGCACGACGTGCACTTGATTTTGAAGCTATAGTACAACAAATTAGGCAGGTTTACCTTTCCTCACACATTTCCTTTACAATTTTTTTTGTCCTTGACACATGCTAAATTAGATGGTTCTTAACCTAATGTTTTTTTTTGTCATGCATCTCTTTAACTCCTTGATTAAAATAGTCATGAAGATGAGTGTGGCAATGCAATTGAAGCTCAAGGAAACCTGGGAAACATAGATACATCTGATACATTTAATCACTTATTTCTACCTCTAAAAAAACAACGAAAAGCATCCTCATCATCCTTAAAGGTTTGATTTTAAACCTCACATTCTTTCATTGCTTCTTATTATTATTTGTGATGCTATGCCTGCAACTTTTTACTCTTTTTTACATTACAAATCATTATCTAAGGTGTCCAACGTGCCTTCCATGTGTTATTTATTTTTTGATTCTATTTGTCTTTTATTTTTTTACAATTAACTCTTTGTATTCACTTCAAAACCTATAATAGATGTGCTCTTCTTTTCTTTACATGCTAATTTTTATATCAATATTAATAATTTTCTTTAAAAGCAATGAATTCGTTAAAGATATATGTATATTAACAAGAATATGATATATATATATAAAAAAAAACATAATTATTATGTGCACGCAATATATAGTCAAATAAAGAAGAAACAATTGCAATTATATACGTGCATATGTTACTTAAATTTAAAGGCATGAAAAATGTAGTGAGAATTGCAACATATATGATTGTTTCCTTGGTGGACGCCATAAGACTTGAAATCAATAGGACTTTAAAGAAAGTTTTATAATGGCTAGATAAACTGTACATACAATAAGGTGAAAAAAATAAGCATGCTAAATTTTTATTTTCTTGCCTCATCCACACATTTAACTTCATCTACTTCACAAATGCGGACAAAATTTTCAAATTTTTGTGGAGGCTATTTAACATGTCAAAAAAAAAAACATTATGTAAAGCATCAAATTATAGCGAAATGTTTTTCTTTTATTGTACAAATTATTTTTCCATGTTATTGTATGTTACGCATGCCTGCAACTTACATCCTTTTTTTTTTGACATAATTTATTTTATTGTTTTTCCATCACAGGAGAACTAGCAAATTTTCTAATAATGACTTGGATTTGGATTTCTACAACAAGAAGATAACTATTACTTCTGTCATTTTGATATAATTTGCAAACAACACTGTTCTTTTAAGTGCCCAACAATCTGGCAGCTTAATTTGCACTTTTACTGTTGTTTATAACTTTATTTATATTATCAAACTTTTTATACTAGACTTGCCTGCAATTCTCTTTATCATTACCTAGCAATCTCTTTTTTTCCCATCGTTGTTATTTTTGTTATAGCAAAAAATATTGCAACTCCATACACAGCAACCTAGAATCGCCCACAGCATAGCGCACACAATCAATCCATCTATTTATCTAGCAATATACTAAAAGCGCCCAGCACCTCGTGGCGCGCCTGGGTTTGCCCAGGTCTGCTGAACATCGCTTGGAGTATGCAAAACCCCCCATACAAGTTTAATAATATTATTAATATGATAAATATTATTATTTGTATTATATTGTTATTATTTTTATTATAGTTAATATAATAATTAATATTTTTTAAAAAATATTATTAATCTTGAAAAACAACCATTTGATTTGAAAGATAAAATTATAAATTATTGTTATTATTATTATTATTATTATTATTAGATTTGAAATAAAATATTATTTATCCTTCAAATTAAATATATTATTTAATAATATATTATTTCAAATCTATTTTATTATTATTATGGTTTTTCTTTAGTAGTAATAATATTTTATTTCAAATCTATTAATGATAATAATAATAATTATTATAATAATAATAATTATTATTATTATTAAATTTGAAATAAAATATTATTAATACCAAATAAAAACAATAAATTTAATTTGAAGAATAAAATTATTATTGTTATTGTTATCATCATCATCATTAATAAATTTTAAAAAAATATTATTACGCAACCTTGAATTTGACAAACTACCAAGTCCAAGTATCTTGGACTTAATTGCATGCCAAGTCAATGTATAATGGGTTTAACAAGTGTGCTAGATCCACAATATTTTAGACTTCGGTGCCTACCAAGTCTAGCTGGACTTGGTCGCCTGCCAAGTCCAAGAGCCCTTTAAACTTGACCAACAGTCAAGTGCAGGTGCTGTGGACTTGGAATCCAAGTGCACTTGGACTTGGAGTTCAAGTTTAGTGAGTTCAACATGAGTGTTGAACCTATGCTACCTTAGACTTGGTTGCCTGCCAAGTCTAGATACCCTAAATTTGGTTGCTTGTCAAGTTTAGGTACAATAGACTTGGAGTCCAAGTGTAGTGGATCCGGCAAGCGTGCTGGATCCACCTTGCCTTGGATTTGGCCCCTCCAAAGTCAAAGTTCTTAGTCTAGGTGCTTGCTAAGTCCAAGTGTAACTTGGACATGGACACCCACCAAGTCTAGTTATATTGGACTTGACCGCTGCCAAGTCTAAAAGTAGTGGTTCCGGCATTGCAGTCAGACTCAACGCTCCTGGATCTTAGATTTGTTTGATATTTTTATGAGAATAAAAGGTGGGCTTGCGGCGTAGCGGGAGCCACCTAACTAGTATATTGAATAATGTTGATATCAATAAATTATATTGAAATTGTTGGTCTCCTAATTCTAGAAGCGACAAGTTAAATCTTGAATAATGTTGATATCAATAAACTATATTGATATCATTAGTCTCCCGATTCCAGGAGCGATAAGTCAAATCTGGAATAATGTCGATATGGATAAACTATATTGATATCATTAGTCTTCCAATTTCAGGAACGACTAATAAAATCTCTATTAATGTTAATATCAATAAACTCTATTGATATCATTAGTCTTCAAATCCCAAGAATGACTAACCAAATCTCAATTAATGTCGATATCAATAAACTTTATTGATATCATTAGTCTTCCAATCCCAAGAATGACTAACCAAATCTCAATTAATGTCGATATCAATAAACTCTATTAATATCATTAGTCTTCCAATTCCAAGAATGACTAATCAACTCTCAATTAATGTTGATATCAATAAACTCTATTGATATCATTAGTCTCCTAATTCTGGGAATGACTAATCAAGTTTAGAAAGTGTCGATATTAATAAATTATATTGATATCATTAGTTTTCCAGTTTCAGGAATGACTAATCAAGTTCAGAAAGTACCAATATTAATAAATTATATTGATATCATTAGTCTTTCAATCTTCCAGTCTTCCAGTTTCAGGAACGACTAATCAAGTTTGGATCTCAATCAATTTCTTTTTTTTTTTTTATTTATTTCTTTCATCATCTCCGAATCAAATTTCTATCAATATCAAATACAATTATAATAAATTTTCATATTATAATTAAACAATGCCTTAAATAATTATGCTATAGGTTAGGAACCTACCTATAGCATGTGATGCCCAAACTCCCTCTCCAAATTGTGGCCTGTTTTGTGAGGCCCAAACCCATATGTACAGGATGGGCTAAGACCAAGCCCAACCTGAATTGTGTGGTCAAGTAGATGCCCTACAAACCCTTTTTCTTCTTCTTTCTTTTTTCCTTTTTGTTTTTTGTTTCCTTAAAGTGAGCTAGACCTAGACCAGGCATACCGGCTGAGCTTAAATCCACTCAATATAATTTGGTTATTGGTCCAGCCTAGTGATCAAATTGATAGCCTCCGCCGAACGTGAATTATTTCACATTCTGCATGCTTGTTGTAACAATAAATTAAAGAAGATATGAGAAGGAAAGTTACCTAGGCTGGATAGGGCGTTGCTTGCTGGTAGAGCTTCAGTCGTGGTGTGGTGTAGGTGAGGCTGGTGGCTGAGAAATTGTTGCTATGATAAGAGATGAAGACCTCTAGTGCTAGCCTTAATTTGCTGGAGTTGAAGGCGTTAGTCTGATGTTGAAACCAACTTGCCGATGAGTTAATGAGCTGGTTGAGTCCTTGTTGCCCACGAGAGTTTGGACTGCTAAACAAATGCTGAGGGAATATTGCACTATTATTGCTGTTGTGAGTTAGTGGAGAAGATGAAAACGTGGCTGTGATGATTCTTAATAGGCTCTCTTATCATTTTTTTTGCTGGAACAAGGGAGGTGGTAGTTGTTATTGCAGTGTGTTTTTTTTTGGACAGTGCATTTAATGGCTATGTAAAAGGGTCTCCAGCCAGCTTTTTCATGGGAGAAATGAAGGAGAAAATGAACAGTGGTGCCAAAACGGCACAATTTTGTCCATTTTAATTCATTCCTTCTTTGTTTGTGAGGTAGTTCCTAATCTTTCAATTTTGTTGAATTCAGTTAATTTCTAAAAATTCCTTTCGATTTAGTCCCTAGTCATGTTACTTTCGACCCTCAATTATCAATGCCTTCTATAATATGGCCTTTTGTCTCAAATTTTTTTTAATTTGGTCCTTAATTAAGTCTCAAACTTCTAATTTCCTCAATTCCACCCCCATTTGCAACCTGAATTGGATCCTCAAATTCACATGCTTTTTGCAAAATAATCCTTGGTCTCTAATTTGATTTTCTTGTAATTTTATTCCTGATTTCACCTAAATGAGTTTGGAAAAATTAAATCTGGTTCTTTAAAATTTCAATATTCTCAATTAAGCCCAAATTAAGCTTTCAAACTTATTTTTTCATCAATTAAGCCCCTAATAAAATTAATTTGACCTATTAAAAGCCCATTTAAGTCCTCACACTTAATTAATTCTTTTAGTTTGACCCAAATTAATTCTTAAACTTAATTAGGTCTGTGATTAAAAATTAATTTTTATACAAATTCATCCGATAATCATTTAAATCTTTATTTTTACATTGTCTTTCAATGTTGGGTATAATTGGATTCCTGATGTTGTCCAAAATCTCAGTTTGGTTTCTCAATGTGTTTAAAACTCTTATCAGTTTATTCTTACTAAGTTGTTAGTCTTTCATTTTTTTCATTTTTTTAATTTTAAAATAAAAAAAATATTGGGGGAAACCCAAAATTGGGTTATGAAATATAGGTGAGTTCTAATTTGAATGAAAGTTCAAGTGAGTATCAGTGGACATAAGCCATACTTGTCACCAAAATCTCTTTATCTAATCCTAAAAAGGGATGAGGTTGGGTCCATAGATTTTATTGATTTTTGTGAAGTGTGTGAAACTTTAAAAAATAAAATTCATGCACATTTAAACCAACATATTAAAATTAATGGATAAATAAAATTAACATATAAAATTAAATAACATAAATGAAATAAAAATAAATGCTCAATAATAAATGCCAATAAAGACATTAAAAGAGAAAACACATGTACATATGCTTGACCTTAGTCCTTAATGAAGTCATCATATTGTTACACTTAGCACAATGTTTGAACTTTTAAAATATAAGGGAAATTGGAAAAGAAAAGGAAAAAAAATAAGAGTTGCTACCTAGTAATTAAAGGAAACTAAGAGTTCTAAAATAAACATTGATTTTAGAGATTCATAGAAGGGGTTAATTATATTTAAGGAAAGATAAACATTCCTTTATCATATCCTTTCAAACAAAATGTTACCTTTACTATCTGTTTTCTCTTAAATTACATGCATTTAACTGTTTAAATTATTTTTTGATCTTATTTACAATTTATTTCTAATGTCTTTTGTGAAAAGTTCAACATCCATTTCTAAAAATATAAGACTCGTCGATTAGATCATTTATAAAAAAAATGATGTTCGTACCTAAATACAAAAGACTCGTTGATTATGCTATTCATAATATTAGATGTTTATCCATAAAAATAGAAGACTTTTCAATTAGGCCATTCAAAATTTTTTTTTGATGCTTATCCCTGAAAGTGGAAGACTTGTCGATTAGGCCATTTAAAAAATTTGATGTCCACCCTTAAGAATTAGAGACTTGTCAATTAGGCCATTCATAAAATATCTGACGTTCCTTCCTAAAATAGAAGACTTGTTGATTAGACCATTAATGAAATTTGACGTTCATTCTTAAAAATAAATGACTTATCAATTAAACCATCATCAAAGAATTTGATGTATCCCTAAGAATAAAAAATTCGTCGATTAGACCATTCATAAAAAAATGATGTTTGTCTCTAAAAATAAGAGACTTGTAGACATAATTTTTATTCTTGTTTGAGAAATAAATATTTACACATTCATGCATACACAAACAAAATAAAAGCACAATTTTATGAAAAATGAGGTTGTAGAGCTTAATAGTCTTCATTGAACCTTGTAGATAGGGCTTAATATTACTCTCATCTTCTTTTTTAGCGATGACAAACAATGTTATAGAGCTTTTCTTCATCAAAATGCTCATGCTAAAATGGTCTATGAGAAACATATATGGATAATCAAAACTAAGGATAAAATTAGGGTTTAAGTTACGATATCAGGTTTGGGCCATCTCCTAGAAGTTTTTCGGCATAATTTTACATATAACATCAATGTTTTACAATATTAGCTAAGCTAATATGAAAATTTTGCAAGTTTTATCTAAGGTTAGTCAAACTATTATAACTATCTATGTTCATTTGAATGAAGATGAAGTCCTTTTGAAAATGAGTATTTTGATAGTGAATAGACCTTTACCTGATATTGGTCATTTAATTATACCTTTTAGGTTCATACCACTACAAATCTAACTTTCACACAAGCCCACTTTCTATTAGAACTACTCAATAAAGCCTTTGATGAATTTGGGCTTGTTTGGAAGTGTGGTTGCGATCGTTTTTCAAAGTGTTTTTCATATTGAAATGCATCAAAATATTTTTTTTTTATTTTTAAAAAATTATTTTTAAGATTAGCGCATTAAAACGATTCAAAGTATACAAAAAAATTAATATTAAAAAAAATATTTTTTTTTAAAAAATACAGATTGACACGTGTTTTCCAACAGGCATGAAGAATGATGGTGGCTTATCTTATGGTTTTGGCTGCATGCTATTTTATCCTCAACCTTTTCTATGTTGCATCTTGAATATCTACTTAGAGAATATTGCCCCTCATAGCAACACTAGCTATTTTTACAGGGGCTCTGAGAATAACAACACCCTCTCCAAGTTTTTGCGATGTTATTTTGCCCTTACTTTTCCTTGAAAAGTAGTTGTCTACAGACGTTAAAAGGTAGATGTGGTGGTGCTAACTGTCGCACGTGTGCGGCGGCGCGGCGATCGTCCACCCTCAAGGAAAAAAAATCGGAATATTTATTCCCGATAAAAAAAACGGAGAGACAAGGAATTTTTGTCTCTACAAGTGAAAATATGGACTGGGAGTCGCCACCTAGTATTCTGGTTACTAGGAACCTTAACTGGTCTTTAGAGATCGGGTACGGAGACTGGTTGCGTAAATGGAAGGTATTAGCACCCCAACTACGCCCTACCTAAGATAGGCTGCATTGTTTTAATGTCTGATAAAAAAATAAGATCGTGTTGTGGTTTATTATTGTTCGGAATACGCATTACATGTAATGTCATACCCCAGGTTCTATTGTCCGAAAAAAGAATTAAATATCCAGAATATGCATTACGTGTAATGTCATACCCCGGATACTAAGAGACAAACAAAATAAAATTTTTGTTGTTTTTTGAAATTTTGGCCAATGTTCTCTTGACTTTAATAAACTGGTTATTAAAGCCAAAATGCATGCTAAAATATTGTTTTTTGACATATGAAAAATACGATATGATTTTTTAGATTTGAGACACTTGGCCGTATGCAAAAAAAACATTTTTTTTTATCTTTTTTCAATTTTTTTTTTATTTTTGGAAGTTTTTGCCGAAAACTGGGTATTTTAATACCGGATTTATATTTTTACGATGTAAAAATACTGCCCGATATTAATCAAAATGACATAAAAAACTACGCAGAAAAATTATAAAATGCTGAAACAAATATTTTTGATTTTTTTCTTTTTGAATGGGCCGAGTCAGGCCCAAATACATGTGTGAACAGTACCGTGGGACGAAAATCGGGCATTTTAATACCGAATTTATATTTTTATGATGTAAAATATAGACCGGTATTAAGCAAAAATTGATAAAACAAATGTTCTAAAAAAAATTATAAAAATAAAATAAAATAAAATAAAAATTGAAATGGGTCGGACCCGGCCCATTACTAAATGGGCTGGTTACTGTGCATAAGCACAGTAACCAGCCTCTCAGCAGTTGCAGAACGTGAATTAATTCACGTTCTGCATGAAAACAAAAGAAGGCAGAAGGAGAAGGAGACGGGGCAGTGGGAGGTTACCTGCGGTGCTGCTGGTGGCAGCGGAGGCGATGGTGGCGGAGGCGCAGTGGCCGGCGGGTTTTCTTCTCTTCTTTCTCTCCTCTTCTCTCTTCCTTCTCCCCTCTGCTGTGTTCTCTTTCTCTCTCGTCCTCCCCTCCTCCTTTTCTTCTCTTCCTCCCCTGTTTTTATAGGCAAAAACAGGGGGGGCCAAATGGTGGGGCGGCCACTGTTGGCCGCCCCTCCACTATCCGTCCAATGGATAAAAAGGAGGCAAGTGGGCGTCGAATGGTAGGCGTCTTATTGCGCAAAAATGGGGAAAGAAGTTAGGCGAAAAGGGAGAAGAAAAATCTTCTTCTTCCCCTGCCTCGCGTGTCCAGGGGAAGAAGAAGAGCTATAGTGCTGTCAAAACGGCACCGTTTTGGGCTTTTTTTTTTTTTGCAACAGTGAATGAAACGGCGCCGTTTTGGTCAAAACGCGCCGTTTCATTTAAAAGAAAAAAGGCGCCAAGACGCGTCAGATTCAAATTTCGGCCCTCCATTTGCGCGCGTTTTGCATTTTAGTCCCTGGTCTCGGATTTCTTCAATTTAGTCCCTAATTGGCCATTAAACTTCAATATTTATGCAATTAAGCCCCTGATTTGACCAAATTAAACTTCCAAAAATTATAATTTGACCCCAGAAAATTAATTTCTTCCAATTAAAGCCCAAAATAACTCCAAAATCAATTTTTCTTGCAATTAAAATCTTCATAAATGCAATTAAACCTTCAATAAAATTTAATTGAGTCCATAAACTTCTAATTTTGCATTTTTCTTCCTCAAATTGAATTTTCTTTATCATCGGGGCTTTCATCAGTCAATGATATACTGTCAAAAATTAATTTTTATATTTTTGAACATCCTCAATCAGTTTTTGAGCATTTTTAGAGCGCTCTGGCATTTTTTCACTGTTATATATTTTTTTATAATGTATTTTTTGTATTTTTTAGTTTTTATGTGGGGACCCAAAAATGGGTTACAACACTAACAAAGGCACTATATCTACTGTGGAGATGTAAGGCCTTTAACTACTCATGTGTGCTACTCTTGTGTGGCCACAACAAACATCTTTATTAGCTGAGTTACATTTTAGAGATCCACGAAGCCAGTTAATCTTCGATAAGTCAGATTCAGTTCGTTCAAGAACTGAAAAATACAAGAATCACTCTCACATGTTAAAACTGAAAAATTCAGAATAATATTAATCAAAGCTGCCAAAATTTTGGCTTACATGAGTTTAAATATTTCTTGAAAAGTTAACCCTAATGTACCTCTTATGTAGACTTATATGAGGTCCACTTAAAACTGGCCCAAAACCCTAAACTGAAAAGCCCATAACCTGATTCAAACAAGCCTTGGACCCTAGCTCAAAACAAAGTTTTAATTAAGCCCAAACATTGAAGAAAATAATAAAAATAACTAATCTATCATTAAATACCACCAGCCCTTCTTTCCTTGTGTAGTTAGGATGAATAAGGAATCCTTGTAAGAAAAGGATTCTGAAACATTAATGAATCATTGCCACACTTGTAGATTATATTGCAGCTCATTAAAAATCCTTGTGGAACTAGGAAATTCCTAAAATCAGTTGCCACATCCTTGTAGGAAAAGAATCCTAACCAAATAGGAAGTCCACAAGTCAAATGGAAGTAAATAATAAAATTCATGCATCCTCTGTTGACTAGTATTGCGGTGCCTTCCCGAACTCCGATTGCCCTGAATGTTTAACCCAAGGTAGTAAGACATGTTTGGAGAGTCCACATAAAATATTAGCCCGATCCAACAGTCGGATTGAGAATTATGACTATTGCCGTAAACCTGGACTGTTACGCTTTTTACGCCAAAATCTGAATCTGACATTACCTGGGTCATATAACAGAGATGAACCTATCATTCCCTCCCTCTTCAAGAAGATTCGCCCTCAAATCTTGAATAGGATTAATAGCGACTTCAGTAGCCTCTTGTTTAAGCCTTCGAAATCCCCTCATTGTTAACACATTTCTCCAACAACACTGTATAGAAGTAGTCACTGACAAGAATTTCAAATAAGCACGTCGTACTAACCACTTGCGTACATACTTCTAAATGATAACCACAACGACTCTCCTTCATCTTTTAACCTTTTGGCGTTGTACCTCTTTTTCCCATGAATCTTGAAGATCACAGAATAATCTTCTACACTTGTCAACTTCTCGTTCTAAAACCCCCAAAACATGGCTTAGTTTTTCGCATCATTGATCTACAATACTCCTCTGTTCCCTCTCCCTTGGTGAATACATGACACAGATAGGGAAAAAAAACAACGAGAAGATGACGAAAAGAATAGAGTTTATAACAGGAAGAACATTGATTTAGATTTGAGATTACGAATCTGACTTTTGTTTGGACAAGAACTTATCAAAAAAAAAAAACAAAAAAATGTGAAAGTGATGAAAATGATTCAAACAACAGCCAAATATCAAAATATGATTATAGTATAATGGCAGGAACAAAATCAACAGAAACAAAACAAGTTTTGAAAGATGACACCAAACAGACCTGATACAACAAAACAAGACCCAATTTAGGAACCTAAAGAAACCGATATCCAACTGACCTTGAAATTAATATATAGTATTCTGATACTAAAAAAACAGCAAATCAAACTTTATAGGGCGTTATATTATGTCTAGGTACCAAAACCCTTTGTATGATCAGTTTGCGGTAGAATTGAACCTCCAATTAAAACCTCCAGAAGCCGATATCAAAATAAGCCCAAATTTAATATGTGGTGCGGTATAATACGTAATACACAGAATATGAAGTTTCAATTGATTCTAAGGTTTGCTTATGGTTCTCTAAGAGTAGTGTTTTTGCGGCAGAATTGAACCTCGAATTAAAATCTCAAGCAAACAATATCAGAATAAAACCAAATTTGATATATGATGCGATCACACCCCCAATAGACAGAACATGAACTTTCAATTGATTCCAAGGTGGTTTTCTTATGGTTCACTAAGAGTATGGTTTTTGTGGCAGAATTGAACCTCGAATTAAAACCTCCAGCAAACGACATCAGAATAAGCCCAAATTTGAAATATGATGCGATCTCACTCCTAATAGATTGAATATAAAGTTTCAATTGATTTTAAGGTGTTTTTCTTATGGTTCACCAAGAGTTGTGTTTTTGCAGTACAAATTTAATGACCCTTCAAATTTCAACTAACCCCCCCTCTCGCTCTTGCTTCTTCTTCTTGTTTTTTTTTTTTTAACATACTTGTATGATTAGAGATAGTAACAAGATGAAATATAACCTCTTTTTTTTTTTTGCTTAGATGACACAGACACGAAGAACAAGAAGATGGACGCAAACACTGAAAAACTTAGAGGAACACTAAAAAAATAAGAAACAACAAAAGGATATGACCTCGTTTCGGAGCCTAGCTCTGATACCAACTGATGCGAACCTTGTGATCGCGTGGTCACGCAACCCACAATCAAAATTGAGATCTGATCCCGGAAAGCCGAAATAGGTCTGATAGGAGCATGATATAATGGAAACCTATCCCAAGGCACCAATATTATTGGAATGAGTAGAATGACGCCACGAAGCCAGTTAATCTTCGATAAGTCAGATTCAGTTCGTTCAAGAACTGAAGAATGCAAGAATCACTCTCACACATTAAAACTGAAAAATTCAGAATAATATTAATCAAAGCTGCCAAAATTTTAACTTACATGAGTTTAAATATTTCTTGAAAAGTTAACCCTAATGGACCTCTTATGTAGACTTATATGAGGTCCACTCAAAACTGACCCAAAACCCTAAACTGAAAAGCCTATAACCTGATCCAAACAAGTGCTGGACCCTAGCTCAAAAAAAAAGTTTTAATTAAGCCCAAACATTAAAGAAAATAATAAAAATAACTAATCTATCATTAAATATCACCAGCCCTTCTTTCCTTGTGTAGCTAGGATGAATAAGGAATCCTTGTAAGAAAAGGATTCTGAAACATTAATGAATCATTGCCACACTTGTAGATTATATTACAGCTCATTAAAGATCCTTGTGGAACAAGGAAATTCCCAAAACCAGTTGCCACATCCTTGTAGGAAAAGAATCCTAACCAAATAGGAAGTCCACAAGTCAAATGGAAGTAAATAATAAAATTCGTACATCCTCTGTTGACCAATATTGTGGTGCCTTCCCGAACTCCGATTGCCCTGAATGTTTAACCCAAGGTAGTAAGACATGTCTAGAGAGTCCACATAAAATATTAGCCCGATCCAACAGTCAGATTGAGAATTGTGACTGTTATCGTAAACTTGGACTGTTGTTCTTTTTACGCCAAAATCAGAATTTGACCTTACCTGAGTCATATCACAGGGCTGAACCGTATCACTCTGAGAATAACAACACCCTCTCCAAGTTTTTGTGATGTTATTTTGCCCTTACTTCTCCTCGAAAAGGAGTTGTCTACATATGTTAAAAGGTAGATGTGGTGGTGCTAATAAAGGCACCATATCTACCGTGGAGATGTAAGGCCTTTAACTACTCATGCGTGCTACTCTTGTGTGGCCACAACAAGCATCTTTATTATCTGAGTTACATTTTAGAGATCTTGGTACATTGGTGGAGAATTAGTAGTTAGAAGGGTTGTGACTCTTCCGAGCCTAGGAATTTATTGGTTGTCAACCATGGAAAGAAACAAAAAAAATGTGGAAATACGAGAATTGAACTAGTTTTTTTTCTTGAAGTTAATTTCTCGTAAACGAAACCATTAATGAGGTTTTTGAAAACCTCCAAAATATTATGATCTTTATAAGGCTATTATGAATTGAAAGGCGTAGGAGGCCAGGCTTGAATAGTTGGAACTCCTACAAAGTAAGTCCTTCTAAAAGATTTGCACCATCTGATTTCTAAGTCAGTTTATGTAGAATATGAGAGCCTTGTGAGGTTGAGCATGTGTATGTTTAGTTGTGGAGTATTTAGGTTTGAGAAAGATGAAGATGGAGTTTTTTTTCCCTCTTGAAGATGATCCTTTACCTTGGATTCTAGGCTATTCATATAACCTTGAACCCACATAGGTGTGTTGTCACCTATAATATTGGAACAAAGGCCTAAGAGTGTGTTCGGCAGTGTGGTAGCGGTTGCTTTTTAAATAGTTTTTCGTGCTGAAATACATGCCAATGATGTTTTTTTATTTTTTAAAAATTATTTTTGACATTAGCACATCAAAACGATCCAAAAAGTACAAACTGCACTCAATTTTAGTAAAAATAAAAAAAATTAAAATTTAATAAAATACAGGTTGAAACGCAAAGCCAAACGATGTCTAAAGTGGCAAGGGGTCACTACAAAAGCAATCCCAGTTTTGACTTGAATAATTGAAAAATAAAATAAAATTCACAACAGGAAAAACCCAATAGACTGAATTCATTCATTTATTACATGAGTGGAAAGAATGGATTAACATGAAATCAATACTCCCTCAAATCAAATCAAATGTAGTTCATTACAAAAGGAAAAATAAAGTAAATGGGAAACGTCCGGCTGGTAAAGACGAAGCAAGAACAGTTTCATTAGCCTGTGATTTGTCTTTATTCAGGCCCACCATGCTTCTTCATCCAGGAAATTCGGTGTCCACTGACATGCATTGAATGGGAATTTGGTGGGATTTGAAAATTTTGAAATGAAAGCGCGGCAACCTGGGGGACTCCACCCCATGAAAACTGGTAGGGGTAGATGGGTTGAGGGATTTATGTATTATTGCTTCTCTTACACTTTTCTCTTTGTCTCCATTTCCTAATCCCTTCTCTCCTCTATCTCTCCCTCTAAAGGCAAAGAAAATAGAGGCCCAGAAAAACCCTTTTCAGTTAGTCAAAGGGATTTGTTAAAATCAAGGCCACATCCATCGCTCCATTCTTATCATCTTTCTTTTGCTTTTTTCTTTTTCTTTTCTTGCAGTCTGTCAGTCCAAGATCTTGAATTCTTCCCACCGAGGTCAGTGAACTGCTATGTCCCTTTTAACGTGCATCTTCTTTTTTTATATACATATATTCTCTGTAAGAGATGCTAGCAACGATACCTTGAATTCATGGATGAACTTACCTGATTTATTGATGTTATTCAAAGCATGATTTCGAGATCATTTACGGTTTCCGATTTCTGTTTTATCTGAATTTTAAAACAGGGATTTGTTTTTTTTATTTTTTTAGAAAAGGTTAAAACCGACAACCCTATAACAACTTCTGGACTGAACTTAGTGGCAAGGCTTTGCCGCATGTTTTCTTGCTGTATTAAGAGTAGTTTTTTGACAACACTGTTTGAGTTTGATGGCCAAGAAACACCTGAAGGGCCTATTTCATTTGTTTTAGAAAGATCAGTACCAGTAGGTGGAGGGTGTGTTTTGCAAATTGTAGTTCAGATACTCTATTTCTTGTTAGCAAGATACAGATCAGCCTGCTTTTGACTTGGTTAGTGTTATGTCCAGCCAGTCTAGGATGAGCTTTGAAAGTGATAAAGCACTGGTTGGAGTGAAAAGTAATGGTAGAGAGAAATGGAAGACCTAATTGTTTGCCCATTTAGTAAAAATGAAAAACAACTTGGAACTTCTTGTTGTAGTTCAATTGATCTTCCACAGCATGTTTGGTTTTTCTTCTTGTTTCCAACTCTGAAAAATAACATAAACCTAATTTACTCTGGAGTTTGAATTATTATTCTTTTAATTAATTTGAAGTTCAATTCTTTTTATGGTCTGATTATATCTTTGTTGTTTTCAATGTTGATTCGCAACGTCTTTTTTCTTCCCAAATGTGACTGTTTTTTTAGCTCTCTCGTGCTACCAATTTAAGTGGCCGATTCAGAACCATCTATCTTATCAACCTTTTTTTAGAACTTGTAAGAGATTCGGCATTTCTGTGAGTACAACTGCATTACATAAATCACAATGGAGCCTTATATTGAAGTGCACTAACCTGTTTCAATTGCTTATGAGCCTATTATGTTCCTTGATCATCCAATATGTTCTTGATTCACACACTAGTTGACTTCCAATACTCATTTGCTTGGATGAAATTGGACAAGGTTTTGTTTTATTTATTGGGATTTTAATGGTAAAGATGTTGATGACAGAGATGGAGCGGAGTGTCAAACAAATGCTGAAACTGATTGAAGAAGATGGTGTATCTCTTGCAAAGAAGGCTGAAATGTGTAGGCAGACCAGGCCAGATTTGATTTCAAAAATTAAGGAATTCAACAGCATGCAACAATCATTGGCTGAGTGCTATGAGTACGTGACAGCTGAATTATCCAATAGCATACCATCAGAGTTCGATGTGCAGGGTGCTGACAATTCTGAATCAGGCCATGGCCATGACCCTTCTTTGCTGACTCCCGATCAGAAGCTGGGTTTTCACAAGGCTAGTAATCGAGCCCCTTCTGTCAGCTCCCATGGTGCTAGCTCTGATCTTTCATTAAAGGAAGGATCTGAATCATTCTCATTTTCATCATCATTATCATCAGATTCTGAATCAGAATCTTTCAATTCTTCTGGGAATGCCTACTATAGCCTCCCAGTGAACACTGATCGTAGTGAATTGCACAAGAAGATTATTGTTATGGGGACTGAGCTCTCAAGTATGGAAGAGAAGCTCCGGATGCATGAAGAAGAGAATAGAGATAGCATGCTGAACGGGGAGGAAAATAGAAATTATGAAGAACTACTGAGTAGAATAAGCGGCTATGAAGAAGAGCTGAGGCTTACAAAGGTAAAACTCCAGCTATCAGAAGATGACGTTACCAGGTTGAAAATCGAGCTTGAGAAGAGTGTGTTTTTTAGAGATCTTTCAGGGACTTTGCAAGCTCAGCTTGAATTGGCACTTAAAGACATCCAGATGAGGGAGGATGATCTTCAAGTGGAAAGAAAAAGGGTATTGGAGCTGCAAAAGAATGTAGCTGAAGGTTCAGATGAATTGCAAGGTCAGCTTAAGGTGGCTGAAGAAGAAATAACAATGCTGAATGCCAAACTCAATACAGAGAGCAGGCGCGTTCTAGACTTGCAGGAGGGGATCACATGCTACAAAAGTGATCTATCTGATCATGATCATGAAATCAAGGCATTAAAAGATGCACAGGAAAATCTCTCTATGGAGAAGGCACACCTGCAATCTGAGATACTTGACCTGTCCGAGAAACAGAACATGTTGGAGGTAAAACTGAGAGAATGGGATCTACAAGGAAAATTCATGGAGGATAAACTGAGGCAATGTGAGGCTGAGAAAAAGCAAATGAAAAATTTGCACGATGCCCAGGAGATTGCTTTGCAAGGGGAGATCAGTCAGTTGAAGGTGGAACTAGTTGACAGAGGTGGGCATGTGGAAGTTCTGAACAAAAACATTGCAAGCCTCAAGTCTAAATACGATATGCTCATGGCTGAGAAAGATGGGATGAGTGCTAAAGTAAACACCCTCATTGCAGATGTGAATTCCCGAGACAATCAAATAAGGCAAATGGAGGGGCATCTGCAACAGTTGCGTACCGAACATGAAAAATTGATTGCTGAGTCTCAAAGTTCACGGAAGCTAGTTGACGAGTTAAGATTGAAAGTGGTGGAGCTGGAGAAGGAGGTGGACGGGCAGAGAGTTGAGCTTTCAGCTGTGGCTGAGGAGAAAAGGGCGGCAATTCGACAACTATGCTTCTCTCTGGAGCATTATAGGAGTGGCTATAAAGAACTTCGTGAAGCATTTCTTGGGCACAAACGGCATTCAGTCATGGCTTCATAATCCTATTACTGGTCCAGTACTGTTTTCATTGCTCAACTGTGTCATGCATTACACCCTTGTGGTCTTGCACTTGTTCATGTAAACTTTATTACCTGTTTTTGAACTCTCGCTTGAAAGCTCTGGACATCATATTTTTGGTATTTTGGCTCATGATTGATCTTATTTTGATGGTTATGGAGAATGCTTAGACAACATTGGATTCGATAATGCGGATTCGATTCTGGACACCATTGGAACTGTGGCAGGACATGAGCAAGTTTCTGCTTGGTTTTTGTTCTGAAAAAAATTGAATCAGATACAGAAAGGTTTCGCTACCACCGAATGTTCGTGATCATAATCAGGATCATGACCATTAAAGGTCTGCAATGGTGCAAACTGTGAAGCAAGGGAAACTGATTTATAATCATTCAAATGCATTTTGATCTCACATTAATCTTTATGCATGCACTTAAAAAAAAAAAGACGTAAAGGTGAAATATATTACGGCTCAATTTTTAATTCATTGGAATAGCGTAATTATGATACTATCCTTAAACCAAAAAAAAAAAAAAATCTTTAAACCAAAAAATAAAAAATAAAATCTTTGAACTAGATGATCTTTTTATCATGGTACAATTATTTCTTAAATTATATGGGGTTAGATTGCTAATTTCATTTTATTTTATATAGTAAAGTTACTAATTTATATCTAGAATAAAATAATATACTACCTCCTACTTAGGGACATTTTTGTATTTTTATCTTTTTAGAATAATATAATTATTTTCATGCCCTTAAAGACAAAACCAACAAAACTCACATATGGGCTTTTTTGTCATTTTATATTGTTTTTATTGTAAATTCCAAGAATACTCAGGGACATTGATGTAAATTATATTTATTAAATATAATTAAAAAACCAAGTTGGTGCGTGTTGAGCATATACAAGCGATGACCCCCACATTGTTCGGGCGGTGCATTGAGGGGTCGTTTGATGACCAAATACAGCTTTTAGTTGTGACTTTTTAAAGGATCCTGACGCCTTCAACTTGATGAGGTAATGTTCCAGATTTATAGTGGTTTGGTCTTGGCAGCCATTTTTTTCTCCCTTCTTTTCTCTCTCCACTTAGATTTTAATGCCAATCTTTTAAAAATTCAAGAACAACCCTTTAATTTGTTGGTTTTTTAGATTTAGTCCATTTTCCTTTTATTATGAGGTTTGTTTTTTTTATTTTGAATAATTTATAGAATTTGATCTTTATTTTTTTTATTATTTCTTTAAAATAAGTTCTTAAATTTATTTTGTTTTACGATTTTACCCTCCTTTGCTTTTCTTCTTATCAAATTTAATCCATTTTTTTATTGCCAATTTTTTATTTTAAGTCATAAATGATTTTAATTTACGATTTTACCCTCCTTTGTTTTTCCCCTATCAAATTTATTTCTTATTATTTTTATTATTATTATTTTTTTGCTTTGACAAGTTTTTAAAATTGATATTTGTAAACTGACTCATAATAAATTTCTTGATTGGATTCGAATTCAGGATTTCAAGGATTATGAATTTTTAAAATTTAATCAGGTTTGAGATATTTTCCCGAGTTTACTTGATTTTTACAAATGTTTTTCAATTTTCTCATTTTTTTTTAACTTTTTTGCGGTTTCTTTTATTAGGTTAACATTCAGTTGATTAATAATAATACAAATAAGCTTAAATATAATTTTTTCTAATCTAGTTTATAATAAACGCAATCGTGTGCTTTTGTTTAAGAAATGCCCTGAAGTGACCAGCGTTTTAGAGTATCCAAGAATCAACTCAGCATTCTTTTCTTTTAGTGCAGTTCCAGATCATTAATTGCCACTCGCAAGAAATGGCAAAAACTTACTGGTGCTGCCCTGTCAGCCATGAAAAATGTTTCTTTTCTTCATACTGGAGTCTCCTCCGCACACTGAAAACTATTACTATAATCGTAGTGGTCCTGCCACCTGCCACCTGCTAGCTGCCACCTGCCGAGCCACCAGTTGCGAGTTGACGTTATGAAACGTTGAGAAGTGAACCTTTCCTTTCGGTTAGCAGAAAATTTCAAGTGAAGCCACAATTCAACGGTATGGCCGCGTCTACACTCACCCACCACCACCACCACCTCGGGCGTAAGAGGTGGTTCTAATTAACCACATCCAGTCGTCCAGATGGGCCTCCACCACCATATGGCGTTGGTTTCTCTTTATTATTATTATACGGTAAAGGTCTATCTATTTCCTGGACAGTAAGGTGCCACCTGGCATGCACTGGCCTTGTGGTTACCCAGTCAACCTTTGGCTTTTCTTCCCATTTCCCCTGTTGCCCGTTGACATGGAAACACCGAGTCACCAGCTCAGTTGCTTGGAATCTTGATGAGGTATTTCCCATCCAATATTGACATCTAGATCTCTGTAATGATAACCCTAAAGTCAATTTTTTTTATTGGGTGCACATCGATGGTTGCTGCTGTAAGAAGATAAAAATGCATTGTTTTTCAATATAGTTAAATTATTATTTATATCCTTTCTAGTGGGAGACGTAGAAAGATTTCTTGATGGAGGGTATTGTTCTTGCCTCTAGCAAGTACTAATAAACAAAACTACAATTATACAATGTTCTTGTTGTTCGTGGCTAACTAATTAATGGCAGCCTCCCATGAAAATTTGAGCAATAACATTGAAAATAACTAATTGGATTTGGCCCTTGACTTCTTGATTGAGATTGCTTGGACTCCACGAAGGTGTTTTTCAAGGGCATAATTATTCTAGAGAGTGTCCAATTTATTTTATTAGCATAAATAATAATGATTTGTTTGATTATAATATCATAATTTTTGTGAAAAAATTGTATTTTGAAAGCTCTATTTATTGATTTAGATTACTTGCTTACTTCATTAAAAAGAATTTTTACAGACATATAAACAATTTATAGGCTAAAATAATATTTCAGGGTTCTATAGATTTAGAATCACGACTAGTTGTTTGACTTGCTTTACCTTTTAGTATTTATTTGTTTTATTTTCTTACTTGCTTTTTTTTTTAATTGATGTGGTGGGGCAATCTTATTGGGTTTTGACTTTGTTTTTGACTTGGGCATGCCCTCTCAATTTTTGATTTTCTTGGGCTCTTTTGTATTCTTGGATTTATCAAAACATTCTATTAACATTTGATCTTCTATTTGCCCTCAGTGTGGGGTGCGATCTTAGTTAGAGTTTTCACGAAGAAAATCTTTTTTAGACTTAAAGGGGACTTATTTGTTTTTGAACGTGAAAGGGATAAAAAAAAAAACTTTCATTATTTCAAACGCAAATAGTTAAGAAAGATAAATTTGGACCTCGTCTACTTATTAATTCAATACTTCTATTTTGGAAATCAATCAATCACATTTCTATCTTTGAATGCCACATGAATTCTAGTATCTTCACCTCGATACTCTTAAATCCAACATTCTCCATTTTGAAAGCCAATTTAGTTCGATATTCTTTTCTAAATACCATAAAAATATTAGTATCCTCTCTATCATACTTTTTTCAATATGGCATTCCCTATTTTCAAAGCCAATCCAATTTGGTATTCTTTCTTGAATACCATAAAAATATCAGTATCTCTTCAAGATACTTTCAAATCCGACATTCCTTATTTTGGCAACCAATCCAATATAATATTCTCTCTTGAAGATGGTTGGAAATAAGATCTTTCTTGCCATTACTAACCTACATTTCTTCAATCAATCAAGATAAATGCAAATGGACTTCAATGTTGACTTCCATCTAGTTTCGATGCTTGATTTTACGAATGTGTTTCCTATTAGGGTTGTTGTTGCTCATAATGAGAAATATCTAGTTGAAGAGTCCAAGTTAGATATCTAAGCCTCTTTCCCCTATTTCCTATTACTTATGTACACAAACCGGTCTTATGAGGTTTATCTATGTAACATTTGTTTTGTTTTATTTTATAAATTCATACTTCATTAAAAAGATAAGATTCAACCCCAAAATATACAAAAACAATAAAGTTTTAAATATGTACAAAAAAGGTAATATGATTGGATTTGCAAGGTTCAAGACTCTCGTTTCCCAATAGTTAACTATGTTATAATTACCATTCTTATCTTCAAATGATAAACACTCGTTCTGAATCAGGATGTTAACCTGATTCTTGAATCATTGACAATGATGAACCTGAAATTTACCAAGCATACAATAATTAGCATCGTAATTTATTATTATTATTATTATTATTATTATTATCAATGATCTTTATATTTTATAAGAAATAATCAAACTTGCAATTCTAACCCAATTAATTGACAATCTATTCAATGATCCATTTTTAGTTCGATGATCATATCTCATTGTCGAATCGTTAAAATTTCTTTTTAAAAATTTTGTTTCTTAACATAACAAATTGACCAGGAATTTATCAAACAAAATTTTCTAATTAAAATTCTACAAGCTTGGTGTTTCCCTCACTATTAATAATTTATAATTTCCACGAATAGATACTCATTAATTCGACACTTCTATTTTGGAAATCAATCAATCATATTTCTATTTTCGAATACCACATGAATTCTAGTATGTTTACCTCGATACTCTTAAATCCAACATCTCCATTTTGAAAGCCAATTAAGTCCGATATTCTTTTTTAAATTCCATAAAAATATTAGTATCCTCTTGATGATACTTTTTCAATCTGGCATTCTCTATTTTCTTTGAATTGTTTGAATTTACTATGGATTTGTGTTTGATTTCATGCAATTTATCATGAAAATATTAATTAGATTTGATATCATGAATTATGTTTAATTTTGATGAATTATGCATTGCGTTAAATTTTGAGAATTGTTTTTGAGTTTGCTATGAATTTTGAAAATTAGAGTTGAGTTAATGCAATTTAGTTAAAACTATATTCAATTGACCATAATCAAATTTGTTTCTTTTTTAAGAGAATATCTCATAACATCTTTATGTTATATTATTATGGTGGGATTATTATTTTTGATGTGAACAATAGTATCATACAATGGAACTACAATTCATAAATGTGATAGGTAAAAATAATTAAAATTTGTGTTTCGAGTGGGAAGTCTGAAGCTACTTGTGATTATAAAATGTGAGGATTTATTGCATTTAATTATTATGGTTATTTACAGGTATTTTTAAATTGGATAAAATTTTGGGCAGAGCTCTTAAATAGAAAAAACTATGTTGAAATTTTGTGAAAATTGGAAATTTTCTTTATAAAATCATTAACTAAATTTAATGTAAGATTAATAAACTAAATAACCATTGAAATTAGATTTGTTATGTTATTCAATGATAAATGCCATAAGAACCTTTCTTGTTAGATTTAGATGCAATATTATTTTGTTGTTGAATTTTCAAGGGATGGATGATACTGGAATTTAACTAATGTTGCAATCCTAAATCATAAAATTTAACTAATATTACGGTGTAGAATCATAACATTTAATAAATATCTTGTTTTTCAATAGCAACTTATATTTGTTACTATTTTTAAATACAATATTAATTATTTGTCACATTTTTACACTATACATCTTTGCTCATTTGTTTTTTTTTTTTGGTGAGTATATTAATTCACCGAATCATTTTAGACAGTATGCTAATAACCTAATATAGTAGCTAATATCTCCCTTTTCTAGCTTACTATTATTTTGTGAGTGGTAAAAAATAAAAAATTTCACTTTGCCCATCACGTGAAGATAAGAGTCAAGTGATCGGTAAAATATCACTTTACCCATCGTGCGAAGATAAGACTTGAGATTGGAGTGATTGGACAAAACAACTGTGGTAGTTTATCTTCTTTTCGATCCATTATTAAATTTATTACACGTGCCCGACCAAAAAGAGATAATAGCATAAATGCCCCTGCTCCATTTTGCCTTGCTGGACTGTACTGTTCTGTCCTTCTTTATTTTTAAAATTCATCTCATCTCATCTTTAGTTATTTTGTTTGATCCGATAATCTGCCGGTATATCTCTTAACACACCACCCTCTAATCATTAATTAAAAAAAAAAAAAACAGTAAAATACGTAAGATTAGTTGATTTTTTTATTTTGTTTATTTAGCTTTTTTTTTAATAAAGGCTTTTATTAAATTACTTTTTATGTATTTAGTTTTTTAGATATTATTGTTATTCATCCATATTTTTTATATTTTTTTATATATATAAACACTATTTTTTAAAATAAAAAAAATATTTATTTTTAGATGATATTTTTTATATATGTAGAGCTACCTATTTTTTTTTTAATGTTTTATATATATGAACTCTATTTTTAAAATAAAAAATATTTAATTTTAGATGATATTTATGATATGTACAACCTTACATATATTTTTTTTCTTTTTCTCTGATCAATTAATTTAAGTATGCACTATAGATTTAACAAATTTACCAACATAAATTTATGTTATCATGAAATTAATGGTATTGATTAACCATAAAACTTTTCTCTTGTTGTAAAACTAGGAACCATGTAGATGATCATCACAATTGTACTTGTTCAACAATAGTCTATTCAACAACTTGACATTAAATATTCATTTATGTATGGTGTCATCGTGAATGGTATATATGTATTTATAAAACAACCACATGGAAGGGCTGATATACATCATCCAAAGCATGTATATAAACTTCAACAAGCTTTATATAGACTTAAACAAGCATGTTGTGCTTGATTTGATCGATTTAGTATTATTTTTCTCAAATATAATTTTTGTTTTGTAGTCTAATTAATTAATTTTTGCTCATTTTCCACTCTGATGATGGTTCACTCATTCTTTTTATTTATGTTGATGATATCTTTCTCATAGGTCCTATTATAACACTTGTTATAATTTTTATTAAATTTCTAAGATGTGAATTTGTAATGAAGGATTTGAGATTGATTCATCATTTCTTTGGCGTTGATATCTCATAAACAGCAAGTGGTCTTCACCTGTCATAGTCCCACCATGCTTTTACCAAACTTAAACATGCCAACATGGTATATTGTAATCCTATGGATACATCTCTTGAAGCAAAGATAAAAACCTCATCACATGACACACCTCTAGAGCTATTTTTTGGGACTTGTTGGTTTCTTACAATATTTTACAATTACACACCTAGACCTTTATGACAATATTAATTTTCTGTCGCAATTCATGCACACTTCAAATACTACACACTTAAAAATGGTGTATCATATTATATGTTACCTTAATTGCACTATCAACACAGGTCTACATTTCTCTTCCCATACTACATTGGATCTTTTTGATTTTTGATCAAATGTAGATTTGAAAAGATATCCCACAACTAGACACTCCACTATTAGATTTCGTGTTTTCCTTGAAAACAATCTTATTTCTTATTGTATAAAAAAACAACATGCAATTTCTCGCTCCAACACTAAAGTTGAGTACCGCTTTATAACCAATACTGTATTTGAGGTGACATGGATGACTTTCATCCTCAAAAACCTTCACATTCCAGTACAATCACCACTAATACTCTACCATGATTATCTTAATGCTTTTCATATGATAGTCAATCTAGTTTTTCGTGCTCGTAGTAAATATATTGAATTGGATTGCTATTTTGTGCAAGAACAAGTTGTTACTGGACAGCTTGTTACCAAACATGTTTCCACTAATAATCAAGTTGTTGACCTTCTCACTAAACCAACGTGAAAAAACATGCTCTTATTTATTTTCAAACCAAACTCTACCTCCATCCTAGACATAGTTTGCAGCAAGGTGTTAACACAACACACTCCAATCATGCCAGCTATTGTGTGAAGCAATAGAGTAATAAGATTCATAGAGTAACAAGGCAAAAGAGTCACAAATATTGTCTATATTAGTGAGAAATGTATTTAGGTGATAAAGGTGTTTCAACAACAATAAATTCTAGCCAAAATGAGAAAATAACAACTATACAGTACAAAAATATTGGATCAAGATCAAGCAAATCATCCTTTGAATACTGTATAGAGACAACTTTAAGTCCTAATTTATTCGAAACAAGATTTTCAAATAAATGGAAAGAATTCTGCCCTACGCTTTCTTATGGAATGATGGTTTACAGCCAATTGTATATAAAAAGAACGTGAGCCTACCTACTACTATTGCTCGAGTGTTGCTCAGGGTTCTCTAACAATAGAATATACATAGAATTTTCCCTCCTGCGATTTCAAAGTCTATTTGTTTCCAGTTTTTTCATGTGATCCCTCCTCCTAAGCAAGCTCCAGCTTTCTTTTTTGCGTTTTTAAAATCTCTTATAACTCTATGACATGCTTTGATTTCGATTTTGTCAGGCTCCTACTTCTTCCCTGTTTGTCAAACGCATTTATTAGTTAATTAATCTCCTCTGTCCTCTCTTCGTTTTGTTTTTTCCTAGCCGGAGGAAACATCACCGGCCCGGACAGAATCTCTCGAAAATATATCTTTGATTTTCTTCATTAGATAAAATATAGATGTCTTGTTCATAGCACAGTACGAAAAGTTTATATGGGCAAAAACCATGCAGAGAGCCTACAAGACCGAATTATTGCCATTAATAATGCCGTGAGTCCTGACCATTTCAGAATCTGTTGCTTTTATCCAATATATTTGCCATTGTCATTATCATTAGTGGCATCCAGATGATATATATAATTAATGGGTGGTGGTGGTTGACATTTTCTATTATTAAATAGCAGATGACAAATTAAAAAAGGAAATAACCCGACCCGGTGGAGAAAACGACAGCTTACCTACAATATCTGTTCCTAATTTTGAATGGAATAAATTGGTTTTTCTAATTATATGTACCAGTAGGACATTAACATTGTATTTGATTTTGTTTTCGATTTAACCATTTAAAATTGGGTTGAATTAAGTTTTATAATTTTATTTATTTATTTTATATGGTGTTATCATAGTTTTATGACCCGGGTTACTGGTTAGATTGTTTAAATTGAGTTTTTTTTTCATCTATTTTTAGTTGAATTTTTTTTTGAATTTATTTTGGTTTGTATTTTATGAGGTTATTCTGATTTTATAACTCGGGTCATGGTTTGGTTAGTTGACTCGGGTTAACTTGCATGCTTTTTTGTTCAATATTGATATGATTTGAAATTGAGTTTTATATTTATATATATATATATATATATATATATATATATATGAGATTATCTCAGTTTTATGACTTATTTTTTATAAGTTAACCTAACTCGACTTATTTTTTAAGTTGGATTTTATTTTCAGGTCCATCATTCAACATTAGGTTATTAAGAACCGGGCTTAATAAAAAAAAATGTTTTTATAAGGTTATCAGAGTCTTACGATCTGAGTAACAAATTTAAAATATTAATCCAAATTAATCAAATATATTATTATTTATATATTTTTTAAAAAATATTATTTTATTTTTTAAAATTAAAATATATTTTTATCTATTGTTAATGTTATCTTTAAATTTATTAAATTAACCGGTTGACATCAAGTTAATCATTATATAATTTAATTTTTTTACATTAAATAAAAAACTGATATAACAGATCTAACATGCAGCATGAAAATAATATAATCAATCACCGATCTGAACAGAATGAAGAAAAAAAAAAACAAATTGTTTTGACATTATTCGATGGCTCGCCTTCCGATGAGAATTTAGATTTCAGCAGCTATTTTAAATTTTTAACCACTACTGCTAGGCTTTCTTTTAGCTTTAAGGTACACGTTGCTCAAACCCTAGCCTACTCTAGTCCTCCGATGAGACCACACATGACACACCACTGTTGAATTTAGACCCATTGGTAGGCTTTTCTAGCTTATTATTTCCTAATCATGACTGAATGATTAAGGTAAAAATAAAAAATAAATCCCATATTCCTCGTGGGCATGCGCCAAACAATCAACAAAAGTATTTGCATGTGGAGTGTATTTTGAAATTAATTACAGGTACAAGAACAAGTTTTTAGAAACTAGCACAGTTTTAATTTATTATTTTTTTTGGGAAAAGTAGCATTATTCAATGGGTTAAGTTGTTAAAAGAAATAAAATTTATTTATTTTTAATATTAAGTTGTGCTGTATAGTTTTTCGAGGTTACATGCAACCTCTGAAGGAAAAATTATGGAGACCCCTCCTTCATATACCAATAGATATATCAACTAGGCACACAAATTCAAACATGGAGCATAGATAAGGAAATATATATATTTTTTGTTAGTTATTTGCTTTTTATTGCTATTGGTAATGGAAAAATAAAATACTTGTTCCATGATAGTATATAAATTAGAATTTGATGTACTGCGTGAAAGGTGTGAATGAATATCATAATATAATTAATTATAATTATGAGATAAACTAAAAAAGATGGTTGTTTTATTGTACACCCTCTCCTAGTTATTATAGAGATAGAAAGAGATAGAAGTATTATGGATTGCCCTCGTATTTACAATGGGATAAAAAATATACATTTTGGTCCCTTAGTTTTAGTTGTTTATGTTTTTATCATAGAACTTTATTTTTTTATTTTTCAGTTCTTTAATGTTGAAAAAGGAGAGAGAAATTACCAAGAAAGAAATAAATATTTTCTAGCTACAAAAAATATTGATCTTAGTATCGATTGGTTCTTCATGGAGGGGGATCTCAATAAAGGTTGTTTGGGCCTTTAATCTTGTTGAAAAATGTAGATCAGAATCCCTAAATCTTGTTTTGATTTGGTTTAATTTTGATTTTTGAGACTAATTAAAGGGTGTTTTAGAGTTGCAAATTCAATTATTGTGGTTTTTAAGATTTTGTTTAGGTGTTCTTACATAAAAACGAGTTGAAATTTGAGTCTAAAATACCTAGACCTTGAATTTTTAGGTCAAAATTTGTTGTAGTAGATGATATGATTATTTGCCTAGATAGATAATAGGTCATATATTTTATCTATTTTTTTTAAAAAAAAACTAGGAGCATCGGCCTAGCCTTCTAGTCCAAGCTCATAGGATTTTTTTTAATAGGTTAGGTGCATCAAATTGGCCTTCCAAACCTAGAAGATCTTGGCTTTTTTAAATGACCAAACATGTGGCTTGACTTTGATTGTTTTAGCCTTTTAACTTTTTATTTTCTTATTTTATTTATTTTTTTATATTTTATATTGAAATTCCCTTTAAATAAATATATTAAATTGATATTTAAAGATCTAGTTATGCCATAATTTTCAAATAAGATTAAATCTTTTTATGATAATACTATCAATTATTTTATTAATAATTATATATAACCCTAATATGTAGATTATTTTTTAAAAATATTACTTATGAATATTCAATGAGAATAAAATATCTATTTTTACTTTCTTATGTAAATTCTTTATATAGTTTTCCCAAATTAATTATTCTTATATTTTTTCATATAATCAAGTTAAAATTATAGAGGCATGAGATCTATAAGGGTTCCTTGCAAGCGTGTTCTATAGAAGGGTTAAAAAGAAGTTAATGGGCTAAAAGCTAGACTATATATTAGTAGTAAGACTCGCTCTAACATGGTAAATTAAGAAGGTGCTAATGAGGTAAGACTCGCACTTAAGGTCTTGGCCTAGTGGTGAAAGGGGCTTGTTCCTTTCCACCTCACCAGGGTTCAAACCTTACCGTGCACGTCTGTCACCCCCGCGGTGCCTTACATGCTCACTGGGTTTGCAGGATGTTCAGTGGGCCGTGGGATTAGTCGTGGTGCGCGCAAGCTGGCCCGGACATCCACGTAAATCAAAAAAAAAAAGGTGCTAATGATCTTTAGTTTTTATCAATGCTAATGAGTAAGAGTCCCTTATAGGCTAGTAGTTTATAATCAAGAGTTCATTCAGATATGTTTGTTTGTCAGCAAGCTAGTGAAGAAAAGAGATGTTAGTCAATTCAGCTTAGATCTTATCTTTTAAGCTTAGGAAAGTGGCATCTTATGCAAGCAAGCTTATTATTATTATTATTATTGAAAGTTGCTTTTTTAAACAATAAGATTATTTAAAAAAAACCATACTCTTATTAAAAAAATATATGTTTTGTCAAATAATAAAATAAATACATGAATAAGGAATAAGAGTTTTGATCAAAGAAATATATTTTCTTTCTCAATTTAAATCATTGTAATTCTTACAAATATTTATTTTAATTATCACAAATTCAATAACAAAAATTAAAAAAAGGAAGCCAAACTAGTGCACATGCAAAGTACTAGCTAGAAAAGAAATTAATAGAGTTTCATGTTCACTATACACCCATCTCTTGCTCACCTAGGGATAAAAGTACTTGGAATTGCACTATACATCCACAAATGCTTTTTGTATTATTAAGGGGTGTGGAAATATATGTTTTGTTCCCTGTAGTTTTTTTACATTATTTTATCTATGTAGTTTTAAGTGTGTATGTTTCAGTCATAAGCCTTTATTTTCCCAACATTTCAGTGTTTGAAAGTTGAGAGATGAGACAAAGTTATTGAAAAAGGGAGAGGATGAAAAATATTTTAGCCAACCATATGCTAACAAAAAAAAGATCGACCTTGGTAACAATAGGTTAGTCTTGGAGATAATAGTTTGATGAAGATTGTTTGATCCTTTAATCATGCAAGAAAAAAAAAAGATCAAAATCCTCAAAGTTTGTTTTAATTTAGTTTAATTTTGATTTTTAAGACTAATTAGATACTGTTTCAGGGTTTGCAATAAAGTTATTATATTTGTGTTTCTATTACTAACACCTTTCTAAATGTGACCCCTGATAGTTTGTTGGGGACCGATTATTTAATAAGGCTTCTATCTTTGATGTTCAAGCATACCTGAAGAATGAACACAATGTAGTACCATAAAATTAAGGTAATTGTATATCTAAACTGAAAGAAAAAAAAAATTAAAAGAAAAGGATACTCACATTTCCCTATAAACTAGATACTTTATCATGCAAACAATATCCTGGTTTTAGCTTTTTAGGTGAGTTTGGACAGGTATGTATGTTAGGGGTGTTCACGGTCCGGTTCGGTTCGGTTTTAATCCAAAAATTCAACCGAACCGAAAAACAGTATTTCTTATTAATATAACCCGAACCGAACTGAGAACCGGTTCAAACCGAACCGGTTTTGTTCGGTTCGGGTCGGTTTTTTAGCATAAAAACTAGAAAAACCAGACTCATCTTCATCACTGAGCTAAATCAAAGGAAAAATCTGACATCAAATATCAATCTAAGCTATTAATCACAGCAACCACTTAGAAATTCAAGAAAAGCAACTAGAAAAAGCAACTAACAATCAAAGTTTTCCACATAGGGGCTGAGAAGGGGAAGAGATAGGCTGGGAAGGGGAAGGGGAAGGGGAAGGGAGGTCCCAAGAGAGCTAATTGACCATCAATTTTCTTGGGTCTTTGGTTTTTCGCCAGCTGTGAATGCCGTATTGGCTTTAGCAAAGCCAACAGCAGCAGTTTGTCCTTTCAAAGCTGTGGAATGTTTGCAGCTTAATTCGGGATCTGGGGATTTTGGTATTTTACTCACTGGCCTTTTTAGGGCACGAATAACCTTTGCATTTACTAACACGCAGGACATGTAATTGGATTTGCAGCAGCCAGTGCGTGCTGTACTTTTGATAGGGTTGCTAGGCTTTCATCTTAATGTGTACAGTGCTTTATGAACCTTGAGCATAGAGCTGAGAGACTAGGGTCCATTGAAGGATAAGAGAACAATGCGCAAGCTCTGTTAGCTGATCCGTGCTCTCTTTCTTCTAGGTTGGTTTCCTGTGATCGGGGGGAAATGGAAGGGAAGGCTTGAGGGGGGGGTGACGGCTGGAAAAGAGAAAAGTGATTTAGGGTTCTAGGAAGGGGAAGGAGAAGGGAAAGGGGAAGGCTGGAGGGGGAGAGGGGGGGTTGGCGGCTAGAAAGGGAGAAAGTGATTTAGGGTTTTGGGAAGGGGAAGGTGAAGGGAAAAAGGGGAAGGCTGGAGGGAGAGGGTGGGTTGACGGCCGTTAAGAGTGTAATTGATTTAGGGTTAGGAATTATTCTTTTTATACTCTTTTTTTAAACCGGTTCGGTTTGGTTCGGTTCAATCGGTTTAAGCTTTTTTAAACCGGAATCGAACCGGACCAGATGGTTTTTTTTTTGTTTTTTAATCGGTTTATTTGGTTTTTTCTATCGGTTCGATTTTTTTGGTTAATTTTTTCTCGGTTTTTTCGGTTTAATCGGTTAGTCGGTTTTTTTGAACACCCCTAATGTATGTAGTAAGAATAACTCTTGTTTCGATCCGAGAGCATTTAACCAAGGTCTTTCTCCTTCACTCACCAATCATTTGACCAATGCAAGTAACCCATTTTCTTTTGCGACTATTAGTGTTACATATATTACATATTCATTGCATAATTATCCACATTTTAAGAAAGATTAAGAAATTTAGGTTTGGGGAATAGTGACTTGTAAAATTAACAATGTCGTTCATTTTAGATGTTCAATTAAACAAGAATAATAAAAAAAATTCACTATCAAAATCATGAATTTGATTTGATTTTTTATTAAAGAAGAATAATTGAGTTTTTTAGGGTCTTACAATCTTTAGGATTGATATTGCACACTCACAAATTTAGGTTTTCTAAAGTTACACAAACACTAAACAACCAATAAACAAATTAATAAATAATTTTTAATAACATAACAATGCATTATCAAAGATTTTTCAAATCCATAATTAAAAAAAAACTTATTTATTGCTTATTTGATTAAGAAACATGTATAATCTTCCACAACCTAGAAGAGACAACCATGTTGATCCATAAAATCATGTGAGAAATTGGTTTATTAAACAAAAAAAAGATTCAATTTAGGAGAAAGGAGATCGATCTTTCATTTTTTTCAATTAAAAAGAGAGTGAGAGAAATAGATGATATGATGTTTATGTCTAATATTGGTTATAGTATATATGGGGTGCTACCAAAATCATGAATTTGATGTTGGTTATGGTAAAAAGATTAAGTGTTTTAATAGTACAAATATTGTTGGTTATGGTTAAAGGGTTGTGTTTTGGGGTATGGCTTGAAATTAGTATTGAGAAAATTATGGTGGTACTTGGGAAAGCATACCAAACACAATTGCAGTTGGGATATTTAGTGGTGTACGATAAGCAGGATCAAGTGAAAAATAAAGTAGATTAGCATCATGAGTCATGTCATTTTAAGTGAACTAAGGGCAAAAAAGCCTCTTATTTTTCATAAACTTTCAGCTAGTAAGAGTGATCAACTATATGATGTAAATTTTGCTTCTTTCTTGTTAACACTTCCTCGGTTAATTTTCTTATTAATTCTCCTAACATAAATACCTTGCTCCCATTAATTCAATTACTAGTATAATATTTATAAAATATATTGATATGTTTCCAAGTATTCATAGAAAGAGTTTTTAAAGGAATTGATGAAAAAGAGACTTAACTTTTTTTCCAAGGAAGCTATATTTGAGCTGTAATTTCTCATCAATTATAGGAATATTTCTTAATTTATACACCAAAAGAGAGTCGCACCACTCAAATTTTCATAGAAGAAATGGATAAAAAACTTTTCATCATTGATTGCTTCAACCATCTTGTAACAATAAATCCTCAAGTGAGTTTAAGGGCATTCAATACTTATATACTTCAAAAATTAAAGCACCGACCCCGTTTGTTTGCTGGAAAGTAGTTTTTTTTTGGAAAGTGAATTCCGAGAAAGTGAATTATTTTCCAATGTTTGGTAATGTAATGAAAAATAAGTTGGAAAACACTTTCCAGTGTTTGGTTATGTCATGGAAAATAAGCAGGAAAATAATTTATTGATGTTTTATTTTTCTTAAGTTTATTAAAATAATGAGGAATAAATCTTATAAATTAAAAAAGTTGAATAAGAATGAAATTGAAAAAAAAATATAATTTCAAAAATTATCTCAAATAAATAAATAATAATGAAAATAATAGAGATCAAATCTAAAAAATAAAATAAAATAAAAGATGAAGAAATTAAAATAATAATAATTAAAATTTCACAAATTATTTCGAATAAAATAAGTAACAATCAAAAGAATGAGGATCAAATTTAATAGATAAAAAATTTTAATAAAAAAATGATAAGGAAAAAGCAAATAACAATTATAAAAATAAGGACCAAAGTTAATATAAAAATTAAATTTTAAGAGATGAAATTAAAAAATAAATATTCAAAATAAAATATATATAGTTATTTTTTACAACTTCCAGAAAGTGTTTTCTGTCCAAATTTTATAGAAAAATACTTTTCTAAAATCCAAACCAAATTTCCTTTGATCAGAAAGTGTTTTCTGTTGACTTACTTTTCTAATGGTAAATAAACACATGAAAGTTTGGAAAGTGATTTCCGGAAAACCACTTTCTGAAAAACAAATATAGCTCAAACCTTTGGAAGGAAAAAAGGAAAGAAAGAAAGAGAGCTCTCATTTATTTATATTGTTTTGGATTCTCTAAAAAAACTAATATGAAAAATAATATTAGGCAAATTATATTGTTTCCTTCTTGATTATGAATTTTTATTTAATTAAGTTTTTATCTTCCAAATTTGCAGGATCTCTTTCAATAATTTGTTAATTTAGATCCATCCTCTAATTTATTTTTTTTTCTTTTTTTCGCATAATTTCTCATTATTATTTTTTAGTCTCTACTCTTCTTATTCCATTTTTGTGTATTTCACTCTCTAATTGTTTTTCTTATATATGTTTTCCTCCTTTTTATTTATATTATCCTTCGCTAGCCGATTGCTTTCATTTACCGTTTTCCGAACAAGTGGGGATGAGAAGACCTAGAAATTTTAACTCGTTTCTGAATAGTCAATTACAAGAGCAGTGCCGGCCGGCAATATATGAGTAAAGAAAAAATATAAAAAATCTCTTCAGATGAGCGAAGAAACTGTCAAACACCCGACAGTTGCACTTTCAAAATCTATTTTAATCGACCAGACGAAAGAGATACAAAAATCCCTGCTGCCCTGTTGAATGACAAATCTCCATTTCCAATGCTTCGCATGTGTGTGTTTATGGTCCATCCGATGGACACAAAGGCTAGTGGAGTCACCGGCATGCTCGAGTATCGGTATATATGCGCATTAACAGTGGTGCTAGCAATGTTCCTTGCTGCGTGGGGCCACCTTCGAAAATCTATAGCCATAGATCATCCTAGGATGGTGAGCAAGTGCTCATGATGATACCCCCTGTCATGTGGGGTCTCCTTGGAAGATTTTGAACCATTGATTACGCTAAGAATTTATACAGGCGAGCATGATATTAATCACCGCGTATTGAAAAAGTAGGGACGGAGCTTACCATATATAAAAATTATTTTTTAGGCTTCCAATAATGATTAGGTAAAAGCAATAAATCATTACCTTCTATGACTACTGGCACTATAAGAGCAGAGAAGTATGTATTCTCACACAAAAGTCTACCAAGGCAGTGATTTGAGTGTTAGGAGAATTTGACAAAAATATTGAGGGTCGACGGCCATGGGAGAGGAAGTAACTAAGATGGGAGAAAATGGCCTCTTATCAGCAAAGCCGCAGCAACCTACACACTTTGTCCTGGTGCATGGAATAAGTGGAGGGAGTTGGTGCTGGTACAAAATCCGGTGTCTCATGGAGAATTCAGGCTATAGGGTCTCCTGTATTGATCTCAAAGGCTCAGGCATCGATCCGGCCGACGCCGATTCTGTTCATTCCTTTGATGATTATAACAAACCTCTAATGGACTTCATGTCTTCCTTGCCTGATAATGAGAAGGTCCTTCAACATATCCTCGTCTTTTGGGTCCATTAACGTGCTGCGCATATCTATATATATGACCGATTTCTTAATATATGATTGCTCTTAATGTTTACAGGTGATACTGGTAGGTCATAGTGCCGGAGGGCTAAGTGTAACACAGGCAACTCACAAGTTTGCAAAGAAGATCCGGTTAGCCGTGTACTTGGCTGCCACCATGCTCAAGCTGGGATTCTGGACAGATCAAGATATACAAGATGTAAAATTATTTCATCCATCCATCTCTCACTTTTCTTTTCGAGTTTCTTTCATATACCTCTGAAGAATTCATAAATGTTGGTGTGTGTGATATGATAATGGCATCAGGTTATTGTCCGTCAGTCCCACACCCCCCATATATGCTATCCAACTGTATTCACAAAGTATCGGTGTGTTATCCACTTGATTTCACCGTGACAAATCTCAATATTATCCATAATTGCCGGTTCTTCCAAATGAAAACAAATTAGCACTAGCTGTCTTATTATACTCCTATTGAGAGAGTAGAAAATCTATAAAAATATTTTGATAATTAAGGTGGGATAGAGTCGTCAATGGTGCACCCCTCGTCATGCTGCATCAGCACCCACCTAACGTTACAAGCTACCTAACTAGCTTGAATTACTTGACATAAGTTCGATGATGCAATGGCAAACTAGCCTCTCTAACAGGAAGTCACAAGTGGTGGGAGTTTTCTCTGGTCATTTAGCTTAGTTTGCATATATATGGAAAGCAAGCACATGGATCGAAAATCAAAGGACATATCACGTTTGTGCTTTTAAAAATCTCTTAAAAGTATCATTTGTGGCCATGCTAAAAGATGTCTGTTCTGAAAAGCGCTTCTCTCCTTTTTCTTTTTCTTTATCTCATTTTCCTTCCCGGGGAGGCAAGGAGCATGGGGGGGTTTAGCCGACAAAAGACGCTGGAAAACTACTTTGCCTTTTTCCAATATCATACAATGAGAACTTCCTTCAATGCCTTGGAGATTTTTGGAGCTAGGGAAGCTACTTTGTTTTAATATAATGGCAACTTTGACACTCGTTCAGTCTAGTACCTCCTAGCTACGAGGAAAATGATTGATTAATTTATGAGCTGATTATCTTATATGCCTTCAAAGTCATGGCCATGTTCCTTGATGTCAAATTGCAGGGAGTACCTGATCTATCCTCGTTTGGGGACGTGTATGAGCTAGGATTTGGGTTGGGACCTGACCAACCTCCAACCAGTGCCATTGTCAAGAAAGAATTTCAACGCAAAATCAGCTACCAACTGAGCCCTCAAGAGGTACTCGTATTTCAGTACCAAACTTGATTATGTTTGGAGCAATCATTCAATATTTCCTGCTTCGATACATTTTCTCCCTATTTTTTACTAGCAATATAGTTTTTCTGTCAAGTTTTGAAGGCACCATATAAAAGGAAGCTACCTTATCTTTCATATTTAACCATGATGACAAGTGGGTTTCTTCAGGATTCAACCTTGGCTGCCATGCTTTTGCGACCAGGACCCATCCTAGCAATAAGTTCTGCAAGATTTAAGGAGGAAAACGATGATATCGACAAGGTGATGCGAGTATACATTAAGACCACGCACGATCATGTTGTCAAACCTCACCAACAAGAAGCAATGATAAAAAGGTGGCCACCATCTGAGGTTTATGCACTGGATAGCGACCACAGCCCGCTCTTCTCCACCCCATTTCTGCTCTTCGGTTTGCTTATCAAGGCAGCAGCTTCTGTTGGATGTCACTAATAAGAGAGTGTGAATATCCTCGTGGATTGAATACACCTATACTCTTCTTCTATTTTCTTGATTGTATCCAATAATTTCCAAGACTCTCAGCTTAGCTAGCAATCATACATGGAAAAAAAAAAAAAAACATGAGCATGATATGAGAGTATATGTTTTCCATTTAGTGGGAAGATTGTGATCCTATTCTAGTGTGCTAGCTCCCCAGAAATTTGCATATATACATTTCAAAGCTGCATTTCTTTTATGAACTTTAAAAGACTTGCACACTCCTTGATCTCCAATTGTTTGGGCTGAATGAACTTATGCATTTTCTTGTTGAGCTCCTATCATCTGCTGCATGAAAGGAACCAGGTGGGGTTGCTGGTGTGTTTCTCCTTAGCCATCAAGATTTAAAGTTCAAGTGAAGATATAATTAAGAAGTGCAAGTTCTCCTAAATATTTTAGTTTTGATATGAACATCGTGTCTTTAACACAACCGAAGAGATAAGATTAATTTCAAATTGGAAAAACTGTCTCCAAAATACACTAAAGTACAATACTTGGTGTGTGAAACAAATAAAATCAAATAAATAACTTTGTATACACAAATATTTTTTCAAAACAATCCTTACGTGAGGACTAGTCCATTGTCCCGCGTATTGAGGCCGGCCGGACCGTTTTTTAAAATACATAAAACAAAATGTCAAGATTTTGAGGATTCTTTTAGAAATCAAGTGATATTATACCCGATAAACTAGACCACTGATAATAATATTATTTAAATTTTAAAAAAGTCAAGATGAAATTAAAAACCTATAAAAAAAATTAAAACCAAGAAACTATAATAGAATATATATCATGAATACCAATTCAAAATAAATCAAATGTTTAAAAGACAATCAAGCATCACATCTGTTTAAAAAAAAAAATTGAGACACCAACATATTTAATGACTTAAAGAAAACAAATTAAAGTTACAAAAAATCTAAAAAATGACTTCAAAAAAATATATTGATATGGTGACATACTTAAACGGCAGGGGTCAACCTACTACACCCGTGATCTAGATCATTAAATCGTAATAATAATGTAGAAATCAAGTTTGAACAAATTAATCACGTAAAAAAATATAGCATGAAGACAAATTAAAAATAAACTAAATGTTTTAAAAAAGAATTCAATCAAACATATTTAAAAAACATATTATGACAATAAAATATTTGATCGACCTGAACTTTGCAGATTAATATGTCAAACCTGCGATCCAGGTCATAAGCTCGACTAAGTTTAATGATTTTTTTATTAAATTTTTTTATTTACCTAAATATAAAATTAAAAAATTAAAAAAAAATAAAGGGCGAAAAAGTAGCCTAATCATGCGTGCTTGGTGGCCTAGTGTGCCTGGTCTTCTACAAAAACGAGCTTAGTTGTATAGGCCTTCCAACCTAGCCCGTGCACCTAGGCTTAGTTTTGTATTTTTTTTATTTTATATTCTTAAAAAAAAAATGAACAATTTGTCGTTTACTGTTTGCAAAATCCAATGACTGAAGGGTTGTCGAAAAATCTAGCCTTTAGTTTTTTCTTTACAAAAATCTATTTTTCAACTCATTTATGACCCAAAACATATAGAAAACACCTAAAATACCTTGATAAACCTATTTATAGCCTCCAACAATCCAAAAAAACAACTCAAAAATCCAAAATCAACCTGAATATGAAAATCTTCTCGTGGGCAAATCTATCTTTCAGGCAAGGAGAAAAAGAAATAACACCTTAGTGAAACTCCCCTCATCAAACGAAACCTATTGACACCCAAATTGACTATTTTATGGTCGAAATATCCATCAATATTGACTTTCTCTCTCTACATTAAAATCTATAAATTAGAGATTGCCAATAAGTGAGGATGGTTGCTCGATTATGATGCCTAATATGACAAACTTTCCTTTATCATCATTAAAGATGGATGATGAAAAGGTTGAAGTTTAGGGCCTATTCATCAAAGTCAATTTAGAGATTGAAGACAAGCCTAGAATAACCTATATAATTGGGAATTTTCCATAACATTATCACAAAAATTTGGTATCATTACTCCATACTTATAAGGATTGTTCCACTTGGGATTATGATATGATGGTTAGGCTAAACAACAGTTTGGTCGAACACCCATTATCAATTAAGCTTGAATTTAAGCTAAATAAGCAATCTTCTAAAAAAATAGATTGAATATTAGAGGATTGATTCATTAGGCCAACTAGATATGTAGAGTGAATTTCTAAACATTAGGCTAATATTAAAAAAGAATAGCAAACTATGTGGTTGTATAAATTTCAGAAATATTAATCTTGCAACTCCAAAATGCCAATAATTGATATATTGATCAATTTAGCTAAAAAAGAAGAAGAGATCTTTAACTTTATGGATGACTATTAAAGCTATAATCATATCTTCATTATAGAAGAAGAGGTCTTAAAGACCACTTTTATATATCTTAATTCTATAGGAATGTATGAATGGGTAGTAATATTATTTGATCTAAAGAGAATTAGTGCTTCTTATTAGAGGGTCATGAATAATATCTTAAATGAAAGTGAATCAATCATAACATAAAGGTCTATGTTGATGATATTATGGTAAAATCAAGACTTAAATCTACCCATATATATGAGTTATGTTCTACATTTAAATGTATATGAATGCACAATCTCAAGATGAATCTATTGAAATATATCTTTAGAATATAGGTAAGGAATTTTTTGGGATTTGTAGTGCATTAACATAGCATAGAGGTAGACAAAAACAAAGCAACAACAATCATGAAAGTAAGATCTTCACATACTAAAAGTAATTGCGGAGCTTTATTGATAAAATTGATTTTCTAAGAAGGGTTATATAAAACATTTTAGAAAAGATTAGGTTATTCATTGAACTCTTGAAAGGAAATAACTTATATAAGCTTCAATGGATTAATAAACATCAAAATACCTTTTTTTTTTTTTTAAAAAAAGTTAAATAGTTTGTCGCACGTCGGAAAATCCATCGCGCGCGGCATCGGCTGGCGATTTATGTCTCGTTGTTTGTATCGCTTGAATTGGTTCGTTAGGAGTCGCCACCTAGTATTTAATTGAGGTTACTAGGAAACCCTGATGGACTAGTCATGGTCAGAGATTCACGGGTAAGGGATTGATTGTGGTTAGGGAAGGTGTTAGCACCCCTAACACACCCTACCTGAGGTAAGCTGCTTCGTTGACTTGATGTGTTAAAGAAGTTTTAAAAATTTTGTCTTTTCATCGGATTTTAGAAATACAACTTCCGTACAAGTTTGTACTTCTACATCGTGATTCAATCAAAATATTAAATCCTTCTTTATTCCTGCAATTTTATCATAAAAATTCACAAACAAAATACACACACCACATTCAAGCTTCGTGGGCTTGATGTAATTTTTAAAATAAAATTTTAGCCCACTTCTAAGGCTTCGATACATCAGTTATTAATTCCTAGAATATACGTAGAAACAGGTTCTTACATTTTCATGGAAAATACAACATGATTTTATCCATCCTTAGAATTTATGCATTAAAATATTAAAAACATTTTTCTTTTTGTCCTTTTTATTTTTTATAATTCAATAACATAAAATAAAAAAGAACACCAACACACACACACTCTTTTTTATTATTATTTTCTTTGCTTTGCTTTTCTTCTTTTACATTCACATGTACACAAAAATACAAATTTAAACCAAATAAACAAATAATTACATTAAAATTACAATAAGATTTACAAAATAGTCCTTAAAACTCCAAAAATTGCAGGGAAGACCTTCTGCACCACCGGAACAGTGCTGGGAGCCGTGGCGGCGCGTGGACCTCACGCGCCGCCGTGATAACGCCGGAGAAGGGCTGGTCTGCCCTGTTTTCTCCTTCTCTTCTCTTCCCTGCCGGCTGGGAGGAACACCACTACCTGCAAAACAGAAAACGCACAACACAGTCGATTTTAGTCTTTTATCTTCTTCTGTTTTGCAGATCTGCTTCTCCCTTATTTCAAGCGGCCGGCGCTATGTCCAAGGAGCTGATGCTGGAGGCTGAAATGAAGGGAGAACGTGTTCGATCGGCGATGGACCAGAAGAAATTTGAAGCGGCCAACAAGAAGGGAGACCCTTCAGGTGCAGGGAAGAAAGCCGAGAGAGGGAAGAACGGTTGGGTTTGTAGGCGCAACTGCTGGGTTCGGCTGATGATCTGTAGATGCTGCTGGAGATCGGTTGAAGAAGGAGCTCGGTGGTAGTGCTGAGGTGTAGGCGCCGCTGGAGATCGGTTGAAGAAGGAGAGGGAAACGGAGTTGCTGTTGAGGTGGCCACAGCTGTTGAGCAAAGAGGCAGAGACGATGTGGTATGGTCCGGTTCTCTTTTGCTGAGGGAAGGCTTGGTCGGCTGGGAAAGTGACGATGTGGTGGCTGGAGAAAATGGGGCTTGTTTGGTCTGAAAGAGAGGGGAGTGTGGGTGCTGAACCGGCTTGGAGAGTGACGATGTGGGAGTAGCGGCAGTGAAGAGAAAAAGAAGATGGTGAAGAGGACGACTAACAAAAAAAATCCAGCAAAGGTGGGGACGGCAGTCCTTTTCTTGTTGGCTAGCTCCTATGGTGTGAGGGAAGACAGATGGCTGGGGGCTTCCTTTGTCAAGGCAAAGGGGGCTGTTTCAGAAGAAGAAAATCAAAATGGAGGGGCCTCCTTGTTTTTTTTTGTCCAGGGAGTGAGCGGCTCTCGAGTTAAGGAGAAGGAAGCTTTTTTTTCAAAGGGAGGGGGCCGCCCACTTGTTCCCTGTAGAAGAAGGGTGGCGGCTGCAGAGAAGGCAAAGTATTTAGGTTTAGGTTTTTTCTTTTGTATTTTGCCCAAAATTACCCCCCTTTACCGAAATAACCCCCCTGTAAAATGAGTTAAAAGCTGCTATTTATAGGCAAAATATTTTTTCGGGCTTCCAAATTGGTCCCTCAATTTTTTCAATCAATTCACTTGGTAAAAATTAAATTTGGTCTCTTAAAATTTCAATCTTTTCAATTAAGTCCAAATTAGACTCCCCAAACTTAATTTTTCACCAATTAAGTCCCCAAATTAATTTGACCCATTTAAAGTATAATTAAGTCCTTGTACTTAATTAAATCCTTCAATTGGACCTAAATTAATTCTTAAACATAATTAAAATGACATAGTTTAACATTATTATATGTTGGCCGCATCAAGACTTAGAAAACCTTTATGTTTATGTTTATGTTTATATATTTTGGCTATATAAGGGCTTATTGACAACATACTAGTATTGGAAATGAACGTAGACATAAACAATTTGGGTATTATATCATTCATGTACTTAAAAAGTTTTAAGAATGACATACTTCAATAAAAAAGCTTTATTTATCCTTATATTTTTCATGTGTTAAGTTATGTTGGAACATATTACTAGTTAATGTATATGTAATCTATAAAATAGATTTGATAAAATACTTGTTGTCTAAACTAGGGGTGTTCAAAAAAACCGATTAATCGAGAAAACCGAAAAAACCGATGAAAAATTAACCGAGAAAACCGAATCGAGATGGAAAACCGATTTTTAAAACCATAAATTCTTGCCGGTTCGGTTCGGTTTTGGTTTGGCAACAAAAACCAGTGAACCGAACCGACTAACCATAAAATAAAAGAACTATAAATACTATTGTCTACACTTTATACTTAACCTAACCCTAGTAATAACACTACACCGAAAAGCCGCCGCCCAGTAGAGACTAGTTTTCGCTTTCTTCCTTTCCCTTTCAATTTTCATCCACTCTGCGTCTCAGCCCCCTGCATCTGTCTCTTCTCCACCCGAACAAAAACCCATACTCGCAACAGAAGGAAAAGGCTCCTCCATTAGTGAAAAGACGACAAGGTAAAGTAACATCTGTTTCAAAATTTTATGCTTCTTTGGCCTTCCTGTCACTACTTCCTCCCTCTGACCTCTGCTTCTCCTTTTCTATCCTCTTGCAGCTAGGGTTTTTGCATCTTTCTTCAGGTTTAACCCCCCCGCTTTCTCTCCTTTCTCTTGTTTTAGTCATGCCTTTGTCGATTTTTGTTTACTGTTGATCTGATCATTTTGGATGTGCATTCTCCCTATATTGCTGTCAGATCTCATCTCTTTTTTCCTTCTCTTTCCATGCTTTACTTAATGTGAGCTGTGGTAGTTGGCTATTGTTTTTCTCTTGAGATAGATGCTTGTGGACCCATCTATGATTGCATTCCTTCTAGTTTGTCTTATATGGTGATCAAGATCTGCATTTCTATTTTAAATCTGGGCAAACATTATTCTCTTTAACTTACAGTTCTAGGGTTAAATTTGTTTTCTTTTCCTTGAAGAAGTTGTTTTGGCATGGCTACATATACTCCGAAGAACATCTTATCAATATGTTTTATCTTGATTGTCAGTGCCTTTTATTTGCCTTGAATTGATAGGCTATTTTATGGGCAAGATTTTGTTGTTGTTTTATGGATAGACTATTTTAATAAAATCATCGAGTTGGTAGAAGCTTGTTCAAATATTTGATGTTGAATAAATCAAGTAAAACCGATCAATTGGTCCATTACAGTGTAATTATATGAACCTAATATGATGCTCAACTTCAGCTTGATTCACCTGAAGGTTTTTTTTCTTACTTATGCATTAATTGGCATAATAGTGGACAATTGGAAAGAATAGTGGGCTTTTTTCTTGCTTTTGGAATTGGAAATAATTGTTGGTCCTTAAATCCTCTTTACAATTCAATGTGTTAGCTACTTAACTTTAACTTTAAGATTCATGCTGTTATTTTGTAATTTCAGATGGATAATCAACATCAAAACCTTCATGTATTATATTGAAAATTCTGAGATGATTGAGTCAGGTAATTTCTTTTACAAATTTAAATGTTGTTATTTTATAATATCATTTATTTACATATGTTTAATCTAACATTTTAATTTATGTTTTTGAAGAATTTGGTGAAAGTTTAAAAATTTTCAATTGATTGTTTGTAAGTTGTATTGATGATGTTAGTGTAATCCTGAAATATAATTGTTTTGGGTAATTAATTTACTTTACCTTGTTGATTCCTTTTAAAATTTTGCTTTGTTACTTTTTTTAATAGTTGAACTCTTATATGTTGCTAATTTGCTAGTGTTTTTTTATAGCATTATCCTTGATGGAACTTTTGGCTTTGGCTGTTGCTGGAAGTTTTGGATGCAGCTGTAGTGTTGGTGCTGGATTTTTTTCTTTCAATTATGCTGGATGTTTATATAATTTATTACTGGTTGTATCTTTTTGCTAATGTAAATTTTTTTAGTGTTTGATCATGCATATTGCATTGATTTGAATTTTCATAACCTATTTCTTTGCATATTAAAGATAGCAAGATAGCAAGATGTGAAGCATTTCAAAAAAATATCAATTTTCTAATTTGATTAAAAAGCTTATACCAAACTAAACCAAATTAGAAAATTTTAAAGAGTTTTGATTAAAAAGCCTATAAATTTTGCCAACAAGAAAATTTAAAAGCCCAATTTAGTGTTAGTCCATTTAAAAAAAATTCAAAAAAACCCATTAATTTGATGATTAGGTTTTCCGGTTTTAAAGCCAAAAAACTGAATTTAACCGAACCGAACCAGTTTGGTTTGAACCGGAATTCGGTTCGGTTTGGTTTGAATTTTAAAAAATTTGAGTTAACAGGTTCGGTTGGTTTTTGTGGTTCAAACCGAACCGAACCGAACCGTGAACAGGCCTAGTCTAAACCTTTTTTAAGATAAAATATTTTTTCTCTAAAGCTTTCTTAAGAGGTTGCACTAGCTAATGAGTATCAGCATTATTTGAATTTGATTTACAATACATGCCATAAATTGTAGTTAAAGGCCAAGTTTTGACTTATTTCTTATTTGATCATCCCTATCTTGATATCGACCACAAGGTAGTACAAAGCATGAATATATTGTTACAAAACCTATTCCATGGCAATTATAGTTTGTTGGATCAAAAATCAAAAGTAAGGCCAATACACAGGTGGTAATAATTTCTTAGTAGGTCATAAGGTGAGCTTATCATTTTGATTTGAATTTCCTTGTACTACTAATGAAAATGAATTTAAGACCTCAATTATAGGTTTAAAAATACTTATAAATTTATAAGTGTAAATGTTGAAAAGATTGGGTTTGATTTGTGAAGGATTATTTGAGATGAAATTGTTTAGATTATTTATCCAAATTAGATAAAGAATTAGTCAAATTTACCTTATAAAATGTAGCATGATTATTTTTGTAATTATGTAGTTTGTTATGATAAATTATAGAGGAAGTTCATATAGAAGATAAATACAAGTTATCTTAATATAATTGTTAAGAAAATATTTTTGTGAAACATAAATAATAGTCTGTTAATAACATAACAAACTAGAAAAAAAGAAAGATAATGTTCATATCCTTATCATATGGATGTGTATATAAAAAGGATAATCTGAAGCATTAGTAAGGCGAGGGCAGCACTTGTAGCACAACAAGTGTGCCCAATAAGTTAATACGTTATAAAGAGTTTTGCAGTGTATACTCTTGACACACGAGCGAAGTGTAAAGAAAATTCTCAAAGAGAATTGTTCATTGAAGAGTTGGAGAACCTATAGACTTTAAGGGAGAGTTCTTATGTTAACTGTTAGCAACTAGATATTCTAGTTATGATAATAATAGTTTGAAGATCTTTATGTTTTGTGGCAAGCTGCTGCAATAGATGATAAAATAGTGTTTGTCTTGATAAGTAAAGTGGTATAGTTACAAAGGATTTGTATTCATAAATACTCCTTTTGTAATCTTATAAACTAAAGAAAGTTGTCTATCATGGGGTTCGGCTTCGTTTGAGGGTTTTTTTTTTCTATTGAAGAATTCTTCAAAAGGTTTTCCCTTTATAACCAAATAACTTATTCATTTAAATTTTTCATACATATATTTATTTGGTTACGAATTAGTGTTTGAAAAGTGTTGGTTGTTCATTTAACATATAGGGACAAAAATGGGACTCTTTAAATGTTATTAGAGCAAGTTCACTTATTCTTGAGTGAGATCTATTTTCCTTGTGGAATATGCAACATTAATTTTACCATCGCAATTCAAAGGTAAGAACTATGTCTATTAGAAGGTAAGGATGAAAGCTTTTCTCAAATCATTAGATAAGAAAGTCTGGCACTCAGTTGCACATGGATAGACCAAGCCTGAAATTCCTTTTAGCGACTGGACCAGAGATGAATCCACTGATGGTAAATGGAATAATAAATGCTTGAATGCCATATTCATGGCAATGTCTTTTGATGAATTTAAAAGAATCTTTATATGTGAGATAACCAAGGAAGCTTAAGATATTATGAAAAGTATTCACGAGGTGACTAAGATGGTGAAAAATTCCAAATTACAAATATTAACGTCAAGATTTAAGGAGATAAGAATGCTAGAAGATGAGTCTTTTAATGAGTTTTATGAAAAACTTAACAATATTGTAAATTTCAGGTTCAATCTAGTAGAAAATGTGGAGAACTCATGAATTATAAGGAAGATTCTAAGATCTCTACTTGAAAGATTTTGCAAAAGTAATAGCCATAGAAGAAAGTGACGATCTAGAAGTTATATGTGTTAAAGAATTGACGGGTTTCTTATAAATTTATGAATCTACCTTGTCTTATTAAAAGAAAGGTAAGTCCATTGCTATTAAATAAGTTAAAAAAGAACATGTTTATTCTTCTAAATGATGATCTTAACAATGAACATATAGCTTTTATAGCTAGAAAATTCAGAAAATTGTGTTTAAGAAAAAGTACAATGGAAAAGATAATAATGGCAAAGATTTTGCCAAAAGAAATGAGTCATAAAATAAAAGTAAAGGTAAAATTGAATCTACGAAAAGAGTTGAGTGTTTTGAATGTTCAGGATATGATCACTTAAGAAATGAATATCCTAATTTCAAAAGAAATAAAGGAAAAGCCCTTAATATTACATTAAATTATGAGTCTGATTTTGAAAATTCTAACTCTTCATCTTATAATAAATTTTCTTTTGTCACTTTTTTCGGTTTTTTATTTGAACCAAATTTTCATTATATTAAGTGGTTCTGAAAAACATCAAACTGATTCCAGTAATTTAAATATTACTTTTGTTATTGTTGATCATGAATTAAGCTTACAGAAAGCTTATTATGACTTATATGAAAAAATTATGGAAGTCAAGAAAAATTGAATTAGAAATTCTTCAACATGCTAACAAATATGGAGAACGAGTAGAACAATTTAGTTGAGGCTTTAATGTTGTTAAAAATAGAGATATCTAGATATATCACTAAGCTTAAAGCCTTGAGAAAGAGATGATAGTGTGCAAACTTTTAAAGAAACAGTTAACAACACTAAAACTTGATGATATGTTAAAAGCTCAAAGGTCAACACTAATCATATAGGTTTAGGATGCATGACGCATGGAAATTCGATCAACAATACATCGGTAGCCTCCTCTTCCAAAGGAATTATCTTTGTAAAAGGTAAACTAAAAGAGATTGCCATGACTAAAAATGAGTCAAACAAAGTCCAAACATGCAAGTTGAAAGGTAAGTTTTTTCCCACTTGTTAGCAATGTGGAATTGTAGGACATGCAAAAATAAACTATTTCAATCCAAGAAATAAAGTTTCTAATAATAGTCTATAGTATAAAATTTACTTAGTATTAAATCGATTGTGTACTATAGAAATAAAAACCTGTAAGTTAGCAAGTTATGAGAAATACAAAAAAGTTTAAAAATTCTACTATAAGAAAAATCAATCGGTAGTAAAGAAAAAGGCAATATGTCTAATAGCACATACAACACTAAAAAAAAATGAATAACAGTTTATGGTGGTTAAATAATGGTTATTCTAGACATATGTTAGGAAATAAAAGACAGTTCAAGAAATTTAAATCCTTGAGTGGAGGATTAGTAAGCTTTAAAGATGGAAGCACATCTACAATAAAAGGTAGGGGAAGTATTGATATTCCTGATTTGCCTACTTTTCATAATATTTTTTTTTTGTAAATAGTCTTAAAGCTAAATTATTAAGCATAAGTTAATTTTATGATGAGAATCATAGTGTGTATTTTTTTTAAAGATGAATCCAACATTTACAATCGTGCTGGTAAATGGATCATAAAAGGTACTAGAACATTAGACACTACTATGAAGTTTCAAACTTAAACCATTTTGGGTTGTCATAAGATTACACTTGAAGACATTGATCTTTAGTATCAACACCTTGATCATACCAACTTTAAAGACTTGTCAAAAATCTCTGTAAAAGAAGCAATATATGGTCTACCAAAACAATAACCAATCAGGAAAATGGTGTGTGGAGCATATCGAGAAAGAAAACAAACCAAGACTCAATACAAGAATATTACTGACATTTTGACTTCAAGAGTTTTTGAGTTATTACATATGGAATGGGTTCAACTTATACTAAGAGTCTAAGTGGAAATAAGTATATCATTCATTATGGATGACTATTTAAGATATACTTAGGCTATTTTGTTAAGAGAAAAGTCCAAGTCTTTTAATCCTGAGAGGAAATTGTTCAGTAGATTGCAAACATAAAACAATCTTTACATCTTTAGAATTCGCAGTGATCATGACAAAGAATTTGAAAAATACAAACTTTTCATGTTTTTGTGATGAATAAGGTATACATCGAGAATTTTCTACTCCTATCACTCCCTAGTAGAATGGTATAGTAAAGAGAAAAAACAAAGTTATACAAGAAATGGCTCGAACTATACTGAATAGTGAGAAAGTTACCCTATACTCTTAAGGAGAAACTGTCAACATTGTTGTACACATTTTAAATCGTTTTAGGGTTAAACCTAGAAAAAAAACTCACTCTTTATGAGTCATGGAACAACAAGAAGCCCATGTTCAAATAAAGTGTTTAGAAGTTCTTAATATATCTTGAGAGACTAAGAAAACTTACATAAGTTTGACAACTTACAAAGTCTATAACCTACAAACTCAAACTATTATAGAATCAATCAATATGGCTGTTGATGACAATCTGAAGGAATTTGTCAAGAAAAATCTCGATAATATCATTGAGATAATTGAATAAACCTTATTAGAACAAGATGAAAAATGTTAGGATAAGAGTTCTTCACATGTTTCTAAACAATCACAAGAAAAAGAAGTTTCCTTATGGATAAAACACAATCATCCCAAGGAGAATATTATTGGAAAATTGGATGAAGGTATGAGGTTAAGAAAAGATGTTATCAATCAAGTCTCATAATGTGTTTTTTATCACAGGTTGAACTTAAGAAGGTTGAAGATGCCCTACAGGATGAAAGTTGGATCAATGTCATGCATGAGAAACTAATCAATTCATAAGAAATGATGTTTGGGAACTGGTTCTATGTCCTAATAGTCACAACATAATTATAACCAAATAGATCTTCAAGAACAAATCAGACAAGCATGGAACAATCATTAGAAACAAATAAAGACTTGTGGCACAAGGATACACTCAAGTCAAAAAAATTGATTTTGATGAAACATTTGCACTAGTAGCTCATTTGAAATCTGTTTGTATAGTGCTTGCATTTGCTTGTCACTTAAATTTCAAATTGTATCAGATGGATGTGAAGAGTGCATTCTTAAATGTAATTCTACAAGAAAAGGTATATGTAAAACAACTCAAAGGTCTCACTAATCATTTATTTTTTGATCATATGTACATGTTAAAGAAAGTCATTTATGGTCTAAAATAATCACCAAGAGCATGGTACGAACAATTAATAAAATATCTACTATAGAAAATAGTTTCAAAAGAGGTCAAACTAATAGGAGGACTCTTTTCATAAGAAAAAAATGGTAAACATGTACGCATTACTCAGATTTATGTTTATGATATTATATTTGGAACGACTTATGATTCATTTTTTTTATGAGTTTGCTAAAAAAAATAAAAATTTAAAATAAATATGATTGATGAATTAAACTTCTCTATTGATATACAAATTAAGCATGGAGAAAATAAAATTTTGGTTTATCAATCTAAAATATGTTAGAGATATGATTAAGAAGTTTGGCATTAAAGGAAAGAGTCATGCTCTTACACCTATGAACACATCTATCAAAATCGGCTCAAATTGTAAAGGTAAGTGTGTTGATTCTACACTTACATACACAGGGAGGATTTGACACGTATATACACATCAAAAATTGTTTTTGTTGTTTCTCATCTTCATACAAATGGCACATAATGTGTAGGGATCTTAAACCTGAAAATATTCTTCTAGAAGCAGATGGACAGGTATGATTTTTGTAAGACCCAAAGTTTTAGCTCAAACCCAAGCCTAAGTCAGCCCAAACCCAACCTAAGTTAACCTAGGTATAAATTTTTTTTTTAAGGGAATTACTTTTCTCTTTTCTAACTTTTATGACCGCCATAACCCTCTCCTTATCAAACCAAGTATTTCAGTTTATGATTTTGAGTTTTTCGGGTTCAAGAAAGGTTGAAGTAGTAAGGAAGTGATTCTCCCTCTCATATTACTTTTGATTATGATTTTTTATGGAAGGATTAAAAAAAAGAGATTAGGGTTTATAAAGATTTGAAGTTGATGTTGTTAAAATTGATTCATGATTATTAGGGGTTTAATGTTAAGTGATTGATTTTGAGTATGTTGTTAGAAATTGATTTTTATAGGTTAAGAAATTCATTTCAACCTTGCTGGAAAATCTGTATAGAATGGTCTTGAGGTTGAAGATAATGAAATTTTATTTTGGTCCTTGATTTATGAAAATTACAATTTAGTCCCTAAACTTTGGAAAAAATACAGAATGGTCCCTGGAGCATAATTAGAGATTCTGCACAGAAATGAGTATGAATTATGGACATAATTTCACTATAGTCATGAATTTATGATATGTTTAGTTTGGTCCTCCAATTCGACGAAAATTATAATTTGGCCCTAAAAATAAGATAAATTCAAGATTAGTCCCTAGCTGTAATATTAGCTTTTGCATATTGGTTTGATGAATAATTGAGGGTTATTTAGTGAATTATTACCAGTTTTATTATTTGTTTTATTATGGATTAGATTTTAGAAAAACAATTAAATTTTGGGTTTTTGAGAAAATTGACTAGTTAGTTCAAAAACATATAGGGTTACGAAATACACCCTTAGCTAAGTGTATTAAATAGGTTAAACATTCTTTCAAGTCATTCTTGAATATGTCTCCTTTGTATTCAGATAATCCTGATATTCTACCGGCGGGACGTTAGTAGGATTTTCTTCGGTGTCTGCTTTTGACTCTGTTTGCTTTCGAGTCAGGTGAGTGGATCATTTTCCATATGCATGAGAAATATTATAAATATTTGATTTGTTAATATGAATTGGATCATGCTTCTTGATAATATATATGTTGATTTATTATCCTTCTTATGATAAAGCATGATCGATTATTAAATCTGAATTCTTGATATGAACCAGTATACATTTTGAATTGACTTCTGAATTAATAGCACCTCATTTGATTGATGTCATGAATTGAGCTTTGAGATATGAATATGTTTGTTGATTATGATTATGAACCTATGGTATGTCAGTCAGAATACCCATGCTAACAAGGTAGTGTTAGTCTTTGTGCACATTGTATCTCAACTCTAGTTGGTTAGGGGAGTCACCAACCTATGTGAACTAATCAACCCACAGTACGGAGCCTCATGCTCATTGTATTTTGATTTTCTGACGAGCTTTACCATATGATTTTCTTGTTATGGCCTATTTGAGAAACCTTCCTTTAAGAACCTAGAGCCATAATTGTATATATATTCTCATTGTTGTATTATGTCGTGTGTATATTGAATATTATCTACTCACTGAGTTGTTAAACTCACCCTCTCATTATTATTCTTTTCAGGTTTATAGCTTGATATATAACGAGTTACTTTTGTTGAACCTTCCGAACCTGTTTTTTTATGTAATTTGTACCTTTTTCTTTATGTCTAGTTAGTGCTCCAAAACTATCAAATTATATTAACTCTTGTATTAAGATAATTATATTATATTATGAAGTTAGTTTTGTTATTAGTGTTGTGTTGAACTCTAATTGAGTTGTTTAAAGGATAAGATTGTATGTAAGTTTGGGTTCGCATAGGTATGAAACCTTGAAAGGGAACCTTGCCTATGTGCTAGTCATGGATCCGGGAATCGGGTCGTGACAAACTTGGTATCAGAGCTTTAGGTTAAAGAAACAATAATATAATTAAATTTCATAATAAGTGGAGCATTAGGATTCGTATAGTTTTGTTTGTTGTTTTTGAAATTTTAAATTATCATCAAGCATGTCTTCTTCCTTGTGATAGATATGCTTTCCAATAATTCTGTGATAATTATCATGTTATTATTCTAGCATGACTTAAGTGCTCTCATGTTTATTTTAGGAAATGCTGAAGAATAGACGAATAGCTGATACTATTAGAGTATATGATCAGGATAATGTTCCTATTGTGCGGTTGAGAATTGTAAGGCAAAGAAGAAGGCACGATGCACCCGTGCCTCAACATGTTGAGGAGGTACCTCTATCAATGGAGGAAGAGCCTTAGGAGATAGAAGAGGAAAATATGGTTGATGAAACGGGTGTGGGGGTAGCTGACCCTGAGCCTGTTACAGAGTTTCAGCAACTTAGCTAGGTTGTGTGGACCTGGATAGAGTTTACTATAGAGAGAGATAGAGATGTACCCTCAACATCCCAAATTGTTCAAGGATTTAATATGCCGTTGAATGATTTCATGAAGTTGGCACCTCTTATTTTTACTAGGATGAATAGTTTAAAGGATCCTCAGATGTTCCTAGATGATATTTGGTGACGATGTGAAGCCTTAGGATGTATAGACCATCAAGCTGTGAGTTTGGCATCGTTTAGGTTGGAAGGAGATGTGGCAATCTCTTGGTTTGAGTTTAGGAAAAGAGCAAGACTAGTAGAGCCTCAGTGGACATGGAAAAAGTTTAGCTCCATGTTTTTAAAAAGGTTTCTCCCTCAGAGCGTCAGGGATGCTCGACTTTATGAGTTTGAGAGGCTATCTCAGGGGAGCATATATGACAGTGGATGAGTATGATCTGAAGTTCTCTCAGCTGTCTAGGTATGCAGAACATCTTCTACCCACTAAGGAGTGGAGGGTGAAGAGGTTCATTAGAGGACTCAAATCCTCTTTGTATAAGGTGATGGTGTCACAGGTGTTTTCATCCTACTCCTCAGATGTTGATAGCGTCAGGTTGATAGAGGCGAGAGAAATAGAGGACATAACTGCTGGCTAGTCTAAGAGGCCTAGAGAAGAGGGTCATTCTTTTAGGCAACAGAGATTAAGTACATGTCAGTCTAGGGGACGAAGTGGCCGTCAGGGCTCCTGGGTTCAAAGGAGGTTTAGACAGAGACCGTCAGTTAGTGGCTCAGGCAATCAGAGTGGCAGTAGTGGTACTTAGAGTTTAGTTCAGACTGCACCTCGTAGTTCATTTGTTTCACCTGGGGATAGTTCTTCATGTCAGCACTATGGAGGAGGTCATACTAGTGCAGAGTGCTACATAAGAACTGGGCTTGTTTTAGTTGTGGCCAGATAGGTCATAAGATCAGACAGTGCCCGAGGAGACAGTTGTCCACTTCGGGGTTATCTATTTCAGTCCAGCATCCTATTCATGCACCATCGACGAGCCAGTCTGTGGCTCATGGGGGTAGAGGTTTTGGTGGTTGTGGTTAGAGAGGTTGAGGTGCAGGTGATAGAGGTCAGATATAGCAGAGTCAAGAGCATGCCAGAGTTTTTCCCTTGACTCAGCAGGATGCTCAAGCATCTAACACAGTTGTTTCATGTATTATTCCTGTTTTCTCTTTTGAAGTAAAAGTTTTGTTTCATACGGGTGCAACTCATTCATTTGTGTCTCCATATTTTGCTATGAGGTTAGATAAACAACCAACCTTGTTAAAATCTCCAATTTTAATTATACTCCTTTAGATGAATTAATATTAGTGAAGTATGTGTATCTGGATTGTGAAATAGAGATTAGAGATAAGATTTTTATGGGAAACTTAAATGTCTCAGATATGGTTGATTTTGATGTGATTTGGGGGATGGATTGGTTGCCAAATCATAGGGCTTCTGTAAATTATTGGGGTAAGAAAATAATGTTTGATCTAGATGAAGAAGTTGGGTTGGTATTTCAAGGAGATAAGATTGGGTCTCCATCAATAATGTTATCGGCTATCTTAAGGAAAATGGCTCAAAAAGGAGTACAATGCTACCTAGCATATATAGTGGATGTAGAGAAAGAAGTTTCTCAATTAGACCAAGTCCCTATAGTTAGGGAGTTTATCGATGTCTTTCCCGATTACTTACCTGGATTGCCTTCGTATAGGGAGATTGAGTTTTGTATTGATTTGGTTCCGGGTACTGAATCAATATCAATGGCACCATATAGAATGGCACCAGCAAAATTGAGTGAGCTAAATGAGCAGTTGCAGGATTTGTCAGAAAAAAAATTTATCTAACCAAGTGTGTCCCTTTGGGTAGCCCCAGTGTTGTTTGTGAAGAAGAAAGATGGGTCATTGAGGTTGTCTATATATTATAGGCAACTAAATCGGGTGAAAGTTTGAAATAGATACCCACTCCTTCGTATAGATGATTTGTTTGATCAGTTACAGGGAGCTCAATTCTTTTCTAAGATTGATCTTCGATCTGGGTATCATCAGTTGAGGATTAATCCGACATAACTTGAAAGTGAGCAATCATTGCTCCAGCTTCACTAAGATCAAATCTGACTCCTTCATCCACTAATTCATGCAGCTCCTTAATCAAAGGTTTTCGTACCTCCTGAATATGAGCTAAGCTCCCTGATGATTTTTTACTCAAAGCATCAACAACTATATTTGCCCTACCCGGGTGGTACTGTATAGTACAATCATAATCCTTCAGTAGTTCCATCCATCTCCTCTGCCTCAGGTTTATGCTAAAAGATGTATTTCAAACTCTTGTGATTTGTAAAGATCTCACAAGTTTCACCATACAAGTAGTGCCTCCAAATCTTCAAAGCAAAAATTACAGCCATCATCTCTAAATCATGTGTAGGATATTTATGTTCATGCTTCTTCAGCTATCGTGAAGCATATGCAATAACCTTGTCATGCTGCATTAGAACACATCCTAACCCCACTCTTGAAGCATCACAATACACTGTGTAACCACCAAAACCTGATGGTACTGCTAGAATAGACGTTGTAGTTAATCTCTTTTTCAACTTTGAGAAACTTTTCTCATAAGCTTCAGACCACTAAAACTTAACATTTTTCTGCGTTAACTTAGTCAATGGTGCAAAAATCCGAGAAAAGTTCTCCACAAACCTCCGATAGTAGCCGACCAAACCTAAGAAACTTCTAATCTTTGTCGCCGAAGTAGGCCTAACCACTGCCTAACTGCTTCAATCTTTTGAGGATCAACCTCAATCCCATTCCTTGACAATACATGCCCAAGAAATGCTACACTCTCCAACCAAAACTCACTCTTTAAGAACTTGCCATACAACTGATGATCTCGTAGAGTTTGAAGCACCATTCTCAAGTATTGCTCATGCTCCTCTCTAGACCTCGAATACACCAAAATATCATCAATAAAAACTATCACAAATCGATCAATAAATTGGCCAAACACTCTATTCATCAAATCCATAAAAATTGCTGGTGCATTCGTCAACCCAAAAGACATCACTAAAAACTCATAATGACCATACCGAGTTCTTAAAGCTGTTTTTGAAATGTCTGCCTAATCCTTAACAACTGATGATACACAGATCGTAGATTAATCTTAGAAAAGAATTGAGCTCCCTGTAACTGATTAAACAAATCATCTATACGAGGGAGTAGGTATCTATTTCGAACTGTCACCCGATTCAATTGCCTATAATCTATACACAACCTCAATGACCCATCTTTCTTCTTCACAAACAACATTGGGGCTCCCCAAAGGGACACACTTGGTCAAATAAACTTTTTATCCAACAAATCCTGCAGCTGCTCATTTAGCTCCCTCAATTCTGCTAGCACCATTCTATATGGTGCCATTGATATTGGTTCGGTACTCGGAACCAAATCAATACAAAACTCAATCTCCCTATACGGAGGCAATCCAGGTAAGTCATCGGGAAAGACATCGATAAACTCCCTAACTATAGGGACTTGGTCTAATTGAGGAACTTCTTTCTCTACATCCACTATATATGCTAGGTAGCACTGTACTCCTTTTCGAGTCATTTTCCTCGAGATAGCCGATAACATAATTGATGGAGACCCAATCTTATCTCCTTGAAATACCAACCCAACTTCTTCATCTAGATCAAACATTATTTTCTTACCCCAACAATTTACAGAAGCCCTATGATTTGGCAACCAATCCATTCCCAAAATCACATCAAAATCAACCATATCTGAGACATTTAAGTCTCCCATAAAGATCTTATCTCCAATCTCTATTTCACAATCCAGATACACATACTTCACTAATATTAATTCATCTAAAGGAGTATAAATTAAAATTGGGGATTTTAACAAGGTTGGTTGTTTATCTAACCTCATAGCAAAATATGGAGACATAAATGAGTTGCACCCGTACCAAACAAAACTTTTACTTCAAAAGAGAAAACAGGAAGAATACATGAAACAACTGTGTTGGATGCCTGAGCATCCTGCTGAGTCAAGGGAAAAACTCTGGCATGCTCTTGAATCTGCTATATCTGACCTCTATCACCTGCACCTCAACCTCTCTAACCACGACCACCAAAACCTCTACCCCTATGAGCCACAGACTGGCTCGTCGATGATGCATGAATAGGATGCTGGACTGAAACAGATAACCCCGAAGTGGACAATTGTCTCCTCGGGCACTATCTGTCTTATGACCTATCTGGCCACAACTAAAACAAGCCCCCGTTCTTCTGTAGCACTCTGCACTAGTATGACCTCCTCCATAGTGCTGACATGAAGAACTATCCCCAGGTGAAACAAATGAACTACGAGATGCAGTCTGAACTAAACTCTAAGTACCACTACTGCCACTCTGACCGCCTGAGCCACTAACTGACGGTCTCTGTCTAAACCTCATTTGAACCCATGAGCCCTGACGGCCACTTCGTCCCCTAGACTGACCTGTACTTAATCTTTGTTGCCTAAAAGACTGACCCTCTTCTCTAGGCCTCTTAGACTAGCCAGCAGTCATGTCCTCTATTTCTCGCGCCTCTATCAACCTGACGTTATCAACAGCTGAGGAGTAGGATGGAAACACCTGTGACACCATCACCTTATACATAGAGGATTTGAGTCCTCTAATGAACCTTTTCACCCTCCACTCCTTAGTGGGTAGAAGATGTTCTGCATACCTAGACAGCTGAGTGAACTTCAGATCATACTCATCCACTGTCATATATGCTCCCCTGAGATAGCCTCTCAAACTCATAAAGTCGAGCATACCTGATGCTCTGAGGGAGAAACCTGTCTAAGAACATGGAGCTAAACTCTTTCCATGTCCACTAAGCCTCTATTGGCCTTGCTCTTTTCCTAGACTCAAACCAAGAGATTGCCATATCTCCTTCCAACCTGAACGATGCCAAACTCACAGCTCAATGGTCTGTACATCCCAAAGCTTCACACCGTCGCCAAATATCATCTAGGAACCTCTGAGAATCCTTTGAACTATCCATCCCAGTAAAAATAGGAGGTGCCAACTTCATGAAATCATTCAATGACACATTAACTCCCTGAACAATGTGGAATGTCGAGGGTACATCTCGATCCCTTCTTCTATCTCTCTCCATAGTAAACCTAGCTAAGTTGCTAAAACTCTGTAACAGGCTCAGGGTCAGCTACCCCCACACCTGTTTCATCAACCATATTTTCCTTTTCTATCTCCTAAGGCTCTTCCTCCACTGATGGAGGTACCTCCTCAACATGTTGAGGCACGGGTGCATCGCGCCTTCTTCTCTGCCTTGCAGTTCTCAACCGCACAATAGGAACATTATCCTGATCATCATTTGCTCTAATAGTATCAACTATCCGTCTATTCCTCGACATTTCCTAAAATAAAAGTGAGAGCACTTAAGTCATGCTAGAACAATAACATGATAATTATCATAGAATTATAGGAAAACATATCTATCACAAGGAAGAAGACATGCTTGATGAGAATTCAAATTTTTAAAAACAACAAACAAGACGGTACGAATCCTAATGCTCCACATATTATAAAATTAACTATATTATTGTTTCTTTAACCTAAAGCTCTGATACCAAGTTTGTCATAACCCGAATCCCGGATCCATGTTCGGCACATAGACAAGGTTCCCCTCCAAGGTTCTATACATATGCGAACCTAAACTTACATACAAACTTATCTCTCAAAACTCAATCAGAGTTCAACGCAGCACTAATAACAAAACTAACTTCATAATATATTGTAATTGTCTTAATACAAGAGTTAATATAATTCATAGTTTTGGAGCACTAACTTGACATAAAAGGGAGGTACAAATTACAACCAAAAAGCAAGTTCAGAAGGTTCAACAAAAGTAATTTGCTATCAAGCTATAAGCCTGAAAAGAATAATAATGAGAAGGTGAGTTCAACAACTTAGTGAATAGATAATATTCAATATACACACACGAGGTAATATAACAATGAGAATATATATACAATTATGGCTCTAGGTTCTTATAAGAAGGTTTCTCAAATAGACCATAACAAGAAGATCATATGGTAAAGCTTGTCAGAAAAATCAAAATGCAATGAGCATGAGGCTCCTTACTGTGGGATGATCAGTCCACACAGGTTGGTGACTCCCCCAACCAACTAGGGTTCAGATACGATGTGCACAAAGACTAACATTACCCTATTAACATGGGTATTCTGACTGATATACCATAGGTTCATAATCATAATCAAACAAACATATTCATATCTCAAAGCTCAACTCATGACATCAATCAAATGAGAAGCTATCAATTCAAAAGTCAATTCAAAATATATACTGGTTCATATCAAGATTCATATTCAATAATTGATTATGCTTTATCATAACAAGGATAATAATCAACATATATATATTATCAAGAAGCATGATCCAATTCATATTAACAAATCAAATATTTATAATATTTCTCATGCATATAAAAAATTATCCACTCACCTGACTCGAAAGCAAACTACACTCAAAAGCTGATACCGAAGGAAATCCTACTAACGTCCCACCGATAGAATATCAGGATTATCTTAATACAAAGGAGACATATTCAAGAATGACTTGAAAGAACATTTAACCTATTTAATACACTTAACTAAGGGTGTATTCCGTAACCCTATATGCTTTGAACTAACTAATCAATTTTCTCAAAACCCAAAATTTAACAGTTTTCCCGAAATCCAAAGGAGACATATTCAAGAACGACTTGAAAGAACATTTAACCTATTTAATACACTTAACTAAGGGTGTATTTCGTAACCCTATATGTTTTGAACTAACTAATCAATTTTCTCAAAACCCAAAATTTAACAGTTTTCCCGAAATCCAATCCATAATAAAACAATATATAAAATTGGTAATAATTCACTAAATAACCCTTAATTATTCATCAAACCAATCTGCAAAAGCTAATATTACAGCTAGGGACTAATATGAAATTTATCATATTTTTTTGGCCAAATTGTAACTTTCATCTAATTGGAGGACCAAACTAAACATATCATAAATTCATGACTATAGTGTAATTATATCCATAATTCATCCTCATTTCTGTCCAGAACCTCTAATTATGCTCCAGGGACCATTCTGGAATGGTTTCAAATTTTTTAGGGTCAAATTGTATTTTTTGTCGAATGGAGGACCAAACTAAAATTTATCATAAATCCATGAATATACTGAAATTATGACCATAATTAATCCTCAATTCTGTCCAGAATATCTCATTATGCTACAGGGACCATTCTGGAATTTTACCAAATTTTTAGGGTCAAATGGTAATTTTGTCAAATTAGAGGACCAAATTGAAAGTGTTAAAATTACATAACTATACAGTAATTCTACCCATAATTCATATTTTATTCTGTTCAGAATCTCGGAATATGCTCCAGGGACCAATTTGTATTTTTCCAAAGTTGGGGACTAAACTGTAAGTTTTGCAAATTAAGGGACCAAATTGAATTTTCGTCATCTTCAACCTCAAACCCAGAATTTTCACAGATTACCTACTGTTACCCCCTGATTTCTAATACAAATTCACCATTCAAATAAAATCATAATTCAAAATCATCATTTTTATTTACAATCTCTCAAATTCAACTTAACAATTCATTACCCACAATAATCAACCATGTAACATTCAAATTAATCCATCAATAAATCCTAAACACAATTCTCAAAACCCTAACATTCATCAAAACCAAAATTTAAACTTCAATAACATATTTATATATTTAACAACCTAAATCTTACCTTTAAACTTATTTCTTCCAACTCCTTTTTCTTTTCCCTTATTTTCCCCTTTTTTTCTCTTCTTCTTCTTCTCCCTCCCTTCTCTCTTGCCGGTTCTTTCTCAAAATTTTCATCTCTTTTTTTTTTCGATTTATATTTATTAAGTTTGTTGAATTACTACAATACCGTTCATTCATTTATTTCTACATCTAAGTTTTCAAGGGCTTCCTAGCCTTTTTCTATTCCTTTAATTCAAAACAAAATCTGCTTCAGGCTGAGTTGATCGCACATTGACTTTACTAAATGGCTGAGATGGGAAAGCACTCAAGAATGCCTTGGAGACAATTGTGGATACAGCTCCTGCGAACAGAATTCCTACTCCTTGCATTGCAAAGACACCTGCAATGAATGCTCCACGAGTTTTTTGAATGGCATATTCAGACATAATCACAGGTGAGAGCGGATAGTCTCCTCCAATCCCAAAACCAAGCCAGAACCGGAAGAAGCAGAGACTAATAGGTGTCTTTATTTATAAAAAGAAACCCGTCATTACCAAGACATCAGGATGAAGAAAGAGAGATAGACACTCTTTGCCTTGGCTGTTAGTCTTAAGATTCTTTATTCCCAGGACACATCTCAACTTCGCAATCATTTCCTGATTGTCTGTTACTGTATCGGGTATCAGTCAATGTTTTTAGCACAGCTAGTTGCCAGGATCACAGCTAATTTAAGTATTTTCTCCATTTAAAAGATTTTGTCTGAAGCATAATTCATTTTTCTTCAGCTGTTCTAGGAATGCTCGCTCGGTTGATATCTGTCTATTTTGTGTCTGGGATTTCTCCGAAGTTTTCCTGGATATCCTTACAGTATATGCTTAGCATATATGCTAAATACCGTACAACAGATCTCTTACAATGAGATGGAGAAACCAATGACTAATGGAGTCATTGGAAGATGGCCTTTCTTTCCCTAAAACTTTGATGACTTTCTTTTTTTTTTCTTTTTCGTTGTATTTGAATCTTGTACGTGTATAATCCTTGAAACTTTTAACCCACAAACGACAGGAACCTTGAAAACTTGGAGCTTAACTGGCCTCTCTGATGCCTGCTCTCGTGCTTGTCAGTCTATGTGCTACTTCTGATAAACCACCTATACATTAGAAATTCTACTTAAGATCATCGCTGTGGATATGGTCTTACTGTAAAAGTTGCTACTCCAATAGGCTCATCTTTTCTAGAAAATGAGTTGCAATCACACAATCATGATACACTTATCCACCTAGATTCAAATTGAAAGGGAACGTCAAGATACCTGGTGCCATCGCACAGAAGGAATTTCCATAGACAATTCTTACCATGATGATGTTCATGTGGATCAATCCAACCTTTGAAAGGTGATCATAGTTGCTTTTGGGTCTTATGGGCTGTCTGAAGATTTCCACTGGATGGTGGTTCAAGACTTTGGTGATTGGTATAGCACCTCATTTCAGGAAGCATCATCATGGTGGGTAAGAACTCAAATGGTGAACTTTTAAATGCAAAGATTTTCAACGTTATAAACAGACGAGAGAAAAATATTAGCAGAAATACCAGCTCTTCTTCTCCTGTACTATTTTGATGTACCTCTTACCTTTGCAGATTTAGCAAGTTAAGCAAGTCAACTTTAGATGATGGTCATTTAGAAATCCAATAGACAGGTAATTATGTAAGCTTGCAAAATATAGTCTCTCCTAAGTACATTATGCTTCTATTTTGATTTTTTGTCCACGTTGGTAATCTAAATAGAGGATTGCGGGGACATTATATCTGCTATATACTTCATACATTAATGTCTAATAGCATAGAAAAGTTGAAAAAGAGACATTATTAAGACTCTGCCTCTCATATCATCAGTCACCATTTTCATGTTAAAATGTGAACAGTTCATTTTTGCTAAATTGACAAGGACTCCAGGCAGTTTGTGTTTGCTGTATAAACGATAGAATTTTAATTTCTCCCTGGACTCTTTTATGTAGACAGAAGATGTCTGAACAAGAAGCAGCTGATATGAAAAGGAAGGATGGGTGTAATTCTTGCGGAAACTTGGATAGAGTATAGGCTTCGATGGTGAGTGCATATTACCATGGAAATGTTGAAAATTGATGCAATAGGAGAACCCTTCAGGATCTTGGTAGCATCTTCATCCATGGCTCGTTTCAAGTGTTTACTCTCGACACGTCTAGAATCAACAGAACGCTAAATTTGAGTATATATAATCGGATCATGATCTCCTTGGCATGGTTGAATGAAATCATTTTAATGATTACAGACAATTCCTGATGATGAGCATATGAAGCAAATCCTGTTGGAATTAATGTTGAAATCTAGAATAATGTTAAGTTGAGTTTTCCAAATAGCCCTTGTAGGTCTTACAGGTTCAATGCATTAATGATGTGGTTATCCTTAAGTCTCTAGAATTATCACTTGACTAATATAAATATACATCTTGAAAGTAATGCAATCCAAGTCCATTTGCAGTCTCAGATCCATGAGACTTCCCCTCATATGAGAGTAGTATAAGAAAGATGCTTTCCATCATGCATCCCTTCTTCTCTCAATTTCTGACAAAACCACTGGTACAGTCAGGATGCACAGCAATATCCATCAAGAATTTGCAACTTTTCTTTGTGTTTTTCCTGCTCTAAACACCCTACTGAGTACACAGTTTTTCACTTTTGTCTGAAAAACGAATGCTCTCATATCTCACGTGCAAATATCAGATTTTTCAAAACTTGATATACCAGTACCTGGCAGTGGTTTCTGACACTACTACATGGTAACAGAAATTCTGATTGGAGAATGGAATGGAAAACAAGCCAGTTTTCAGGAATAAGAGTCAATTGCGTGACCTAGACTCAAGATTGACAATAGCAGCAGTCTTCCTCTGGAGCTCCGGCATGTTTCCTCCGACAAGTTTGTCAACTTGTCGCCCATCTTTAAGGAAGAAGAATGTTGGAGTTGCTTTAATTTCCCATGAAGTACTCAGTTCCTGCATCCAATCAGACAGCACATTTCACTTATCAAATATGTTCTCTGACTAATCTCTATCTATTGAACACACTAAAAAACTGAATCAAACATATTAATATATTGCTATGTGTTGATCACATATGAGAACCTGATGCAGAAATTCATATTTGTGTTTCAAATAGGCATCGACGAATTATTACAGCTCAAGTATAATTTCATCACCATGCATATAGATGTAGATAAGTCTTGACTTTTGTCTTTTAAATTGTAAAGGTGAATGAGAGTTCGTGTAAAATTAGAGAGAAATTCTTGACAGCCTTGTCGTGCATTGATCTTCATTCTCTGTTACCTAAGGCTAACAGTAAAAACATGTTTTACTTACTGCAAGCTCATCAACATCAACTGTTAGAAATACGACGGAGGAATATTTATCCGCAAGCTCGCAGAAAGCTTGTGCAGTTGTTTTACATGGAGCACACCACAATGCACTGAAATTTACGACCACCTGTTGGACAGGTGAGGGGAAAAATTACCAATGTGAGAAATTAGACATGTAAATGATGACAGTTACATCTGAATACTACCAGAGCATCCATATGAATTTGTCACCCTGTAATGACTGAATTCAGGAGATGTGGGGAAAAGGAAAATGGAGAGAAGGTAAACATAAAAGGTAGCCAAGTGTTAAGAACTTACAATCTTCCCATCCCTACTTGCTTCTGATATTTTTTCATTCCATTTCTCCATAGTGGTAAGAAGGTGAACATTTCTACTGGCAAATTCTTTACGATAATTCTCTTGATGAACACTTTCTTCATTACCTCTCTGACAATTATTACAACAAACGCAGACCTGCAAGAGTTATCCTCAATATGTTGAATGATATATCGAGGATGATGTACCGTGTCTAAATATGGGTTACCATGGACATTAGCATCCGAAGCATGATTACTTGATAAATGGTTCAAAACTGGCAAGCCAGGGTTCTTAAAAAATGAAAGAACTTTCGATTGAAACCCTGATAAGCTGGAGCCTGAAAACTTCATGTATTTTAAGGTGATGATATGTAGGTATAGGACAGAGGCTGTGAGTTCAAGAGCTAAATAATGCCTTGTGTTACAGCTGATCATACTGGTCTAGATTATCTTCTAGGTTCTTTTAGGTTTATGGAAATACATATTAAGTGGAAAACCCATTGAAAGTTCTGTTTAGAGAAGTGAAGAGGTGATCTTAAATCTAGGCATTCTTGACAAATACTTTGATTTGTTAACTGACACCATCATAGTTTTCATCAAGAAACAAGACATTGTGGATTGTCAATCCTACAACCATTTGTCATTTTGAAACGAAATATATACATATTGAGAGGTTTGAAGAAACTGAACATGGAAATGAAGAGGGGTCAAGGTTTCAAAAGGTAAACTTGATCAGGCTCTATTCAACAAAAACAAAGTTGAGAATCAAGATTCACTGCAAAAGAAGTCGCAACAGCCAGCAGGAGCCTTAAAACAGCAAGAGCATTATAGAATGAAGATCACTTATACATGAAGAATATCAGGAGGAGAGATGAGCATAGTTCTTTTCAGCTTGTTTAAAGAGACTCACCGTGGACCAACAATGTCCCATTACACCCTGGTGATGGATTTGCGATTACAGCAGGTTCCTAAAAGAGAGTATCCATCAGATCTTTTGCAGTTCTTTTTCTTTTTTCTTCCAGGTAAAACACAAAAGGCACTAGAGATACATGGCATAATTTCTCTTTATGTATCATCTTTTAAACTCGAAATGCAAAATAAACTCCCCTAATCTTCTGCGGATTTCATTATCTTATACCTATCTTTTCTCTCTTCAAGGTAAAATGTTTCTCCCATTCCTTCTTTTCCCCTCTTACATTAGCAATGACAACATTAAGCCGTCCAAAGCTTTGCAAAACAGTAATGTAGTCTTCCTCTTTCTTGCCGAGACAGCAAAACCATTTAAATTTTGGTGGATGCATTTCATTTAAACCAGATTGTTGACTTACAAGCAATAACAATTGGAAATTACAGCTTTGGATAAATTTGTAAGACATTTACGCATTACCTAAATGAGATTATTTCTTATGTTAATTATCATCAAAAGATTCAAATGATGGAGAAGAAACCAATGAAACAGCTAGAGAAGTCCAAACAAAGAAAAGAATGGAGGCATGAAGAGAAGTTTTACCTTTGGATCCAACTGATTCTGATATGTAGTGTATCCAGGATTTCACCACAAGATCATGTCATTAAGGCCTTATCAGAAATAGACAACATGGGCAGTCAAAGATCCCGTAAAACTTTCAACAGAGAAAGAGAAATGCTAGAGACTATAGGTGTCCTTCCCTTCAGGGGGGGTGTTGCCATTTCAAGTTTCCACGTTTGGGTTGTTTGCTGTAAACTAACGACATATTCTAATATAACCAACGAATAAACAAAGGGCTGCTAGTAAAACAGTACCCTATTTAATAGACCTTTTATGGCCTTCTATTTCTATCCTACGACCTCCTTTTTTTGTTCATGGCGTTATTAACCAGAGTGGTTGTTAATATGCAATATGCATTTACAAAGCCTCACCTTACCCTTGTGAAATGCTTTAATCTCAGCCATCTGGAAAATTATCTTTCATCTCTTTTGAATAAATTTACTGCATCATGTTCATTGATTTCATGGATTATCTGTAGTGTGAAATATATCTATTTTATCAAGTTGATTAGCCTGAAAATGGCTGATATTTTAGGAGGTTAAGTGGCAACACAGTTAATTCTCTGTAAAGTTATCTTGAATTTCAGCCTAGCATAAGGAAGCTTCAGTTTCATGGATTCTGCAGATCAGTTAAAGCATATCAGCCAGCTTATAATAGTTGGAAAAGAGTTCGCTTACAAGAAATCAAGGGGCAGGAAGTTTATTTTTCCGAAGATTAATTCTAAAAATCTTCTACAGGATTCAAGTAGTACAATTCGTGGTGAAGTATGGATACATTGAGAGGTTAAGGCTTAGCATGTGTGCATGATGCATTCATGCATATCACCTTACCATATCAGACAGCATCTGATATATCATTTCCATAACGCGAAAAATTTAAACTCTCATGGAGTTTGGACATTAGACTCAGCATCGGAGGATGACCTGTTCTTCGAGTCAGAATGTTGAATTTCCTCTATCATCCTAACAACTTCATCCATTTTGGGACGCATATCTGGTGCTTTTGCCACACAAGCCAAAGCAATCTGAAGCATCTGCACCATTTCCTCTTCAATATGTTGGTGCCTTACAAGCTCAACATCAAAAACCTCTGCAGTCCATTCTTCTCTGACAACAGACCGCACCCATCTTGGAAGATCAACCACACTGTCATGCCCTGGAACTTGTAGCGGGGCTTTCCCGGTCAGCATTTCCAGGAGGAGCACCCCAAAACTATAAACATCAGATTTCTGAGAGGCTTTGCGTGTTTCAATCACCTCCGGAGCACGATATCCAATGGTTCTATACATGGTTGTGGGGAAGTTCATCAGAGGAGCCAATCCAACATCAGAGATGCACCCATCAAGATCTGGGGTGAGGAGTACATTGGAAGCCTTGATGTTACCGTGGAAAAATTTGGCACCACCTTCAGAATGAATTTGGGCAATTCCCCTTGCAGTCCCAAGGCATATCTTCACTCTTGCATTCCAATCCAGTGAAGTTCTACCTCCAGCCCTATTGCCTATTATTTCCATGCAAAAAGAGCACGGGGAAGAAGTATAACATTTATATCAGAGACAAATGATAATACAAGGGAGTGCAGTCAAATTGTCCTAGTTACAGGCATAGCAAAGTTGAAGTAAGCTGAAAAGGTTTGATTTATACAAATGTTATGGTAATTATGCAGATTACAGCACACCAAGCAACCAATTTACATCATTTTAAATAAACTGAGAGGTTCCACATTATTTGATATTGTTACCTGGTTCCAAACAACTGTACCAATAAAGTGATTCATCAGAATGTTATAACTCTCAAGGTTTTTTCAAGAATAAAAAAACCACCATTGAGATCGATTCAATCTAAAAGTACATTATTCTGCAGCAATCGGAAAAAATCAAAAGTATAGATGGGTATAGTTAGCTAAACTTCATCATGAGGAATTTTAGAGTACCATAACTGTCTTTTCTGGCTGTTAATGACACCCAATCTCATAATCGATTCTAGGGAATTCGATCAATTGTTATTAGCCTATTTGGTATTCTTCACTAATTCAACAAAATTTTCTTCTACAAATGCTGTAAACCTTCTCTGCAAGGGCTTTTAACTTTCATGGTTTAAGCCATTGTTAATGTGCAACTCTAGTCAATAAATCAAAAGAGCCAGCATGACTACTTTGTGCTAGACTGCCAGAAACAACTTGATGCAGAACTGTTGTATGATAGATGAGATTCCTAACCTTCTACCGTTTTCATTTGGGAAAACATGTTTCTCACAGAACCAAACACAGCTCCTAAAAGGATAAAACTCACTGGCTGAAGTTTAAACCATTTTCTGGTTCTCATTAAGCTAGTGAACATTGATCTTGCTTGTTCTCAAGCAGTCGTTACTAGGTGAAAAATTTCCCTGGATAAAAATCACAAGTAGAAAATTTTGATCTGCCTTGCACAAATTTCTAATGCCAGGTGATGGAAGTAATGCAAAAAAAATGTGGAGGAAAGGAAAACAAAACTTGTTCATTATAATTGAGCTAAAAGACAGCTTACCATGCAGGAATGCAGATAAGCTGCCTGCTGACATGTAGTTGTGAACTAGAAGCTTCTCATCTTTGGAGTAGTAATAAGCACGGAGTGGAACAATATTAGGGTGCTGTCCAATTCTCCCTATAACTTCCATCTGTTGCTCAAATTCCTTCTTTCCAGCAGCAACTTCCTTCAACCTTTTCACCACCACTGATGTCCCGTCCTCCAAAACTGCCTTGTAGGCTGTTCCATAACTCCCTTTACCAAGAACTTCAGCTGAAGCCCTCAACAAATCCTCAAGATCAAAGCTATAAGAACAGCCTTCAAAGAAGAACAGTTTGTTCTTCTCAGCCTCCTGCACCCCACTACCAAAATCCTTAGGCTTCTCGTTCTCAGCCTTCCCTTTCAATACTGTGTTTCTTGCCCCGTCTTTTCTTTTCAAGAAGCAAACGAAGATAACCATAATTATGAGAAACAGCACAGCTGATCCCCCAATTGCTATAGCAATTATAGAATTTGAACCAAGTTTCTTGTTGGAAGCAGTGTGAGATTGGGGCTTTGTTGGGGGGTTTAGAAAGTCATTTGGGGAAGGAGAAGGTGAAGAGGAGATGGTGGAGCAACGCTTGAGAGGCAGTCCACATAATAGAGAGTTCCCAACGAATGAATAATAGGAGAACTTCTGGAAAGATGATGGAATTGTACCATTGAAATAGTTAAAGCTCAGATTTAAAGCCTTGAGTCTTGGAAGGTTGATATCGGGTATGGCTCCGGAGATGGAATTGTTTTGGAGGTATAATGCAGTGAGCTGAGTCAGATTCTGTATGGTGGGTGGAATGCTCCCAGTGAAGGAGTTAAAGGAAAGATCCAAGACATTGAGTTGAAGGGAGAGCAAGTCAGGGAAGACGCCGGAGAAGTTATTCTGTTGCAGGTAAAGGTGCCGAAGGGAAGGGAGGGAGGGGATATCAGAAGGAAGCTTTCCATCGAGGCTATTGGATCGGAGACTGAGAATCTTTAGAGAATTAAGTCTTCCTATAGTGTTGGCTGGGATAGGGCCATACAGTCCAACACCTGGAAGATGGACAGCAACCACCCCGGTTTCATTTTTGTTGCACGTAATGCCAACCCAGGAGGTGCAAACTGAGGTAGAAGCATTCCAGTTGAGTTTCCGGATGTGTGGAACAGCAGCAGCGAAGTCAAGAAGTGCTTGTCTGTCAGAATTCAGGTCAGCTATAATCTGAGGAACAACTGGAAGTATGAAGAAAAGGAAAACAACTGTGGAAATGGAGGACAGGAGCTTCATTGATAGTTGCTGAAATGAACTATGCTTGTTTCTGGCTTCAGCAGCTCCCGGTGCTCCCCTGGTTCAGTGAATCAGAACATTGATAAAAGTTAGCCGAACATGGTTCTGTGGAAATGTTGAAGTTACTGAGATCGTTCACCACAACAGTAGATTACTGTACGTTAAAGTGGAATTCACTTTAGAACAAAAGAAGAAATAATAAATAAGGTGTTGTTGATTGACATTTTTATTTTGGGAAAGCAAAGCTCACTTACCAGAGGAAGCACATGTCAAAAGCAGAGTGGTGATAAAGAATCCAAGAGGAAAAAAAAAGATTGATGTAAAGAGAAAGCAAAAAGTTAAATTCTCCTCCTTTTTTTTGTTAAAGAAAAGGCATTGCATAAAGAAACTAGCACTATTGTTCTAACTAGCAGTATTAAGAAAGTAGGAAACAGATGCCACTATGTCACTATCATTCACTCAGAATCTCATTTAATGCTTGTTCATTTGAGCTATGGAGCTGTGTAAACCTGCGTTATCCATTAGAAGAAGAAATCGATTGGGAATCATGCAGGAGGGAAGCTCACAGGAAGTAACCATAAAGAAAATAAAGGAGCAAATAATTGATATCCAGTTGGATGTTATAGAAAGTGTGCCTGATATCACTTGCTGATAACAACATAAAATATATTTTCAAAGTTAGCAAGTGACAAACAAATATTATGGAGATAGAGACTTATACCATGGAAACATGACAATTTTCAATCTAATAACTTCTGCCTTGCATATCCAAAAGTACCTGCAAGAAAATCAGAATACAAAAATCTTTCCTGAAATCAGTTCCTGCAAATAGAAGGTAAAATAAATAAAGGGGCAATACACTGAGAGGAGAACCAAGTTCAAGTGCTTTCAGTTGACGCTCCAGCTCAAAAATACAAAAAAAAAAAAAAAAAATGGTGGAAGTGATAATGATAGTAATGGAATGCTAATTTGGGTCACCGAATTTATAGGCTACCAACTGTATATATTCTTAGTAATTCTCCCAGCTGCTGTCTAAATATTCAGATCAAAAAGCATTATCGCTGACCATGAATTTAAGGTCTGAAACTCCTTTCAAGTCCCAATAATGGATGTACAGAAGAACTTGAATCAAGGCAAAACCCCAATTCTAATTCAAGTTTTCAAGACAAAATGAGAATTTTATCAAGAAGCAAAAAAACCAAGCTATGAATAAAGAAATGGAGGTTATTTATTTATTGTTATCAAACTTCTTGTATCTTGTTTAAAAAGGGGGAAAAAAAAAGAATAAGCATGCAGATGCATTCTTGGCCATCAACACGACAACCGACAGTGTGACTGTCTTTGTAACTAGGAATTAACAACGTGAAATGCTTGCAAAAGTACTAGGACTGAAGCCTCTATATGCTATTCGTTTCTCTCTTTTCCGTCATTTAAAAACCATGCAAGACTTCATAGAAACATGTTTGGTCCCGTTTTTCTTTTTTTATTGGAATACAACCGTGTCCTTCTATGCATGCAGCGATTGACAATGACACAGCAAGCATTTGAAGTCCAATACGGCTTCATATTAATAGTAAATGTAACCTTAAATTACCCAGGAAAACCTTGTGAACAGCACAATGAATTTGTAGAGCTCACAGCCCGCTTCTCAACTTCACAAGAAACTGTAGCCTTTTCATCTATTATCTTCTATATGTGTATGAAAAAGAGACAGGAGGGGGGTGATGGTAAGAACAGAAATCCATAGATTTAATATTGCTCTAGCATAATTAAAAATGTAATCTTGTTCTAGTATGGTGAAGACAGTAGGATAGGCACGAAGCTGGGAGTTTGTTGCAATGTCCTTTTCTTGCCTTGAGATTTTAGCTGTGTCGGACAACAAACTCAATTATGGCAACGAATGTTAGTCAAAATCTATGATGAGACTTCCATCATATTTGACAGAGGGAAAGAATTCAAAACCGCCTTGAGCTTACTAAGGGATAGCTAACACTAGATTTCCTTCTTCTCTCTCTCTCTCCTCTTTTTGACACGTACAGGCAAGGGGAAATCCAGCAGACAGAAGATGATGAATAATTAAGCATGAGCTCTTAATTTGTCACCCTTAATGAAAGCGTTTAGAGCGTATTTGTTTGCCATTAGCTTACAATGTATTGGCATAATAATAACGATAATAATGACTTCTTTCCTGTGGTTCCAAATACATTATGATGAATTTGAAAATTTTCTGGAAAAAGGAATGATGATTTTAAGCATGGAGAGTTATGACTTGTTTTGACTCCATGCTCACCATCCAACCTACAAACTGGAGCTCACATGGTAGGGTCCTCGACTTCTTTTCCTGACAATGGGAAGGGGAGGGGGTCCGTTTCCTTTATTACAAGATCCTGCCTTGAAAAGAGCCCAACAAGGTTTTGTGCTGAAACAGATAGACCGCTGGGAATTTAATAAACCGTGTTGTCTTTGCTAGTTGAGTGTCATTTTCCAACCACTTAGACGAGAACAAGACTCGAGTAATTAAGCGGACTGACCACAGCTTAAACAAACAGGTCCTGTTTTATCCAGTTCTTGAGAGACACGAATCCACCATGGGACCAAATGAGGAAATCAGGTTCCGCAGAAGGTCCTTGGTAGTTGGGTGTGAGCATCAAGTCATGAATCCTATCTCCCTTCATCACTCACGTCATGGCAACGGCAACCACAAACATAGGGGACCTTCTGTGTTGCGGATATAAACATCGTAGAGGAAAGGAAGGGACTTTAATGAAGACTCATTAAAAGTTAGAAAAATGCACTCCTCTACTAGAACCCATAACCAGTGAAGTTGCAAATTGTGTAAGCTAGATGTCTTGAACTTGTGCGGAAGCTTTCATGTGCTTTACAAATCCAGAGATGTCAAAACTGCTGATGTTCAGTTATCATGCAGTGGTTGTCATAATTACCTATCAGGCATCAGCAACTGCACCCCAAATGTTGGTGATAAACATCAACCATCCCATGAATTAGCTGACAAGCAGACCTTTCACAGAACTTGTGACTTCTAAACAAGACTGCAAAATTAACAATGGTCCAGTGGCAGCTTCTGGATCAAGAGAAATAACCTAGCATGCAACAGGCTTTATAACAAGATCAGTCTGGAGTACTAAATTAACAAACAGAAAAGTACACCATGCATGTAACTAAAAATGCACAGGCAACATGGATATCTAGTCTCCAGTACTGAAACCATTGCAATCCAGGTCTAAATCTATAAACCAAAGCAGATTATCTTAGAATGATTTTAGAGCATTAAAGAAAAATCATAAATTATTGCTACAAGAGATTTCCAGAGTAAATTGGCAAGGAAACCGATCCATGTCAGAAAAAATGCCTTCTGTGTGAAAGGCTGCCTCAGTTGTATGCTTTTATTGCCTCATACGGGCCATCTCAACTTCAATAGTACAAAAACTTTTGAGATTTCTGAAGATGACTCGTTAGCAGTTCAGGAAAACTTTGCACAAACTGTGATACTAGTCATGATGCCCGTACATCAAGCCATGGGCCTCCATTAAGCAAAACAAATCCATGGAAATGAAAAACAAAGGAATGAATGGAAGGGAAACGAACATCAATTTACTAGACAGGCACTAGGAGCCACCTTTTTCAAGCTTTTCAATTTCCTCACGGTGCTTTCTTTCAGCTTCCTGAAGTTCCCTCTCAGCATCCTTCTCTTCCTCGATTTGATCAAGATCATCAAATTCCTTGCTTGCTGCCATTGCTTTCACCACAGGATCTCTCAGCTCAGATATCAAACCACCACCAACCTTGTATTCTTCTTCGTCTCCAATCAGAAATAATCGCTGATCAGGTCCTGATGCCATGGGGATGTCAACAGCCAATAACCTCATATCATACTGCACAGAAATTTAAAACAGTTTTTTGAATAAGATGGGTTAAGTTGTTCATTTACCCTTATCAATATGTAAATTTTCTCACACACACATATATATACATATAAGTGACAGCTCTGGGATTACTTGTGCACAGAGCTCCAGGATAATACATATAAGAAGCTGCTGCCAATAACAGTTTCTAACTTCTAAATTGATAGAAATATGCAAATATGAATTAATGCAACAATCTTCCCAACCACAACCCCCTTTCCCTCTCTCTTGCACAGATACTCATGTGGTTAGAAAACTTCATTTACTGTTTAATGCAACAGCAACACGGGTCGCAATCAATTTGCTCCACTTAAGAGAAGCCCAATTTATGATTTATGAGTAGCAAAAGACCCAAAGAATCATAATCATAGATTCCAATTTTTCATTTCTTAAAAACGTTCTATTGCCTGATCAGATGCTCAAAACAAAGAAAGCGAGCATTCAGATGTTCAAAACAAAGAAAGCGAGCATACCTGGCCTTTCTTCTTCTTAACTTCAACACTGACTAGACCTTTTCTCTCAGAACCTTGTATTGGGAAGATGAGAAAACACCGCTTGCTCCTAACAGTTGGCTTAAAGTTCTTTAGAATAAGTCCACCTCCTGACATCACATAGGCTCTTAATACTGTTCCTGTGAGAGGAGCACCCATAACCTCAAGAATCCCAGCTGAGGTGTTCAGCTTTGTCATGGCCATTCTATAAACTTTATCAGGATTGATTGTAATTCTTGAGCGGATATACAGGCCCTTTAGCAGTGACATAGATACACAAAACACACAAATGTTAACATGTAAGTTGAACCTTGCTTATGGTACATAGACAAAACCAACAATAGTTTGGGGATAAACTGCAACAGAATCTGTACTTTTAAATATATGGAAAATCCATAAATAGAATGATTAAGGATGCACCTTTCAATTTTGATCAACCCATAATGATGACTTCCAACTTGTTTTATATATAGCATAAGCTTTAGGTTTGAAACATGAACACTAGCAGAATCTGCATTCTAGGAGAATGCCAGCTGCTAGTTCTGGGGAAGCTACATTGGAAACAATGATGCTCTACATTGGAAACAATGATGCTGCAACTTAGTTACATCAAAAACAGTGAGGGAAATAAGCAATCATATCCCTGGTGCCAGCTGTTAGAATTTGGGGTGGGCTAATCACCTGTAAGTAGTGCAATTCAGTGATCAACAGGGTCACTACTGCAATCTTTTTTGAGAAGCATCTCTTTACGTTAATGGTTGTTTCTTGGGGGTGTATATATTTGACTAGAAAAAATGGTGTTAGCTCACCTAAAGTCATCTAATGTGACTGGATTAGAAGTTTTGAAGTACCCGGTCTCAGAACCTCACTTAATCCATCTATCAATACTATATATAAAGGCAGAGTTTGGGTTAGGGGTTGGGGTAAGCTTTTGAGGCAATGCCCCTCTTTATTTTATTTTATTTTATTTTATTGTGCTCTTTATTATTGTTTTTTCAAATAATTATTATTATTTTATACATGTTTTAGTTGTATTATTATATGTCCTAAATCATTGCATCCTAACTTTAGATTTCATTTCCAATATTAATACTAATTAAGAGCTACACGTTAATTATTTATTTTATTCTTAAGAGATATGAGTTCTTTTTCTATTTTCCAATTCTAATACTATTTACAATACAAAGAATCCTATTGTTTTACTAATAATTCTAAACGCTTATAAAAACAACAATATTATATTTCTTGTAAATTGAAAAAATCAGAACTTACTAATATTGGTATTGATCTTTGTTATCAACTTACTTATTATATATATATTGTTAAACTGGTTATATATTTATCTATGCTCTTTTCTCAATTTTAATTGTTATAATTTGAGCATGCTGTTTCTAATCTTGAATCATACATGTAAGAGTATCTGATATGATCATGAATTCATAATCTTCTTATAATGGTTGCTTTACTTTCATATTATTGGTGCCTAATTCTATCAATTTGTTACTACTTTCAATTTTCTAACATGTCATGCTACAAATCTCATTCTTACTCAATAAGGGACTTGTGTGGATCAGGGTGTTAGTAGGATTTATGTGAGGTCTGTTTCTCTTCTGGCTTATCTCTATAGCCTGACAAATCCTGTTTACCCATTATTATAATCTACTGTCCATCAGATTGTTAATGATACCAAATATACAAATAATACCATGTACCTCTGTATAAGGGCATTAGAAGACATTGACTAATTATTTTAATTTTTTGCACCTTCAAACATTCCAACTATATTTTTTCTCTTTTGCAATTTGCTATGAAGCTTAATATTATTTGAACACTCATTATTATAATAAATTTTGAAAGCATGAAATCCCAAAATACTTTATTCACTCAAAACAATGAAATAGATTTTAATTATATAACAAGCATAATGAAAATTTTAATTTAAGCAATATTCTTCATGAAATATAGTACTAAAAAAAAATTCCAAGCTTCTAACTTGAATTGTTGCACTGCAAATTTATTTAGCATATTAATTAAAAAGAAAACAACATTATGTTTTTTTGACAATATAGCATTTGAATTTTCTCACTAAGTGATTTATTTCACATGTATAATGTGGATATTAATATTAAATAGATTTATGTTGATGTTAATATTAGAATTAATCATGTACGAAAAATGATTTAGTTATTTAAATTGTTTACATACACAACATTAATTTTGGATGTTTGTTCTTAAAGTACTACTTTTTACCAGCATAGTTATGTTTTAAAAAAAACTTTAACCATGTATTCAACAATCCATCCTCAATAATAAATAAAACAGAATGACTATATGGGTGCCATGTGCAAGGCATGTCAGCATACACTATGAAAAGTAAAATGTGTGAGAGTACCAGGGAATTAGAAGTCTAGGCAATTAAGTGTATCAAAGGATTCTTCTATGGTTGACATGCTATGCTTTTAAACAAATTTTATCAATTCAAGTGTCCTTCCTTTCAGTGTCGCCATCAATTTCTGTTTTCTCATTTCCTCCCTATTCTCATACGTGTCACCAAGTATAAAACCTTGTGAACAAGATCCAAGCCATGGTTTTTGTAGTCACTATTCTGTCACATTTGAAATGTGAAAGAAAAATCCCAATTGTTACTCTCTCCTATGGGTGACATGGACAGGACAGGGCAGGCAAAAAGGCAAGAAAAATATGGAAGAAGAAACCACAATGTAGGAGACTTAAACTGGATAGAAACAATCAAACCTCAACAGCAATAATAGAAAACTGACCAAAAGGCATAACCATTTAGCCTTTGCTACATAAATAAAACATTTATGTGGTCATCTAGTTAGCTCATTGCCCAAGACTAGAATTTCCTATGCATCTCAACTTAAACACTCCCACAGAGACACTTAAGTAGGATTAGACAGTTTCAAATCTTGACTCTTATTTCCTACGAACCTAAAGTTTTAAACACTATATACCCCTAAGTTGGAACAGATAGCTTCAACACTTAGCATTTGTAAGAGTGGGATTATATAGCTTCAGCACCTAGGCAGGACTAGAAAGCTTCGACATCAAAACTCAAAAACTTGACTCAGCCAGTATTGATAAGCAGTAGAAACAATTATAGTCGAGATATTAATTTGTATATTCAATGTATGACAGACTGATCAAAAGATTAGAGTCTCATTCTTAAGAGCTTTAATCATCACCTGATCACTGCATCTAAACTTGAGGTGCGATAACTTCTAGTAACTCACTTCCTTTTAGTGAAAGCAAAGTAAATTGACTGTGCTTTTGCCACAATCATCACTGATTCGTGTTTAAACAACACTCCACGCCTTTGATGTAAAAAACGCACCACCTATAACAAGTTATGTTATCCACAAAAACATGTTCAAACATAGAATGTTGGTAGAGGCACTACCATAACAATAACAGGAGAACCCATTTCGTGCTTGTACTTCAAAGAAAAATCTATCTATTCCACAACTTAACGCATGTGAACCGCTCATCACATTTAGGAAAATCGTAAAGTCAAGATAAATTTTATAGTTAGTTCGCACATCAATAATCCAAAAGGAGACATCACTCACTTATAACCAAAAATAATTCCGTTGCACAAATAGAAATAACAAAACACAGTAAAACGATTGGAGAAAGAACTCACAGAAAAGGCAACGATGGCAGATGAAAGGGCGAGAAACCCATACTTCGCCATGCCTTCAGATAGACTAACAAAAGTATTAGCAATGCCAAACATAATCCTCCAAAGCAAAGCACAAATTATCACTCCTCCTGCCCCGAACAAAAACAAGGAATTCCTCTTTAAAAAGGCATCAATTTGCAACCCTAAAGCTTCACGGTACCTCGAGAAAGCAGAAGTAACAGCAGTGGCCGGCTTCTCAAGAAGCTTTTTTGCAAAATTCCCATCAACCCTTTTCCCCAAATCCGAAGAACCTTTGAAAGAAAACTGCCTCACCCCATAGAAAAAAGTCCCATTTTTAGAAAATGAAGAATTGGGTTTTGTACAGGAGAGAAACTGAGATAAACCCAGATTAGAAGAAGTGGGTTTTGAAGTAAAACATGGGATTTGAGAGTTTAAAGGAGTGAAATTTGAGGATGCATTTGAGTAAGGTCTGGTAAAAGTGGAAGAAATTCTAGAGGCAAGAGAAGGAGTGGTTAAAGGTGAGGGCTTGGAAGTAAAAACATGATTGTAGTGGAGTTTGAGAAGACCTTGGATGATTCTTGGTGATTGTTTCGACATTGTTGATCGGTTACTAAAGAGAAAAAATAAAATGTTTGTAGGAAACTATAAATCAGAAAATAAGAAGGGGTTTGTAATGGTGGTTCCTTGTCAAGAAAATCAAGGTTAAAACATAGTGTCATTTATGATATGAATCCAAAAGGCTTTCTAATTTTATTCATGTCTGTAACTAAGAAGCCGATGAGGGTTTCTCCTCCTTTGAGGCTCTTGGGAGAAGGCCACGAGGAGGAATTATTTTTCCTTTTTCAGGTTTTTTTCATTGGGTCAACCACGAGGGCTCTCTCCACCGTAAAGTTTGTTCATGGTGTGGTTTGTTTTTGTTTTTATTTTTTATATCTAGTTTTTTTTTTTTTGAAAAGAATGATAATTTTATTATATTAAATACAGTATAAATAAAATCATTTTTTATGTTATATTAAAAAAATACAATTTTCTATTTAAAAAAATAATTGACAACACTAGTTGTATAAGATAATTTTTAATACAACAATTAATTTTTTCAATAATTTATTCCATATATATATAGAGAGAGAGAGAAAGAAAGAGAGGTTCTCTATACATGCATAGATAAGTTTGAGTCACTTTGGAATCAATAAATTAAAAAATGGTTATACTATCCAGTTTTGTCAACATTCATCCTACTACAACAAAATCTTTATTCTAAAAAATAAAAATCGGGAGAACAAATAGTTAATAGTAGCCAAGCTATATTAATGAAGAAAGCACTAGTTTTGGTATGAATCTTATGATCACGTGATAAAATAACCTCCAATGGAATAAATAATAATTCGAGAAACTAAAAATTATGTTTGATAAAACTTTAACCTAGAGGTAATCCTATACTTAAAAACTAAAGGTATTGGAAAAAGATTTGGACCTAGAAATAACCTTATATCTAATAATCTTAATTATGTGAATGATACTACAAAACTTATTAATCTTTGATAAATCAATATACAATCTTTGTCCATACAAAAAAAGGTTATTTTGTCACAAATAAACAATAGAAAAATTCATGTTTATTCTCCAACTTACTGCTAAAATTTATAGCTAAAAAAATATAATATAGTCTCCTCTAACTAACTCTAATGGACCTTTTTAGATTGCAAGCTAATGGGTCTAAACTAGTAATCCATTAATATAAGTATAATAATGAAATAAACTCATATACAATCTCTAATGGGACAGAACAAACTCAAATTAAAAATAATTATTCAACATTAAATTAACAATAAAATAGGATAATAAAAACAATGTCTTCATGCCAAAATTCCTCCATGTAAATCGAATCTTCAATTTTTGCACATTTTGGAAGATTTTCAGTCTTGACTTCATATGCGTCGTTCTCTCTCTCCTGGATGAATCACTAGGCCTAACATATATGGTTGGAAAGCTTGAGATATATAGTTTTCAGCCTAGTTTGAATAGAAGCAAATTCCTACTTGTAGCTCGAGGTATGTCCCAAATAGTACACAGAGGTCTAGTTTAGCAGGTTTGATAAGATTTGTGTAGTAACTTCGACTCTCTAACATAATATGTTCTCGAACTCCATTTGACCTTACAATTTACCAAAATATAATTCTATGTGTCTAGTATCTTTCTATAAAATTTCAGTTTATTCCAATGTATAGTTTGAGAAATATATCCAATCTTGCAAAACTTGTCAGCCGATATTTTATACCAATTTTAGACTTGACTTTGTTTGTATCACTAACATTATGGATGTATTTTTTTTAATCTCCCAAAAAATTTTAAATGAAAAATGAAAAGATGATGTTTGTGTTTAATACCATGAATTAAAAAATATATGCATGGGACATCTCGGTGAACTAAGTGTAAAAAAAGAGGTAGAGTTAAGAAAAAAAAAAAGTGACCACCTAGAACCTTAATTGGTGTTTCAGATGTTCTAGGTAAGGAGTTAGTTATGCTAAAAAAAAAAGATAAAAATCATTCTAAGACATTCTACCATGAATTAAAATTGTCGCACGTGACCTGCGCGGCGTCGGCTGATGATTTTTTTGTTATGTTGCTTGGTTCGTTGGGAGTCGCCACCTAGTAATTAATTAATGGCTACTAGGAAACCGGATGTATTGGTCTTGTTAGAGATTCGCGGGTAAGGGACTGGTTGTAGTTAGGGAAGGTATTAGCACCCCTAACGCACCCTACCTGAGGTAAGCTGCTTCGTGGCTTTGATGTGTTAAAAAAGTTTTAAAAATTTTATTTTTTCATCGGATATTAGAAATACAACTTACATATAAGTTAATAATTCTGAACCGTGAGCAAATCAAAATATTAAATTCTTCTTTAATCTTTGCAATTTCATCATAAAAAAAAAAAACATTCATAAAAACAATAACACATTCACTTTCACTATATTTTATTTTCTTTCTTTTTTCTTTTCTTTTCCTTTTTTTTTTGGTACATCCACACTATAAATTATAAAAAATTCAAAACTAAACAAAAATTAAATTAAATAATTTAAAATTTACAAAATAGCCCCCTAAAACCCAGAAATTATAGGGAAGTCCCTCTGCAACTGCAAGAACAATGGCAATGCGTTGTTCCACGCGCCACCTGTCTTGGCTAGCGGCTAGGGGGAGAGAAGTGACTGTTGGGTTTTGGGAAATGGGGGGATGGCGACGAGTGAGTCGTGGCTGGGAAAGAAAAGTGGAAGCCTGTCTTGTGGCCGGCTGAAAAAAAAAAATCAAAACCAGGGGGGACTGTGTTTGGGCTGAGGGAGAATGAAAAATCACTAAGGGGGGGCTGGCGAGAGGAAAGGAAACCATGATGGAGGAGGGGCAGTGGCTTTGAGAAGATAACAGGAAAGGGAGGGAGGTGTCGCCTGCTTTTTTGAAGGAGATGGATTTTTAGGGTTAGGGTTTTTTTTTTGTGTTTTACTCCCGATATGCAAAATTGCTCCCCTTTATGAATGGGTTGGAAACTCTTATTTATAGTAAAACATGTTGCTCGGTTTTTAAAATTGATCCCTCAACTTTTTTTTTTGTAATTTGATTTTTTATTTTTATTTTTATTTTTTTAGATTTTTCTTATCAACATCACCTCGAATGAGGAAAATTAGTGATTTTAAAAATAATGCGTTAAAAGTCGAACGCATTCTAAAAACCTTTAAATTCTTTTGAGACGATGCTAAAAATTATGCAAACATATTTAAAAAATGTATTTTTTTTGGATTTTCAATGTTTTTTGTTATTTTTGGATTCTTTCTGAAAATTTATCAAAACATTGGTCAAAAATTAGATAGCAACAAGTGTTTCAAATATTCTAGATAAGGAGTTAGTTATGCCAAAAGAAAGATAAAAATCATTCTAAGACATTCTACCTAAGATAAATTGCGTCTTATTTGCTTGTTATGATATATATATATATATATATATATATATATATATATATATATTATGTTTACATGCAAAGAATTTATCTAACCTGTTATATATACTTATCATTTTTTAAGGCAAAAGACTACCAAAACCTAAAATAATAATTCGGAATCTAGTTTTGATAATATGGTCTAATCCTTATAAATAAGGGTAATAATGATTAATTGATCTTTGATCCATTTAAATTAATTATATATAAAATGAGCCCAAATATAACTAGTCATACTTAATGGCCTATATAAAATAAAATTGATCCACCTCAAGTTCTCGCACCACATAAAATAAAAATATATAGATACAACGTGTATAAAATAAATTATCATTTTTATGTATTTTTTATTATTATCATTTATTTTAGTGACAAAATAATTGTTAGGAAACATTGCCCTCATTGTTAGGTTTATTTTTTACTTTAACTTCATTTTTTTAAAAATTACATTTTATATATATATGTATATATATATATATCACGGGTTAATATAATTTTCAAATTGAATGAAATAAGTCAAATAACCATACCATCCTCATTTATATTATATTATATTATTGTCGAATTTGTAGATTGCTTATAAATAGTTTTGAAAAGGTGCAATTAGAGACCCTGGTAATCTTTCTTAATTCGCTCCAGCAGCATTTTTAATCTTTCATTTTCTCCTCTCTCCTCACCCATTTTATTTTTGGCAGATTCAAGTACTTCTTCCTGATAATAATAATAATAATAAAAAAAAAAAAAAAAGTGAAAGGCTCATCAGGGAAGCGTTTTTATCAACCAACTTAGGGTTTTCTTTGTTCTTGATAATCTAAAGTTTGATGAACTGTTGGTTTCAATTTTTTCATGGTCTTATTAGATCTTAGTTCTGGGTTCATGTTAATTTTCTCAATTGAATGTTTAAGCTCAATTTAATTTCTTTTTTGGGTAGTTGTAGCCTAATGGATTAGCTTGGGCTTGCAATTTGCCTGATCAAATTTAGAAAACCAGTTAGGTCAATTCAAAACCTGAGTAATCCGGTGTAAATTAAGTGAGACCCGATCAAAAATTAAAAAGAGATCTCAACAGTTTTTTATTCCAAGTTATGATTACAAGAACCCAAAAAACTGTTTATTTCTTGAAAATTGGATTTAAATCCCTCTATATCACTGATAAAGTGGATAATCTTTCACCATTTTTCAAAGAGAAAAAAAAAAAAAAAAGGAAAAGGTTTTTGCTTTAGCAAATCAAAGGGAAGAATAAGAAAAAGCTTTGGTGAAAGATAGAATGGGACTTACAGAGATTAGATTGGCAGAGAGCTGAAGATGAAACAAGACATAAAGGTTGAGGCTGTCTTTAATCGGTAGCCGGTGGGATCTTGCCACATGAAAATAAAAACTTGATGTGTTGGTTAAGGAAGGTGATTTCACTTCCTGGATTTGCCTTGCATGGAATTGAATTGAATTGATTTTCTTGGGTTGCTCGGGTCAATTAAAATAACATGAGACCTGCTATTTTGATCGAGTTAATTTTTGGTTTGGGTTTAATAACTATAGTGGTGACTATAACTTTTAAAATTTAATGGTAAATTGTAATATTTCATATAAAAACTCTTTTTAATTATTAATTGAAATATAATAGTAATTTTAAAAATAATTGGATTTTTTTATTGATTTTTTAAGTGATATAAAGTGTTATCAATTTATAAAGTTTATTTAAACTTTAATTTTCAAAATAATCATAGTTTTAAAATCCGGCCCGGCGGATCGACTCAGGGCTGGAACCAGACCGAGTTGAAGAAAAAATAAGGAAAGGAAAATCCCGGTGTGACCCGGCGACTCGGTTGATTCAGTAAAAAACCTGGTTGCAACCCATTGACTTTTTTATTACTAAAATGACGTTGTTTTGATCTTTTTTAAATAAAAAATTACCCAAACGACCCGGTGACCCGGTCAAAACTTGAAACTTGGACTGTAAACTAGGTTGGTCACTAGACTAGGTCTAAAAACTATGAAAATAATAGAGATAAAATAAGAAAATAACTAAACTATTGTAAGGGTAATTTTTTCTTATTCTTATTATTTGTTTGTTTATATCCTTGAACAATGATTGTATAATTTATTTTTTCTAGGTTAGCTTTACAAATAATAAAAGTTATTATTACATGAAAAAAATTCAAGGAAACCTTTATGATATTGTTTTTGATAATTTTTAATATGATAAAGTCAAATTACACAACAAACAATTTTATCATTTCTATGTTAACATACTAAAATAATGATCAGCTAATGATTCATTTATCCCATGTTAAATTTATGGACAACCATTACAATCAGTAATGAATATAAAGGCAAATGCATACCAAATTCACGCACAGTAATAATGAAAAAAAATGGCTTTAAAATTCTAAAGATTTCCTATGAAAGCAACCTCTTGTAAAAAACCAAACACTCTTCCACATGACATTATCTCTATGAAAACTTAGGCAGAAAAAACAGTATAAGATGCTTGGGGGCATGATTAGACTAGGAGGAAACTTAAGAAACATGATAGAGTTGGCTTCATGATTCTTTTTCTAGGAAAATAAAGAAGGGGAAGCAACGATGATTTTTCAAATAATGAGGTACACCAATATCATCTAAGATTGTCCCTTTTAAAATATCAAGATCACAAGTTATGGCTCGGGAAAGCAAAAGCAATAAAGCCATGAAAGCTTGTTACAAGGATCAAAACTTTGAAAAAAAAGTCCATAAAAAAAAGGGACCTATATTTCTTGGGGTAAAAATATATGCATATTAATTATAATACATTGCATTTTGATCTTTACAGGGAGTCCAAGGAAAGAATCGTTGATGGACTCGAACTTTTCCAGCAAAAAAGACCTAGCAAGACTCTCACTATTAGAAAATCAACAAAGTTTTTGCAACAACATATTTTTTACACCTTTCAAGTACACTTTTTAACTATATCCATTTTTTAAAAAAATTGTGTTTTGTAGCCCTCATCCATTAGATAGTGTGCTTTCTAGCCCTCTATCTCTTTCCTTTTAAGTACATTTTCTAGCCCTCGCATACCAGATAGTGTGTTTTCTAGCTATATCTATTTTTCTTTTAGTGCACTTTCTAACTCTCATCTATCAGATAATTCGCTTTCCAGCCCTATTATTTTCCAATCAAGTATGTTTTCTGCCCCTCGCATACTGAATAATACATTTTCTAGCCCTATCATTTTCATTTCAAGTATGTTTTCTACCCTTCATATATCAAATAATGCATTTTCTAACCTATTCATTTTTTTTTTAGTATACTTTCAAAGCCTCACTTCTAAAACTTTTTGAAGGATTGACCATTTATTGATATTGTGAATCCACAATCTCTCATCTTTTTTTCTTTACAAGCTTACTATCTAAAATTTTTTATGAGACTTTTTATCGTAAACATTGTAAAGATAGGGCGACTATCATAACTTAGATTTTGGTTCCAAAAAAAAAAGAGTTATCTTCTTCTTTCAAAAAAATTAGATAAAAAATCAAAAAAATGAAAAGTAACAAAAAAAATAAAAAGATGAAAATGAAAAAATATAGGTAACTTGGCAGAAGCATGCTGAGAAGGGTTGCAGACATATAAAGGAACTGATCTGGGATTTTAGACAGAATTGAAAGACCAATTATACCTTATTGTACCCAAGATTGAAAGACAATGTATATTCAAGGTCATTGGATAAATCTACATAAAAGTTAAGTTTAAGAACTTAATTAGACTTTTAATATGCCAATTTGATTTAATTATGGATCCAATTAAAGGTTTAATTAAGTTTAAGAATTAATTTGGATCAAATTAAAATATTTAATTAAGTGTAAAGACTTAATTAGACTTTTAAATGGTCAAATTAATTTTATTTGGGGCTTAATTAGTGAAAAATAAGTTTGGAAGATCATTTGAGCTTAATTGAGAATATTGGAATTTTAAAGGATCAAATTTAACTTTTTTTAAGCTCAACTGGATGAAACCAGGGATAAAATTGCAATAAAAATAAAAGTTTGAGGGGTCAATTAAGAACTAAATTGAAGAAATTCAAGATTAAGGATCTTTTCACAAAAGGCACATATATTCAAAGACCAAATTTGGTTGAAAACAGAGATGAAATCGGAAAAAAACTTTAAAGGTCAATTAAGGATAAAAATGAAAATATTCAAGACCAATGATCAAGATGAAAAACACGCTAAAATCAAGGAGTGCTTTTAAACTTGGTAGGGGTGAAATCGAATTGATTTTTAGAATTGAAATTCGATTGAAGACTTAAATAATTGAAAGTTTGAGGGCTGGAATTAAATGAGGAAGTTTAAAACCTAATTTTACCATAAACCCAAAACGACATTGTTTCGTTTAAATGAAAATGTGTATTTTGACCAAAACAACGTATTTTAGGTTTATTGTTAATCACTTTCCCTAATAAACCCGAATTTGGCATCTCTAATGCCACCTTTTCCAACCTCTTCCTCTCGTATACCTCCACCATATAACAACATATAAGAAAAGAAACATGCCGCCCTCGTGACTTGACAATGTACTGCACCCTTAACTTGAAAACCACCAATTTGTTACCCAAAAAGTAAATGAAAAAGTGGAAATCCCCTAACCCAGTCATCCTTAGAACCTGGTTTTGCAAGACTGGGTTGTTGTTTATGGCCATTGGATATGATTCTTCCCAAGCGAATCAACGACCACAAACCATGCTCACGAGACCCCTCATGCTCTTCTCTCACTTCTATAAATAGAGGTGGATTTCATGCAAGAAGAGAGGAGAAAAAACTGAAGAAAAAAATACCCTCAACACCTTTTAAAAAAGAAGAAGAAGAAGACAAACATAAATCAGCCTCCTAAACCACCCGTAATACAGCCTTCCACCCTATATTTTCTAGTCACATACCACCCTTATCATACCTTATAATAACTCACGATTCACCCCAATAAAAAAGAGCCCGAAAAACACCATAAAACACAATAATCTCCACCATTTTCTCCTCTTGCAACCCCATAAGCTTTTTCTCTTTTTTTTGTTCCACCATTATCAATCATGGTCACCAGCTGCACTGTGAACCACCAACGCCTCTACTATTGACCACCACAACATCAGAACAATATCCTCCCTTAACCAGGGAAACTTTCCCTATTACCATTAACATGCAGAACGTGAAATAATTTATGTTATGCAAAGATATTGTGCAAAGATGCTAGCAACTTAGTCAATAGGCTAGACTAGTAGCCAAGATATATGGGCTCCACTTAGACCCAACCCACTTTAGAAAAAAAAGAGGTTAGTTGGGTCATTTATCATCTTGATTTTAAGTTTGTGTCTGTTTAAAAACTATGCCGCATGAAAAAACATGTATTACATGTTTTTTTATAAGATACATCCTGTAACATATTTCACAAACAAACACTCTCTAAATTAAATAATTACAAGTGTGCAACAATTTCCTTCTTTCTAACGGTGTTTTGTAAATTTATAGTGTAATAGATAGAATTTGTAACTTAGTAATTTTTTAAATGAAATAACTTTAACTATCAGGGATTTAATTAAAAAGAAAAAAATTAATTTCTAAGTGGCCTCCAATTACTAAATTAATTGCTTCATAGTATGAGAATTTTAAAAATATAGTAAAGGTTGCGTTATAAAATGTTTTTAATTTATAAATATATTAAAATAATTTTTTATAAAAAAAATTATATTTAAGATCTTCATAATTTATAAACACTAAAAAAAAATCACATTTGAAAATGAATAGATTTGAAAGCAAATCTGGACTGGACTGGACTGTATTAACGGTAAATTTGCTGTTTCTTCTTCTTCAAAACGCCAGCGTTTTAACGGGCATCGACACGTGTCAACGTCTCCTTTTCCATGGAAACCCAGCCATCACGTGTCAACCTTTCTTCAATCTTCCAGATTTGTTGCGAAGAATTTTCACCAAAAACACGGAGGAAGGTCGATAATGATGATGGCGGCTGCAGTGAGACGAGGTTCAGAACCCTTTTTTATTGAGTCCCATTTTCAGCGATGCCAAGTGAAAATAACGGGTATGATTCTTCCATCTCTGCTGTCTAGCAGTCACTCCAACTCCATTTCTTCTTCTAGCAGTAGCAGTAGATATAAACACCAAAATGATGATGCTTCTCCTTCTTTTAGAAACATTGACGATGCCCTTGCTTCTTTCAACCACATGCTTCACAGGAAACTCCTGCCTTGTATCATCCAATTCACTAAATTATTGTCTGCAATCGTCAAAATGAGACAGTATTACGATGCTGTGATTTCTCTTTCCAAACAAATGGAATTAGCTGGGCTCTCTCCTAATACTTATACGCTTAATATCTTGATTAACTGCTTCTGCAAGCTGCAACATGTTGATCTCGGCTTCTCTGTCTTGGCCAAAGTCATTAAACTTGGTCTTCAACCCGATGTTGTCCCATTTACCACCTTAATCAATGGGCTCTGTAAAGTGGGTAAACCTTCCCAAGCCGTGGAATTATTTGATGACACGGTGGCTAGAGGGTGTCGACCTGATGTTCACACATATAATACGATTATCAATGGCTTATGCAATTGCAGCCAATGGAAGGAGGCTTCGGCAATTCTAAATGAAATGACGAGTTTGAATATCATGCCAGATATTGTTACCTTCAATGTGCTAGTTGATACATTTTGTAAAGAAGGCAAGGTTTCAGAGGCTCAAGGTGTGTTAAAAACAATGACTGAAATGAGTGTGGAGCTAGACGTCGTGACTTACAATTCATTGATTTATGGACATTCCTTGTGGATGCATGGAAGTTGTTGAAGCTCGAAAGCTTTTTGGTTTTATGATAACCAAGGGTTGTAAACCTGATGTTTTTAGTTATAACATCTTAATTAATGGATATTGTAAGGCTGAAAGGATACATGAGGCTAAGCAGCTTTTTAATGAAATGATTAATCAAGGCTCAACTTCGAACATTGTTAGTTACAATACTCTTATTCATGGCTTTTGCCAATTAGGCAAGCTCAGGGAAGCACAAGAGCTTAACAAGAAAATGCACCCTAATGGCAACCTCCCAGATTTATGTACGTACTCAATATTGCCTGATGGCTTTTGCACACAAGGGTATCTTGGTAAGGCACTCAGAATCTTTAGAGCAATGCAAAGTACTTACATGAAGCCTGATCTGGTTGTTGAATAAACTCAATATATCCAGAAGCTCCCAGAAGGTCAAGTTTGGCAACCAGCCACCAGCCACCAGTCGCCGCCAGCCACCAGCCGCAGCCGCCAGCCGCCTTCACACCGCCGGTCAACAGCCGCCTTCACACCTGGAACAGTAGATTTTCGTATTCTGATTTTGTCTATAAATAGAGTGCCCAGCTTATGTTATTTGTGTGGAGAGAATAGAGAGAAACACTTGAAAGAGAAAGAGAGAGAGAGAGGGCGTGTATTAAGCTTTTATTTTGTGTTATTTGTAAGCTTCGGATTTTGTAATAAAACCAGTGTGTTTTATCCCCTCTGAGTGTTTCAAAGCCACCACTAGTGGTTTCTCCCACCAACAATTGGTATCAGAGCCCCGTTCGTCGGAAAACAGAAGAGTTTTGGGGTATATCCGAATTTTCAAAATTGTCAAAAACAAGTTTTGATCATTCCAAAGTGTAGAGCTCATCAAGACGAACTCACTGCCGCAAAAATCAGCCAAATCGGAGTTCGGGGTAGCCCACACGCGCCGCCTGAATATTCAGCCAGATCGCCCACGCGCATCCCACGCGCCCCGAGGTTGAAGACGACTGAGCCACACGCGCGCCATATTTGAGCCGCGCCGAGCCGTATACGCCGAGTCCAGCCGAGCCACAAGCCGAGCCGTACTCGAGCCGAGCCGAGCCGAAGGAATATTCCCCAGAATATTCCAAAGAATATTCCCAAGAATATTCCCCAGAATATTCCCCAGAATATTCCCCGAATATTCCCCAGAATATTCCACAGAATATTCCCGGTTCAACCCAGCGAACCGCCCGCCGTACAGAATTGGTTTTTGGACCGGTTCACCCATTTTCTGACCCGATTTCAACAAAGTCAGACCGGTTCCCGACTATTTGGACCATTCCGGAGCGATCTACAGTGTCCGTTTGGTCAAATTCGGCTCCCAGAAGGCGATATAGTCATTAAAAGAGCAAAATGACTACAGAAGGTACACATACACTCATCCCGAAGCTGACCAAAGACAACTATGATAGTTGGTGCATCAGATTGAAGGCATTTCTTGGGTCACAAGAGTGTTTTGATATTGTACAAACTGGTTATGATGAACCAGAGTCCAAAGAAAGAGAAGATGCTTTACAAGAGGCACAGAAGCAAGTCCTTAAAGTCAACAGAAAGAAGGACAACAAAGCAAAGACCATCATCTATCAAGGTCTTGATGAAGATACATTCGAGATAATAGCTTCCGCTGAAACGTCACATGATATATGGGAGGCTCTCCAACAGAAATACAAAGGTGCTGACAGAATCAAGAAGATTCGTCTTCAATCTTTGAGAGGAGAATTCGAATTATTACGAATGAAGTCCTCAGAGTCTATTTCTGATTATCACACAAGGATTATGGTGATAGTCAACCAGATGAGGAGAAATGGAGAAGCCCTCATTGACACTCGAATTATTGAGAAAATTTTGAGATCCATAGATCCAAAATTTGATCACGTTGTTGTCGCAATTGAAGAGTCCAAGGAAGTGGACAAGTTGACAGTGGATGAGCTTATGAGTTCTTTGCAAGCTCATGAGCAGAAGATTGTAATGCGAAATGAAGATAAGGCCATTGAGCATGCCTTACAAGCAAAGCTGTCTTTCAAGGACAGATATGAGCAAGGGGAGACTTCATCAAGTGGCTACACCACTCAAGGAGGAAGTCAACAATCCAGAGGAGGATTTCATAGATTCCAAGGAAGAGGAAGAGGATCTTGGAATACAAGCTTCAGAGGAAGAGGTGGCAGAAACACCACCAGAGGAGGCCGAGGCCAACAAGTATTCACTCCTAGAGGAAGAGGAGGCGGTTACAATAACCGTGACAAGAGAAATATCAAATGTTATAGCTGCAATCAATTTGGGCACTATAGCACTGAATGCAGATGGAAAGCTCCGTTGGAGACACGTGAGCAAGCCAACTATGTAGAGAAGCATGATGGAGAAGCATCTGCATTTCTTGTCCAACAAGGACATGGCGAGAAACAAGAGGAGATATGGTATCTAGATACTGGAGCCAGCAATCACATGTGCGGCTACCGAGAGTTATTTGGTGATCTAGATGAGACCAAGCAAGGTCTAGTTACTTTTGGAGATACCACAAAGGTTCCATTCAAAGGTAAAGGCAACATCCCAGTCAAGTTGAAGAATGGCGATTCCAGCTACATCGCCGATGTGTATTATGTCCCAGCCATAAAGCAGAACCTGATCAGCCTAGGCCAACTTTTGGAGAGAGGATATAGTTTTTACTCGAAGAATTGTCATCTGACAATTAGAGACAACAATGGGAGATTAATGGCCTACGTGAAAATGTCCAAGAATAGGATGTTTCCTTTGAACATCCAGTATGACGCAACAAGGTGTTTGAGTGCCATCACCAACAGTGAAGAATGGCTTTGGCACCTGAGGCTTGGACATCTGAATTTCACAAGTTTGAAGATGCTAGCAAGCAAGAAGATGGTCAAAGGTTTGCCTCACATTGATCATCCAGATGAAGTCTGTGAGAGTTGTGTCCTCAGTAAACATCACAGATCCAGTTTTGCCAAAGAAGTCAACTGGAGAGCAAAGAGGCCACTGGAGTTAGTACACACAGATGTGTGTGGCCCAATTACGCCCATGTCGACTGGACAAAATAGGTACTTCCTCACTTTTACTGATGATTTTAGTAGAAAGACGTGGATATACTTTCTGAAGAGGAAGTCAGAAGTATTCAATTGTTTTAAAGATTTTAAAGCAATTGTGGAGAAGCAAACTGGTTACACGATCAGAACAGTGAGATCTGATCAAGGAGGAGAATATACAGCCAACGACTTTGAAGCCTATTGTACACAACAAGGCATCAGACATCAGACAACGCCAGCTTATACACCACAGCTGAACGGTGTAGCAGAAAGGAAGAATCGCACGATTCTTGACATGGCAAGAAGTCTGCTCAAAGCAAAGAAGTTGCCCAAGCAATACTGGGCTGAAGCTGTATCATGTGCAGTGTATCTGTTGAATCGCTGCCCGACCAGAAGTTTGCAAGGAGTCACTCCAGAAGAAGCATGGAGTGGTCACAAACCAAGTGTAACTCATCTACGAGTCTTTGGTTGTGTGGCATATGCAAAGATCCCAGATGCAAGAAGGAGGAAGCTCGATGATAAAAGCGAGCAATGCATCTTTGTTGGATATGGTGAAAGAAGGATGGGATACAGGCTGTATAATCCCATCACAAAGAAGGTAATTACGAGTAGAGATGTTATCTTTGAAGAAGATAAATCTTGGGAATGGAATGGTGATCAAGAAGCAGTCAGATGGATCAACACTGATTTGATCCTTGAAGGTGAAGAAGAAGTACCAACAGTACTTGTAGAAGAACCGATTGTGCCAGCAGCTGAACCACAAAGTCCGGTGTTTATACCAGCAGCTGAACCACAAAGTCCGGTACACAGGTTCCCTGTATTCAACAGGAGGAACACACCAGGAGCATCATCATCAACACCACCATCAGCATCCTCGTCAGAAGGACCAAGAAAGATGCGGAATCTTGAAGAGTTGTACGATACCACTCAGGTCATGGAAGATACAACTCTGTTTTGTTTCCATGCAGATAAGGACCCACCAGAAAAGAAGAAAGCAATAGGTGTCAAAAGGGTCTACAAGACGAAAGTCAAATTAGTGGATAAAGACTACAAGCAGATAGAAGGCATTGAAAGGAGAAGTGTTCATGCTTGGCATGACATCCCTCGATTGAGTTTAAAGGGGAGATTTGTTGAATAAACTCAATATATCCAGAAGCTCCCAGAAGGTCAAGTTTGGCAACCAGCCACCAGCCACCAGTCGCCGCCAGCCACCAGCCGCAGCCGCCAGCCGCCTTCACACCGCCGGTCAACAGCCGCCTTCACACCTGGAACAGTAGATTTTCGTATTCTGATTTTGTCTATAAATAGAGTGCCCAGCTTATGTTATTTGTGTGGAGAGAATAGAGAGAAACACTTGAAAGAGAAAGAGAGAAAGAGAGGGCGTGTTTAAGCTTTTGTTTTGTGTTAATTGTAAGCTTCGGATTTTGTAATAAAACCAGTGTGTTTTATCCCCTCTGAGTGTTTCAAAGCCACCACCAGTGGTTCCTCCCACCAACACTGGTGATGTATAACATCCTGGTTGATGCCATGTGCAAATCCAGGAATCTTAAAGCTGCTAGGAAACTGTTTTCAGAACTCTTTGTCCAAGGGTTGCAGCGTGATGTTCAGATAGACAATACAATAATAAATGGACTTTGTAAAGAATGATTATTAGATGAAGCACTGGAAGCTTTCCGAAAGATGGAAGAGGATGGATGTCCTCCAAATGAATATTGGTCTTATAATGTTATTATCCGAGGTTTTCTCCGGCACAGGGATGAATCAAGGGCGGTGCAACTTATTGGTGAAATGAGAGACCGAGGTTTCGTTGCAGATGCGGGGACCACAGCTTGGTAGAAGATCTGTTATCTAACGGAAGACAATCTTGTTCTGAAGAAGTATCTAGGCTTACGTGAAGTTCGTCAAGGTGAAAAGGTGATGTGAATTTTCACCTTGCTGATTCATGTTGCAAATATTAGGCAATTTTTTTTTTCTAGTTAATTTATTGTTAGTCCAGTCGTGTCGAAATCTTAACAATGACACCAATAACTTGCTTTTGTTTCGCAAATCATAATACCTGTTTTGGACTAGCATTCAACTCTCTGGGTTATACATGCACATTTATGGTTGTCAATAAATATGCGTGGAATTGAGTTAAAGTGATGAATCCTTTCCAATTTTCTCATTAGTGATTAAACTTGTGTAAATTTTCATCGTCTTAATTGGGTAACTTCAAAAACGCCTTTCTTAAACAAACAAGGCAAAATTTAAGTGCTATTGCATGTAGAAGGTTCTCAATTACTGAGCCTTATGGATGCAGGTGGATGATGAAAGTTCGGGTAACCAAAATGACAGCACTCTAGTCAAAGCAAGCAGGAGGCCATACTAACTGACAGAGATCAAGCTAATTCAAGTAAAGGAATCCATTCTATGGAGGCTACAATTCCAGCGGTACACGCTGGCAAGAAAAGAGAAGTTAGGGGAAGTTACAATCAATAATTGAAGATCATCTCATACTTTCAAGTGACAAAAGAAGTTACTATAACTGTTATTGTTCTTATCTTAGTTGGTAGTTATCTAGTAATAACTGTAATGTGTATTTCTATTTAAGGTAGAATATTATGTCTGGTACATTAGATTGTAATAAAAGTTCTTTGTCTTTGGTGTGATTCCAAAATGAGAGTGATTCTCTTGAGTGGTGTGAGGCTACTTGTTTTCTTTTCCTTGTAATCTTTATTTTCTGCAGTAAAATATCAGATTAATTTCTTTCCCTCTGTCAATACTTTTCTGCTGTGTTATATACTGTGTTCATTAGTTTACAAGAATTGTTCCCATCCTTAATATAGTTTGGCATTAGTGGATGTTATCCCCAATTCTGCAAATGAGAAACAAATAAATACGCAAACAGCTCTGGTGAGTTTAGATTATTTTGTGTTTCTTATTTTGGTTTTAGGATCTTTTGTTCTTTTTGTAGAGTTGGGTAATATGTGTTTTCATGGTTGAATATGTATGGTATGTTTTCATGAAAGAGCATCAGATCTTCATTTTTAGTGAATATGTTGAGCACTGCTAAGTTTTCTGGAAAAATAAAATAGATCACCAATGTAAATTTTTTCATAATGGTCTTGGCCTCTTGGGATCTTTGACACTGTAATGTGGCCTGAAAATGCCATAAAAATTAAGATCATCAATGAGTAGGATAGTTATGTTGTCTAGTATATTATACTCCAGTGGGAAAACTGCCTGATCATCTGCTCATAGAGATTTTTGTCAGAGTACTGTATCAGAGTGAGCTCAAATATCTTGTGTTAAAAGGCAATATTAGGCTAATGTGTTTCGTGGAGAATGATTGTGACAAGCTGCTCTTAGGAGAACCTATCCTCTTTCTCACCAAACTAAAAGATGCTTCAATTTTTCTTTAGGGTTTTCTTCTATACCCATATACAACACCCCATTAAAGTGCAACGGAAGGTGTTTGAAAAGCTTTTCACTGATTTCCATGACTGTTTCAATCATGTGGATTATTAGAATGTGTAGAAAACAGCGTAAAGTAACCCTACTCCATAGCATCACTGTTTTGCTTTCATAAAATGAAACTATTTCTTTCCTTTTTTCTGTCATAGTTTTTTTAAAAAGAAGAAGAAGAAGAAGAAGCCATTTATGGCTCACATTTATTATCATTAAACCTTTTCATATTTCGAAACACGTCACTCTCCTCCCACCTTCTCTCTGATCGCAAGTACTATGATTGTTTAAGATTTTATTATGCGAACAGACCCTAATCTTTGTTTTATAGTCTGCGGTGCTTAGGGTTCTACATTGTCTCTAAATGTCTTCATTTTCTTCCTTTTTATGTAACCATCACTCAAAGATGTGGCTTTTGGTGTTTTTCTTCCACTTTTAGATCCCTCTTTGTTGTTGTTTTTGGGTGTTGCTGAACCAGGAATTTTTTCTGACCAATTAAATAAATATATAAATATTTTTTAAGATCATTTATTAATTTATGTATATGAATATGTAAAATTAACAATAAAATTTTAATTTAAATACATTACCTAAAATATTAAAAAAAAAATTAAAAGTACATAAAATTAAAGTGAAAGTAAAAATAAATCTACTATTAAAGTTATATCCTTTGATATTTTGTGGAATATAATAGAATCTGAATCAATATTGTAATAATCCTTCAACCTAGATAAAATAATAATATCATGTCAGCTGGAAAACAAAGTAATTAAATTTTTTTCTTCTCTCAATTTCTCCTTTCTTCACTTGATTCTTTCTTAGATTAGTGTTTTATAAGTTGGACTTTGTAAGTTTACAAAGATATTTTCACTTTTTTTTTCCTTGGATATTTTTTTAATATTTTCCCCTTACTTTTCTCTATTTCTCTCTCGTCTTTTCTTTTTCAATTCTGCTTCTGCCCAGTCGGCAACATATATATATATATATATAAAAAACCTGATTTGTTTTATTTTTTAATGGCAAATAACTATTTTACCCTTAATGAATCGTTTTGCTTTTATTTAACAGTTTTTTTTTGTTAGCACTACCAAGCTTCGTTCATTCAAAAATTTTAACCATATTTTATTCAATATATTTTAAGATCCCTTGTAAAATTTTAGCTCAATATGATAGTTGAATTGAAAATTACGTCCAATAACATAAAACTAGTCAAATTATGATTTTTCATTAAATTTTTGAATTTTTTCAAAATTTCTGAAATTTTGACCTAAGATAAAGCATTATATTAGAAGACTCCACATAAATTTTCATAATTTTTTGATACCTCAATCGAGAATTATAAAAAAAACAACTAAAAAGATATTGATAAAATCTTATCCTGGCTATACCCTACCCAAGCCTTGAACATGCCTTCATCCTTAATATAGTGCTGCTGATTTTTTATGATTTTTGAGCTGTGAAATGCTAAAAATACTTCTACTTCTGCTCTAAATCTGGTGTCTTTTATTGCCGTGTTGTTGGGGTCTTGTTTCGTTGACATACTTAAAGCACTAATTTTGAAGAGGGCTTTTGGTTTTTCTCTCCCAGTTAACGATAATTTGTTTTTATGGCTTACTAAATGTACTATTTTAAGCTTCACAAAGATCCAAACTTGAATGCTTTCAACTTTGTTATATGGCAAGCGAAGGTGTTTACCGACAAGGGTTTATTGCTAGAAATTTGGTGATAGTTGGGTACTTGGGTTGTTGGAGTAAAAAAGTGTACTTTTGTTGCCTTCAGTTGTTAGAATTTCCAGGTTATTGTTACTTCTCTTCAAAGTGGTTATTTTGGTTGAGGGACACGGAGTTTGGAGCTGATTCGGCTATTAGGGTCCCTAGTTTATATGATCGCTAGTTTTTGAAGTAAGCAGTTTAGATTCTAGGAAGTTTGTTGAGATCTTTAGGTAATCTCTCGTATCAGATTCTGCCTGGACCATTTTTACCTGAGGATCTAACTTTGGTACCTTCTAAGATTTGAGATAATAGAAGAAACAAGATAAAAAGAAGGAGGTCCTGGAATCATAACAGTTTTATCTATTCCAAACTTCTTTCTTTTTTATATGCGAATTTTGAAGAAAGAAGAGATTAGTGGTTGGTGGAGGATGGATTTCTTTAAAGTGAAAGGGCTCGGGAAAACCCAAAAACCAGACCCAGAAAAGGATTTAGAAGATAAGCCTGTGGCCACAGCCAGAGGAGTCAAGAAATTAGATTGGTGGAGGCGGTGACAATGTAACTAACAAATCAGCTAACACTGATCCTGTAGCTGAAGCTGGAGCTGAGGACGATGACAACGACGATGATTTTATAACCAATGAGGTCAAGAGGAGGTTGAAAGAACTGAGAAGGAACAGTTTTAAGTGTTGATTCCTGAAGAAGAGGAGGGGGAAGGTGAGACGAACTCAAATGAATGGAGGAAGGCAATGGTGGGGTGGGTTTGATGCTCTGTATGACCAGTACTCTGAGCTGATGTTATTTGATTGGATGAGTGTGCAGTAGCTTAATGAATCTGGTAATTGTCACTACGCTATGATCCGGATCTTTCTGATTGATTTGTGTATTTTTTTTTTATTGCAATTGATTTTTAATTAGCATGCTTTGGTGGGTATGAAATCTAGCTTGCTGCATTTCCTTGGAGACTTGAGACAAAATTATTCTGTGTTTTTTCCCTCATGCTTGCCATGCAGCCATGCTTGTTTAGTTTATCTGTCCATGTGAGTGTCAAATTCTTTGACATATGTTTGGGTCGTCTGATTCAGAATTAGCCTACCCGAAACATTACTGGGATTACTAGAATTGCCACATTTATTTTTGGATTTCTTAGTGCTGTTGTGTTCCAATTGTATTTAGAGTTTGCCTATATGTAACACTACCACCATACCATTGCTGCTCAAGTCCTTTCTCATGCATTTCCTTTTTCTTTTTTTTTTCCTATTGAGGTTTTGAAAGTATGGTTATCCGATAAACTCCTAACTACAGGATTTTGCTGTCTCTGCTTGCTTTTGTTTTCCTTTTTCAGTGCTGCTCTTGTTTCCAACCTTTTAAAATAGTTTCTGATACTTAAAAGAGTAATTCCTGTACAGTGAAACAATTTTCTAGTTTTCATCAGAAATAAATGTTCTGTTGTTTAGCAAGCTGCTACGCTCCAAGGCCTGCTTCCAAGATTTTTTTTTTTTTTTTACTAAAACAATGCTATTTTAATTTTTAAAAAAAATTCACTCAGTAACCGTTCAAAACCCAAAAACCCGGGCCAAGTCTGAAATCAATTGGTTGGTTTGTGCACATATTATTAGGGGCTGACAATCTATGATTTTTTCTAAAACCAGCAAGTGCGTGTGTAAAGAAGCTTGTTATTATCAAAATACTGAAATTGTTCAGCACCCTTTTTTATAGCATTATCTTCAAATAAATTTGAAATTTTTCCTTCACCAAACTCACTCTCGCATAGGTAAGTATTTTGACCAGATCTAAAATAAACCCAACAACAAGATAAGTCTTCAAGCACATTTCTCTCCTCTATGCTCTCTACAATAATCCAAACATTCAATTATATGTTTCTAAGTTTGCTCCAAGCTATCCATTCTCTACTCCCAAGCTCGCCGTCTTCGTCTGTTCTCAAGCTCTAAGCTCTACAATAATTTAGAAAAAATCTCCGGTATTCAATAATAATAAAATCTAAATAATAATTTATATCTTTCAAAAATAAATTAGACATTTCTATTTATATTAGTTTGAGACCTAGAGTGCTTAAAGAAAAAAGATTCATAATTAAACCTTAACTAATAAAAACCATCTAGTATTATGATGGTTAAATAATAAAATACTAATTAAATCAAAATTCTTGATATAAATAGAAAAAAAAAACCTGAATTCAACGAAGTAAATATATACAATCCTAGACATTGACTTTTCATCCCTTATTTCATGGTCTTTTCAATTACCAATAATCATGAAATTTTAACTCTGGCCTTTAGAATAAAAAAACTTCATCTCAATGCAATTGTCAATTTACTAAACTACATATTGGACTTTTATTAACCCCTTACCTATAAACTTTAACTATTAATAAAATAATGCAATAAACATTATTATACCAAGAATATTAAAGAAATTTCCCGGGGTCAATAATTGTCAATGAGCTATAAAAGCTATTGCCAAAGGTTGACATTTACTCTCCCCGAAATAAACAAGTTACACTGGGAGGTAAAAAAAAAACACGAGACCATTATACCATGTAATGTGTACATATACTAGTTATGGAAACAAGTAAACATAACCAGGTGGCATCAAAACAGGAGTCATAGATAATCCAACCGAGGGGATAATGTCACAAATATGGCACCCATATTGAAAACATTTAATTAACATAATAGCAGAGCATATCACGCTATATGGGAATCAAGAAAAATCCCATGCCTGACAAACTTATGACATTGATCAATAATCATGCAATTGGTGAATCAGGTACATTCTATGATTAAAACATCACTACTCTGTAACAGGGGATAAAGAACAAGAACCAGTGCTCATTACCCAACCTCCAAAAACTGCATAAGAAGCGCCTTCCCCCATATATACGAATCGACACATGTAATGATTTATAGGTGGGCTGCCAAAACACACAAAAAGTGGTCCATTTGACTCTGATTGCCTGTCAAAATAATTCAAGTTGCGTCAAGGAGATGTATACAACAGCCTAATTATTAGTATCAATCAATTTCGTGACCTGAAACACAAGAAAGCAGTATTTTCCTTGGAGGGAACCAGGAGTGGCGTCAGATGAGAAGCATCAGATAAATAATAACATCACGGTTAGATCAAGACATGATTTTATACAAGCTGCTTTGAGAACAATTAAATAAAAATCACCTCTATGGAGAAGAAAAAAACCATAGATGTATATTATATTTTGAAACCAAAATAAATATTCAGAGATAGGTACACAATAAGACCAGTTAATAAATGCAGCAGACATGCCAAAGAAATGTAAGGCAACCAAATCAGAACAAGAAGCATAAAAATTATTCAAGTAAACAGAGGCAAATATCACGTCTCAAACCAAAATACCAAAACAAAACTTTTATTTTTCCAATACAAGACAGTGTCCAGTAAGTGCAAAGTTGAATTGCAGTTTAATATGGATAAGGAAAAATGCAAGGATTTAGAAAGCAACACACTCACCTTTAATGCAAAATTGTTCAAAAATTAGAACCAGAAGGAAGTTCTGTGACTTTTCCCACTGCAACTGTTTTCCCTGAAAAACACAATGACACATGAGATGTGATCTCAACAAATTAACAAATTAGGCATCAGTTAAATCTTGAGTTCAGAAACTTACCCTCAGTACGAAGAGTAAACCTGCCGAGTTGTGGAAAATCTGAGAATTTCTCAACGCATATCAAATTGTTTACCTAACAGGCATAATAGCAAGGGAAGATCTAAATAAATATCAATAAGGTTTTCTGGCATTAATTTTGACTCAATTTGAAATTTACTAACAAGTAAACTATGTTTAAATGTACCAGCATGCACAATAAGCATTCGAGAGCTCATAAATAGACACAAATTTCTAGAGAAAAATGGTACAAGCCTTATCCTAATACCTGAACACGGCAGAGAACAATTGCGCCATTCTTCACAAAGAGGACTTTCTTTTTCATAGGTTTCCTAGTCTTTGGATCAATTTGCTGCAGCAGCTGAACAATCTCACACTCCTCAACAACAGAATGTATGTGCAAGACAGCCTTATAGCCAGCTGTAAAAATTGCCTACAATATCAACAACAAAGTTCTGGTTCAGATGCTACAGTATACATCCAAGGCAGATCTATAAAAATCTTAGGCATAACAAGCTATTGACGAGACTAGAAAATAAAGGGAATGAGTGAAAAAAACAAAATTAACACTTGTAGGCATACATTATCCAGTAACTCAAGGATTTGCAACTGGGCATCAAACTCTGTAACTGCAAAGATTGGCCTTGCTGCATAAAGAAGTAACAATAAAAAGTCTGATCAACAAGAATGGAGTCAGAAAAATATAACAATTCTTACACAACCACATACTTGAACATCAACTTGTTGAAGATAAAAAATAGCTCTTTTCAGAACATCAAAGACTAATAAACCTTTATTTGCAACTTCTAAGAGCAAACTTAAGAAACTTACCAACACTTGAAAGAACAAAACCCGACAATATATCCTCATCATCAATTCCAGATAATTTAACCCTCACATTTTCTCCTGGTCCTGCACGTCTTACCTTATTTTCATCGCAAAACACAGCGAGAACTTTCACCTGAGTCTGCGGATGTGTACACAAAGTGATATATCACACAGCATAAACAAGAAATAGAGAGCAAGGAGATAAAGACAGATCAGTATAGACCTTGTTTGGCATGACCAACAAGGTATCACCTTCCATCACACTACCAGACTCTATTTTGCCCATAACAACAGTTCCCATGTCCTTGAATTTGTCAATAATAGGCATCCTGCAAATTTAAAATTATATGATATCTTCAATCCAATCTATCCAAAAATCTAAAAGAGCTCAGGAATAGACCAAGAAACAGAACACTATGAATTGAAACAGTGTGTTTAAGTTTTCTCCCTTCTTAACAAAAGCCAATAGACTTTCTAGTAAGGTAAAATTGACTTTTCCACATAACTCATTGATCATTACAAAATTATTGGGTCAGAATAGTCTTCTCAAAATTTTTTAGCATCCAGGGGGGTTTTTGTATTTTCACTTTGGTTTTTTTGGATATAATCATGCTGAAAGATGACCTCTGGTTTGATGTCAGTGGTCTTTTCTCTCTTCTTTTCTCTCTTCCCCTCGATTTGTTTTTTTTCAAAAAACCCTTCAATTTGTTTTTCATTCAGCTTTGGTCCTTGGTTTTTTTATTACTACTTTTTTATTTGAAATAATTAATGAAATTGGAATTTATTTTCAATTTCATACTCCAATTTTCTCATTATCATATTTAATCCATATTCTTTTGACTGTTATTTTTTGTTTTTTATCCTTATCTTGATTTAATTTATTTTCAATTTTGTTACTTATTATTTTATTTCATTTAATTTTTATACTAGATTTAGTCCTTATTTTTTTTATTGTTATTTGTTTTATTTATTAATTTTAGATGATTAGGAATTTTGCTTCGTGACTTTTTCAGGTTTGTCTTCTATGGAGTAACTCGGTCTCATGTCCCATATCACGAGTTTCGAAGATCAACTTGATTCGACTTCGGTCATTTTTTTGTTCTTTTTTTTCAATTGATTTTTTTTCACTTCCAACTTTTCAATGGAGTAATCATGTTTTCACATCCTGAGTCATGGATTAGTTGAGTTAATCTGGGTTATCGGGTTTTTATTCAATGTTTTGTGCGGGGTTATTTTGACCTCACAACCAAGTCGCGGCATGCTGACTCAAGTCAAATTTTTTATTATTTTTTAAATTGATTTTTTTTTCAATTCATCCTTCATCGTTTGGTAATTGAGCTTCTGATTTTATTCACTTCATGAAATTGTCTTGTTCTCATTCATGTTTTTCTTTATTGTCAATTGAGATCATTGAGACCTTTTAAGAAAATTTAGAAGGTATCTTTTCATAATAGTGGCAATCCTTCAATTTGATCGATTAGTCATTGTCATTTTTTTTTATTGTTATTTTTTCAATGTCACCTTTTTTTACAATTATGTTGTTAAATTAATTGAGCTTGTTGGACCCATTCAAATCAATGACATGGGTCTCAAATTTATCATGCTAACTTGAGTCATCTTTTTTTTCTTTTCAATTCATCCTTCAGCTGATAATTGAGCTTCAGATTTTTTTTATTTTCCATTTTATAAGGTTATTCCATTCCAATTCACTTTTTGCTTTGTTTATCAAATGAGATCATTAAGAACTTTTAAGAATATTTAAAGGGTATCTTTTCATAATATTGGCAAGCATTTATTTTTTTTATTGTTCTTTTTATTTATTTATTGTCGTTGGTCTTTTTTATATATAATTACGTTATTAAATTAACCAAATTTACTGAACAATCTATGACCTGGATTCTAAATATTTCTTGCTCCTTTAAAAACACTTTCATCGCTTGAGCATAGCTAGGAAAAATTTGACTTAGCCCAACCACCAATCTAGTACACAAGCTAAATTCAATCATAAGACATCTCTTTCACCACAATAGAGTGGAATCATTCAATGTTCCTAGTAAAATATCATTAGTATAGTAGTCAATACCACTAAGCTCAAACTTCAAAAGAAACATTCTCTCATCATAACATTTCAACTCTTTCAAGGGAATAAAAAGTGTTGGCACCGACAATTTACATAACATTTCAACTCTTTCAAGGGAATAAAAAGTGTTGGCACCGACAATTTACGTTCAATTGGATCATGTAGAAAAATAACATACTAAAACAGGAAGTATATAAGATAAAAAGATCAACAAGCAGGGAGAGTAGATACAATGATGGGTAGGGAGAGAGAAAAAGGAGGTTGGGGAAAGCAAGGTGCAACTTTACCTCAAAGGACCATTTGGATCTCGTGGAGGAACTTCAATAGAATCAAGAGCTTCAAAAAGGCATGGGCCATTCCACCATGGACATACAGCCTTATCCAATCTTGTTTTCATGTTGGTGCCCATTAGACCAGATATTGGTAGGAATTGGACATCTGTAACCAAATGGCAATTCCAAAGTAAATCAAGCCATTTACTAATATTAGAGACAAAAACATCATGATCAAGCAATCAGGCCAGATTGAGACGACAGCATAATATCCTTAATGTTCAAATAGCTAAGATGAGGCCAAACATGCAAGATATTTAAAGAGTAACAATGACTGCACCAGAGATAATTTTTTATAACCAGCCATACCTAAAAACATCTATAAGACTTGCGCTCCAGTGGTAGAGTTATGACTTCTTTTTGGGTTGGGGCTGTTAGTTGTAGCCATTGTAGTTCTCTGATTATAGGTGTACCAAGTGTTTGATAATATGTGTATGTTTTATATTAAACAAGACTCAAAAGCCTACTCGCTTTCCCTTTCAGCTTCCAAATCTTTTAAGAGTTCACAAAACCTTTTCTATTTGTTTTTCGAATGGAAGCCCCAAAAGCTTCAAAAAAACAAAAGCCAACCTTACCCAAACAAACCCTTAAGTTTGCAAATTTCACCAATATAAAGCACCTTCGCTATTGACACATACCTTGGACAGTAAACATGATCCAAATAATCCAGAAGAATTCATAGATCAATTGCTATAAGCATGGCATTGAGAAGGATGAAATTGTGATAGGAGAGGAAATGGAATAACTCCTACCAACTAATGATCCAATGGGAATCATCATAGACAGTAAGCAGAGATGGAGAGGGAGAATTTCAATTCCATTTCACTCGCATCCACCCCAATTTAGTTACAGGGAAATATATGTGAATCAACCAGCCAACAAGAGAAGATGAAAGTAAGGCCATACATATGGCAAACCAACTACCTAATTTCCCTATGACTAAACAACACTTGATAAGAAGTAAATGATGCACTCTTCTAACTCCAGAAATGACATGCAATTTCATCCCACTGGAGAGTTGAGAGTATAAAACTCTGACAGGGAAGACACTCAGGGGAACTCCATCAAAGCATTGCACAGAATTTTAAAAACATAGTTCATTCTCCATTGTATAATATTGAGAGGCCTCTTTAATTACTAAACAAGTAATCTAAGGTGTCCACAGCATCTCAGACCTTTTAACAGCTAAGATGAAAAAGAAAAGCTTCGAACAAACCATACACATTTAGAGAAGGCAATAGTTCAACAGCTTGAGACCATAGAAAAAGATCCTCCAATACCTTTCTTCACATTGTAGCCAGAAGCCTTAAGAAACGGTATCATCTTTGATTCAATCTCATCATACCTGAGAGACATTATGAAAACAAATCAAAACATCAGGAGAAAGAAACTACCACAGAACAGACCCAGAAGAAGAATAAGAAGCCTGCAGGTGCTTCCACGCTAGCAGATTATGCCCACAGAGGATACAAAAGTAAATGCACCTCCACGTTACACATGCACACTGTCAAACAAGGGGAAGCACCTTTCTTTTGACCAGTTCACGGTTGGCTCATCCATTTTATTTACAACAACAAGCAGCTTAGAAACACCCAAGGTCTTTGCAAGTTGAACATGCTCCCGGGTCTGCCCACCTCTCTCATAGCCAGTTTCAAATTCTCCTTTTCGAGCAGAAATAACCTGATCATGAGAAAGGGTCCTGTCAAAATTTTCAAAGCAATAGGACATTGAGAAAATAGATGTGGAAAACAGTTTGGTGCAAACTTACTAGCACGCCAATATCAGCCTGAGATGCTCCGCTAATCATATTTGGAACATAGCTCTTGTGACCCTGAAGATTCAAGAACAGAAAAAATGAAAACCAAAATTTAAATTTTAAATCAGCACAGACAACCTAGAAGACAGGGAAGGGCTTCTTTTATATTGCATGAACATTTTCATCCTAAAATTCTCATATGCAGCACCCAGAAGAACAAAAGCTGGTCATACTTTCAGCTACAAAGTGTGTGGTTCAGACAACCATTAGGAATTTGTAATAGCAAAACTACTGGTTTTTGTAGAGGTTACTATGAAAGCAATTAAACAAAAAAAAAGTGTTTTTTTTCATCTTTCTCTATTCATTCTAATTCTTTCCCAAACTGTTTCATGTTTTAATAAATTCACCTATCAACTCAATCAAGCCGACAAAGCCAACCATTTTCACATCCAAACTTTGTATAGGATGTTCTCAGCAGACTAATACCTCTGAGAATTATAAATGTTCAATAGAGAACATGTTGCTGCACAAGAACTATTACAACAATTTAAAAATCTATTGTTAACCATTAGAACAGCTAAAATGTTGAATTTTGATTCACTCCTTTTGAGATAATTCCAAGAATAAGCTTAAGTGAATGGAATTGGGAGACATGGTTGCCATTGCAAGAGATTCAAAAGCACCAATGAAAACTTCTCTTTCAATTTCTACAAAAGGACTTCCATGTAATGGCAGTCAAACAAAAGATTGTGCAGGAAAAGATTTTGCTAATAACAGGAAAAGGAAAAATCAAAGACAAGATGCTCAATCCGTTTATGAATGGACAAGATTCTCCACATGCTAATAACAGATTAACGAGATACTGCTCTAACCATTGCACCTTCTCTTTCTATAGATAGCTAAGTCAATAGACAAACATACAGAGGCATAGAAACGGTACTATGATACATGGTTTAAAGAAAAAGAATCAACAAATCCACTAATGAAACAGGATTTGGAGCTGGTTTTTGTCCCAAAGAATGATCTGAAGCACCTACATCCTACTGAGCTTCTCTCAACCTCCATATCTTTTACCCCCCCCATAACTTAGATAATTCAAAAAATAATTAGTTCCGTTGTTTTCAATTTTTGGCCTATTCTGTTTCAAGAAAAAAAATCCAAACCGACACATTCATGAATTTAGTACTAATTTTGGCTGGAACCAAATGCACACTCATTTTAAGCATATTTTAATTTGGTTGAATAACAATTGTGTCTTCTAATATCTTCTCTTTTTACATTATCATATGATGCTAGAGTTCTTGCTTGAATCTAGCCGTTCCAAGTTGATTGGTGCAACTTAATTTAGGAATACCCTTTATACATTTGATGATCTCAAGCATCAATCCACAAATCAAACAAGCCTTCAATTTAAATATATGAGCCCGTGAAACAGAAATGCAGTCAGAATTCATGTATTTCCAATAAATACTTGCATATGAAATAACTTGAGAAAGGCAAAAGCCATCACAACAAGCATACAGGACTATCTGTCATCATCTGCAGATCTTATTGCCAGTTCTTAAGGAGTGAAGGACGATCACTGTATTTTCCCACTCAGTCATCTGCTCTGATAACTGTGATCAAAACTGGTGATCAAATCCAGGCACAATCAGGCTTTTCCTTTGTTAATTGGTGAAACAGTTGGCCAACAACATAGAACATACATCATTTTCACACACTATTACTGCAACATAACAGGATGGTAGTGAATTTGCTTGTGAAGGCCTTTCTCATTTTTTTTCCACTGTAATGCTTGAGTAGAAGGCATAAATGATTAAGTGATGAAGGTCGACATATGAAAGGACAATTTTCAAGTTATTTGTGCTTAGTATTGCGTAATACTGTCAAGGTATGAGGGGCAAATTTGCAAGGCACGTTGAATATGTATACAAAAGTGGGAGGGATGGAAGTGAGTGAGATGCTGAAAGAAAGACAAGACAAAAAAAAAGGCAGTAACATCACAAACAACACACTCTGCCCAACTTTCATTCTGCAACTAGGTCATGGAGTAAAATCATCCATGAGAAGTTAAAATGCTAGATCAATGTTTTATCATTTCAACATGTCATTTTTTATTCTATCTCTCATTTGGTCTAGTTATCCCCCTCAAATACTTAATTTGACCAAATTTCCTTGCTGGCCAAATAATGCACTGAGAACATATTTTTCAGATCACCACTACATGGGAGAAGAACGCCATGCAAAGCCAGCCTCATTTGTAATGCCAATAATAGATATGATCAGCTGGAGTGAAGAAAGTGAAACAAGATTTTTAAGATGTAATCTCTCACCGGTGCATCTAAAATTGTGAATCTTGTTGTCTCTGTTTCAAAGTGTGCTCTTCCAACTTCAACGGTTTTGCCCTAAAATCAACATTATAAAAGTAAAGACTACCAGTCGGATTTAAATCAGATTCGCATATGAATCAAAATGGAAACTGAAACAGAATCAACAACAAAAAATCATCTGGCCCCACAGAAACCCAATTGTCAGAGAAACTTACCTTAACCCTCTCCTCCTCATTAGTGTCCATAATATAAGCCATATACCTAGCAAATGGAAAATAACCATAGTCTTCAAAAGGTACAAGTAAATCTACAGAAGAATCAATTATTTTGATGAATCAAATGCCACACAATGCAGAGCAAATTACAATGATAGCACACACACCCAAGACAAACAATTTAAGGAACACTCCATTCAAAACTTGGGAAAAACAGCAGCAGTTTGAAAAGCTATTATGAGGGATCATTTGATAGCACAGAAATAATACTGAATCACTAAAAAATAATCCTGAACATATGCAGATAATAAGTATATATATAATTTGGATACACCAACATGTTCTGGAATTGCAATCTCAAAAGAACAAGAAATTTTTTTCTTCATAAATGAATTATGCAATCTCATTTGATAAGTTCTTTTGTGGGAGAAAGCAATTCTCATAATGTTATGTGACTTGTTATCTCGAGAGACTTTAAGTAGATACCGACTCCACCCCTTGATTCACCTGCAAATTAACCCTTACTGTTGGATCCATCTGAGAACCCAACATCAAATTACATGATATGGGCACAAACTCTAACAGATTGAAATTTCTAAAGAGGTGAGATTTCTACAAATCATGTAAGTTCTATATCAGAGAAGCACGTTGCAGAGTTAAATTTAAGTAAGATTAAAACTAAATTCACATCACCACCCATTAGTATCAGCAAAAGAGTAAACTAAATTCATGTAATAAACAATTGTAACAAGCTTTTCCAAATAAAATGAATTTTCCAATCCTGCTGCCAAAATTGAATTCACATCACTACCCATTAGTATCAACAAAAGAGTAAACTAAATTCACATAATAAATAGTTGTAACAAACTTTTCCAAATAAAATGATTTTTCCAATCCTGCTGCCAAAAATGAAGTACAAGAAATTTCAACATCACATCACAGATATCATAAGCAATAACAACAGCCAACCTCCTAATCTACAAATAATGGAAGCTACAATAAAACAACAATCAAAATAAGATGCTGCAGATCAGTTACAAAAGGTATAGCAAAAGTGAAAGGACAATGTGCTCATTCTTGCAAAGAAGGGTAATAAAAAATGCCAATGAGATAAATCCAAATTATAAACAAAAAAGGAAGACCCACCAGCTTTCTCTACTTTTGTCCTTAGCTTCTTTCTCATATTTCTGGATTGTGCGATCATCCACCTGGCCACTAAGAAAGAGTATCTGGCCCCCAGTGGTGGACTTGCCAGCATCTGCAGCCAAACACAGCACATGAACTAGTACAACAATGGAAGGATAGATAGCTAATTTACATTAAGAGGCCGAAAACTGATCAAACTAGATTCAGAACACTATTCCAAAATTAAAAGATTGGGAATACATTATCAATCAAATGATGCAGCAATTTGTTAAAGTTCATGTGCTTAACCCTGCCTAGATTAAAATACTACACGGAAAAGATTTGATTATCAATCCCCAATAAATCCTGCCAGATCAAAGCCTGCATCCAGCTACAAATGCCGCAAAGCATTGCCAAACCAAAATGGCATATATACGACATGGAAGTACTTGGAAAGGATTAGAACAGCCATCAGGCCCTCACGGAGCAGCTACTTGCAGCATGGCAATAGTTATGACACAAACAACCATAAAACAATGCACCAATTAGATTACACTAACAAAAACTTCTCAAAGCCTAAAGCAGTTGTGTAGTAACTGTTATTGGGTACATTATTAAAGGACCAAACAATTTAGCAATCACAAGGCCAGTGTTTACTTTGGAAAAATTGTGAAGCAAATTGACCTACCAACATGGCCAATAAAAACAACATTTAAGTGCCGCTTCTTATTGTACTGTTCCATCTCAACCACTGCTTCCACATCTTCTGGTGCAGGTACTTCTTTATCTTTCACTACAAAACAAAAGATATGCAAAACAAATGGTAACACTAAAGCATAACTAACAAGATATGATGGTAATAAATCAGAAATCTCAATGCATTCATAAATGTCAGAGTACCAAAAAAATAGAAGGATAATCACAACATACCTTTGGGCAACTCAGCCTGCACTTCCTGAGAGCTCACAGTGACTTTATCATCTGAATCTGAAAACACACAAAACAAGGTAAATGATGATTTGATATCAAACTTATCAACAGATCTTAATATATGAGTCAGAAAAGTGGGAGACCGCTAGCAGAATATCAGATTATCAATAACAAACACCTAATCACAATGAAACAAGAGATGCATAAATATCAATTGTTTTGTAAGGAAGGTGTATGATGCTATTAGAGTGTTCTTTTGTTAAAATATACAGACATGCATACATTTCACATTTGCATGAACTATTCACCAGCTGTATTAGGCATGTGTACATTTGCACATGAGTTGGTGTGCAGATGCATGGAGGGCATGAAGACAAGAAGAAAAACAAAGAACAATGGGCCAACCAACAATAATTGATGAGTTCTGTAGAAAATTACAAACTACATTTTACAATCTCTTGAAAGACTAAAAGCAAAAGTGGAATGGTCTTCATTCATTAGCAAATCTATAAATATATCTTTATGATCTTATCTATTTAGACTCATCAACATTTTTTTGAATGAATGAAATTGAGTTAAATAATAGAATTCAAATTTCTATGCATAGAAATAGAATATAGAACTTCATATGATTTCAATATAATAGTTATCATGAAATTGAAGCCACATTGGCAGAAAAGAAACAAACAAAAGCACCATGTCATTCAGTCATTGCAGCAGAATGGCTAAGTTTATTTTCTTTTCATTCTTTTTATTTTGTCACAGGCTTTTTCAAGGTATCTAATAAGAGCATAGTGCTCAATGAAACTAAAAAGCAAAAGTAAAATGATCTTTATTCTTGGAAAAACAAACTACAAAATTAGTGAGAAGGAAAGAACAAAGAGACCAACATGCCAAGAAGTCAACAACCAAATTTGTACATGCATTTACTTTTCCTTTCATTTATTCATTCAGCAGGTGTTTCAAGGTATTCAATAAAGATTTTCAGGCAATGGTACTCTATGATCTACCATTGTCAATAGTAAATCTGGAGCCAAAATGCAGAGCATGTTAGATCTGCACCAATCCATCAACCCCTATATGCAAAATTAGAGCATTAAGTATCACAGGTGAAAAGCTTTGACTGTATGAGACACTCACCTAAACAATGACAAGTTCAAATACAAAAAAGGGAGTAATCTAATTTATTCCACAACTAGTGAAGGCCTTAATTTTGTTTAGCACCTCGATTCAATCTCCATTAAATGCAATTTGATAGTCAGCTGTCTACAGGATTCGGATAGGTTAAAGTAAGCATTACTGAGAAACCCCATTTCAAATTTAACCAGAATTATACCCAGAACAACAATGGAAGGCCTTTCAAATCATTAACATGCACTAGTTTCACAAAATAAAATACAAAAACAAAGCTCCGAGCATGAATTTCACTATACCACCAACCTTTCTCCATCTCATACACCTTCTCAACTTCTTCTGGCCTTGCATCTTCAGGATTAATCAACCCATTTATCTCTGATGCTAAGATTTAATTAAAGCATTACATATTAGAAGAAGAAGAAGAAGAAGAAAGGCAAAAGCAATATTTCATTTAAACAATAAACACTACCACAATCTGCTGAGTCAAGCTGCAATGAGCGAACCTCCTCCTCAATATCTATTATTGAAAAACATGTTTAAACAAAGTAAGCATCAAAATTCTCAAAAATCATTGCAAACTAAGATGAAAAAGCTCGACTTTGCTCGCTAATTCAACATTCGAAAAGCATAATCAGAAACAAAATATCTAACAATCAAAAAATTATATTTGTAGTCATCACCAACAAAGCACATAACTAGGGATGGCAACAGGTAGAGTACCCCCCTACATCTAACCTTTCCCAAAGCCGAACCTGATTTATAGATACACATCCCCAACTCTGCCCTAACCTGGCCCGTAGTTATCATGTCAAGGCTAAAAGAAAAGAAAACTATATATATATTATAAACGGATATCACCCATATACCCTCCGTACCCGTTTAACAAATGATCGCTTGAATTAGAAGACACAAGCACACGGGTTCTTTAGCAAGTAGAGTAGAAAATCCATCCATTTTAACGAATTAAATTCACTTCGTATCACCAAAACCAACAAATCAAAATCAATTTAACAGTAAATTGAAAGAACCTTCAAATTTCACATCTCAAGAATACCCTTAAATTTTACATGCAAAGAACCTTCAGATTTAAACCTCATACTCGTAAAAGTCTTAATTCGAAACTAATCCAACAATTTCATCAAACGAAGTACGATAAGTTCAAAGAGAAAAGGCAAACCAAGTAGAGGCACTTCTGCCATTTCTGCAGAGTAAAGACGCCGCTGCTGCTGTTGAGATCGCTGGGTTGCGGCTAGCTGATAGCTGTGGGTTAGGAACTCGGGGGGTGTTTTTTCTATGTTCTTTGTTTGAGATGAGATGCGGTTGCTTGGGGAAGAGAATGGAAGGGTGGGCGTTGTTTAGTTAGGGTTGTCTTTAGTTTTGTGCCTTTTTTGTACTGAGGTGAAAAGTTATTTTTAAAACATATATATATTAAAATATTTTTTTAAATTTTTACATTAATATATTAAAATCCTTATAAAATATTAAAAAATATTAATTTGATATTTTTTAAGATAAATACACTTTAAAAATATTCTAAATAATATGGTAAAAAATACACTCTCAAACAAACATTAAAAATATATTTAAAATTATAAAGATTGTTTTTAAAAGTGATTTTCATTATATCAAAATAATAAATTAAAAAAATTATTTTTGAGATTATTACATTAAAATTATTATAAAATATCAAAAAATTATTTTTTAAAAAAATATAATTAAATCACAAAAACAAACACAATCTTAATATATTTGGTAACTTGATCCATTATGATGAATAATCACTATCAAATTAATTAAAACCTGGATGTGTAGATGAATTACAAAAATAAAATGAAATGAAAGAGCTATAGGTTTTACTATTACACTGCATTATAGATTGGAACAATATAATTGGGAGATCTTTTTTCTTCTTTTTTGGTCTTTGAAGAATCGTGTTTTTTCATTCATCGAGGCTTTTTTTTATTAATTTCATCACTCACATTATATTAATAAAATTTTAAGCTTTATAATTTGTTTTATGTCACATGTTATGAGGTTTTATGATGTCAAAAACAGAACACCAAGGTTTCCTCACATTCTCCCATGTTACGAGACAAACAGAACACATTAATAAAAAGAATGCAACGCATTCGAGCACCTGGCTTGGAGGATCCAACACCCCTAGCATTATTTGCGACTACCTTTTTCAAGACAGACGACTCTTTTTAGGCAACTTACTACTTGCAAACTGTTTCTACAGTTAGTTCAACATACTATCCAACAACCTTTTTAGCGATATTCATTGCCAACTCTTAACCTGTCATGAAATGAACGATCTTAATCCTCAGAAATCTAATCTATGAAGCCCTAAAGATGCATCAATCTTTCTCGAATTGTCTCCATAACTTTAGGCATATGAAGTTTAGCCATTAGTTTCACAAACTATCCCAATGATGGCTCTCCTAAATCAATCCCTTGATTTGTCCACTGAACAGTCTTGTTGTCCTACCAAGAACGCAATCGTGTTTTGATACCAATTGTCACGGGGTTAATTTCTCGTCGAAAATTCTATCCTCTATACGGCAGTCTAGTCCCACTAGACTCATCCTCCCCCTGGGTCAATTCAATCATGTTTGCCTAGCAACTAAATGTGTCCCCACAAGACCCAATAAAAAAATAAGTAAAAAAGACTAAAGATAACCGGGTCATTTTCAAAACCAAAGAAAAATTATACAGAAAGCAAGTTAAAAAAATACATAACCTCGTCTCCAATTGAATAAATATTGAAAGATGAAATAAGAAAAAAAAATTAACATAGGCAAAGAAAATTGTGAAAACCAGGCAAGCCCGAGAAAACTTTTCAAACCTGGTCAAATCCTCAAAACTCGCAACCCGTAAAACCATGGATCCGGGTTCAATCAAGAAGCTTTATTATCACCCAATTTGAAAAACTTGTCAAAGCAAAAAAAAAAATATATATATATATATATATGAGGATAGGATTTGATAGGAAAAAAACCAAATAAGGGTGAAATCATTAAAAAAAAAAATCATCTCAAACAAAAACAAATAACAATAAAAAGAATCAAACTCCATTTGAAATATGAAAAACTTAAAGGGGGTGAAATTGAAAAAGTATTTCAATTTCATAAATTACTCAAGATAAACAAATTATAATAAAAAAAAACATGGATCAAATATGAAGAATTAAAAAAAATTAAAGGGGTTTTCATGAATTTTTAAGGGGTTTACATGGAAATCCAGAAGGAAAGAGAGAGGAAGGGGGGAAAAAAGGTTATCAACATCAAACTAACTTGAATCTTGAAACACACATTGCTCCATCATAAAGGGGGTGCCATGAGGACTCCAACACTATCGATGAAGGTGGTTTTTGAAGGTTAGGTGCCACCCACGTGCCCTTTAAAAGGTGCAAGAGCCTTAAACTAACATGATGTTATAAAGTTTTTTATATAATATTTAACATTTATTAAAATATAATGATACCCATAAACTAACATGATGTTATAAAAAAACCAATGTAAAAAGAGCAAAAAGCCACTACAAGAGAGTTTATTTGATTTTGTCTTAAAGGACAATAAAGTATTTACACTATTTTGGAAAAAATTGAAAAGACCAAAACACCCACGAGTGAAAGGCATTATATTTTTTTTATTCTAAGGTTAAATTAATAATTATATTATGCAATAAAAAATTGAATGACTAATCTAGCCCTATACAATATATAAAAGATAATTGTGTCATTGTGAAAAGACTACTTTACCTCCAATATCTAGCTCAATGATTATATGGCGCATGAGCAATTTTACCATTACACTATTATAATGAATAATATTTTGAATCTTGGTGAATAATTATTTTCTTTGGAGATTTAATATATTTTTTCTTATTGAATATTGAAAGCATATACAATTTTATGATTAATAAAAAGGTGTCAAAAGTCAATTTGATAGCAATAAGAGAGATTCTACTTTAATAAAATAAAATACAAAAAAACTTAGTTTGATTATTACAAGAACATAGTTAAAGAAAAAAAGTTGTTTTAAAACAACAAAATAACTTGTTTTTATAATAATGAATGGCCATTAATTGACATTTTTAGTTATCTATCAAGAAGGTGAATCCTTCAAAAGATATGATTATTTATCCATAAACCATAAAAAATATGTGATAACAATTCTTTTAATATATCAAACTCTAACCTTTGAATTTAAAAAATCCAATGATTCAATTTAAATACTAAAGAAAAAAAAAAGCTTTATTGATGCAAAAGTGCAAGGAACACCAAGTAAGAAATAAGTTAGAGTGAGCATTAAATAATTTAAATATAAATGGTTTAATTAGTTTTGTTAGGGCAAATCCCAAACATTTGCAAATAACCAGAAAATTAACAAAAATCTTCAACCCCTCACAAAGTTATTGCACTCCTCTTAATAGATTACTATTAATTGAAATAGTATAAATTTTATTTTTTCCTTACAAGCTAAAATCTTTAACTTGGGGTTGTAGGTAAAATGATCAGTTTACTATGATTCACTTGTTATTTTTAAATTAACCAGAGATACAAAAGTCTTTTATATTTTTATTGCACAACAAAATCACTTAACTACCCTTTAAACCATAATTAATTGAATTGTAATGCGGGTTTTTTTTATATAATTTTTCCCATGTCATGGATTAAAATTGTTTGAACTTGCGAGTAAAGGTATTTTGGTCTTTTTATCTTGATTTGTTTTTTAGTTATTATCAATTTGGTTAAGGGCACTTTGAGATCTTTCTTAATAAGAAATACTATTTATGGGAAAGGATGGTTGACACATTTCTAGTGTCCATACCTTTTAGGTGACATGTGTGGCTTAAATTAGAAGTTAAATGCTTTTTTCATGGCGACACTAGAAGCGTCCCAATGTCCTCTTTAGGTTAGCCAAGTTTATTAAACTTGGTTGAGCCAATTAATAGAGTATTGATTTCTTTTCATTTTTAGAGGTGTTTGCATTTCCTTAATGTCCTTTTTTATGCTGGAAAAAATTTAGATTGGTTCACAGTGTAATGCATACCACCTGTCTTAGTTAAGATGCTGGGCTTTGTGATTTTCTTTAATTTTCCTTCTATTCATTTATTATAGTCTCATCACTTAGATCTCAGGTTTGATATATTTGTTTGGGTTGACTTGAGTTATTTTATAATTACTTTTTAAAGTTTAATATTTTCCTTTTCCATTCCGTCCTTCAACATTAGTTATTTTATAATTGAGCATCATTTATGATTTGTCTATTATTGAATTATCTCATTCATATGATTCGGGTTACAAAGTTTGATAGGCTTTCCGGATTTGCTGGTTTTTTTTTTCATGTTTTTATGGTGGATTTGTTTGGAACTGGACTTCAACTCCTTTTTTTTTTTTGTTTTTTATTAACTTATCTTAATCCAATAATCTAAATGATATATTTGACATACTCACTTAGAATAATTTAAGAATTTTTTTTTCAATTTTGTTCTTTCACATTTAATTAGTTGGAATCTTAGCTTCACAATTGTTTTTAATTTTGTAACAATTTATTTTTTACAAGTTCCCATTAATTTTTTTAATTTATCGATTTACTATCATTAAAAAAATCTTTTAATATTCAATTAAATTTTACTAACTCTTTTTATTCTATTAAATTCAAAACCAAATTTTAACATGAATTTTAATAGTAAAATTAAATTAAAAATTCATAATAGAAATGAAAAAGCTGACAAAAAAAAGAAGAAAAATTGTAAAACACTTTCCAAGTTAACAATGCACAATAAGGGGTCCACAATCAATTCTTTATGATAGGATTTAGTGAACCAACTCTTTATTTTAGCATCCGAAAGAGGTGAAAGTTTTTTTATTACAAATTTGGTATCCAAAGTTTCAATTTTTTTATTTAATAAAATCAAATTTTATCTTTCCAAATCAAACACCAATTTAATAAATAAGGGGACTACAATGAAACTTATAGGAAGCCAATAAAAATAAATGACGAGCCCATAAACCCTATTGAGCAATAGAAAATCTCAAAGGAACAAAAAAAAAAGACAAATTGCACAATGTGATTTTTAGGGATGAAATTAAAAAAAATTGTGATTGAAAAAAATAATTTAAAAAAAATAAAAAAAAACTTAAGAAAAAAAAAGAAAAAAGAAAAATTGCACAGCACTTTCCTAGTGAAAAGTGCACAATGATGGGTCTACAATGAATTCTCTATGCTAGAATTTAGCATCCTAAAGATTTGAAAGTTTATTTATCATCTATTAAGTTTCAATTTTCTTTATTTAATAAAATTATATTCCAAATTGAACATCAATTTAACACTTTTAAGAATAAAATTGAAAATAAAATAAAATTTACTAGGACTGAAATAAAAGAATCCCAAAGGAAAAAAAAACAAATTGCACAATGTGATTTCTAAGAATGAAATTAAAAATATTCATGACTGAAATAAAATTATTATTTTTTAAAAATTGCACCGTTTGATTTGGAGGTCTTCAATGAATTCTATAGGGTTTTTAGTTTTTTTCTTAATTAATAATATTAATCTTAAAATTGGTATTTTAAAAAATATATTACAAAGACACTCTTTCTCATAGTTTTTAGACCTAATTTGGTGGCCGGTCCAGTCCAAGATATAGGTTCTGAATTTTAACCTGGTTATCGAATTATCTAGATCAATTTTTTTTTTTTTAAATTAAAATAATATTATTTTAATAAAAAATAAATAAAAATTAACAGGTTAAAACCATGTTTTTAATCGGATCTTGTCGGATCAATTTATCAAATCAGTTAAGTTACATTAAATCTTTTTTTCCTTTATTTTCTTGTTTTTTTTTATCCCGACTCGATTCTAGTTTTGATTGACCTATCAGAGCATAGGATTTTAAAACCATGGTCGTTATACAGAAACGAACTTGGTTTTTTTTTAAAAAAGAAAAAAGAAAAAGAAGTTCACGAGTGAGTCAAAAGCATAGCTATCTGCCACGTATGGAGACAGCAAGTGATTGTTTTGACCCTGTAAAGATAAACAAAACAAAACAGCTCCCAGCTGTGCGGCGTGCCGTCCCCTTTTGTAGCTCCTGCTCCGGCTTCTTCTTCTTCTTCTTCTTCTTCTTTGACCCAGCCGAGACGGCAGCTACACAAATCCGTAATTGAAGTTACAGCAGAAATGAAGATATTTCACGTTCCTTGCTTAGAAGACAACTACTCTTACCTGTGAGTACCTGGATATATATATATATATATATGTTACTGTTGGGATTTTAATTATTCGAATTACAAGATTATTGACTTATTATTATAATTATATGAATAATTTCTTAGAATCATTGATGAGAGTACTAAAGAAGCAGCGGTTGTTGATCCAGTCGAGCCCGAGAAGCTTGTTAATGCTGCCAATGAACATGGGGTCCATCTCAAGCTCGTCCTCACTACTCACCATCACTGGTCCTTTCTTTTAACTCTTCAAAATCCTCCTCTGTTTTTTTTGGCTATTCCATAGCTGCCTTTTGTTTTTTCTTTTTTAGTGGAATGTTTCATACTCTAAACGATTTATTAATGGCTCACTCACTCAAATTAATTATATGGGCCACCCTGGGTAACCATGTACAGTCAGTAGTAATCAATCAAGCTGTGTTTTGGTAGGGATCATGCTGGGGGGAATGAGAAGATAAAGGAGATGGTGCCTGGAATTAAGGTGTATGGTGGCTCACTTGATAATGTTAAGGGTTGCACTAATAAAGTGGAGAATGGTGACAAGGTCTCACTGGGTGCTGATGTTAATATTTTGGCTCTTCACACTCCTTGGTATGGTTTTTTTTTTTTTTTTTTAAAGATATTTGGCTTTTTGCTCAATTATTATAGTGAAAGTTAGCTTGTTAAGCAAAGTTGGATTCTTGAATATCAGTGAAGTTAAGCTTCTTTGTTTCTTGATGTTATCCGGTTGTGCTTTATATATATTTGAGGCTAACCAATTTTTTAGAACACTTCCTTGCATTCTGTTTACTTTATAGAAGTGTAATGATTTTCTTCGTCCTGGGAATGCATTTGCTGAAATTGTACACGTTTGATTGAGGGATATGAAGGATTGGACAATATTCCTTCTCCCTTTTGCAATCAAACTACGAGGGCGTGGGATTTTGTTTTTTTTTTGTTTTTATATATATATGTTGCATTTCTGTCTTGTTTTGTTGAGACAAATCGTTCTTATTTCCTTGTTTTTTCCTCCTCATGAGGCTTTTGTAATATGTGTTTTTTCGTTTTTTGTCTCTCTGTTCTCTCTTCAACTTACTATTATCAGTCACACCAAAGGCCACATAAGTTATTATGTGACTGGCAAGGAGGAAGAGGACCCAGCTGTTTTTACTGGCGACACACTGGTGAGTTCAAAGGATGCCCTCAAGTTCATCAGTTGTTTTTATTGGATTGAATTTTTTTGAGATAACAGTATGCAGATTAAATTCTTTTGTCTGGGAGATTTCTTATCCTCTCTTCAATGAAGAGAGCTAAGAAGTAATTATCAGCTTCATGCAAATACACATTGATGTGCAGTTTATTGCTGGTTGTGGGAAATTTTTTGAAGGCACAGCAGAACAGATGTATCAGTCACTTTGTGTAACATTGGGTTCATTGCCAAAGCCTACTCAAGTTTATTGTGGCCACGAGGTAAAGAATTTCTTTTTTTAGTTTCATTTTTCTTTCGTACCTCTAAATCGGTTACAATTTTCTTATCTTTTGTGGACGAGAAGTTGGGGTTGGATGCATGACCTGTATGGATGCTCCCAGCTAATTTGGACTTCAATTGGTATCATAACAATAAAATAAATTGTATGCATGTGTTGTGTATGTTTCTCCTCCCCCTCTCTCCGCCATGGCGTTCTTCTCCACCCTCACGCAATGGAACATTATTATGTTGAGTGCTTGAATTCAAAAGAACCCTCAGAGTTCATGTATGTGATCAATCTTTTGCAGTTAGGTTGCTACTAGAAAAACTTGTATTGAAAGCATAGCCGTGTGACAGTGGATATGAGAGTAGATTCAAATTGATTAGGAATCTGGAAAGTGAAATTAGGTGGCCGCTGTTTGTTTCTGTTGATTGAGGGGCAAGGGCCAATGCTTTCCCTAAAGATATATCTGATATAATGGAAAGCAATGAGATGCTATTTACCAATGCAAATGAGAAACATTGTGATGCATTATTCAAGCTGGGTGTGGGAGTAAGCCACGCTAAGTTGTGCTTTGTGGTAGAATTCAAGCGTGGTAGTGAATTTTTTTCTTTTATTTTTTTTCCAGTTACCAGAGGAACTCTTATGTCCACAAATTAATTTCCAATCTTAATTGGAAAAGTTCAACTAAATGCAAAGATCTATTAACTGCTTTGTTGATCCCAGTCCATTTTGGAGTGTCATTCCCTACTTTTGATGTCCTGTGACATTTGGTTTTGTGCTCCCCAGTATACTGTGAAGAACTTGCAGTTTGCTTTGACGGTTGAGCCAGACAGTGTAAAGATTCAGGAGAAGCTATCATGGGCTCAGAAACAACGCAGAGCAGGGCTTCCCACCATTCCTTCAACTATAGAGGAAGAAATGGAGACAAATCCATTCATGCGCGCAGAGCTTCCAGATGTTCAGGTTCACTTTTCATTAACAAGATTGGGATTTTGACTGTATTTTAACAGCATGGATCCTATGCTAAGGAGATGACATGGAATACTATTCTGGAAATGGAATGTGGTCTGTCATGTTTTCCCTGTTCTTGCTTCACCAACCCCCCACAATACCGATCTGATTGCTTGTTTTGGCTTGTTTTGAGACATAACCCTTATATTTAAACATTTGCTTCATTTACAGGCAAAGGTTGGTTGCCACTCCCCCGTTGAAGCTCTTCGAAAGATAAGGCTAATGAAGGACAACTGGAGAGGCTAGCTTAGGGAATGGATTCTGTGACTATGTTATATGTGCAAACATCTGGTTTTTTTGCTGGCACTCTCGAAATAATCCTTGCTGTTGCCAGTGCTACTGTTAATGTGAGGTAGGAGTGAAACCTCCAATTTCTTTCATGTATTTGCACGGAAGACATGAAAAACTCACTGAACTAGACAGGGTCCTGCGCTAAACAGTTGTATGTTTTTAACTTATACAATTTTCTTCTGCAATGTCTGTTTGCCTGCCTGAATGTAATCGCAGCAATCTAGCTCTTCACATTTATGCACCATTTTTGGACAGGCTACTGTTCCTATGGTTTTTACTCTCTCCAGCCATCTCATAGCCTTGGTTTATGCCACTGGGCAAAATCCAAGGCTCAAAAGTTGGGTGATCATACCTGTTTCCTTCACAAATGGGAACCCAACAATCCAATAATCTAGTTGGGCGATTGGCAAAACAAGTTCTTGATGAAATGACGTGATTTGTTAAACCAAATCTTAAACCAGATCTTTCTTACCATAGATATCGTTCTGTTTAACTATATAAATGAAGATGTAATTAACAAATTTATATAAAAAAATGATTTTTAATTTTGAATTATAGTTCAAGAATTATTTTGAAAAATGAATCAGAATAATTTTAAATTAAAAGTAGGTTTGATAAAAATGATTTAAAATGTTTTTTATTTTTTTGGAAAAAAGAGGTAGAATAAGTTAAATTTTTTAAGTTAAAATTTAATAATTTTGACTCAAGTTTCTGACAAATTATTTATTTAAATAGAAATGTATTCATTAAATTGCAAGGTTTTCATACTCTTTAACACAGAAAAACTCCACCGAGGTATCATTAAATATTCTTGATGCAGTGTTATTTCATCCCTGTAAAATTGGAACAATTCATCATAGCATCTAATAATTAGTTTTGTTCCCGTGTTGGTACTTTTCTTCTTTTGTTTTACCCTTTTAAATAAATTATCTGATATCGATACCATAGAACTTTGAATTCTGTTTAAGACATTATTTATAAGGATTAAAAAAAGTATTATAAGAATATTTTAAAGGTATAACTAAAATCACATATTAAATGTCAAAGAATCAGCTCAACCCAATAGCTTAAGCTGTTAGGTGAGATTCTAACATATGATTTATATTATTCTCTAACACACCACCTTAAGGGAAAACCTCTTGAGTTTAAAACTTGTACATGGATCTACATTACCTTGTGTTTAATTTTTATTAAATAAATAAAGATGGTAAGATTTGAACTTATGACTGCTTGGTCATCAAGGCTCTGATACCATGTCAAAGAACCATCTCAACTCAATATCTTAAGTTATTAGATAAGATCCCAATACATAATTTATATTATTCTCTAACATTAAATGATATGATCTTTTCATGTTAATTTCATTAAGAATAATATTTTTTTATTTGAAAATAAAGAATAAAAATTTAAAGGAGTAATATATAAACCGATCATGAAAAGATATAGAATGTGAATTAGGTCAGGATTGTTGTGATCATTATAGAAAGACATTTTCTATAATAACTTTGCTGGATCACATATATTTTCAAAACTCAACAATATTTAAATATTTTTTTTAATGTTTAGAAACATAAATACAAAACACAAGCTTTTTATTGAAAAAGAAAAATACTAATTTTACATGATGATTGAGGGCATTACAAGGTTGATCATTCTCTAAAACTTAAACTCAATTTAACTCTAAAAACACACTTTGCCTTTCAAGTGTGTGTGTCTATATATATATATATATATATATATATATATATATATATCACTCAAGACTTGAAATGAAATTAGAAATTGCTTGAATTATGAAGTCATCATAAATGATGATTGTCTGCCACATGAACATTATTGTTGTCTTATGAGGAAATGATTCTTAAAATTATTATTAAGGTCTTGTTGGTTTGTGAAGGTGAATGAGAACATCATGAGTGACCTCACAAAAGGAATTTGAATCAAAATTTGGATCTTTATTAAGTAGGGTAAGATCTTCTACTTCATTAGAAAAACTTGAAAACTATGATAGGGTTTCTTGAAGTTTCTTTTTATGTTCAAAATTTGGATCTTTATTAACTAAGGTAAGATCTTTTACTTCATTAAAAAAACTTGAAATCTATGATAGGGATTCTTGAAGTTTCTTTTTATGTTCAGATTTAGAACTTAAAGATGCAATCACAACTTGAATTTTGCTTTTTGAAAAATGTATATTGAAAAGGAGACGAGGATGATGATGTTATTTGGTCTTGGAAAGATTGCATCCATGATTAAATTGTTTGAAAGTAGGCTTGGTCTATATTGAATTGTGGCTACTATTTTACCTTGATATATCTCATGAGATTTGGTAGCATCTAATTTCTTCATCTATATTATGCATTATTATAAGGTCCTAACACATGATCCAAGGGACCCAAAAGGTGGAGATGAAGTGTAAGGATGCATGAACATATTTTGAAAGTTTATTTAATGCAAATAGATCCATGGCTTCCAAAATATTTTAAGGTAGAATTTCATATGTTAAAGGAAAGTATTGCCATAATTTGTTTGGAAACCATGCTAGAAAATTCTTGAACAACTTTTATCAAAATGAAAAAACCAAGAATGATCATAATTTTTTTAAGTAAAAAGTATTGAACCATGCTTGTTGATAGTCAAAATAACTAAATCCAGGAGGTTGAAAGTTTTGAGAAAATCTCTACTAGGTATAAGGATTTTGATTTTAATATTGATAGGATAAGAACTTTAAAATCTTTATTTTAGAATATGCAATTCTGAAGAATTATTTGTATTATGATTATAAGTTATCTCAAGTGAGTCAATGTCAATCAAGATAAATTTATAAAATTGTTTGGTCTCTTGCAATTTTTTTGAGGAAAATTGGAATTGATGAGGAAAAATATGAAGGATGATTTTATTAGGATATTTATTATAAGGTATTTTTTTTTCTATAAGAAAAATATACATATGATAGTTCCTTGATTTATATATGTATTGACAAGTTTCTTTTGAGAAAATCTTGATAATGTGTTTGAAATGAGTTTTTGTGTCAAGGTTTGAAAAGCTGGAAAAAAGTTTGAAGGTGAGGTAGTATGACTAGGGAAATTTGACAACCGGTTGGTTGAGGTAAAAACTAGTCTTATGGAGGGAGGCTTGACTTGGGTTGAATTAACAGGACTTGGGGTTGAGTGAACTAGTCTTAAAGGGATTATGATATATGACTTTTGAATTTTTTTGATTGGTGTGCTCATCCTGAATTTGTAAAAATTCATTGAAAAGAATTAGTGTCACATTTGATAAATTCAATTTCAAAATCAAAGTTAGAAATTATATCTTACTATTTAGTAAAATTTTGTTTTGAGACAATACTTATATCTTTTTCAATGACGTATTTCACTGATTGACAATTAATTCTTAAAAATATTTCTTTTAAGAAATAGATCATCTTGAAAATATACTATGTATAAAACAATTGATAAAATCTTTTGAATATCTTTTTCAATGACATATTTCATTGATTGACAATCAATTCTTAGAAGAAATATTTTAAGGAAGAAATCATCTTAAAAAGATGGTATGCATAAGACAATTGATAAAATCTTGTTTTTAATGGTTGAGTTTTGTTTGAGGACCTGACAATATACCAGAATGGTACCAAACAACATGTTCATGATCTTGAACTTTCTGTTTGACGATCCCTCCAAAACCTATATTTGAAGCATCAATTTCAATAAAAATGAAAGCCTCAAGATCTGGAATACCTAGATAAGAAAGACTATTGATTAACTTTTGAGAGACTTGATGATTGCGGTCATTTGAAGACTTCAAACGAGAGGATTTTTCTTAAGTCTCTTATAGAAAGGTTGACAAATTGTTCTAAGATTTGGAAAAAAAATCTAAAACATAATTAACATATCCAAGAAATCTTTGAAGTTGAGTCTTATTATTTATTTAATTAGGGGATTTATCAGCAAACTCAATTGCTATGCTAATTGGAGTTATAGATCCTTGATAAATATTATACCTTAAAAATCTAATTCTTGTTTGATAAAATTTGATTTTCAAAGTTAAGACAATTAATTCATTTTGTTTAATCTAATTAATAATATACTCTTCAAAAACGCTTTAGTTGGTAGCCTACAACTAAAAATAATTTTTCAACTACTAATGAGTATAACTTAGTGAATGATTAGATCAATGAGCATGGAAAACTTCACAAGTTTTAACATTTAGTCCTAACATCATATTGACATAACATTTGCACAAGTATATCATGTATGAAAATTCAATGTTCATATCGGGCGGAGCTAGAATTATTTGTTAGGGGGGCCATAATTAATATAATAAAATATAATATTTATTTAACTTTATTGTACATGAGTTGTAAAAAACCCTGTATGATTTAGTTTTATTCAAATAACTTACTATAAACATATAATGATCTTTGTATGAGGTAAAAGGTTTGAAGAAATACCAAATTGAGTCAAAGCAACGAAGTTAATTTCATCTTCATAATATATTCATCATTTTAATATTGGTCTTTATATCTATCAAATATAAACATACAAAGTATATAAGAAACATTAGCTAAAACGAAACATTATTTATGTTTGATAAACTTTGAAATAAAGCAAAAAATAATAAAGAACTATTCTCACTAATCAACGCGGGTTCTTTGTAAGCTGAGGCGCATTGAAGTTGCTCAATCATAACTTTAACATTACACATTGGAGTTGGTTCACTAGGCTGCAAGTTATCAATATTTTTTTTGAAAAAAAAAATCAAATTCTTCTTATTTTGTTCATGGTTCAACCTAAAATCAAAACATATATCGTGAGAAAAAATTGATAATTTTGGTGATTCTGCTAAAAACAAAACATAAAAAAATCAAAGTATAATCAAAACTAACCAATGAAATATATCTAATTAATTAAAAAAACACTATAACAAGAATTCAAAAAACAATTGGTAAAATTAGCAGATCTAAAAAAAAATAAAGCAAAAATGGTAGAATTATATAAAAAAAACCTCATCAAATTATTAACAAACATCTCAAAATAAAATAAAAATAGATTTTAAATTTAAATTACCTTCTTTTGTTTAATGAAAAATAAATTAATTGATGGCTCTATTTCAATTTTTTCATTGAAAATTTTTACTTATGATTTATATTTATATTTTTGTTTTTGACCGGCTGCAAATTTATTGTGCAAAGTAATGAATTTATATTTACAGGATTTATATTAGGGTACATAAATTAATTTTTTTAAAAATCAAATTGAAAAATCGCACTTAATTACAGTAAGAAAACTTACTTTTGTAGAATAAAAAATCTCATCCACAATTAATTACCTAATAACACACACACACACACACACACACACACACACATATATATATATATATATATTATACAGGAGCGGAATATTTTAAGGGGGGCCCGGGCCCCTGCTTGCCCCCCTTCTTCCGCCCCTGCTCATATCCATATATGACCTCAATAGTAGCATATATAGCATACGAGTAACCATAATTTCATGTAAAGTAAGCTTTTCTCTTTTCACATTTCACATATAATGTGCTATTATATCAACATAACATTTGAGCTAAATCACATCTTTTAGTTTAATATAACAAATTATGATTCATTCTTTCATAAACATACTTTTAACTAGTAATTATCATGTGAAGTCTCCATTCGAAACTTAGGTTAGGATTCATATATAAATTTTGAAAACTCAACAAGCATTTAAGGGAATTTTTTAGAAAAACAAATGTAAAACAATAAAATTTATGCATACTTACTACTTTAATCACCCACTTTAATTAAGTTATGGCCCATTTTCCATTACTTTATTTCTTTTCTTTTCTAACCTCACAAGTTTTCTTTGGTTTCCTTTCTAACAATTATATTGAATTTAAGCTCTAATACTCCACAATTTATTTTTAAAATACATGGTTTGCTAGAGTTAGTTTGTAGAATGGAGTCTAGATTTCTTTTAGGCTAAAATTATTTTGGAAAAGATGAGTAGGTATTATTGAAAATTTTGTAGGAGAGCACATTCCTCCCTTTCCATTGACACCTTACAACATCACAATGCCAAAACGTTGTCCTACTTCACTTACATGACTTATTCAAGAGTTTCATTATGGATTTTACAATATAAAAAATCTCTTTTATCCTAATTCCATAAGGTAGAATGTTTTTTGTTCATTTGATGATACTATTATAACTGACTCCAATCAACCTATAATCTGACTTGATGATAAATATTTATACAATGGTCGATAATTTGCTATGATTTGTGTACCTATCTTATAATAGTCCATCATAATCTTTTAAAAAGTTAAAAAAACTAGTGGCATCTATATTTGGTTCTTCATCTACACGTGAATTGTTACATCCATCACCATACTCCTTTCTAACATGGTTTTATAAGGAACATATAGTTTTCTTTGTGTAAACCAACATAAGTATTTCCATACAAACCTTTTTTTTTAAAAGATGTATCATTACAACATCTGATTGGTGAATTTTTTTATTTTTACATTTTGTACATGGATATCTAATTTCACCTCCACTAATATTATTTAAATTTAAAAGTGTAAAATTAATAAAACCCTCATCTCTTTTACAATAATTTTTCATATACAAACCTTTAGGTGGATCTCGATACATCCACGAACAATCATCCATTACTTAGGAAACTATATAAAATATTAATGACAACATTTATTAATAATATAACAATCAATTCAAAATTCAACTTTGATAATTAAAAATGAATTCAAAATCTAATAACCAATTATTATTTGTACAAAAATTAAAGTTGTGTAAAAATATGAACTAAAATAATCTAATTAATAACATGTAATCGGTACCCAACTAAATATCTATCATTTATTTAATTTAAACTTATTTACTCTAAACTAATATCATTTAAATATTATCAATTCCATAAAAAAAATCAAAATTTACAAAATCTCTAACTTAATAATAAAATTAACAAAATATGTTCGGTACCTATTAGATAACCCATCATTAATTTCTTCCAATATAATACATCTAATTTATAAAATCAAACTTAGTTTCATCAAATTACAAACAAATTCAATTTTTCACAAATCCCGAACAAATCATAACATCCAAATCATACTTTAATACAACAAAATTCTCTATGAAATGGCTGTAAAACACTTAAATGTACGAGAAAACTATAAATACTACATAAAAATATTACTTGGTATATAAAATATTTAGAAAAAAATAAATCAAAATAGTGATGTTGACACTCCCGAGTGTTGGGGTGGCTGAATTTATGACGCTGGAGCTTAGATTTATGAAAAAATAGGGGGGTTGCTATTTTGATTTGTGGTTAAAGAAAAAAAGGAAGAAGACAAAAGGGGATAAAGTTTCTCTCGGTTATAACACTTTTAAATCTGTTAATGGAATTTTTGATGAAAATTGAAGACAAAATATTTTCATTAGTAAGTCCATTGACAAATTATGACAAGCCAAATACCGATGGAATCACCGACATAATATTTATTTATTTTTTAATTATTTTTATTATGTTGGCATAATTACCGGGGGAACATATTCTATCGCTAATTACATTGAAAATTTCCGACGGATATTTTCCATCGTTATTGTTATCAAATATTATCAACATAATATTTTTAATCAGTAATTTCATTATTATTTGATAATTTTTTAGAAGTGATATATTAGTTTTTTTTAACCCTTAAAAGTGTCAAAGTACATAAAAAGTAACAACATTATAAAAAAAATCGATGCCTCAATGATAATATTAATTTTTCTATTAAAACTTATTAAATTACAACTTATAGTTTTTTTTAAAAGTATTTATATGATTAAAAATCAAAACTTAAACCTACACTAAAATTTATTTTTAAAAAACTTTTCTTCATTTCTGATGGCTTAATTGTTTAAATAATTTCTTAATATTAACTAATTTTGTAATTATTTATCAATTCAATATGAATAGTTTAAAATTTATTTGGGTTTTGATTAAAAATTACATATGGCATTCAATTTGAAATAGATCTTAATATTACATATTTAGAAATTAATTATTCATCAATATCATATGTGTGATTCAAAAAATATTTTAACCTAGTCAAATTTAAAGTGGATATTTATCCTTTAATATGAAGCTTATAATTTATTTATTTGTCAACTTAATGTGCAATTTTTTTTTTCTTACATTGTAATCAATAATTTTTTAATGTAGTTTTAATTCATTTAAAGTTTAACTAAAATTAATCAAATATAAAAACATAATTTATGAGTAGACTCATGTAAGTCTTTTTCCTAGATACATTACCAAGATATTTTGCAATCAAACAAAGGTTGTGATGGATTACGTATTCCATTCCATTATGTTTTATTTTTATTACATTATATATATATTATATCAACCATGTCATTGTGCACTAATTGTGGGTGTCATCATCCTTAGAAAAAGGCCTGTAAATTTTAGGTTTTGTTTGATAGAATTTGTTCTTGTCGAACTTACTCCAGTGGTTCCTTTTGTAGTCTTACTGAAACAAGCGACACAAGATTTTGTTATTTTATTTCATTTTTTCATGAAACCTGTTATTTTCTTTACGAATATAATTAATCCAGTTCTTAAGAAAAATAAAAAATAAGAAACTCAATTTTTGTAGACAACTTGCAAAAGGCACGCGGAGAAGATGAAAGAAAGAAAACTTTTTATGTATTTTTATTATTATTATGAATTACTTGCTTAACATCGGATATAGAGATTTTATTTATCATGAGATTTGAGAATACCAGTAAAGAAAAAGAAGAAAAATGTCCGATGCCCGGAAAACACAGTTATATACATGGAGAGGTGTGAGGCCCCTTATTTGATGGTCGGAGTAAGAGAATAACCTGTCTCGCAGTGGCTCTGTCACTTTGGTCAAGTGCCTGACGCCCTCATTTCTGCTACACAGTCCCCTGCGGAACTCTCTCTCTCTCTCTCTCTCTCTCGATTTATTAAGATCTGGAGTCGCTTTCCTGCTTGACTTTTATAACGAAAATGACCCATCATTTTCCCCATGAATAAACATCAACTTCTCTTCCTTGTTTTGTGCAAGTCTCCATTTTTTCTTCCTTGTTTTCCTATAAAAATCAAGGCATTGACGAGGGAGTTTAAGTTTTTGAGACACAAACAAAAATGACCCATCATTTTTCCTACGAATAAAAATCAACTTCTCTCGAGTTTTCTGTGCCTTTCTCCCTTTTGCAGTGGACCGAGAGTTATAGTAATATATAGATACATGGGAGAATTAGATTTCCCTAGAGCATCATGTTAACCTCAGATTTAGGGTTTCGGTTACTTTTCGAAACACACACACACACACACGCAGTCCCTGATAATTAGATCATGTATTTATCTTCTCTCTACTTTTTCTGCTAAGCAAAACCCTTTTCCTGTGATTTTTCCCAGGATTCCGTGGTAAGTTCCTACTTTCTTTACATGGTCTGTTCTCTCTTCTATTTAGTTTTCTGGTATATGTTTTCAGTATTATTCTACGCTGATGAACAGAGCTGATTTAACTTCTATAGTGATTCATCACTTGCATTCTTCTTTTTCTTTTTCTCTGTCTTTTTCTTTTTGGTGCTGTCATTTGCCTATTTTAAGAACAAAAATGTTGGTAATATTTTGAGCTTCTTTTTTCTTTTTCCCTGCTATGATAGATTTTCTTTTCTACTACAAATTCTATGCACTTATATATATATAAAATTTATAAATATATATGTTTTTGTAAGTCTTTCGCCAAACTCGATTCTTTTATGCAATAATGATGACTTAAGATCAGGGTTTCATGGGACATTTCTCTTATTGTAGGTTTTGTAGATGTTTGAAATCTCTTTTCATTTAAACAGGGATGACAAAACTACAAGGCCCCTGTGGGTGGTTTTGCAAGGCTGCTAGATGGGGAATATTGTCCATAACCACTCTACTGTTAGCTTCGTTAAGTAGTTGCTTTCCGTTTTGTCTGTACACTGTTGACAGTGATATGGCCCCTAAATCCAGATACGTGAAATCTTTCTTACAATGTATTTATTATTATCAACGTCTTTTTCTTTCGTGATATAGCATGTCACATTCTTTGATAATGCAGATTTAAAGGCTAGATTGTCTAGACCTTGATATGAAAGTTGCTAGCAGCTAAACTTTGCCCCTTGTACTTGCCTTCTTCATTAAGAAGTCGCCAGTCACATCCACCCAGTATACCTAGGTGTGAATTATTATATACCTAGGTCTAGAAGTTTATACTGTAGTGGTCCGTATTACTTAGTTGTGAGAGAATTAATCGAGGGAGAGAGCTTCTTTCAGCCCACTCGTGGATAGGACAAAGGGGTTGAACTAGCTGCCGACTCATTCAATCAAGCACTAGTAGAAAAGAAGGCGAACGGTGATTCTTTTGCTACTGTGATTGTGTGAATGATGCGGGAGATAGTTTTCCATCCTCTCCTCTTCTGTGCTTGGACTGAAGGGAGCTCCTTCCTTCTCTTGCTTTCATTTATTGAAGAAACTGTCTAATACAGTTTGTTTTCGCTGGTTAAATTTCTTCTTTCTCACCATCACCATCATCTGCCAGATGATACTAATTAATGTTCTTAATTTTCTTGTTATAAATCTCTTCCATTGTTAGTACTGTCATCCTGGCGATTATACGTAGAAAGAATTGTACATTTTCTTACACATAGCTGTTTAATGCTAATTACCTACTGGAATACCTGTTTTGCTTTGCAGGGAAACGACACATGTTGAACTGGTAGCCAACCAGTCGATTTACTATTCAATTTCCTTGAAGAGAAAAACACCCCTCCTCCTCACTATTTTGGGCAGACAAAGAGGCATTCTCTCTGAATTTTCCATGTCAAATGAATTTATAAGATCATTTGTTACTTGTCTTCCCTTTTCTCCTTAATTTGTGACTTTTTTTGGACAATATTGAGACTTCCTTTGGATATTTTAAACTATGGCTAGCAGCATATGATATGGTCTCCCAGAATCCAGATGTCAAAACCTGGAACTGTTTGAATTAATCTTCGCCTACGCTCCCTCTTTCATTTCTTGGTTAGAAAGTACTTCGCATTGTTTCTCTTTGTCAGCTCAATTATCTCTTCATTCATGTTTATGAAATAATGGATTTATTTTTCTTATTTTCATTTCATAATCCATACAGGTAAAGTAAATGAAACTGGCCTAGTTGAGTGACTTATAGTGATGTTTATATATATATATATATATATAGACTCACACACAATAGATAGATGTTCTTCCTACGCAGGAGGTTGAGTAAAATTTTTTTAACATAGAATATAATATTTTGGTGACACATCAATATTGTTTTTAAACAAGCTAAAAAAATTTAAAATTTAAGTCATTGACTTGACTGAATTTAATAAGTTTAGTTAATTTAATAATATAATTTTAAAAAATATTGATAGTAAATTAAGTGAAATTGTTTTTGACAATAATTAACTATAAAAAATAAGTTATCAATATTATACCCAGGAGAAGTTGAAAGAAAAACTTGCTGAAGACTTGTAGTTACTCCACCATGGACACCATTTCTTCATTAGAAAGAGCTCAACGAGACAATTATATTGCCATTGCAAAAGGTTGCATAATGACATTGCATGCGCCGTCTAAACAATAATCTGGAAAGCAAACCAAATTAAATATCCTAAATCTGAGTTAATATTTCAAATTTGTAACTCGTGAAACCCTACACTCAATTTCAATCAGGAAGCTTAATTTCTAATCAATTTAATATTGAAAGATGAAATAAAAAAATATTAATCTAAAAAAATTTTCAAAGTAAAAAAAAAAATTCGAAAGAATGAGAATTAAATCTAATAGAAAAAAACTAAAGGAAGGAGGATGAAATCTTTTAAAAAATTCAATTTGTAATTTATCTCATACAAAGCAAATAATAATCAAAAGAATAAGAATCACATATATATGATAGATGAAAAAAATGGAGGATGAAATTAAATTTTTTTTTTTTTTATAAATTATCCCAAATAAAACAAATAGCAACCAAAAGAATGAGGACCAAATATGATAGATAAAAAATTAAAGGATGAAATTGAAAAAAATTGATTTTATAAAATATTTCAAATAAAACAAATAATAATAAAAAATAACATGTCCAAATTTGAAGGAAAAACAAATTGAATGGCTTCTTTAAAAAATTGAAGTGTTAGACACATAAATTAACGAGGAGAGAAAACAAAAGTCGACGCCAAACTAAAGGTCCGTTGGCTACATGCATTGCCTGGGAAGCCACCGTTTGGTAGCCGGATAACGCTACACGCGTGTTGCTTGAATGATGCTATTGCCTCTCATATGCTAGCGTGTGTATTGCACGCGCCAATCATTTTTTTTTTAAATAATAATAATAATAATAATTTATATTTAATAAAATACCAAATTGCCTTTTAGTCTACTTGATTATAACAAAAAAAATAAAAATAAAACCATGTTAAAAATACAAAAAAATCTTTGAACATCATTTTAATATTTTATGCTTTTAAGGATAGATGAATCATTTTACAATGCTAAAAATTATAAAAAAATTTATTTATTCAAATCAATTTAATAATGATTAATAAATCAATGTGGAAAAGAATGTTTACCTCCTTCTATAAATAAATTAAAAAAATAATCATTTCATCTAACCATAAAAATAAAAAGAAACTTTTAACTGATTTTTTTTTGAACATCACGTCCCTCTTGTTTTTCAAATTAAGAGCATCATTAGGGCACAAGCTCACCTTTTTGCCCTAATAAAAGGGGGATTGGTGGGTGTTTCAAGTCAAGATATAGCTCACATGAATTAAAAGATGCCTTCAAATTTTTATCTTGCTGTTCTTAGAGGGGGAAAGTACAGTTGCCATCACTTATCTATTCATCTGAAACTGTGCTATGAGGTCCATTTACCATTATCGAAACCCTAGCTTCCACTTTATAGCACATATTTTAATATATACGCCTTTCTTTCCTCGTTAACCATGCTTAAACAATCTGTCTAGGGTTTGCTTTCTTGGAAATAGACACGCTGGGCGCTCATATTTTTATGCTGGTGCATGGCTGGTTTCCAATGCTGGTTTCCAATGTGTGGAAACACGTGACATATTTTGCCAAATATGGACGAGGCTACAGCTCCCTAGAGTACTAGCCTTCTTCCTGTTATGGAAATTCAACCTTTTCTCTTGTCACAGAATCATGTTTCTTTCTGGAGCTCTTGAAGGCTTGGTGCCCATTGACGTTGCATGCAGATTGCAATGTGGTCCTCGATCGTCTCTCTTCATGGACGAGGGTTATCATCACAAGAACTTTGCGGCCAGATTTGGGCACAGGATATATATCGGGTCGTTTCTATATTTGTTTTTGATAATTATAGGTGTTTGGATTAATTAATATATTTCTCAACTAATTTTTTAAAGTTTTAAAATTAACGATTATATAAGTCTTTAATAATCTTTAAATTTGTGATACTCGAATTGATGATTTTTGAGAAGTAAATTCATGATCTGATCAATTCAGTTATACTCCTTGCTTCTATATTTCTTTTAAAGACTTATTGTTTCTTGAAATTAAAGAGAATAATGAAATATATAAACTAAGAAAGTTTTGTGATGAGGGGTTTTTTATAAGATCCTACCATTAATTTATTGTGCTTATTCAGTCTTGTTTATAACAAATTATTTATTTTCTTGATTCATTCATGTATTATAAATTATTTTGAATGAGGATTTTCTAGCAAGCTGGAATTGAATTCTATATTAATTTTTATTTTTACCATGTAAGATTAGGTCAAAGAGTCTTGTTTGTTGTAATTCCTAGTCCTATTACAAAGAATCTCAATACAAGTTTTATTTCTGAAGCCTTTTGCTTTGTAATTATCTTTTAATTTTGCCAATAAACTTTTTATAATTTTATTATTTTCAGCTTTATACTCTCTATATATTTGTATGTAAGTATTAATTTAAACCTGTTTATTTGATGCTTAATATAAATGAAAATATTTATATTGATAATTAACACATGTATTTTTGGTAAACGGTTTTGTTTCATGATACATTTTGCTAAAATGTTTCTATTAATTAGTTTACTCTCATGCATACCTTTTACCTACAACAATCACATGTTTGCGTTTGGTTTTGTAACATAAAAAAATAAAAAATAAAAACAAGAAAGAAAAATTATTTTGTTAAAATTCCTTTTTCCAGTCTTGCATTTTTGCCTCTCGTGCATAAAAACAAATCCTTGCATTTATTTTAAAGTTCATGCATGTATGTATTGTTAATCATTGATATCATTTTAGCATTTTCATTTCTATGTCCTTGTTTTTAATATATAAAAAAACAAATATTTGTCATATCGCATGCATTTTTTTGTTCTATAATTTGTTTATAAAACCTATGGAAGCTTGACCCACATTAAAATGCATTTGAAAGGACGACATTCCAAAATCCTTTTAAAATTAATTTTACTTAATTACATTGGATTGAAAATAAATATTTTGTTGCTCCCTCATAGTTTTTTAGAAAAATAAACTCATGACAAGCTATTATCTTAAATTTCAAGGAGTAACACCTTGGTACATTTTATGTTTGACACATATCTTTTTATCAAAATTTCAAGCCTTTCGGTCTAATATTCATCAATGATACTTGAGTGTTAATAGAGAGTATTAATTTTCTTAGTAAGTTCAAAGCATTCATGTCACTAAATCCTATCTTTAAATAGATCATCTCATAATGGTTACTGCTTGGATATTTAGAAATAAAATATTAAATCCTCATTAAATAAAAATTACGAGTGAACCTTTGTGTTATAAAATAAATGAATCTGAATATATCATTATCCATGGGTCATTATTACATAAACAAAATATTTAGCGATAACTCCTTTTAAGATATGGGTTGGATTCAATGAGCCCAACATCGATTCATCTAATTATTCATAAACATGGTTTGATAGGCTATTAACAGCCACAAGTTGTGATCAAATAGTAAATGGTTGTAGATATGCCAATTCACTAAGCAATCAGAAGTGTCAAAGATAACGTGGACTTTAAAATGAATATGCTTGAACTTATTTGTCCACCCATAGTTTAATTCATAATAGTAGAGTTGCTATCACCTATGTAGATGACCATTAGATATAACAAACCATGAGAATTAAAAGACAAGTTAGGAATGCAACTTACTTTAAGTCAGATGTTTTAAGGTAATAATATCTTTTTTTAGTATAACCAGTTCATTTTCTTAGATCTTGGAAGACTAGATAGGATTTATAGTGACTATAATATTAAGTGTCAACTTTTTTTTTTTATTTTTATCCCATTTTCAAGTCAAATATATTTTATGAGTTCGTCACGATATTAGGTGTGATAAATTTCATTTGCCCATGTTATGTTTGTATGATTTTAAGCATAATAATTTGTTTTTGTTTGTGTGCTACATCATATTCGTGATGTCAAAAAATACCTCGACATATGTTTAGTTTTGTAAAATATAATTTGATTTTATGTTAGTAAAAAAATTGAAATAACATGGACCAAATTTAACATAGAAACCAAACAACAACCTTTTTTTTCATTTTTACTTTTCATGATGTGCAGAAAACGACAATTTGGTCCCTAAAATTTTTACTTTTTTATATATATATTTTTAATCTCTATTTTTTGAGGTATCACATTTCAATCCCAAACTTTAATTTTTCATTTCAATCCTTGAAATTTGAGAGTCGCGGGAGAGTTGTCAAAAAATAAGAAAGAGAGATAAAGTGGTTGGTCAATCATAATTCACCAACCTAAAAGACTAATCTTAGTGTTAATGGGATGATAGAGATAAATGTTTTAGTGGAGGTGGTGTTTCTCTTTGAACATGTCATAAAAATAGATCGACACTTATAAAAACATTTTTTTTAGTTGTATTTTTATTTTTTAGAGTGATTATAGGTTTTTAGAGGTTTTAAATGGGTTTATTGAGGTTTGTAGAATATTGTTTTGGGTGTTTTCAGGTTAAAATAAATTGAAAATCAATTTTTTAGGGTTTAAAAACTGATTCCTGATTTTCCAACCCCTAGAGATGGTAAAAAAATCAACTAGATAATGACGCTTCACTTGCTTAAAGTTTTTTTTTTTTTTTTTCATTTAGTTGGTCACTTGATTTTTTAGAGTCATTATATGTTTTCTTGGAGTTTTAAATGAATTTATTGGGGTTTGTAAAATGAGTTTTTAGGCGTTTTCATATTAAAACAAGTTTGGGTTCCAAAACTTGAATCCTGACTTTCCAACTATTATAGTGACAAAAAAGTCAACTTAAAGACGTTGTATCGTCTGCCCAAGCAAGCAATGCTTTGTTTGCTATTTGTTTTTTTAAAAAATTAAAAGACAACTTGTTATCTATCTATTTTTGAAAAAAACCAAATATATGCATAGGTCCAACATGTTTTTTTGGGGTCAAGCACGCTTGGCCTTTTTCTATATATCTCTTTAGTTGTTTTTTTTTTTTTAGAAAACAATTTGATAAAATATCTCTTTAAATTAATTTATTAAAATAACATTTAAATGGTTATCTAATTATGTCATTATTTTTAAAAATATTTGGGCTCTTTTATAATGATATTATCGATTGCTTTTTGAATAATTATGTATTAGTCTAATATGCATATTTTTTAATATAACTTTCTTATTAGAATTTAATGAGAATAATTTATATATTTTTTAATTTTTTATTATAAGTTTCGTATATGATTTTTTCAAATTTATTAATTGTCCTTAAGTCTTTTCATATACGTGTAAAAATAATTGATTTATTATTTTTTTTATTGAATGTTGCTAATGATCATTATAAGTTTTTACCTAAAAAACAATACTTCTCATAAAAAAATAATTGTTTGGGTTAAAATAAAAAAGAAATGCATGAATAAGAAAATTAGGCTTCTAATTAAAAGTATGTGTTTTTTTCTCCTTTTCAATTCAAATTAATATAGTTTTTTAGAATATTGTGTTCTTATTTTTTTTTTGCTTTTTTATTTAATGAACTATGATTTTAATAATAATAAAAAATCATCTTGTTGTCAAAAGAAAAAAAAAACATGAAAGTGAAAATTTGTTTTTTTGTTTTTTAAGAAAAACACATTTTCCTCCATAATTTTATTTATTATCTTTCCTATGAATAGATATTTTTATTGTTTTCAATTAAATAAAAAATAAATTCCAAAAAAATTATCCAAAACAATGCAGACAATATCACTAGTTTTTCCTAAATAATAAAATATAATTTGGAATTATTTTATTCTAGATTATGTTGCTTCTTCAATGGGCAACAAGAAAGTTCATGGCAACCTTTTTCAATTTTCTATAATTTAGCTCGTTTTTTTTTAAAATTCAGTCCTTGATTTTCTTTGAATGTTTGAATATGATACCTAAAAAACTAAATCTTGGAATTCTCCACAATTAATCATAATTAATTTAAATATGTTTATTTTGGATGTAAACAAGTTTGGTATCAATATCATTTTTCTTATTATTATTATTATTTTAAATTAAGCTAAACCTCATATATTTTGAGCATGGTAAAACTTTTTTTTTTCTATTATTTGAAAAATTATACCTTACATATCGAGTCAACCTTAGCAGGTTAGCCATGATTTTTTTTTTTTGATTTTTTTCAAATTAACATTGATTTGGATAATTGTTTTTTTTTTTAAAAAAATATAACATGTTATTTTAGATAAAAAATATATTTTTTTTATCAAGTCTAGTTTTCACTTGATAACCCAAGTTTGCTTGGATATAAATTATACCTAGTCTGGTCTAGTATCTAGGTGGTTAGGTTTCCAGATTAATTTGCCTAGTCAAGTCAGTTTTCAAATAGTACTCGAAACTTTATTTATATTTGAATTGGATTTTTCTTCTTCATATTTTTGTTGTATAATTATATTAGGATTCAATCTCTCAAGCTAAATTATATTAACAAATAAAAAAGTTGAGAGTCAGTTTAATTATTTATATAAATAGTAAATCATGTTAATATTTTGTTTTGTCATTTTGAATCAAGTTTGTGGCTCAATAAAGATGGATAGTGTGCAACACAATTTTATGTTACAAATTTAATTTTATGGGACGACTCCATTTTTTTTAAAACAAACACAAATTAATAACATGTCGTCAATATTTATTTTTGAGCAAAAAAGGCAGATGACTTGTCATTTGTGTAACACCTTGATATTTTGTATGCAATTAAAGACAATATTTTCACATGACATGCATGAAATTGAGGCTAAATATGTTTTTGGAAGAAAAATTCTCTTTCCAAACAAATCCAATTCTTTTACATAATATCATTTATATTGAAAATCCTATTTATATTAACATGTTTCATGCTCATTTTAAATGATAACTCCTATATGTTTCTTTTCTACCTTATTACAAATCATTCATTATCATTTTCAATAATTAATCTATTTAAAATCTTTTCCTCAGTTTCTTGCATGAAACCACATCACAAATAACTTTCACATAATAACCTTAAGCATTCCACTAGTTCATCTATTCATCCATTATATCATTTCACATCGCATAACCATTTCATAACATGTCCATATATCATGATCTTGCAATATACACATCGCATTCCATAATGCTAATAGTAAGGTTATAAAATTAAATACATAACAAAATAAAGCTATTAAACATTTATGAACTATGTATTTTACATAGAATTATATACATAATAAGACTATACAACAATAACATCTATATTAACGTTGTCCTACTATATATGATGAACCTACTATTTGTGATGAACCTTCTTGAATAAAATATTATAAGAGACATTAGTTAATCATAATATGCGTACATATTCCTGAAAAGAAAGAAGATATCAACATGTTTATAATAGTTTTAACATCAATTTCTCTAACATAATTAAATTTATTTTAATAACAGCATTATGAATTTCACATATCAATATCAATGTTTATCTTTTACATACATACTGAAACAAATCACTATTTATACATCTAACTTTAACATAATCTCACTAGTAATAACTTCCACTCAACTAATTCATTATAAATCATAATAATCACCTTAGTCATAATTCATGCAGTTGACTAAGTAAAAATTCATAACCTTAGTCATAACATTAGTCTCATCTACATAGTTGACTAATCATATAGTTCCATAACCTTAATCTCATTTACAAGGCAGATTAAGTAAATGGTCTCATTACTTTAGTCTTGTTTACACAGCCCACTAAATAAATGGTTCTAAATTGCATGCATATTTTGTTCCATTGTGTATACTATTGCCATAAATACATTTCCTAAAGCTAATATTTTCTAAATTGTATGCATAATTTATTTTTTTCATTGTATACATTATTTTCCACGATAAATTTACCAGTCTTATTTTCATATAAGATATTCAAACCTCCCAATCCTTTAATGTTTTTATTCATTTTTCAAATTTCTCAACTTACACATTAATTATTCGATCAATATGAACATATCATCAACATGCACACATATTATTTTCTAAGCTTCTTAATGTATACCATCACAACAAGCAACATTACTTATACTCACACAATTTTTTAATATTCACACATGATCTCAAATTATCTCAACATGCATTTAAATAAACAAAACCATTTAAATTACTAATTCTTAAATCCTTGTCATTGATTTAGCCACATTTAACATCACAAAAATATCCAACATCTAGTTTATAACTTTATGTAAAACATACATTACATGCACAATACTTATATCTAAACAAAACTCTTTTTCTAAAGACATAGTTATTCATGAAAATATATTAATAAACATATAATCTCATACAATTCAACTAATTTTCAAAATAAAGCCTATAATCAACTTAACAACATCTTATAATTTTAGTAAAACCTTTATAATTTTGATTCTACTCTCTTTCTTACAATCCTAAATACATACCATAACCACATCAATTTAGAATTATTCATACAATTTCAACACTTTTACCGCACTTTTATATTATTAAACTCATGTTCCCAAATAAATTTATAGTACATACAAACATTCAACTAATCATTTGCCTTGTATCCTAATTCTCACTCAATATGCATCAAACTAACATATAATTATACATTTTCATTCAATTCTTCCATTTCCCTCATAATTTATCATGTACAGCACTAGTGTTAGGAATTACCATGGTTTTTCTTTTAATTTCCATCCTTATCTTACTCTCTTTATCTATTATTTCATGCAACTTAACCAATTTATAAGCAATCTTTCATCTTCCCCAAACTTCTCGTATAAACCCTAGGTGAGAGATTATGAATTTCTCTTCCCTACACACTCAAACTCAAATAACAAGAATTAAAGACTATAAGATACTTTGCAAAGTAAATTTAAAACCAATTTTCTCTTTTCTTTGCAAATTTCTCCTCTAGTTCCTCTTCTTTTACCAAAATTTCTTTTTTTCTCTCATTAACTCCTAATTTTCTCTCTCTTAAACTCTACCAAATCTTGTGTTAATGTATTTATTCCCCACTAATCACTCTTATAATACCCTAGGAACTCTAACTTTGGAGAAGATTTATGTGGAATTACAAGAATAAGAGGAAGGAGCTTAATTTCTTCTCTCATCGTTGTCGACCTCAATCTACAGGGGGAGTTGAAAATTTTTGAGTTTATTTACAATTTTTCCAATAGAAAAACTTTTCTTGGGTATTTTACATAAACTTCCTGGATACCAGTACAACTCACACCTTACATTCACTAAATTTATTTATATTCCTCATGTTGTTTTCAATAAAACTTCTCCCCTAATTATTTTTTTTATTTTTATTTTTTAGCCAAGATTTACCACTATTTGATAAAATTTATACATTTGAATAAGTGGGTCTTTTTCAGGCCCACGTGCCTTGCTCTTTTGTACGAACCCAACCCATCGATCATGGCTATACTTTGTTTTCTTCAACATTGTTTTGGGATTTTTTTTTATATTTTTTTAATTTTATTATTTATCATGAAGTGTTTATTCAGTTTTATTATTTAGTATTATGTTAATGATAAATAAATTTTATATTTTTTATTACATAATAATAAAAAAATTAAAGTGAAATAGTGGATTCTATAATCAGGATCACAAGCTTGACGTGCTGATTGGATATTAGTCAAAGAGTCGTGGAAGGATTATTTTTCCCTTTTTTTAATATTCTTTTTGTTTTGTTTCTTTCCAATTTCATAATTCATTGAGGGGTTCAAATTTAATTTTATCATTCAATATTTGATATATGATAAATTAATTTTTACATTTTCTATAATATAATAAAATAAAAAATCAATTCTGCATTTTCTATCATATAATAAAATAAAAAATCAATTCAACTAAGTGAAGTGAATAATATATTTTGACAATGTTTACATACTGACTAAATATCAATTAAAGTAGAATAAAAAATTTTAAAATTTAAACCATTTTACCAAGTTAAATACCAATACCAATATATTTTTTATGTCAAAAGAAAAATTGTGTTCAACTCGCAAATCGCCATGAAAGCTTTGAGAGATAAACTAGTTAAAACCAAAAATGAAATATGTAAAAGAAAAAATAGTAGTATTTGTTGGGGACGTGGCAGGGTGAAGTGAAAGGAATATCGGGGCAAGATTCCCAAAAATGACTTCATGGCCAGCTGGCCAAACTAATAAAAGACAAAACAAAAAAAAAAGTTCTAAAGAAGAAAAAAAAAAAAAGAGAGGAAAATGTTTTGTTCATCCGTCCCTGTTGTCTTGGTCTAGAAATAGACATCGTGTTACAGTTGGTCTGGTCAGGTCTCTAAAAACAAACATAAACACAGAGAGAAGCAGGAAGAATAGTTTAGAAGAAGACTCGTTGATTTGATCACAAGGTTCATCTCACACCTCAATTCTCATTGCATCTCAAAGGCCCCCTTTTTTTTTTTGCCTTTTCTAAATATGAATGAATGCAAATCATTAACACCCACTTTGGGTTATTCAAGAAATTCATGCATCTTCCTCTCTTTTTTTTTTTTTTGTAGATATTTAAATCCAGAAATTTGATCTGAAGATTAGAGGAAATACACAATCCATGTTATCATCAACCCTCCCTGCCCGTAAGTCATTTTCTTCTTTTCTCTCTCTCCTTTTTTTTTTTTTTCTCTTTACTGTGTTATACTATGTTCAATGTGGAGGGAGGGGTAGAGGGAGATCATTTCTCGTCATCTTAAATTATGGGTCATGCTGGAATGTTGATTGTGGACTTTAGAGAATGAGATTAAAGTGGATGTTGCAAAGGAAGTTTTTTCTTTAGCGGGCTCTCAATTTCTTTTCATAGTGAGCAAATTGAAACTTTTACACAGTTGGGTGAATCCAATTATACTGATTTCATTAGATTTTTTTGCTTGATGTAGTTGTTTTATCTTTTTTGAATGCTAATGATTGATTTATGGTGAACTGTGGATGTTGAAATGTGTAAAGTATAAGATTGACATGTTTAACATGCTTGTCATCTGATGTGGCAGAGCCTTACGTTTGCTATTCCAACGTTGTATATCTTGTTTCATATGGATTCCTACGACTTTTGATTGCTTCAAGCAAGTCTTGATGACCATGAATTCAACTGTTTCAACTTCTCAAGGATTCCTTCCCCAGGCAAGGCATGGTTCGCTTGAATCCTCAAATGTTCTTGCTTCTAATTCTTTAGGTCAGCCCGAACTGGAATCCAATGGTAGCAATGAAGTGGAATTGATTTCTGCATCCTGGAACCAGGATTATGGCTGCTTTGCTGCTGGCACAAGCCATGGCTTTCGCATTTATAATTGTGAGCCTTTTAAGGAAACTTTCAGACGTGATCTCAAAAGTGGGGGATTCAAAATCGTTGAGATGCTGTTCCGGTGCAACATTCTGGCACTTGTTGGTGCTGATGCTAATTCTCAGTATCCTCCAAACAAAGTTTTGATCTGGGATGATCATCAGAGCCGGTGCATTGGTGAATTTTCATTTAGGTCTGAGGTTCGGTCTGTGAAGTTAAGGCGGGATCGCATTGTTGTTGTTCTTGAGCACAAGTTATATGTTTATAATTTCATGGATTTGAAACTTCTTCATCAGATTGAGACTCTGGCAAATCCCAGAGGACTGTGCTGCCTTTCTCATGATTCAAATACATTTGTGTTGGCGTGCCCTGGGCTTCATCGGGGCCAGGTCCGAATTGAACACTTTGGGTTGAATGTCATGAAGTTGATTAATGCTCATGATTCTCATATTGCATGCTTGACCTTGACAATGGATGGCTTGCTTCTTGCGACTGCTAGTACAAGGGGCACTTTGATAAGAATTTTCAATACAATGGATGGCACTCGTTTACAAGAGGTAGCTTGTTTAAAATATAGTTTACAAGACGTCATCTTGAAATTTCACTGCAGTGCTTATGTAGTTGTATGTTACTTGATAGGGAAGTTGTATCATATGCTAAAAACTTATTCTGAGGTGCCAGTTATTTGTTACTTGCTTGTATCACTGATATAATGTTTAATGAAGCTCACTTCATTTGTTCATCATTCCCTTTACTTGGATTAGATTCCTCAGCAGCTATGGAAGCTTCTGGATTGGTATCCAATTAAATTTTAAACATTAATTATACTATTTTCAGAACACGGGAATACATTTCCCCCTCTCTCCCCTTAGATGAGCAGCTAATAAAATTTTAAACACCATTTTATGTGCTGATAATACCAATTTTCTGCAGGTGAGAAGAGGAGTTGATAGAGCAGAGATTTATGGCATTGCACTCTCTCGGAATGTCCAGTGGTTGGCTGTATCGAGTGACAAAGGTACTGTTCATATCTTCAGTCTAAGAGTTCGAGTGGCTGGAGAGGACTCATCCTCTCATCCGAGCCCTGCTCAGGGCCTGGCATTGTTAGAACAGAATTCATCATCTTCCCTTGATGGCCTTATTTCTCCAAGCACTAGTGCGAATCCTGGCTCGTCATTGTCTTTTATGAGAGGTAAGAAAGCTCTGTTGATAAATGGTTCTAAAGATGAACCTATAAATCCTTTCTTATTCTGCTTCCTGTTTTTCCTAGTTTTCCATTCTCTGTTCTTTTGGTTTGAAAAGAACGAAAAGGCTTTAAATGACTCTAGTAACAACAATGTAGTTCATGGCTTGGATGAAGACATATGACTCCTATAATGAAATACATGGAGAAAATTTGATTTTCAAGTAATGAAACCTTGCGATATATTGTTGTAAGTTGCAAAAACATGAAAGAAGTGTCTAAAATATCATCTCATTTCATTTCCTAAGATGTGTGATAGAGAATGCAAGAAATGGGATGAGTGAAAAGATGTAAATCTTACTACCTACCAATTATCAAACCTTGAATCTCCTATGGTTCTTATGAATCCACAGAAACCAAGGCTCTTGAAAGCAAGAAGGAAAAAGCATTCAACATTGTAATGGTAAAATGACGATAAGCTGATTGTTTGCTTGTCAATCAGTTCCGGGAGACATGCTCTTTCCCTTGCAATGTTGCTTCTAGTCGCTTCTCTTCATGAGATTTGTGCCTTGAACTCTTCAAGTATAGGATCGCCAATTTCAATTTTTCACCAAATTTAACTTCCATGTCTTCTATTTTTTTAAGAACTAGCTTAAGAATGACTTCTTGAAGCAATATAAAAAACTCAATATCCATCTCAAATGACCTCTGTATATACATTATCCATGAAAAATTGAAGATAATTCCAGATAGCACTAAGTTGAGATTGGAAGCATGGAATGCCTTATCATTAATCACAACTTCTCATAAAACCATAGAGTTTGAACGACTCACGTTATATTTGCCCCCTATCATATCGAAGAAATGCAGAAATCTAACCCAAAACTCTACTAGTATGCGTCAAATCATCGATGTGATAGCTTGTTTTATTCTTTTTAAGAGCCATCATTTTTATTTTTCCCTGCTACGAACATTTTATGGAAAAAGTTTATGGAGTAATTCTGCAGCGGGCTAACAGAAGTTGCTGAACTAATGGATTTAAAAGTAAAACTAGAACTAATGAAACTGTAATTGGCTCCATGGGAAGTAACTACACCTCAACTGCCAAATGTTTTTGTGTTTGGAATTGCATTTGGGTGCATTTTGAAAGTGTTTTTGGTTTGAAAAAAAATTAAATTGATGCTTTTTTATTTTTTATTTTTTATGCTTTCTGATGATTTTGATGTGTTAATGTAAAAAATAAAAACAAAAATTCTAAATTTTTTTTATTTTGATGCATTTTCGAGCGAAAAACACTTTTGAAAGGCATCTCGCACCACAATACCAAACACGTGTAATCAACTTGAGTCACAAATCTGAATTTTCCTTCTTTTCTTTCATTTCTTTCTTAGGGCAAGAAAGAGGGACTGGGCTTATCCACTTGGTCTGAACATCTTTTTTCTTCCCCTTTTTTAATCCACTTCCTGTATGTGAGATGGAGTAGGTTCTTTGATTTCCTTTTGGCAGTAATAGTAGGCACTATCTTTGGTTGTTATTTCCTTAATAGCTTCTTATAACTCTTGTTATTACTATTTAATAAATGAAATTGGCTGGTTCATCAAGAGAGAGATGAGGGTTATATATGTCTTATGGGAGACCTTTTCCACATGCATTCTTGTTTCTTTTTCTCGTAAATAAAGTCTCATTTTCTTGTGCTTGTCCAGGGGTTTTGCCAAAGTATTTTAGTTCTGAGTGGTCATTTGCTCAGTTCCACTTGTCTGAAGACACTCAGTACATTGCAGCTTTTGCATCTCAGAATACTGTCATTATTGTTGGCATGAATGGGAGGTAATGCGGTTATTTTCATCCTGTCCTAATGCTGTTATACATGTGCTTCTGTTTTCCTATTTGGCTGCATGAGAAACTATAAGCTTTTGAAAGTAAAGGATTTAAAAATAAATAAATTATGGTTCATTAAAATTAATAACTCTAGCACTTAAAAGAAAAAAAAAATGCTTGCTTGTCGTAATTCATTGTTGAACTTATGCTCTACAAAGATTTATTTTTTGAATCTCCATAACCTAACCAACCACATCTTCCTGATCTGTACACTTTTTTCTGAATGAATTGGGAAGATAGAAAAGAAATGTAGATGGACATTGAAACTGCTTTTCATAATTGAATGTACCTACTATGTGGATGGTTTAGCTAGTGTGCCTTCAATATTGACCATATTAGGTGGTGATCATTGTTGGCAAAGCTTGTTGTAGTAAAAATGTGGATATTGGACAGCGGGCACAACGATATAAATAGTGTTTTGCATGTGTACTCTTTCTCTCTGTCTCTCGACGGAATAGTTCTTCACAATTTTCTATATCTAAAAGATTTTTCCATTGCCAGCTTTTACAAGTGCAGCTTTGATCCGGTTCATGGAGGACATATGTTGCAGCAGGAATATGTCCGCTTTCTACAAACTGAGAGCCGGCCTGCATAGGGCAGGCTGTTAATTATACCTACAATATTTATTCTCCATACTCTGTAAATATGATTTTAAACATTCATAAATGGTTACACAAAAATATACATATAACTGTATAATATTCTTGGATTCAGTAATCAAGGCTCGATGACACAATCTCGTGAAGTCGCAAACTTAGTGCTGAATGGTAGCTATTAGACAATTTACTTTGTGCCAAGAACTTGTACACTGGGCATATTTGATCACTTGTTTTGGCAAGCAATTACATAAAACAAAACTGTGTAGTGTAGGTTTATAGAATGCAGGTTCCAAAAGATTGATGACTGTGTAGTGTAGGTTTATAGAATGCATTTAAAGGAAACTATTCATTCCTGCATTTGAAGTATATGAATCATATTTAAGATCAGCCATAGGACATGCTTCTACTGTAATTTTTCTTTGAAGAATGAAGAAAAACCCTTCTCACACATAACTGCAAAGAACCAAACGAAAATCTTGCCAAAACTCCAGGGGTTGTTATCAATTGAAACAAGTACCAAGTAATGTAGAAAAGAAAAAAAGAGAAATATTCCTGTAAATTATCCCTGCGATGTTGTCAGGGAAGTAAGACTTTCGCAATAAATGGTGAGATTTTGTGCAGAGCAAGGTAGTGTCTTCCATCTAATTGTTTTCTTTTCCTCATCGTAGTAGAGCAGAAGACGAGAACCAGAGTTGAATATGATTTCTGTACCCTGGACGCACTGCAGTTCTCCAACAAAATTCGGAGAAATTTTGCTTATGTCGATTGTGCATGCTTTTGACCATATGGAATTCTCGGGATTGGTTAGTCTCCATATTGCAACATGAGATAATTGTAGAGTCTCCACCATGTACAAATGCCCTCGTAGTTCCACCAGTTGCGTTGAATGTCGAGTAGGCGATCTCCATTGACGAGGAGTGTCAGTCCTGTCAGCAGGATGAGTTATGGTTTGGAACTTCTCGTCACTAAGATTAAACGAGACAATAAAATCGTTGTGCCTGTGGAGTGCTTGGTGTTGCCCAAGATCGATCTTCCAGTAAATAGTTTCGTTAGCAAAAGCTGGAAAACTAAACTGCTCCACCAAATATGGGCAACCTTCTTTTACTGCCCTCCATTTAAGTCCTCTTTTCTCTGGAAGAAGAGTGAAAACCGAGCACTCTAGTTTGCAATTCAAGGAAGTTCTTGATTGCCGAGGAATATTTAACCGCACAATCTTGTGTCTTTTTGCTGAGCTCAGATATCCGATCCCGAATCCTGCTATTCCACTTCTATCATATGGCAGTGCAAGAAGACGACGAGTGCTAGGGCTTAACACATAAATACGTGTTTCTGTGGCTAAGCAAACCAAACCAAAGCAACCTGGCAATACGAGTTTAACAGGTTCTTGCACCTTAACCTGAATCGGACTGAACATGTTCCCCTCGGTGTCTGTCGGAATAAAGTTATACACATACCGGCATCCGATGGGTTCAAGCGGCCGAAAATCAAAGTCAGGCCACTGCAAAAGGAATCGAGGTTTCCTCTGCGATCGACTGTAGTGCAAGGCTTGGAAGCCAAGGCTCGAGTGAATCATGTAGTGCCATAACTTGCATACAGAGTTGAACCTCAAAAGGGTCTTCACAGGCAGTCTTGATAGAATGTCTGCTACGATGATATTGTTTTTTGCGAGTTGAGAAACCGTCTCCTTTCGATTTTGAACCCTAATCGCCATATTTGAGAAACTAGGACTATATATCAAGCAAACCCTAATAAAACAATCAAGACAATGTGGCTTATGGGAGATTGATCTATATATATATATATATATGATGAAATAATAAATTAAAAAAGGATGATCTTAGAACTCAAAGGCAATCCAACCACCGCATATATTGTTCTTAATTTAGGAAAAGTTATGTTGTTGTATCCTTTTCTATTAGTATCTTCAATTATAATGTTTCGTATTTTGCTGTGTATTCGTACCCTCTACTCTACAAGTATATATACATGAAGGAAATACATCAAGTTGTTTCGGAAATACTGATTCTATCCAAAGATTTTCCTTGGAAACATTGTATTTATCTGATTAGTTAGTTGGTGGGATCTATTTATTCAATGCATGAGACCGTTTGGTAAGTGAATTAGGAAAGAGTATTTAGCAAGATTTGCATTAGTTATATGTATCAAGTTATTCGTATCTAACAAATTAATCTTGACTTTGTTTATGTGTTTTAAAAATATATTTAATTTTTTTAATTTTTTTTGTTTTAAATTAAATTTTGTTGATTATTTTGACATTCTGATGTCAAAAATAAGTTTTTAAAAATAAAAATTTATTATTATAATATATCTTTAAAAAAATTATTTTAAAAAGCAACTACTAATAGAATATCAAATTACTTTTAATTATTTTTACCAACTAATTTTGAGTATTTAATTAGGTTTACATAGATACATTATACTTGCCCTTTCATTTATGCTTTCTAAATGTTTAGATTTAAGTTCTGTGTATTTTTTTGTTTGAATAGTGCTTTTGAGAAAATTTAATTTTTATTTTTATTATTTTTTGCTTGAAATTAATATATTTTTTAATGTTTTCATATTATTTTTATGTATTGATGTTAAAAATAATTTTTTAAAAATAAAAATATATTATTTTAATGTATTTTCAAATAAAAAACATTTTAAAAAACAACCACTACAATATACTTAAATGCTTTTTGGGAGGTTTGAGGTTTCCTTTTTTTTTTTTTTTTGTAAGATCTCTAGTTAGTTCTGCTATGCTATGTCAGTTTACAAATTATGCAAATATATAATTGTTTTTAGGCAATTTGTACATGAGAGAGAATACGAATAGAAAAAAATATTAATATATAAAATCATGTGTAATTTTCAAGGATAAAATTATAAATAAAAAACTTTAATCATTGAAATGAGAGAGGAAAAAAAACCCTAAATGTTCATATGAATTGTGTAGTGATTAGTAGACAACGTGCTGTCCACAAATAGTGACAAAAGAGGCATCGTATTCTCATGGAATTGACATTTTAGCTTTGCTGTATATTATTGTTTCTAGACATCATAGAATTGATATTTTGAAGTACCAAATACAGTATATTCATGTGATATAATTTAATTTATTAATTTTTTGACAAAGTCTCATTTCAATTCCTAATACATCAAAATCCAATTATTTACATTTTGCTTCTGAACTTTATTTTGTTACAATTTGGTCCGTATTGTCTAAAGAAAAGAATGAAGGAAGAGAGGCGTAGTTGCGTCATCAACATTGTGGCTAATGGCCTTACGATGTTTAGTTATTAATTACCTATTTGACTTATGCTTCTCCATGAGTCATATGTTTTTTTCAACAAAAAATTGGATATGCATGTTTTTCCAACACATTTTCTCTTATATAAAAAAATTATAAATGCAAATTGAAAAGCTTGTAAATATCTAATTAAATAAATTGAGAACCATATGTTTAAATAAATGAAAAAAGTCATTAATGATAACAAAAAAAAAAATTGAGTGAGAGATTTAGATCAAGATTTGATCTCAAAATATAAAACATTTACTTGATTGTGTTTATTGAACTTATTTATTAATTACAATCAATTTTTTTATTCAATCAAATGATAATAAAAATAAACACACACATAAAATTAATTGAATAAAATAAAAGAAAAAAAAAATGCAAGGTTGCACATATATCTAAAATATTGTTTTTCTGTTTTTAATATAAAATTTATCTATATAAAACATAAAACATTATAGATAAATCTGAACAATATCTTCAAAATATAAATAAAGAAAAAACTCTATTAAAAAAAGCTAAATAAGCAAAATAAAAATTCATAGAGAAGGGATATCAATTGAAACATAAATTAAAAAAAAGTATTTTAAAATTTCAAATAAACATAAATTATTGTTCAATTACTTTTTCTTTTTTTAGAATTCCACTATAATTTTAAAAATTACAACTGAGGTTTCCAATTTCCATATACAGGTTTTGATTATCCAAATGAATATACCGAATAAAATTTCAAATTTCCCACTTTTCTTTATCTTATATCCTTCCTATATTAGATTATTATTTTGATTTAAATTATTTCTATATTTAAATGTGAGGGTTAGTTTTTTTTTTTTTTTCAGCTTGGATTTTACATCTTGGATGTTAATATGTTAAAAGAGGGAAGTGCTTTTGAATATTTATTATCGATGCAATAATTAGATGAGTAAAATATAATCATAGATAATAGATTGAAAATTTCTTGTAACACAAAGACAAGCAACCATAATGACATAATATCTATAATAAATATGTTATTTGCTTTTCCATGCATCTTTGAAGCCAAACCTCGCTAACTATTATAATAAGAGCTAAATGGTGTGAGAAAATTATTATGGATCAAGAGATTTTTTACAATAGATTGTAATAGTAATTTCACTTTTAATTTCTTATCTTTTCATGAGTAGAAAAACATTTCTTTGGCTTTCTTTTTGTTCTTATTCATTGCTTCTTCTCCCTTCTTTTCTTTTAACATTGTACAACTCAGATCAAGAAGAGAATGAAAATGAATCGGACAAGATGAAACTGCAGAGAAAGGATGAAGAGGGTGCTTCTTATGTTTAGTTCTTCTCCTTTTTCTCAACCAAATTGACATAAGAAATGGTAGAGAAGAGGGCACCAAATTGGCAGAGAAGAGGAAAAGAGTTGCTATGGAGAGAAGAAGAAAACAAAGAGAGTGTAGAATTTTGGTATGATTAATGGTGAGAAAATTATTGTTGTTTGCTTTTATCTGTTCTTAAAAGTTTGATGTGATTAGTTATTCTTTCATTAACAAAATGGATGTATTTAATGAGAACATTCTTGATTTCACCATCAAACCTATAGATTTTTAAGGAAAAGTAGTGGACTTTATGGGTTCTAACATCAAAGGTGAGATCTTTGTTAAAGATCTAATAGGTTTTTGTTGTTTTTTTTTAATAATGTTTAGAGGATTAGAAATGGGTAACAAAAAGTTTGGATAACAAATTAATGGGCTGAGCAGGAGAACTTTAAGTATGTTCAATCAATATTTTATTGGAGGACAATAAGTATATCATTGCGTTGTTAACAAGAGAAACTTGCAAGAGTAATTTTTCTTTGTTCTTGATTAGAGTTTTTTAAAGTTGCAAGAGCGTGCACATGTATCTAACAATTGGAATCAATATAGTAAAGTTTAGCTTAAATTCTGCATCTATTTATTGAAATTTCAAAGTGTTTAGCAGAAGTATTTCTTTTTTTTTTTTCCTGAACAATACATCAGAAGTTCATAAGGAATTAGTTTGATGTCCTAAGACCATTCAACATACTTGCATGAGTAGGCTCATGAAAATTATGCACACTTTAAATGCTAGACCCAAGCTACCTGGATCTGGCAACAATGCTAGACTCAAGGCACTTGGATTTGGCAACCACGCCAGGCCCAAACGCTTATGCTAGACCCAAATATCATGGGTATGGCAACCAAGCCAGACCCAAGTGTCATGGGTTTGCGAACCACGCCAAACCCAAACACCCATACTAGACCCAAATATCATGGGTTTAACAATCAAGCCAGACTTAAGTGCCATGGGTCTGGAACCACGCTAGACCCAGACGACTTAGGTTCGGGAACCACGCCAGACCCAGGCGACTTAGGTTCGGGAACCATGCCAGACCCATGTTATATAAACTTGGCAAAAATTGCAATGGACAAACTTTGATTTTTATTTGGATTCCACTCTTGCTATCTTGGTTCTATGTTAACTCCTTTACATCTTAAAACCTTTCTATCTATGTTACTATTTATGGTTTGTGTTAATTTTGCTTTGCATTATTAGTTGTTAAAGTTTATGTTATCTTATATATTTAGCACAAACATGAATCAAGTTCAGCGCAATGACATAAAAGAAATGTGGTGGCGGAGCGCCAGCATGTATGTAATCTTATCTATAGAGTGACTATGAAGACAATTTAGAAAAAAAAGGCAATAATAGTAAAACTTGACTAGTCAAGACTTGTAGTTGACCAACAACCAAGCCTCTTATTTCCTAATTCAACATTAGCTAAAAATAAAAACATGGGACAACTAACAATAGACTTTGCGAGACCAAATAACTTACAATTGGAATGTAATGATAAAAAAATAAAAACATGGGAATAAATGAGTCATTATGATTTAATTTCATGTTTCATAGATTTTTAATGATGTTTTTATAAATATTGGGAACCAGAACAAAATTTGTTAAATAAAATTGAATCATTGATTTCACTACCAGAAATTTATTTAATATCAACAAATTTACTGATGGAATACTTCTGTTGATAACTTGAGGTCGCCATTACCGGCAAGATTTTTTTCGTTTGTAATTCTAGCGGTATATACCGACTGAATGTTTTCATCAGTATATACCGATGGAATTATGGGTGGAATGTTTAGAATTAAAAAAAGAGCGATTCGCTGACGTGAGGTTTTTGCGAGATTTTTTCCGACAAAATCACTAAGGGATTCAAAACTGCAGCTTTGTACGACGACGTGACTGGTTGATGATTTAAAATGTCAACAGAATTACCAAGGGATTCAAAATGACAAATCCATGCAGTGACATGTGTTGTTTTCCATCAGAATAGCTGGCGGACTCATAGACAGAATAATGCCGTCGGTGAATTTGTCGGCAAAAGTTAATATATGCCTACTCTGTTGACTATCTCCTCCCCTATTTCTCATTCTTCTTCCCCATCCCAACTCTCCCCAACTGCAAACACCCAGCCCCCCCAAAAAAACTATCCCGCTTCTCAGCACAACAAGTTATATTTATTGAAGTTTTATGGTCACAACACCCGTGTTTTGATTTACCGATAGATTTTATCAATTTTTATAAGTAATTCTATCTTTTTAAATTTTAACATTTAAATGTCAATTTTATTGTTTTTTTAGTATATGTATTTTGTTAGAAGATGTACATGTTTTATTGTTATTTCTCAAACAAACTTGCAATATATGAATGCATAATTTTATACTTGTTATGGTTTGTTTTAGATTTTGTAAGATTGTATTTGTTTGTAAATTGTTGAAATTTATTGAATTACCGAATTACATGTGTTGTTTTGAAATAATTAATAACTTGTTTAATGAGTCTGTTTTAAGTTTTATCAATGGTATTGCGGAGTTGTAATTTTTGTAAATTTATATGTATTAATTTTTATGGATGTTGATAGTTGATAATGAATATTTAATATTTATGAAAAGTTGCAATTGGTCTGTTGGATAATCTCAAGGTAAACCAATATTTTTACAACTTTATTTACTTATTTAATTACTACATGTTATCATCATAATGTTATAGAGGTTCGATATAAGTCATGGATAATCGATTGTTCATGAATGTATCGAGATTCATCCCAAGGATTGCGGAGGATGGATTATTGTAATAGGGTTCAGGGTTTTATTAATTTTGCAATATCTATTCCCATAAATTTTACTAGAGGTGGTATTATGTGTCTATGCAGGAAGTGTCAAAATAAAAAGTATCTGGATCCAGATGTTGTAATGATACATCTTCTACACAAATGGTTTATAGAGAATTACTAGTGTTGGTATGAATATGGAGAAGTATTTGTTAGTAAGAAGAGAATTGGAGAAATGGTGGTTCAGTCAACTTCTAGCGCTATCAATGTGTATGAAGTGGCAAATGACAACATTAATCCTTACAGTAATATGGTTATAGATGCAATGAGAATGAATCAAGGTAATGTCAGTCAATGTCCAATCGTAGAAGAAGAACCTAATGCAGATGAATCTAGGTTTTTTTGATTTGTTGAAAGATTTTGATGAACCATTATGGGATGACTGCACAAACCACAGTAAATTATCGGTCGTAGCACAGGTGTTCACTCAAATCAGATCACGGGTTGAGTGAGGCCGGGAATGATAAAATTATTGAATGGGCGAGAAGCATTTTACCTGAAGGGAACAGGCTGTAAAAGAACTTCTATGTTATGAAGTCCATAATGAAACCCCTCAGTTTTGGATACTAGAAAATTGACATGTGCCCTAACTTTTGCATGTTATACTACCTTGAAAATGTTGAGATGAATGAGTGTATGACATGTAGGCATTCCCGTTACAAACCCAAAACTGGCAGGGGAAATAATCTTGTGGCATTTAAAAAACTTAGACACTTCCCAATCACACCTAGACTGTAGAGGTTATTAATGTCACCAAGGACTGCTGAGCACATGACATGACACCAATCACATGATGCGGTTGATGGAGTGATGGTGCATCCTTTTGACGATAAAGCGTGGAAACCCTTTAACAGTGTGCATCCTCACTTTTCAGCTGAATCAAGGAATGTGCGTCTTGGGTTGTGTATAGATGGATTCAACCCATTTGGGTCATTTGCTACTCCTTATTCTTGTTGGCCGTCATACTCACGGTTTATAACTTGCCATCGAGAATGTGTATGAGGCCGGAGTTCATGTTTTTATCTACTGTCATACCCGGTCCAAGCAGCCCGGGCCGAAATATAGATGTTTGTCTTCGACTGTTGATTGATGAGTTGGTGTAGTTGTGGTCCTTCGAAGTTTTGACTTATGATATATCGAGGAAACAAAATTTCCTTATTACTACAAGATTTCACAGTTTTATCAACGAAAATATTCTGTCGGTGTGTGATTAGGAGTTCGTCGGTAAATTATTTATCGATGATATTGCCGATGGAATAAGTGCGTCGGCTTTCCTTTCATCGGTGATTCCACATTCCATCGCTATATCGATCGAAAACACAAAAAAACCATTTGCCGAAAGTTTTATAGACGAAATTTGTGCGCCAAAAAAAATAATTTTCCGCTTGAAATATACTGACGGATTTTATTCCGTCTGTGATATTGTGTAGTACCGATGGCCAGTTACCGTCGGTAAATTTATCGGCGAGTGTTTGAAATACCGACTGAATATATCCGTCTATAAATTTGTCGGTACTTGTGGCAACTATTGTCAAATGCCGACAGATTCATTCCATCAGTAAAACTCTTTGTTATAGTTTTTTCTAAATTTGTTTTTTAAAAATTATTTGGAATACATAAAATAAAATTATATAAATTAATGGTAATAAAAACCAATTATGCAAATAAAAATTATATTAAACATCAAAAACAAAAAATCAAAGTTAAATAATATTCATTACAAAATGAAAATGTTACAAAAAAATATCAAATGAAATTTTAAAGGTAAATAATGTTTATTACAAATTAATATAAAGCTGGAGGAGGAGGAGGAGGAGGCTGGTGGTCATATGGCAAAAAAGGATTAGGCGCACATGTTCCACTCTATGTCATGTTCATGACCATTTCGCGAAGCTGTTCATAAGCCCTCTTTGTTGTGTGTTGAGTTATGTGTACGCCTCTGATAGGTGGTCGTATTTTTCGGTGAGCTGAGTCGTGTGTTGCTGCAAGGCCATGAACTTCTTAGACTGGGAGCTCGATACTGATTGGGAGCTACTGACGGTTGAAGCACTACGACCTGACCGTTAGTTCTGACAATAGGAATAAAGTTTGATAACAAACATAATGAATTAATCTTTCTCAATACTGAGATTAATGTTCAATACTAAGGAATGAAAATTATATTCTCGGATGTAGGAGTTTTACCCGATAATTAGTGGAGAATTTAGATTATTTGTAAATGGAAATAACGCCTGCACTTAGGCAAACCAAGAACTACCTATAATTGGATATAGGTTAAAAAGAGATTAACATGAAGATTATAATTTAGGAAAGACAATGTGTATTAGAAATAATGATAAATGAGAAATATTGACATAGAACATAAATCATGTAAGTTAAAAGTAGATTGTGTGAATGGTAATTGAATAAGACCTTATGATGAATTGTGTTCAAACATGCCACTGTATTTATTTTAATTGTTTAGGTAAATTATTGTTACATACTTAATTGTTGCTCGTAAATTAATTTACAAGTACCTCTCAACCTTAAGTAACATAATAGATATTTAGGGATCTTTGTTAATTTTATAAAGGATTGTAATAATTTTTTTTTTTGTAGCTCAATGTTAATTTACCTTAAATTATATAATTATAAATTCAACTTAATTGTGCTAGTGCATGATGTTATACTTATGCTTTTGTTGTAGATTATACTAATAGTATCAAATAATTTATGATTATAGATTTTGATTTGAATCTTGAATATTATAATTACATACATCATGTTACATTAAAATGAATTATAATGATTGTGATGAGATGTGTTGCGAAATGATGAGTTTATTGGACAATAAATGGGCTTTGTTTGATGGGTATATTGAAGTGTTGTAGGTATTTGTCGATAAATTATGATATTTCGGTATAGAGAATACTCTGCTGAAATTTTGGTAAATTCCTGTAAAACTAAGTTTTTTTTTTTATATATATAAAAAAATCACCTAAAAATAGTAATTTTATACAAGAAATAAAGATGAAAGTGCATGAAAATACTAGGGTGTTACATCATACATGCATATGGGAGATGTAGTCCTCACTAATCCTTTCTTTCATGAAGGGTAATTGAGCCGAATAAGCCCCGGGTTGATGACCATTGGCAAAGGTCACCTCCTCAACACTCAAAGTACTAGAAGCATCATCCTCATGGGTTTGAGGTAGCCTTTCTGTCCTTAAGGATCTCTTGAGGCACTATAAGGAGAGGACGTTGAAGGTCTACCTCCAGACTAGTTGTCAAGGGTTTATACAAAAGATCACCTAAAGATTTGATGTTCTTTTTTATTTTAATAATTGTTTCAAAGCTAGGTTGTCACAAACCATAAATCGTCCAAGTATCTATCATGTAATAGTAATCGTCATGAACCACCAATAAGAAGTCTTCTAAACCTTTTTGGGAGAGAGAGATTGTCATACCTTTAAGTGCTAACTCTTTTCTTATGTGTTTAGGTGTTTCTATATATTGTTAAATAATGTACTATTATAAGAGGCATCACATTTTATTTATAGGAAAACCTAAAAACCCTATAAATAACAAAAATATCAATTTTTCTCTTAAATAATATAACATATATTATTTTAAGATAATTTTATAAATTTATTCAATCAAGTCTCTATTTAGTTTTTTTCTAGGTCTAGAATTGTAAACCCCTATATTAATTACAATTTAGTCCTCAATTTCTAAAATTCATTTACAATCAAATTACACTTGATTAATCATTTCATTTTAACTTTTTAACAAATGGTTCTTATGTGTGATATCCATTATGTTCCCTAATAAGTTGACCTAAATGTAAATCATAATCCTAAATCAAATAGGATTAAATAAATTAAACAATTTAATTTATTATCAATTGAACAATCCCTAAATATTATGAAAGTTATAAGTGGTTTGGTTTAACCTTTCAGTGATCAGTTTTTCAGTGTAATTATTATTTCTCCATCAAGAATGTTTGAATTTAAACAATATAAGATAAAATATATCTCCTTGGTCAAAATAATTTTAGTTATTAACACTATAGTAATTGATTGTTTAAATATGATTTGAAACTCTTTTCAAATTTTATTCCACATCGGTTAAGGATTTCACAATCAATATTATTTGAAAATAGATGAAATATTTTTCTTAATTCACCTAGGGTGATGAATTATCTCTTGATTACTAAAATATCTTCATATAGTTTATGTTATATCTAATATATACTTATTTGTTACCCTTGATTAAAATAACATGCTGTGAAGATCAAAATATAACATTCCCAATATATGAAAAGTGGGTGATCTCCAATTTAAGCATCACCTATATAACTATCATGAGAACCTTTCCATAGATATATGTGATTTCTCCATATATAATTCTCTTGTAGGTTAGTTTAGTGTATATGTCATTTGAAAAACACTAACATATTAGTTCCATATATCTCTCATACCTCATTTTATGAAAGCAACTACTTCATCTCATAAAAGAAAGAACATAATGTGTCGATATCAACAACTTTAATTAATATCCAGACTTAATAAAACATTGATCAAGAACATTTATAAATAATACTTTAATGCAATAAGAATCTTATAATTATAAATGTTTTTGTAAGTTTTAGTGTAAAATATTTTTGTTCTATAAACTTTACCTTTACTCTAGATTCATTAATAAAATATAATTAAATATTAAATATTTAAAATATTTTTATTAATAATTAATATATTTTACATAAATAAAATTAATGTTATATATAATTAATCGATTAACTATAAAATATATTCTTTAACAATTAAAGAATGCAAAGTTATAAAATCACTTGTATAACTCTTTTAACTTATAGAGTTTTTATAATAATAGAGCATTTATTGTTGTGTTATAAAGTTTGTATGATAATAGAGTTTGATTTATTTTTAAAATTTAAATTTTAAAATTGCTTTAAAATGTTTTTAAAAGAATTTCATATATCATTTATAACTTGCTAAATTATACTATTTTTATAATTAAATTTTAATTTTATGCTATTTTTTTTTTAAAAAAATTACAGTACTATTTTGAAAAAACAAATCTATTGGGAAATGCAAAAGCTAGCAATTGATTGTTTTGTATAGTGATGCGTGAAAATGTCACATGCGGACAAAAATGTCACTATCTGTTTAAGCTGAGTAGTGAATTATAAAGCTTAGCTGTTGCGTCACTTGTGGCCACGTGGGCCTCTCTAGTACAAAGTATGTTTAGAGGTCTCTTAGTCCCTTCATAATCCAATCTGACGTGAATATAAAACTAAGGGTGGGGTTGCAGGATAGTTAGCTATATATATATATATATATATAAAACTAAGGGTGGGGTTGCAGGATATTTATATATATAATTATTTTGATTTTTTTTAAATAAGTGAATTAAAAGTCTTTTTTTTCAACTCTAACTAATATTATTATTTTTCAACTCTAACTACTTTTCAAATTTACATTCGAAGACAGTTAAAGTTTTATTACTATAAAGACCTTTAATTAATTTTAAGAGATAGTGTGAGTTTTATGACTATAAATATCTTTAACTAACTTTAAGTCGGTGAGATAAAGCGATTCTTTATCATGATTTTAAATTGATTATTTTTAATTTATCTTTTAATATTGAATTTATTAAAAACTAGATTTTATAATTTTTTTAGTTTATTTTTTATGAGGGTATCCTCATTCCATGACTAGAATCACGAGTATGACGAGTTAATCGGGATTAACTCAAATCTTTTTTTTTTTGTTATTTTTAATTATTTTTAATTATTTTTAATTATTTTTTTAATTTTATATTTTAAAATTTAGTTAATTGAGAAATAGTTCATAATTTGTTTCAATTTACTTTTTATTGGGTTATCCCGGTCTCATGATCTGGATTAGGGTTTGATAGGTTGACTTGGATAATTTATTTTTCTCCCTTTTGTAATTGATTTTTTTCCAACTTTATTTTTCAACATTATGTTTATTAAAAATTGAATCTCATAATTTGTTTTTATTTTTTATGAGGTTATTATGATCTCATGGTTTAGTATGCATATTGAAAAGTTAACTGGGTTTCTCAAATCAATAAAATATGTTGTTGTCTCAATGTTTATTAAAAAAATCTCATTTAAAATAATTGTTTTGAGTAAAACTATATTTTTACGAGTCATCTGAGTTATATTTGAAATTGTCAAGAAGACCAAGTTATATCAGACCAATTCTCGCATAATTTATTTTTTTAACTAGAAAAAAAATTGATAATATCTAAATATTTTTTATATTTAAAAAATATTGATCTCACTGTAGCAGAGTACAAGTCAATGATATTAGCGTATGTGTGTGTATATCAAAAATCACTTTTGTGAATTTCAGCTTTTTCATAACCCTTGCACTGAATGTCCTTGCAAATAGTTACAATTCTTTCAACATCATCCATTGCTTTAACAACTATTTACCGTGTTATTTATTTAGGGTTATTTGAGATTTTGTTGTTGTTTTTTAAAGTAATTTTTATTTTAAAATATATGAATATAAATATCATGACTTTTTAAAAAAATTAGTTTTGATATTAAAATATCAAAATAATCCAAAAATACAAAAAATACAAAAAATACAAAAAAAATTTAAATTAAAAAAAAAAATTCAAAAAGTTTTTAAAACACTATCCCAATCATGTTCCCATATACATTTCCTTCTTACAGCATACAGTACTAGATTGTCTTCTTAGTCTTACAAGCAAATTGGTAATATATAGAAATGAGACCTCTTTCTAAGACAACAACAGTACCATTTGTCATCAACTCACTCCACAAATATTAATATCGTGTCATCAACTAATATAGTACCATGTTATGAGGTACATAGATCTAGGTTACAAATCTGAAATGATTGGCCTTGTGATTAAAGAGACTTATTATATTCTTTTATTTTTAAAATTAAGTTAATACTTTTGTGTTGTGGGGTGGTGTAATTAAGATTCTAAAGAAGGGGTAAAAGAAAAATGAATGGACATGCATGGAATGCATATCCCAAGCCCTACAAGTAAGGCATGAAGGAATAATATTTGAACTACTGTGTGTTGTCTCTGTGGAGATGGAATAGGAAGTACGTACAAGTGTGTTAAAATATACAATGGTTTTGAGCATGGAGATCTCTTGAAGAAAGGGGAAAACAAAAACAAGAAGGTATCTATTTCGCTTTTACTGCTTCTGCAATCAAATCCCAAAGACCGAAAAGATCAGCAATTATCTCTGACTCATGATTTTATTAGGATTTGTTTACTATTCTTCTCTGATAATGATAATAATGAGATCACCTCACCCTTTTATTCCTTAATTTTTCTTATTATCCTTCATATTTTACTATAAATTCACTTTCTGCTAAGTTAGGATATCGATATATAAGTATCCCCAGTCATAACTTGTATTGACTTGACAAGGATTATCACATTACATTACGTTACCCTTGCTGCCTTGTTTTTCTTCTTGGCTTGTTTGTTCTCTTTTTGGCATTCTTTTCTTGCTAGCTAGTTTTCTCCTTTTTTCCTCAAAGTTTCCTTTTCTTTTTGTGTTTTGTTGAGGTGGTTAGACATTGTGGTGTGTTCTTTGAAGGTAGATATGGCCAGCTCTTCTTCTTCCTTACCATCAATGGAGTTCGATATTGATGAGAAACCACATGTGTTAGCTGTTGATGATAGTTTGATAGACCGCAAAGTCATTGAAAGGTTACTTACCAACTCTACATGCAGAGGTATGAAAAGAACAAAAAAGTCTTGGCCTCTCTTTGTTCATAGAAACTTTGCTCATTTGGTATAATTTGTTAATCAAAGAAAAGTTTCTAGCTATAACATATTTTATCATACTTTTATCTTTGTTTTCATTGGGTTTTGGTGAACATTATATCTTAATTCTCTAGTTTATATCCATGGGTTTGTATGATTAAGATTAAAGAGAAATATGATTTATGATAAAATGGTGTTCTTGTTTATACAATGTTGTCTAATTTGCAAAAGTGAAGAAACATAGAACACATGAAGGAACAAAAAAAAGTTTACCACGCTGGCTAGGTTCTCATTCCTAGGCTAGGCTAGGGCTAATTTAATGGAGAACATGATTGTCACTGCCATAAGTTGGCTATGGCATCATGGAAGTTACCACGGTGACAAACATATGAGAACTCATGATCAAAGTGGAGATTAACAAGGAGTAGACCCCACATCTTCTGCTTTTATTTTTATCACTTTGAGGAAATTGAAAAGGAAAAGAATATCCTGTCATTTCTGGTATTGTTTTTGTTATGAATCCATTTGTTTGGATGCTAGAGGTGGCAAAAGGTTAGAGTACTCTAGAAAAGAACTCATAACATTGCAAATCCATGGTTTTTTAATTAATCTCAATTAATTAGCAAGGAGAGAAAGAAGTCTTGAGTTTTAGAGACTAAAGTTTTTATGATTCACAATTTGGTTCCTATGATTGCAGTGACCACAGCAGAAAACGGAAAGAGAGCATTGGAGTATTTGGGCTTAGCTGATGGACAACATCCCAATCATGGTGTAAGTAACCATACAATGAAGGTCTGATTCTTGCTTTTATGAATTCAACTCCATCATTTGTTGTTCATGGGTATTTCTCTTAGCAGGATTTGAAGGTGAATATGATCATCACCGATTATAGCATGCCAGGAATGACCGGTTATGAGCTGTTGAAAAGAATTAAGGTAAATATTACTCATCTTCAATGCTCTAGTTACGACTATCATAACTTTCCTTTGTATTTTCTGATCTAACGGTTCGGTTTTTTAAATATCATAAACGGTGAGAACTATAAAATAAAATTTTTCGGGAGTCCTTAGAATCCTGTTAGACAGATCTAAAATTGTTTAGAAAATTTATTATCTGAAATCTAATGTTCGTTGGTTTTAAAATAATTGTTTAAGAGCTGAGTTGTTACAAACCATAGGCCGTTCAACTATTAAGCCTGAAATGGTAATCTACAACTTTTACGTGAGCCTTTCCTTAGACATAAGTGTTCTTCTTATATGATTCTTATGCGAGTCAGTTCAGTATACATGTCTAATGACAAACACCTACGTATTAGTTTTAGGTATCATTTATTCCTCATTTTATGAGAACAACTGCTTCCTTTCATAAAGAAAAAAACATAATCTGTATCAGTCTTTACAACTTTAATGAATATCCAGTATTTAAGAGAGCATCGAGTAAGAACACTTCAGAAACAATACTTTGATGCAATATAAATTTCATAATTATAACAATTTTATAATTTTCTTTGTAAAATATTTTTATCCCATGGACTTTATTTTTACTCTAGATTTATTAATCTAATATTATATGAATATTAAAGATAAATTAAATTTTTAATAATAATAAATATTTATTTATGTAAATATAATAACATTACATATAATTAACAGATTAACTACAGAGCATATTAAACTAACCATAACATTGTATGGTTTCTCTCAAATAGGAATCACCTACCATGAAGGAGATACCGGTGGTTGTAGTGTCATCTGAGAACATCCCTACACGAATTAATCAGTAATTACCTGCTCAGCAATTTCAGTGTTGAATAATCTTTGTTGATTTTTTGTCTTTTGTCTATTTATTTGGATAGAGGAAAAGAAATCATTGATTTGTTAAATATTTTCCACCTAAACAGGTGCATGGAGGGAGGAGCTCAAGAATTCTTGCTGAAGCCTCTTCAGCTATCAGATGCGAAAAAGCTGAGGTGCCATATAAAAAAGCTGAATAATTAATCGATTACAAGGGGGCTTTGCAGGAGAAGACGAACATGCATAAAAGATATCAGAAAGAGAGACAAGAAGGGGAAAATGTTGAATTGGAGGCGTAATTCTAGGGCTACTGCAATCAATAGAAGTTGTTTAACTTATGTGGGTTATGCATTTCACTGTTCATCCCTTTTGCAGATCTTATGTGGTTATCTATTAGAAACTTCTAATGTAAGAACAAGGTTGTTTAACTTCCCCTTCTGCTTAATAGGCATTTGAAGATAATTTCTTGTTTGGAATAAGGTCATGCATGTTTGATATAATTTTTATAAATCAATTTAAGTCGATTTTTGAAATTTTGACTATAAAAAGGTAAAAATAACTTTCGACTTGAATAACAAATTTGTTATGAAATTTAGTGAAAGTTAAATTTTTAACAAATTTATTTGAAAGAGTCGTTTTTGAGTTATTTTTAAATGAAATCGTTTTAAGTTATTTTTGTCTCAAGTTATTTATATACATAAAAACAATTACTTTAAACTTACTGTGATTTGATTATATTTCAATAGAAAAGTATTTATGTTTGAACATTACGAAGCAGATGTTATTGGATAAAAATATAATCCAGGACAGCTTGAACAAATTAAGTTAAACATCAAGAAATACCTTTGTTCAATTTAGAAAAGCTTATAGCTGCGACCGGGAATTTCGAAACTGCCGGTGGTTTTGGCCCAGTGTACAAGGTACTGTTTGAGCTCTTGCGAATTTCTTATCATCGCTGAATTGAATAGTTGTCAAAAGATTATGGAGATTTTGCAGGGGAAATTGCCAGATGGACAGGACATAGATGTGAAAAGACTCTCAAGAGCAGCTGTGCAAGGCCTTGAAGAAATTATGAATAAGGTTGAGGTGATTTCTAAACGGCTCTTTTTAGTTAGAGCTATTGCCATGTGTCTTTAGTAAATACCCTACAATTTTACCGAATTATTGTCACTTGTGGTTTAACTTAAAAGAAGCAGAATCTTTGTATCTTACGAGTCATTTGCTCACCCATTGCCTATTGTTTCTCTGCAATCTTCTCAGGAAACAACTTCTACCTTAATTTTTTTTAATATTTTCTAATAAATCTAAACAATATAAAATTAATTTATAAATACTTTGCCTCATATATTTTTTTATACCCTATATATATATTCTATTGGTATGTTGTCTCAACAATCAAATATAAAACCTAAATTCTTAAAAATACATGTAGTTGCGCGAGTAAAAATCATTTCCACAAAGAATATCTAGTCTAGTTCTATGCTACATGAACAAAGATAAGGAGTGTTCTGAGTATAATGAAAATAATTATATATAAAAAATAAATATGGAATATTTCTAATTAAATGATAAAAAATAACTAGAAGAACATGCATTGCTCCAAGTCAACATCCACCATTGGAATTGTACAATTGATTATCGATGCAAGTATATATCAATTCACATTTTGAATTTTCATTGTTGGAATTATTTTATTGTCTCTCCTTAGTTGTGGTTAATTAGAAACAAGTGATCTAATTAATCCTAACTACTAAATAACCTTAGACAAGTGTTAAAAGTTTAATCTAGTAGCAGCCTTAAGAATTAGAGAGATTGATAAAGCTAAACAACACAAGCACAAATGATTACATTTAATTTAGTTGAATATTCTTCCTATAATTTAATAATTTCTGACACAATAAATCATTAAAATTAGATAAAATTTTGCCAGATGAAGAAATTGAAGAACAGAGATTCGATCAGAAAAGGAAAATAGGGGAGCTGATCACGTTTTGCTCTTATTTTTACGACGTCATACTGCCTTTTGTTTTGACACAAACTGCACAGCCCCTTCATGAAGATATAATTAACATAACACTGTCCATTGTCATTTTGAGAACAACCCCTCCCCCTGTCTAATTTCTTTCCTACACAAACCTTCTTGGCTGAGTTCTTTTCTTTTTTCTCTACAAATTCCTGTTGTTTTTCTTTATCATCATGCCTGATTTTTGGAGCTGCGGACCATGTTTTTATTGCCTCAGCTCAAAGGAAATAGCTGGTGCCTCATGGTCCTGTAAAACCTCCAGATGAAACATCATAAATTGACTAGTTTTAGGTAAAACAAAAACAAAATTCATAACTCTTGATTGGCTGATCAGAAAATTCTGAAACTTTGCGTGAAGCCTTCTAATATCATGCCTTAACTTGGGTTAAAATTTCAGAATTTTTAGAGAAATTCAGAAATTTGACGAAAAATCATAAATTGACTAGTTTTAGGTAAAACAAAAACAACTTCGTAACTCTTGATTGGGTGATCAGAAAATTCTGAAATTTTTCTTGGAGCCTTCTAATATCATGCCTTATCTTGGGTTAAAATTTCAGAATTTTTAGAGAAATTCAGAAATTTGACGAAAAATCACAATTCGACTAGTTTTACGTTATTGGATGTAATTTTCAATCCGACCATCGGATTGAGCTGAAATTTTATGAGGAACCTTAAAATATATTGAATAAAATCTGGTTAAATTTTTAAGATGAATGGAGCTTGGCAGTGCTAGCAAAAAAATAAGGACCGTCAAATAGAGGCAAAAATACTCATTAAAGGTAGAATAGTTATTTGCCATTGAAAAGAAAATATATAAGCCCTCCTTCTCTTTTATTAACTGCCGAATGGGCAGAAACAAAAGGATGAAAAGAAAAACAGAGCATAACGTGAGAGAAAGAGAGAAAAGTAAGGAAAAACAATAAGGAAATTAAGATAATAACTTTATAAACTTGCAAGCTCAACCTATAAAACACCAAATCAAGTGAAGGGAGGAGGATTTGAGAAGGGGAATTCAGCTAACCTTGGAAGAGAAGAGAAATTGGAAGAAAAACAATAGGTAAGCATGAGAAGTTTGGATTTAATGTTGATTTAGATGTTTTCCTAAGCTTATTTGATTAAGTTAGGAAGTAATTTCATGAAGAATTTGGGGGAATTAGGAGGGGAAGGGAAAATGATGAAATTGAAATGGAATAGAATGAAAACAAGTTGAAATAACAATTAAATGAAAAAAGATTTGGGGGAGGAAATAGAAACACCACATTCGGCCAATGAAGGAAATAAAAACTGGGAGAATGAGTTTTGATGTTAATGTTTAGAAAAAAACAATGTTTAATCATGATAAATGAAAATGTAAGAAAGACTAAATGAAGAGATAGCATTTAAGTTGAGAAAATAATAATAATAATAATAATAAGAAGTAAATTCAAATTAAAAGAGAAATAAATTAGTTAAAAGAAAATATGAAGACAAGATGCCTAGATTGTGTTTGAATATAGTATTTAGATTAAATAAATAATATGATGTGAGGGTATAAAGAATAGAAGAATTATTTGATGGAGGAATTATGAACATTGAGTAAGCAAAGAAGTAACCTGAGTTAAATATGAGGTTGTATGTAAAATAATGATGTTATATTTGAGAATGAATTTTTATTAGAACAAATTACAAATAAAAACATTACGTGCTTTGTGTTTCAGCACGTAAGAAAAATATTGATGGAGTAATGATATAATGACACTTGATTGATTCAGGAGTTGTGTCTGAAGCTGGTTATCAGACAGGAGGAGCTGGGTCATCCCGAGCAGAAGGTAGGTGATTCGTCACCTCATTTTGTAATTTTTAGTTTCCCTAATTATCAATGTTGCTTATTTAATTGATATTAAACGAATGGAGCAAATGAATAATTTGAGTTATGATTATGTGAAATTACCGGTTTTATTGGTTAACAAAGAGGTTAACCGGATATGGGGTGATTCGTATGAAATTATCGGATTGTTTGGCTAATAAAAGAGATTAGCCGGATGCTGGGTAATTCAAATGGAATTACCGGATTGATTGGCTAACAAAAGAGATTAGCTGGATACTGGGTGATTCATATGGAATTACCAAATTGATTTTGCTAACCGAAATGGGTTAGCCGGATTTTTGGGTAATAAAGAGAATTACCGGGTTTATTGGTTAACAAAGAGGTTAACCGGATAAGGAGTAATTCATATGGAATTACCGTATTGATTGGCTAACAAAAGAGGTTAGCTGGATGATAGGTAATTCGAATGGAATTACTAAGTCTATTGGTAACCGAGGAAGGAAAAATGAATTTTTGAGTGATTATATGGAAGTGTTAGATTTATTTGGTAATTAAAAGGAATTAGCTGGATTTTTAAGTATTAAAAAGATTATGTAAATTATGGGATTAAGTTAGATTGAAGTAGAAGTACTAAATTTCAAAGGTTAAGAGTAATTAATTAATATTAGATTAATATAGTGAGAAAGTTAATTAATATGGTTGCTGTTGAAACAGGTACACCATGAGGTGATGCAGATCGTTAGATATAGGAATTCTCCTGTGTATGAATTACCATTTTGGAATGTAATATTCATGCCTTTATTTTCAGTGTAAATTGTTTTGTGTTGCAAAAATCAAGTAGAAAGTGTAATAGGTAGTGGATGTATTATATATATGTATAGTTATTAGTATGACCAAATCATTTTCAAAATGATAAGATAAGATTTATTATAAACATAATATGACTCTTAATCTTAATGTTGTATTTATGTAGTTTAAAGGCATATATGTAGTTAGTAAGCATTTATTATGTTTGTGATGAATTTGTTTATCTTTTGGGTTGTTTTGGGAGTACATTTATGTTGATTTACTAATTGATAAGTATAAGTATTGCATTATTATTTGATGACTGGAATGTGATCCAGGATGATTGGATCAAGATGGAAGTCATAATGACATATAATAGAAGTGTTGTCGATAACTTGGTACCAACAAAAATAGAGGAAACTCTGCCGGAATTTTTTTTTTAAAAAATCCCATTAATTTAGACATATTACCCAATACTTGACATTGGTAAAGAAATGTTTGGAGATTTCATGACATTATGATTTGAGGGTATTACAGTCCCAGCTATGGAAGGAAAGAAAGGAGTTGTACCACCCTTTTGATCACTAGAAACTAATTGTTGAAATCAGAATAAGAATTAGAATATTTCAGTTTCCTTTTTGCATTTTTTACTGCAAAATCAACAGGGATTTGCATCTTTGAATTAGTGCATTGAATCTTTCCTAAATAAGAGCTGTGATTAGACTATATAAACCCTTCACTAACCTAGCGGGGAGCAGGAGAAAAAAATGAGAAAAGCATTACAATAAAAAATATAAGAGAGGCAAGCAGTAAGAGAGAACAAAAAACAGAGAACAATGGAGTTTCTTTCTTTCATTCTTGCATTACTTTGAGATCGGGAAGGCAGGCAATAGAAGAGATAAAAGAACAAAAAAAAAGAAGAGAAACCAAAAACAAGTAGGGACTGCCTTTCGGTCTTTGCTATCATTTTTTTGCATATAAATCTGCAAAACAGGGAAGAAGAAAGTGCAGAAAATCAGTAGCGAGAGAGAGAAGGACGAATATTGCGGAGATGAAACTCAGAAGAAGAACGCCAACAACCAGTTGATTTTAGTTTTTATTTCCTTTGTTTTTCAAATCTGTTTCGATTTTTTCATTTTAGATCTGTCTCGTTTCTCTGCCTCCTCCCTTCTCTGTTTGTTTCTCTTCTGCCAATGGCAGATCTGATGGTTGCTATCGTTCGTGAGGCTTGTGGATCTCCAATGAGGATGGTGCTGTTGCAACTAATGGTGAAGAAGATCAATGAAGGCTCGATCGAGAGAGGGATGTCGCTGCTGGAGGCAGTGAGCTGGGTCTGCTGCCGATTGGTAGAAGGAGATGACTGGTCTTGGCTAGTTTGTGGCCGTTGCTGTTGAGGAGATCGAAGGCGAAGAAGACGTTGCTGAGGAGAAGGCTTCGATGTTTATGGAGATGAAAAGATCAGGGAAGATCGGTTTGGGTCTATTGACTATGGGCAAAAACTGTCACTGATGGAGGTTTGGGTGAAGGCTGAAGTGGGAGGGGGACTTGTGCTGTGTGCAGGCGTTGGGTCTGTTGGTTGAAGGGGAAGAAGGAAAAGGGAGAAGAGGGAAAATGTGGGGCTCCTGTTGATGGAGCTCTGGTTTGTCTTTGCCAAAAGCCAGGAGGGGCTGCGGTGTGGGAGATAAAAATCAAAGTCGAGGAGGGGCCGCGTGTTTAGTTAGAGATAAGTTTAGGTTTAGGGGTTTTTTTGTGTTTTTTTTTTCTTTCAAAATTGCTCCCTCTCTCCTTTTGTGTGTGTTGAAGGCTACTATTTACAGATAAAATATTGCTTGGGCCTTAAAATTGGTCCCTCAACTTTCTTTTTTGTAAAATAGATTTTTCTTGTTTTTTTTTTTAAAACAAGCAATATCAACGTTGACTCAATGAGGAAAATTAATGATTTTAAAAATGATGCATGAAATGTCGAACGCTTTTGAAAGTTTTTTGAAAATTTAAATTATTTTTTAGACAACGTTGAAAATGCTAAACACAATGCAAATATATTAAAAAATATATTTTTTAGATTTTCATTGTTTTTCGCTATTTTTTTATTTTTAAAATGTTTTATTAAATAGATGGGTCAAAAATTGGGTAACAGCATTGCTTAGCAATTTCTTAATAAGTATTTTGTAATAAACTATGTAGTAGTATGAATAGATGACTTGCATTTTTTAAAAAACTTATGATGTTGACTTTTAAAGTTGTGGTTGTAAATTATGGTGTGTAAGAATAATTCATGTTATGAACGCAATGGATATGTATCTTTCTTTTTGTAATGCTATCATATATTATATGTATGTGTGACGTACTGAATAACTTAATGATGTCTAATTATTGAAATGATAGAATGGTATCATGCATAACATCGATGGAACGTAATAAAAAAAATCACCCCATCACGTGCTTATTATGAATAAGTAGTATATCATAAATATATTGAATTTTGTGGGTTATTACAACTCGGTTTAACCCTTTTCACCAAAGGTGTGTATTTGTGTCTTAGCTTACTAGAGAAATAAACCCCATTTAAAGTTGAATTCTACAACTCTAATGGGGAGAGAAATACTGAACAATGTTATAGTACATTGTCATATATTGTCGAACATAATGATTCTAAATATGAAGTTTAAAAGAAGTATTTCTTGTACAAAGATTCAGTACATAGATTTTAAAGAATGTACTAACAGAAAGTATTCTTATGGTTTAGAGGGAACACCGGGGGCAAGATCTTCTATTAGTGGAGTTCACTCGACTAGAGAAGGAGGTAAGTAAAAAGGTCTCACTTACAACTTATGATGTCGATTTAAACTTTAGGTTGAAATCATAAATACTAAGCATGAAAAGAATATAGATAAATCATAAATGGTGATGTGAAACTAATGTGTTTTGAGTTGCTTTTGGAATAAACAAAAGCCAATGTTGAGATCGTTTCCTAAGTTCTTGGAAACCAATGTGATTGAGTTGCTTTCACTATGTATGAAAGCCAATGCTGAGATCATTTCTGAAGTTTCATAAACCAATGTAATTGAATTGCTTTTGCAAAGTATGAAAACCAATATTATAATCGTTTCTGAAGTTTTTGGAAACCAATGTGTTTGGGTTGCTTTCGCAATATACGAAAGCCAATGAAATGATTTTTTTTAAGCCTTCAATAACTAAGGTAGTTGAGTTGTCATAACATGTGATAGCCAATGTTGTTGATTTTTTTAAAGATTTTCAGAAACCAATGTATTAGGGTTGCCTTCACAATATGTGAAAGTTCAATGTTGAGAGTGTTTTCCCCAAATTGTGTGGAAATCAATGAGATGGAGATGGTTTTTCCGAGACAAAGCCATTGTTGTGAAGTCTTCATAAATTGTTGAAGATCAAGTATGTTCTGGTTGTTTTGTGAATGTGTAATTAAATGTTGTGTTATTGCCCAAGTTATTCTAAGAATGATGATAAATTGAAATGTAGAATATTTTTAGGGTCAATGATAAGTCATTATGAAATATTTGATAACTATGTGAGTCGAAGCACACTAACCAATTTAGAATTGAGAGTAGGCCATACTCATGTCGAGTACGAATACCTCAATATGGTATTATTGTGGAAGTGTTACTATTGTTCATGAAATCTTTTATAGGATTAGATAAGAAAGAGGAGTACCCTCATCATCATACATACTTAGAAGAAAAATTGTGTTTGAAATATGAACTTGTGCTTAATAAATCTTTGTCGTAGGACCTTCACATATCAGTTGGCCAAGTAGTTAGGTGGTAGGCGAACTTCAGGATTCAAAACTTTTGTTGTACATGTAAATAATTTTGTAAACTAAACTAAAAGCTCTTTTTATTATCTCTCCTTCCTTAATGACATTGGTCTATGTTTGGATTTATATAATGGAATTCTTAAGTAAGATATTATTGTTCAAGCCAATACACACACACAAAGAGCATGTATAAATCAAATACTCATATTTAATACTAGACATTAAAATAAATTCCAATAAAATAGAATGCATATATAGATAGTAAAAGAATTTAATTTGAGTCCTAGTAAGGTAGCATAGTATGTGCATGATGAAAGAAAAGCTTAACATGTGTGTTTAGATTTTCCTTCTCTTTCTATGTAATTCAAGTTAATAGGTATATGAGATTGGATATATTTCTTTCTTAGCGTCTATTTATAGTTAAGTTCTTGTGTAATGGACATGATGTAATTATTGAAAAGTGAAATATGTATACATAAGGTTGGGATTGACTTATGGTTGAAATGATATGGAATAAAGTCTAAGATAAATGGATTATATTGTGATAATGATTGTGAAATGGATGTGATAGCCGATAACTTGATATGTTTAGTTATAAAGGACACTCTGTCAAATTTTCAATAGAATTGCTTATAAATAAAGAAGCATGATTATGTGTATATGTAACACCCCATCCTTCAAAAAAGGTTAAATATGGAAATACTACATTAAATTCACATTATAAATTAAGTATATGTTTTCTTTGTGACTTCTTTTCATGGCCATTTTTTTTGTATATATACATGTCATCATGTTCCTCTGTTGATAATAATTATAAAGAAATTTTCTCAATTCTCATCGGAGACCATCCTAAAACCTTTCAATTCGGCTTTGTTTTGTAGGTAACAATGCAATGGCAAAGGTGGAGAGGTCCTGCAAACATCTTTCATATTGTCCCACAATCATAGTTCCTTGCTTCAACCCCAAGAAATCATTTTCTTTTCTTCTATGATGTTGTCAGGAGTAGTATCTGACCTCAAACTCAATTGGCACATACAAGTGTTTCTATGATTCCTCACTATAGTCCACCAAGTATGAGCACTTTCATCAAACAATTGTGTCACACAGTTTACTCTTATCTCTTTAGGCACTAGAATCTGAGTAAGTGACTCCTCTATCTTCTAAAACCATTTTCCTACAACTTATGTGTCCTCATCCCCCCAAAAGGACAAACAACCCATATCCTTCATGTTGTTGACCCAATGGATCAAAGTGTGAGTAGTCTCCATATTGGTTGAACCGGTAGCCCCTATTATACCCTACAAAATAGCCTTGACCATTTGTTCAAAATAAACAGGGTCTGGCAACTTAGGAGATGCCCTTGGTGGTGCCGCAGGTGGAGGTTCTTTTAGTAGAGCTGCCACCAACAGTGCCTCTCGTCGTGGCATTTTTTATGCAAAGGATAATGTAACACCCCTCATATTAGATGGCTCTCTTGGTGCCACTTGTGGTTGATTTATTTAGTTATAGGATTTTATTAGTTCTCATCTAACTATAGGATTTCAATCCTTTAAGATATTTACTTTAGTTTTTGAGAGATTGTAATAAAAAATTGTTAAATTATGAATTATTATTATCTTAATTATGATGATGCTATATTGATGATGATGAACATCTATTTTCATTATTAATATAAGTTTGTGATGTTTTTATTTTATGAATCCTTTCTATAGTAGCATTGTATTGTAAAATTTGATTGAGTTTGCTTAGATTGGAAATATGTATGGATAGTTATGGAAAGTGTTATCAAGTGAGTATGAGTTCACCCATGATTGTGAAAAAAAAATGCATGCTACTTAAGTAGTATAATACTGGTTATCTTATGCGCCTACATAATGATTATGAAATCTTATAATACATGTACATGTGAATTGTGTGCATGATAGTTGGCTAAATTAGAAATCTTATTAAATGAATAAGGAATTGAAAGCAAATTAGAATTCTTTGAAATCTTATAGAACAAACTAAGCCCAAAAACCAAGGCAAATAAATATATATTGAAATGGGTCGTGATAGGCTGAGACCAACTAGGTCCGAAAACCATGGAAAATACAAATTGAACTAGACCCCAACGGGCTGGGACAAACCGGGGCAAAAAAATGACAAATACAAATTGAATTAGACCTAGACGAGTCGGGGCAAATTGAGCTTGAAAACTAACCCACCTAAACAGGTCTCCCTATGTTTGGACCATCCGGGCCAAAAACTTCAATGCAATTACACATTGAAATTGGTCTTGATGATTATGGACCAATAGGGTCCAAAACCCAAAGCAAATACAAATAAAAAAAAGGTCACGTCGGGCCACAAACAAAAAAGAAAATACCCACTAAAATAGGCCTCATATGCTGAGACCAACCAAGCCAAATTAGGCCCTTATGACCTTCGATCAACCAAACCAGAAAACCAAGGCAAATACCCTCCTAAATAGGCCTTCATAGGTGTTAACCAACCAGGCCTAAAAATTAAGGCTAGTACACACGGAAACAGGCACCAACATGCCAAAAACAACAGAGCCTAAAAGCTAAGGCAAATATCCATCAAAATAGTCCTTTATAGGCCAAGACCAATAGAGCCTGAAAACAAAGCCAAAATACCTACTAAAACAAACCTTGATTGATCATGACAAACATAGCTCGAAAATAGAAGGCAAATACCAACCAAAATAGATACCAACACATCGAAACCAATGGGGTTTGAAAACTAAAGTAAATACCCTCCACAATAGGCCGATATGGGTTGGGACCAACTGGGTTTGAAAACTAAAGCAAATACACACAAAAATTAGCCCCATATCCAACACTTTCCTAGTTTTTGCTCATGCAACAAACTATTAGTCATTCATTACCCCAACACATATGGTTGATATAATCCTTTTAAAATGAAGTCCTCATTCCTTATAGCCAACCTAAAGGAATAATTTAAAACACCACACTTGCGGAAGACTCTCATGCATCCAAAAAATCCTCTAAAGAACTTTGACCTTGGCCCCACATATGTGGTCGACAATCATGCACATCTTGCACACAACTCATGTATATTTGTTTTCTTAATATGAATTTGTCAACTAAACCCCACTATATGGTGGACTTCTCATACAACATTCAAACATTATAATAATACACTAACTTATTCATTCAAGCCCCTTCCACATGGTCAGCTTTCATACACACATCACTTCCTCAAAACAAGACCATATCAAAGCTTCATCAACCTTTATCAATCTATCATAACACATATGTATATTTATTAACTAAATACTTCTTAGAAATTAAAAAAATTATTGCTAAAATTTACAGTGGATGAGATGAGGAGCACCTACTTGTTCCTCTCATTAGTTCTGTCTTACTTGTTTAGGGTCCCATGGCTAACCCCTATCCTGCATCACATAAGGTCCTACATTAATTTCACTCCTTAAATATTAAGCATGTACTTCTCAATATCCTTTTAATAATTTGAGTACTTGGTACTCATGAATACATGTACTTTTACACATTCTCACATATTAAGTTTTAGGGTCCCAACACTTAATGTTTCAAAGTAAACAATATTATCATGTAACCTAATTTCATGCATTCACATATATTATGTTTTCTTTTCCACATAATAATCACTCATCTTCCTTGAACAACCTAAAAGAATAAAAGAAAACAAAGAAAAAACCCAAAACACAAACATGGCTAAAATTAGGCAATAGTCAAAATGATCTAACCATTTCTTAAATTGATCTAGTCATTTCTTAAAATAGCTAGTCTATTTTTTTTTTTAGAAAATTTCTCTCATCTCTTCCTTTCTAGCCAAAACCTTCAACCTTGCCAAAAATATGGAGTTTTACCTTCAAGATCAACCCATGCTCATACAAATTACATACTTAACATACCAAATGATGAATTATTAAAGAGCATACACTCAAACACTATAAATCCTAGAATTCAAGAACTCAAAAAACTCATATTTCCTTATAGTTTTTCATGCAAAACTCAATTTCATGACATTCCTGATGTTTATACCATCATAATCATGCATAAATTCAAGCAAAGGTTACACCTATAAATTTCCCCTTATTGTTCGAACCTAATTAGGGTTTCCACCTTTGGATTTCTCTTCAATTTATTTTTTAATTCTCCCAATTACTTCTTATTACAACATTATTTCAGGAAGTCTCTACTAAATACAACAATTTTTCCCCAATCTACGTGAACCCTAATTTTACAAACAAATTTAGAGCTTTTCCCTTCCTCTTCAAAATTGAGTAAAATATAAAAATAATGATGTTAAGGCACCTTACCAAATAGTCTTAAATACACAAGATTACTTCTTGATTGATTTCCTTTCTTCTCCAATTCCTTTTGCTTCTCTTTAATTTCCTTGAATTCCCTTGTGTTTTCTTAGTTGTTGCTTATGTGATGCTTTTACTACTAATCTGTCTCTATGATTCTTTCAATTCCTTATTCCAATGTGTTCTCTCTTAGAATCCAAAAAGTCATAGAAAGGTTCTCCCTTTTTATTCAGAATGGTGGCCTTCTCTTTACTAAAGAGAGTTTGTTACTTTTCATTTTTTTTTATTCTCCTCTTAAATCCCTAAAGTTCATTATACTCCATGTTTTAAATTACTTCTCCCACATTCAACCTTAATCCCATTTTTCTCTATCAATTTTGGCCCTTCTTTCTTTTTTATTAAAAAAAAACTAAAGAGAAACCATTGTTTATACCGTATTATTCTTCTTATTATAAAAGCTTGGGATTTTACTATAACCAATTTTAAAATCAATATTATTAAACACATAAGATATGTTCAACTCATTAAGAATATTATCAATTCTAGAGATAAAATGTCTATACTTTACCACATTATTGCTGATTGCATCGTTTATCAATGGCAAACCACTATAGATCTCATCAAAATATACATAGAAAAATCTAGACAACAACTTCAATTCTTTATTAGAAGCCTTTAACAAACTCTAATTGACCTGGATGTTAAAACTAATATAAAATAGATCTTTAAAAACTTGTGGTAAAATTTTAACTTGGTCCAACAGTCAACTCGAAAATCATGCTTGCTGGTGTAAAGTTGCGCAATAGGATAAATTAAGCTCAAATCTGAATTTGATTGTTCTATATCATCCTTAAAATCCTATAACAAAGATATAGCAACACTAGAAATAAAATAATCAAAACTATTAGTGTTAAAATATGATTCTTTATACACAAGTACAATCATAGGCATCTTAGGAAAATAAGCACTCCTGGTCCCACTCTCTTTTGTATAGAAATTCCAAGTGTTTACTTATATTATCTATACTCTCTTCTTTTCTCATCCTTTTTACTGATCAAATCTCTATTCTTCAGTTTCTTCATCTGGTAAAATTTTATCTAATTTTAATGATTTGTTGTGTCAGAAATTATTAAATTGTAGGAAGAATATTCGACTAAATTAAATGTAATCATTTGTGCTTGTGTTATTTAGGTTTATTAATCTCTCTAATTCTTAAGGTTGCTACTAGATTAAACTTTTAGCACTTGTCTAAGGTTATTTAGTGGTTAGGATTAATTAAATCGTTTGTTTCTAATTAACCGCAACTAAGGAGAGACAATAAAATAATTCCAACGATGAAAATTCAAAGTGTGAATTGATATATAGTTGCATCGATAATCAGTTGTACAATTCCAATGGTGGATGTTGACTTGGAGCAATGCATGTTCTTCTAGTTATTTTTTATCATCCAATACTTTACCTCATATATTTTTTTATACCCTATATAGATTTAGGAAATAAACCTTTGTTTCCTGAGAAGATTGCAGAGAAACTATAGGCATATGGGTGAGCAAATGACTCGTAAGATACAAAGATTCTGCTTCTTTTAAGTTAAACCAAAAGTGACAATAATTCGGTAAAATTGTAGGGTATTTACTAAAGACACATGGCAATAGCTCTAACTAAAAAGAGCCGTTTAGAAATCACCTCAACCTTATTCATAATTTCTTCAAGGCCCTGCCCAGCTGCTCTTGAGAGTCTTTTCACATCTATGTCCTGTCCATCTAGCAATTTCCCCTGCAAAATCTCCATAATGTTTTGACAACTATTCAATTCAGCGATGATAAGAAATTCGCAAGAGCTCAAACAGTACCTTGTACACTGGGCCAAAACCACCGGCAGTTTCGAAATTCCCGGTCGCAGCTATAAGCTTTTCTAAATTGAACAAAGGTATTTCTTGATGTTTAACTTAATTTGTTCAAGCTGTCCTGGATTATATTTTTATCCAACAACATCTGCTTCGGAATGTTCAAACATAAATACTTTTCTATTGAAATATAATCAAATCACAGTAATGCTCTGTTTGTTTCAAGGAAAACGAATTACTGGTCAACATAAAACAGCTGCTTTGATAAAGGAAAGTGTTTTCCTTCTGATAAAGAAAGGAAAACACTTTTCTTTTTTTATTACAACCATTTTAACAAATCACGATCTCTCTCTTTCTCTTCAAAAGCGATTGGAAGCAGAACAATTACAGAAGTATTTCTCTGGACTTGAAGCATTTCACTTGAACAATATTTCAAGTATTTTTTTTCTCTGTTATTTTCTTTATATGTTTTTATTTTTTTCATAGATCTGTAAAATTTATGCCATAAATCCATTTCCCTATTCTTGAGAATAATCCGCTACCCGTATGTTTTCCATAACATTTTCATAACACAAATCAAGCTACAAAAAACATAATTTTTCCATTCATCACTAACATTCGGCATTTTTATTCTGAACAAATAAACCAAATCAAGTGCACAAAATCAAGTGCAGAGAAAGGCACTTGAAAATCCCCAAACTGTGTTAATCAATCTTCCCCAGCAAAAAGCATCCCCTCCCCGTTACCTCATCCCCGGATCCACCACCATATCCCGGGTGGAAGCTCTCTGTTTTTTTTTTTAACAGTAGCCGGGGGAGAGAGGGAGGAGAACTGGGAAGGAGGAGCCATGTTGCCCCTTCAATCTTTCATCTTTGTCCTGCTTCTGTCTTGAATATTTACTTCTTTGTGCACAAATGGCGAGAGAAATAGAGAGGGAACACGGGGAAACCGATAGATCAACCGAGAGGTTGAGGGCAGGGAGGGTAAGGGAATAGGGGAATCGACCGAGAGGGAGAGGGTGAGGGAACAGGGAACAGGGAACAGGGAACAGGAGAATCGACCGAGAGGGAGAGGGAGAGGGAGAGGGAACAAGTAACAGGGGAATGGGAGAGGAGAATTGACCATGAGGGAGGGGGAATGGGAGAGGGGAATGAAATTATAAGCTTGTGAAGTCAGGGGAAGGAAATTTGAAGGCTGCGTGTTTGTATAATGTGAAATGTGAAGTCAAGGGAAGGCTGCGTGTTTGTATAATGTGAAATGAAAATGTGAAGTCAGGGGAAGTGAAAATGTGAAATGAAAGAGATGATGAGAGTTTAGCAGAGAATGTGAGCTCCCATTTTTTTTCCATGTGTTTGTGCGACAGTTAATAAACAGGGTTTAAATAAGCTTAAAGCTTGTTGTTAATTTTTTATTACTTGGTGATTTATATATCTCTATATTCATAAGAATGATATAAATCTACTTGTTGTTATGTAATCATGTGAAATGACTACCTTAATTATATATGGTCATATTATTATTGTGAATAATTACACCATTACCGTGTGAAATAGGATATTTAAATACATGTTACATTAATAAGGAGAATTATAATAGAATAATAAACATTGTTTGTCAGCTTCTTTCAGCATAATTTATTGTGGAAGTATTTTATATGTTTTTTTTAATATTCATTTCCCCATATTTTTAGGTTTTGTTATCAGAAAACTTCAATTTCATGTTATGGATAGTAAGATAATTCATGCAGCATGTATGGGAGCAACTGTAACTATGATAGCTACAGGGGTAGCTATTGAACAAGAAAGAAATAGAATTTATATACCAAGAGAACCACGTATAAATGCAATTGCTCAACGAGAATTCTATATTGACAGCATTTTGAAACGAGGTGATAGACATTGCGTTGAACAAATTTGTATGAAACCTATTGTCTTATATAGATTGTGTGATATTCTCACAAGTCGTGACCTATTACGATCAACTCAAAATGTGTCTATTAGGGAGCAAGTAATTGTGTTCTTACAAATTGTAGGCCAAAACCAAAGATTTCGTGTTATTAGTGGTATATACTATAGGTCTGTTGAAACTATCCATCGTTACTTTAGAATTGTTTTAAAAGCAATTCTTAAGTTATACAAACACCTTATTAAAGATCCAGAGGATACAGTTCCAGCTGAGATAATGAATAATCGAAGATTCTATCCTTATTTTAAGGTATGAAAACAATACCAATATTTTTATACATTAATTAATTACATCTACAAGAAAAGGTTATATATTATTTTTTTCATGTTTATATAGGATTGTGTGAGAGCAATTGATGGTACCCATGTTCCTGCAAATGTTCTTGTTGAGATTCAAGGAAAGTTTAGAGGTCGAAAAGAAGGAAAAACACAAAATGTTTTAGCAGCTATAACTTTTGATTTGAAGTTTATATATGTTTTAGCTAGTTGGGAAGGAAGTGCCCATGATTCACGGGTTTTAGGTGATGCATTATCAAGACCTAATGGTCTAAAAATTCCAGAAGGTATATAATAAAGTATGTATTATATGCAATAAACATATAAAATGTCTTGTTATATAAAGATAGTAATAGGTTTTGTTTTTTTATTTGTAGGGAAATATTATCTCGGTGATGCTGGTTACGGTATTCGAAAATGAATCATTTCTCCTTTTCGTGGAGTTCGATATCACTTGAATGAGTTTACAGAACGTTCACTAGAAAATGAAAAGGAGCTATTTAATCTTCGACACTCTTCATTGAGAACCGCTATTGAGCGAGGGTTTGGTATTTTGAAGAGTCGTTTTAGATCAATTGATGGAAAATCTTTTTGGTCTTATGAAACACAAGTAGATGTTGTGCTTGCATGTTGTATTATTCATAATCACATAATGGGAGTAGATCCTTATGACTTTTTTATGGACGAAATATGTTCGGAAAGTGAACCAATTAGACGAACAATCAACTTAAGTCAACGGGAGGAAAGGGAAGAGAATAGGGAGTGGATAACAAAAAGAGAAATGATTGCATCCGACATGTGGAATGACTATAACACTCAAAGAAACTAGTAATTGAGTGTTAATTATATGTGTTTGTTTTTATTATGTCTTCCTTGAGTTTGTATTATCTTTGTTTTATATATGGAGTAGATGTTAACTTTATTCTAGCTTCTCTTTTAATTATTAATTGTAGTTTTTATATGAAATTTATTAAATCTAAATATTGTATGATTTTATTTTGTATAAATTTATAATTTCTTTTTTGTAGAAATGAGTTCCACGCAGAATGAAAAATGCAAGGGCAAGCACTTCACATGGTCTAAGTCAATGTCTCACATGTTGCTTGAGATATTAGTTGAGGAGACACTTAAAGGAGGCAAACCTTCTTCGACCTTTAAAGCAGAATCTTTTGTTAAGGTGGCTATAGAAATCAGTCAAAAGTTCAACGTCTAATGCGAGCCTAAGCATGTGGACAATCATCTCAAGACTGTGAAAAAAGAATGGGGAATAATAACCAAACTTAAAAATAAAAGTGGCTTTGGCTGGGATGTTTGTTTGAAGATGATTATAGTTTCGAAAGATGTATATGATGAAGAAGTAAAGGTATGATAAATATTATACTCTTTGTAATTTTTATATTTACTTTTGTTTCTAAAATGCTATACAAAGAACTAAAAAATTGCATATTCTAAACTTTATGAACATGCACACCCCAATCATGACAAGTTTCTCAACAAAAAACTTGATATGTACGAGGCAATGACAATTGTTGTTGGAAAAGACATGGCAACCGGAAATTATGTCAAATCATATGCTTATGTCAACTTGGAAGAGAACACTGAAGAGCATCAATTTCAATTGAAAATGAAGGTGAATATGAAGAAACTTCAAAGGGAAAAGAGACATCTTCCTCTAGTACACAAAAGAGGCAACATAGGAAGAGAAATCGCATGTATGAAGATGATGGTGTTGAAAAGTTGTCTAAACAGATTGGAGATGTAGCATTTACAATTCAAAGTCTCAGCAAAAATCAACTTGATGTTAATGCGTTGTATGCGGAAGTGATGAAAGTTGAAGGCTTTGATGAAATCACTCTTGGGATGCATTTGATCATTTGGTCCAAAATGAAATGTTGGCAAAAGCATTTATGGCAAAAAATGCTAATTTGAGGAAAATTTGGGTTCAGAATTTTGTGAACCAACACTGCTACAGGCCTGCTTGCTAAGATGGTTTGAATATGTCGAAAATTTGGGTTCAGACTATGTTTGTTATTTGACAAGTATGTTTACTTGTTTAATTCGGTCTAACATGTTTATGTTTGTAATTTGAACTAATATGTATGTATATGACATCGAAACGTAATATTTATGCATGACTATGTTTGATGTTAGGTATTTATATTTATTTTTTGATGCTTATTTGATATATATTAAAGGGATAATTGCCTTTACCCCTAAAAAAAAATATTTATCCAAAAAACCCATCAAAATATTTTTGTATGTATTTATCTTTTAAAAAATTCTTCATACAAAAAAAAAAACCCAAATATATAACTCTTACCATAAACTAATTTGGCTTTCTTCATATGAAAAAAAAAAAACTTATTTTAAGCTTTTAAAATTGAAAAAAATATATTAATAGGTTTTACTTAAAAAATATTTCACAGGCTTATTTCTATATAATATGATATGACATATATAATTATATTTTATAAAATAAGCTATGTATGAATATAGGATATAATAATAATAAAAATTCATCATTATACTTTTTAAATTTTATTTTTTTATTGTAAGTGATTAAATATTTATATTAAATATTTTATATATATTAGATAAACCTGAAAAAAAATTAATTCATTAATAAATTATTTTCCAGTTAATTTTTCATAACATAAACAAACACTAGAAAGTGTTTTCCAGTTCATTTTCCATAACACTACCAAACATCGGAAAATATTTTTCTGGAATTCACTTTCCAGGAATTCACATTCCCCAGAATTCACTTTCCAAAAGGAAACAACTTTCCTGCAAACAAACGGAGCCTAAGTTTAAAGTAATTGTTTTTATGTATATAAATAACTTGAGATAAAAATAACTTAAAACGGTATCATTTAAAAATAACTCAAAAACGACTCTTTCAAATAAATTTGTTAAAAATTTAACTTTCACTAAATTTCATAACAAATTTTCTATTCAAGTCGAAAGTTATTTTTACCTTTTTATAGTCAAAATTTCAAAAATTGACTTAAATTGATTTATAAAAATTATATCAAACATGCATGACCTTATTCCAAACAAGAAATTATCTTCAAATGCCTATTAAGCAGAAGGGGAAGTTAAACAACCTTGTTCTTACATTTGAAGTTTCTAATAGATAACCACATAAGATCTGCAAAAGGGATGAAACAGTGAAATGCATAACCCACATAAGTTAAACAACTTTTATTGATTGCAGTAGCCCTAGAATGTTTGAATTTCAACCTTGGTCTTCTTGACAATTTCAAATATAACTCGGATGACTGGTAAAAATATAGTTTTACTCAAAATAATTATTTTAAATGAGATTTTTTTAATAAACATTGAGACAACAATATATTTTATTGATTTGAGAAACCCAGTTAACTTTTCAATATGCATACTAAACCATGAGATCATAATAATCTCGTAACAAAAAAATAAAAATAAATTACGAGACTCAATTTCTAATAAATGCAATGTTGAAAAATAAAGTTGGAAAAAAAATCAATTACAAAAGGGAGGAAAACAAATGATCCAAGTCAACCTATCAAATCGCAATCAAGGTCATGAGACCGAGATAACCTAATAAAAAATAAATTGAAACAAATTATGAGCTCATTTCTTAATCAACTTAATTTTAAAATATAAAATTGAAAAAAATGATTAAAAATAACATAAAAAAAACTCGAGTCAATCAGGGTTAACCCACCATACTTGTGATCTTAGTCATGGAATGAGGATAACCTCATAGAAAGCAGACAAAAAAAATCATGAAGCCTAGTTCCCGATCAACTTAATATTGAATGATGAATTTAAAAAAAAAGTCAATTAAAAAAAACTAGAGTTATTCTGATAACTTCATAAAATATTAATTGAAAGAAAAATATAAAACTCAATCTCCAATAAACAAAGATGCAATTGAATTTTTTTTAAAAACATCATAGATTATAAAGAAAAAAAAACAACAAGAAAGAAACGAAGGTACAAAAAGCTATTATTCCTATTAATAGTGATATGTGAGAAGGGGTGTAGTAAAAAATCTTACTCATTTGGTTTTTTGTTAATATATATAACTTTGGGGTTATTTGAAATAGTGATAAAATTTGTTTTTTAATGTGTTTTTTAATTATAAATATATTAAAATAATATTTTTAATTTTTAAAATCTATTTTAAACATCAACATATTAAAATCATTCAAAAAAAAATATTAATGAGAAATAATGACATGGTGATGAGTACCTTTCCCTTTCCTTTAATTTAAAATTTTAAAAACATGATAAAGAATCTCTTTATCTCACCGACTTAAAGTTAGTTAAAGATATTTATATGTAAAACTCAGGCCGTCTCTATAACTAAGGGTGGGGTTGCGGGATAGTTATTTTGTATGTAAATTTGAAAACTTGTTAAGAGTTGAAAAAAAAAAAAAGACCTTTAATTCGCAACCCCACCCTTAGTTTTTTTTTTTATATATATATATAGTTAGTTAGTTAGTTATATATATAACTATCCTGCAACCCCATATATAACTAACTAACTAACTATATACATATAAATATATATGTGTGTGTGTATATATACATATATATTTATATGTATATAGTTAGTTAGTTAGTTAGTTATATATATATAACTATCCTGCAACCCCACCCTTAGTTTCACGTCAGATTGGATTCTGAAAGGAGTAAGAGACCTCTAAACATACTTTGTACCAGAGAGGCCCACATGCCCACAAGCGACGCAACAGCCAAGCTTTATAATTCACTTCTCAGCTTAAACAGATAGTGACATTTTTGTCCGCATGTGACATTTTCACGCATCACTATACAAAACAATCAATCGCTAGCTTTTGCATTTCCCAATAGATTTTTTTTCATAATAGTACTGTAATGTTTTTGAAAAAGTAGCATAAATTTGAATTTGAATTTAAATTTAAATTATAAAAATAGTATAATTTAGCAAGTTATAAATCATATTTGCAATTCTTTTAAAAAAAATTTAAAAGCAATTTTAAATTTTAGATTTTAAAAATAAATCAAACTTGATTATTATACAAACTTTATAACACAAAAATAAATGCTCTATTATTAATAAAACTGTTTTTTTATATGTAATATTCAATTATTTGATTAATAAATCTATAATAAAGGTAAAGTTTGTAGAATAAAAATATTTTGCATTGAAAATTACAAAACATTTTATAATTATAAAATTCTTATTGCATCAAATCATTGTTCATAAATGTTCCTGATCAATGTTTTATTAAGTTTAAATATTAATTAGAGTTATTGAGACTGACACATTATGTTCTTTCTTTTATGAGATGAGTAGTTGCTCTCATAAAATGAGGTATGAGAGATATATGAAACTAATATGTCGATGTTTGTCAAATGACATGTACATTGAACTAATCTGCAAGAAAATTTTATATGGAGAAATCACATATATCTATGGAAAGGTTCCTATGATAGTTGTGTAAATGATGCTTAAACTTGAAATCACTAACTTATAATATATGATGTGTTATGTTTTGATCCTGATCACATGTTATATTAATCAAGTGTAACCAATAGGTATATATTAGATATATCATAAACTATAGAAAGATATTTGAGTAATCAAGAGATAATTCATCACCATAAGTGAATTAAGAAAAATATTTCATCTGTTTTCAAATAATATTGATTGTCAAATCCTTAATCGATGTGGAATAAGATTTGAAAAGAGTTTCAAATTATATTTAAAGAATCAATGACTATAGTGTTGATAACTAAAATTATTTTGACAAAGCATACATATTTCATCTTATATTGTCTAAATTGAAACATTCTTTATGGAGAAATAATAATTACACTGAAAACTAGTCACTGAAAGGTTAAATCAAACAACTTATAATTTTCATGATATTTGGGGGATTATGCCAGATTGTTAGAAATTGTATTTGAGCTTCAAACATAATGGGTAACACCCAAAAGAATCATTTGTCAAAAGTTAAAATTAAATGATTAATCAAGTGTGATTTGATTGTATATGAATTTTATAAATTGAAGACTAAAATGTAATTAATACAAAGGGGTTACAATTCTTGACCCAGAAAAAAACTAAATAGAGACTTGAATGAATAAATTTATAAAATTATCTTAAAATAATATATGTTATATATTTAAGAGGAAAATTAATATTTTTGTTATTTAAAGGGTTTTTAGGTTTTCCTATAAATAAAATGTGATGCCTCTTATAATAGTACTTTATAAGATAATATATAGAAACACCTAAACATATAAGAAAAGAGCTAGTACTTAAAGGTATGACAATCCTTCTCTCCAAAAAGGGTTTAGAAGACTTTTTATTGGTGGTTTGTGATGATTACTGTTAGATGGTGGACATTTGAACGACTTGTGGTTTGTAACAACCTAACTTTGAAACAATTATTAAAAGCAAAAAAAAAATTTCAAATCTTTAGATAATCTTTGTATAAACCCTAAACAATGGGTATAGAGGTAGACCTTCAATGTCCTCTCCTTGTAGGGGAGGAGATAGTTCTCCATATCAAGGAATCTCTCCTTGTAGTGCCTTAAGAGATCCTTAGGGAAGAATGTTATCTCAAACCCATGAGGATGATGCTTCTAGTACTTTGAGTGTTGAGGCGGCGACCTTTACCAATGGTCAACAACTTGGGGCCTATATGGCTCAATTACCCCTTACAAAAGAAAGGATCAGTGAGGATTACATCCCCCATGTGCATGTATGATGTAACACCTTAGTAATTTCATACCCTTTAAGTTTTATTTCTTGTAAATAATTACTATTTTTAGGGTGATTTTTTATATATATAAAAAAAACTTAGCTTTACAGGAACTGCCAAAATTTCAGAAGAATATCCCCTATACCAAGAGATCCTAATTTATCGATAAATACCTGTAACATTTCAATATACAATTTAAACAAAGCCCAATTACTGTCGAATGAACTTATCATTTTGCAACACATCTCATCACAATCATTATAATTCATTTTAATGTCACATCATGCATGTAATTATAATATTCAAGATTCAAATCAAAATTTATAATCATAAATTATTTAATACTATTAGTATAAGCCACAACAAAAGCATAAGTATAACATCATATACTAGCACAATTAAGTTGAATTTATAATTATATAATTTAAGGTAAATTAACATTCAGTTACAAAAAATATAATTATTACAATCCTTTATAAAATTAATAAAGATCCCTAAATATCTATTATGCTACTTGAGGTTGAGAGGTACCTGTAAATTAATATATGAGCAACAATTAAGTATGTAGCAATAATTTACCCAAACAATTAAAATAAATACTGTGGCATGTTTGAATACAATTCATCATGAGGTCTTATTCAATTACCATTCACATAATCTACTTTTAACTTACACGATTTATTTTCTATGTCAATAATTCTCATTTATCATTATTTCTAATACACATTCTCTTTCCTAAACTATAATCTTCATATTATGGTCTTTTTAACCTATATCCAAAACTAGGTAGTTCTCGGTTCGCCTAAGTTCGGGCGTTATTTTCATTTACAAACAATTTAAATTCTCTACTCATTATTGGATAAAAATACAATTTTTATTTCTTAGTATTGAACATTAATCCCAGTATCGGGAAAGATTAATTCCTCATGTCCGCTATCAGACTTTATTCCTATCATCAGAACTAATTTATTATGCCCCTTGTTGAAAGGCGATGCCGAATGGTGGATTAAGCCTCCTAAGATGGTGTTAGGAAAGGAAAGAGTTTTTAATTTAATCATAAAGTTATGATTATAAGGTTCAGGAGTCGCCACTTAGTATTATGGTTACTAGTAAACCTATATTCTACAAGATTTCGGGTAAGGGATTAGTTGTGCAAAGAAAAAAATGCAACACTCCTAGTACACCCTATCTAAGGTAAACTACATTGTTATTTGATTGTTTTTCTAGGTCGCTTTTATGTTCATTGGTCTTGTCTAAAATTCAAGGTAAATCTCCATTTGTAAGGAAGTCTCTATCTTGTCGGATTAAATCCTAACGGTTTTAAAGTCTAAATTTTAGCATCGCATTTATTTTGTACTTTGTATCTTTAATAGCTAAGGGTATACTTTAAAAAGTAATTTTATACCCTAAAAATTAAAGTCTATAGCTAAACTCTAACACTTTAAATATGAAGTGAACAAAATAATTGGTAAACATTTTTTGATATATTGGTCAAACCCTCACGAATATCCATTTTTGCATTTCAAACCATGAGAAAGATGCATTTTTGTTTTTGTTTTTATAAAAAGTATGCTTAGAAAACCTTTAGGATTTGGTTGTATGTATGAAATCAATTTGTTTTTTCGTGAAAGAGAAAATTATTTTTAAAATTTTGATATTTTTTAAAATTTTCAATTTTTTTAAGAAACATTTCGAAGAAAATCAGGTATTTTAATACCAGATCCATATATTACAATGTAAATATACAGCCTGATATTATGCAAAATTATTGGAAAAACATGTGAGAAGATCAGAAAAATTTTGAAAAAATGCTTGGAATTTTTCTTAGTTTTTTAATTATATAATATTATATTATTAAATGTAAATTGAGTTGGACTCGACTCAACCATTTGGGCTGGGCCGAAATGGGTCCAGCCTAACTCAGCAGGTTGGGTCAATTAGCAACCGAACAGACCCTCCATCTTTTTTTTCTTTTTTTTTTTCAGGTGGGGTGGGCCAAAACGGGTCCAACCTATCTCAAGAGTTAATTATTTTGCAGAATGTGAATCAATGTTCACATTCTGCATGCAACTGAAAAGGTTGTAGGTCAGGTGGAAATGAGGTATAGAAGAAGAAGATGCTCACCTGGCGCAGGAGTTTCACTTATGATGAGGAGGTTTAGCTGGTGGCTCAGGAGCTGTTGGTGGAAGAAATGGTGGCCAATGTTAGATGTGGGAGGAAGAAGAAACTAATGGTGAAAAAAGAAAAGAAATGGGTAGTGGTGGCGGTTGTTACTATTGTTGGTGAGAGGATGAGTTGGTGGAGGAGGTTGAGTCATCGTTTGTCACAACTTGAGTAAGGTTAGAGTGGCTGAAATCACGGTGGAGAGAGAGGGAAGAGAGAAAACTGATGGCAGGATAAAAAACTAGGGATGGAGGCTGATTTTGTTTGTCAACTTTGCACCCTATTTTCTTTTTTCTTAGGCCATGAAATCCACCCCTATTTATAAAGGGTGGAAGAGAGATATTTTTTTCTTTAATGGTGCCACATCTTTGACCTTGATTAAGCCACGAAAAATCACAACCATTGGCTTAAAGTGGATATCATGAACTGTCAAATAGTGTTATTTTGATAAAGTTCAATTTAGTCCTTCAATTTGTGATTTCTCTCAATTATACCCTTAATTGACTTTAAACTTCCAATTTTATGCAATTTCCCCCCTCAAAACTTCAATTTCACCTCGAATTTCAGTGCCTTTTTTATTAGTTCTTGGTCTTGGATTTCTTCAATTTGGCCTCTAATTAACCGTGAAACTTTCAAATCTTTTTAATTTCACCCTTGATTTCATTCAATGTTATCCCCATAGTTTGGCGTCGTATACATAAAGGTTCTTGACTGTGAATGTTTGCAATTTAGCCCTTAATTGACTTCAAAACTTTGATTTTCTTACAAATTTACCTCTAATTTGAACCAATTGACTTGAAAAAATAAATAAATCTGGTCTTCTAAAATTCCAATCTTCTTAATTAAGCCTACATTGGGCCCTTGAACTTAATGTTTCTCCAATTAAGCCTCTAATAAAATTAATTTGACTCATTTAAAATATAATTAAGTCATTACACCCAATTAAATCCTTCAATGGGACCAAAATTAATTCTTAAACATAATTAAACTTTAATTTGCCTCATGATTAAATCAAATTGGCTTATTGAAAATCTAATTATGTTATTAGGCTTAATTTTTATGCAGATTCGTCTACTAATAATTTTTATATTGGAAAGAAATAAAGATGAATTTGAGGAATAACCCATAAATGGATTATGACAGCCCTTATCGAGTATTAATCCCATCACCGGGACTAATTTTTTATACCCCTTATTGGGCATTAATCTCATCCCCAAAATTAATTTCACTATCCCTTATAGGACATTAATCTCATCACCAGAAAATTACTTTCTTCCATTATATGTTTTACAAATTAAAAATAAAAAACATAACATGTCCGAAATATTATAACGACAATCTTACAAAATAAAATGTTAAGGTGTGGAACACCTACCTAAGGTCAAAGATTTCGAAGTGTCTCCCTACTATAACACAGCTCTCGAAGCCTATCATATATCAACATGCATATCAAATTTTATTCTTATATTCGTTACCAAATAAATTCTCATTTCTAATTTTGTTTTATACATATACATACATTGCAATATCATTAATTTCAATTCTCTAAAACCCTTCATGCTCATTTAAATATTTATTCAAGCATCTAAAGTCAATTTACATTCATGTTAACAAAATCTCTAACAACATTACGACATTTCAATCAAAATTTCAAATTATGATTCAATTCTTTCAAAAATCATTTCCCCACGTAAATATACATTAGTTCACAATAATTTCACATAATTACATGGAATTACACATCATGAGACTAACTTTTTTCTTTGGCCGGCCACTTGGGTTCTTAATGACCCTATGCTTTTCTTCATCAATTCTACTAAATTTAACACCCAACACAACCTAATCTAACTAAATTTGATCAATTCATCGTTAATTTGCATTTATCCTAAAACGTTTCTATAAACCATAACCTAAAATTCATGATTTTTACCTCAAATGTCATTCGAATTGCATGAAATTGCTGGAGTAGGTCCAGAACCCCTTACTAAATGTTATTCAAGTCTTCAAATCTCAACCAATAAAAAATCGTCTGAATCCCTTTTTTTCCCTTGTTGTTGTGATTGTGCAACCCCTCCTCTTTAATTATTTTGCTTCTCTTTCCTTCTAAATCAAGTGTTTAAAGGTGTGTGTGTGTTCCCCTTAATTCTTCCATATATCCTTGATTTTCTCTTGGTTTTTCTAAGATTTGTTTGTGAGAAAAATTGAAAATTCATCCCTTCTCCTTTGTTTGTAGCTCTTGGCTTGAAGAGAAGATAATCCTCTCTTTTATACTCTTTTCTAGGGTAATTTACCCTTTTACTCCTCCTTAAGTATAATATGAATTTCTTTTTCACTATTGATATAAAATTTTAATTTTTCTAAATCTTAATTTAACCCCATTTTCTTGGCTGAGAGTTTATAAATGAGTTAGGGCATTCCTTCCCTCTTTGAGGAATTTTAAGTTACATTTTTTTATATTATAAGTTAGGCATGAGATAATTGGACCTTGATGGAGGGGTGGTCTTGTCAGATTTTGATAGGTTTGTCAGCATCACACCTACTGTAAACCTTTTTAGGGTTTGTTACCACTTGGTCGCGAGCATTGATAGTGGTAACAATATGTGGTGGTTTTTCACTTTTGTCAATAGACCAAATGGAATAATGAGACAGGCTCTTCAGGGCAAGCCCATGTATCTAAATAAATGGAAAGGGAGGTGGTTGATTATGAGATACACTAGGATAGTTAGCCCCTGAGGAGATATGTATAAAATTTAAGGTTGCTCCCACAGTTGGAGGGTACCTCCTCGTGAGGTGAACAATAGGGCCTTGTTTGAGTTTGAGCAAAGAGAAAGCTCATGCTCTATTGACTTCCGCCTCAACTGGTTATGAAGTCAATAGAATGACCAAGGGAGAATATTAAACGTTGTTGCAAAGTATGTAACCTTTTTACCTTTAGTTTTTATTCATCTTAAGTTTATTTCTAATTTTATTTATATACGGGGTTGACATTCGAGGGAGGAGAAGAGACTTCAGCAAGATCTCCAATACGAAGTTTATCTTTAACAAGGAGGGCTTCCTCATCCCTCGAAGTGAGTGGAGCAACTATATAGGGGAAATAGAGCATGATCCTATTATCGTGGATGGGCTCCTCGTTCCTTAAGGCCCTATTTCTGAGAAAACAACGTCAGGGGCTATAATTTCTACTGACATTAAGGTTAGGGAGAGTTTTACTCCTTTACTTAGAAGTCATGCAGATTAGACTCCCCCTGAAGTTATAGTGGGTGTTGCTGCTTGTTTTAAAAGAAAGCGGATTTTACCCCTATGGAGACTGGTGTTCGTGTTTTAACAGTGCAGGCTTCTCCAAAAGTGTCAGTCCCTCTGCCTTTGTCTAATATTGTGGTTCTAGAGGCTGCAATTGTTAAGTCCTTTACTCATAATTAGGAGTTTAAGGACATTTTTTCTCGCCTGATTCTTGGTCGCACTTCCTTTACTTTCCCTGCTTTGAACGAGGAGGAGAGGCAAGCCATAAGGGCTATTGTCGGTAGGAGGTATGGGCTCAATGAGACTAGCCTAGAAATGGTGAGGCAGTTGAAGAGGATTATAACCATTCCTTAGGATATCCGATGATTTCTCTTCCACCTTTTTGTTTGGTTTTGTAGCCGTTCTTCCTAACATTTTTTATTGATAGAATTTTATAATATGCACCCATCTAAGAGGTGTTGGGTGGTCGAGAGGAACCACTTCAAAGAGGTCATCGCTAAATATAGAGCATATCAAATTGCCCTTCACAAACTCTAGGAGGATAAAGCTATCATGGAGGTCAAGTTGAGGGACCATAAGGTGGCTTAAACATCTGTGAATGATGAGATGTAAGGTGCTATATGTAATAATCGATGTAACACACCTTACTCAATAAATGTTTTATCTCTCTCTATTAGTTTGAGTTGTATTAGTGTATTGGTCTAGAATCTCTTGAAAGATGTCGACATTTATGGGTCCAACACCCATGCTTAGAAAAGTGTTTATCAAACCTTAGGGGAATTTCCCCTTGCTTGTAAATAAGGAGAGACCTTTATTGCAAGTATCTCTATGTGCCTCATAGATCATTGAAATTCCCATACAGATTGTCATGACGGAGATAAAAGTTGTTTTTTAGAGTTGTTGATAGAAATATAGTATATCTCCGGCTTGGAAGGTTGTATAATCACCTTAGTAAGATCATATATATCTCTTTCAAGGTAAGTTGTGCAATCGCACTAGAAAGATAATTGATCCCTTCCAAGACAAATGTAAAATCACACTAGGAAGACCAAGTCCATCCTATCTTTAGAAGGTGGGGTGATTGCCTTGTAAAAATGGCATCAATCCCATTTGCTTATGATGGTGTCCTTCATATCCTTAGAGGTTGTGCAACAACACTAAGGAGATCATGTTTATCCATTCTAAGGAAAGTTATGCAATTCTAATAGGGATGTCACACGTCCCCAGCGCGGCGTTCGATGTCGATTTTTCATTTGATTTTAGTTTTTTTTTTTATGTATAAGGGAGTCGCCATCTAGTATTTTAGTCACTAGGAACCCTAACTGGTATTTTAGAGATTCTAAGGTAAGGGACTGGTTGTGTAAAGGGAAGGTATTAGCATCCTAGTACACCCTACCTAAAGTAAGCTGCTTGGTGTTTAGTTTGCCTTATAATTGCTATGGTGTTGGTGTTTTTTAATCCCATCAGTTTTTCTAGGTTTGATTCAAACTAAATTCATTAAGATAGAAATCCAAGGAGATTCCATATGGTTTAAAAGCTTATTTTTCCCTTAGTATTTCAAGAGTTTGTGACTCGTAAATCACAAGGAAGAGGGACAAAAATTTAGAAATCTAAGGAAATTCAGGGCGCTTTAAAAGCCTATTTTTACCTTAGTGTTTTCAGACTCTCACAACTCGTAAATTGTGAAGTCAAAAATTGAAGTGTCCTAGATTATAATCAAGGTTTCTTTCAAGAATGTGTGGTTACTCATTATTCCTAGAAAATTATTTTGGATATTTACAACTGAGGGCTTCTTTATCCAAATATTAACAGCGAATAATAACAAGTTATTCCCAATAATATTTTGGATATTCATCCCTTTGGGATTTCTTTATCCAAACATTAATAGTGAATAATAGATGATTTCTCCCCAAAATAAGATTTTTATATTTTTTGGAATATTGGCCATCACTCTTTGGAGTTTTACAAACATGTTGTAAAATTCAGTGAGTCGAGTCGAATGGAGTTGTTTGTTGAGACGCACGTGCGGAGTCAAGACCACCGAAAGGAGGCGCAACAATTCGTTGACAACCGTGCTCAACACTTTGTGGTATGTTTGTTCAATTATTTTATTTTGTAAGTTATTATTTTTATTGAATTGAATATGATGATTACTTTTTTCATTTTCAGGAGACCTATAATAGCCGTTTGAGGAAGAGATATGGGGACGATCCTTCGACCCATCCAGAATTCGATCCAGATTTGTGGATGGAGGTTGGATTGTCTGGTGAACACGATAAAAATCAGGTTTATGGGATCTCCAACATTACGGCCGAGAACTTGCAGAAGGCCCGTAGTGTCTCAATCGTTGGGAGCTTCCAATCAGTATCGAGTACCCAAATGGCCTTGAAGCAACACACGGCTCATCTCACCGAGAAATACGAGGAACTCTCGGTGAATTATGAACAACTTCACCAAATGGTCATGAACATGACATCACAGAATGTGTCTCAATCGTTTTTTGGTCGTATATCAACTAGCCTCCTCCTCCTCCAGCTCCACCATTATGTTAATTTGTAATGAATATTATTTAATTTTAATAGTTAATTTAATATATTTTTTGAAACACATTCAGTTTGTAATGAATATTATTTAACTTTATTTTTTGATGTTTAATAAAAATTTTATTTGCATAATTGTTTTTTTTTACTATTAATGTATATAATTTTATATTATGTATTTTAAAAAATACTCACCGAGGGTTTTACCGACGGAATGCATCCGTCGGCATTTGACAGAGAGTAGGGAAATGTCAATCTTAGTGATGAATTTACTAACGAAATCAATCCGGCGACATTTCATAGTAGCTTGGTGCAAATTTCGCAATCACCGACGAGTTTATCGACGGAAATAGCTTGTCGGTATTGCATACATTCACCGACGGAATAAATCCATCGACATATTTCAAGCGGAAACTTTTTTTTTAGCGTGCAATTTGTACCTGTAAAACCATCGGCAATGTTTTTTTTACCGACCATGTTAGTGACGGAATGAGGTATTACTGATGTAAGGAAAGCCGACGGATGGTTTCCATCGGTGATTCATCGGTAATAAAATTACCAACGAATTATGAATCACATACCGACGGAATATCGTCGCCGATAAAACTATGAAATTTTATAGAGTTTTGCTTGCGATGACCTCTAGAAACATCGAAAATGTTTATTCATTTTATTATTCTACAATGCGTGAAGTTTTTTATTCGTACTATCTAACAAAACAATTTCCAAGGGCATAATATCATATTTCTCATTTTGTTTTATCATATATTTATTATTGTTATTTCCGTGGTTAATTTACCATCAGTCTGTCCAAGTTCTTTTGGGATTTAAAAGGGAGGCCTTCCTTTCCTTGCATATTTTCCGTTTACAGCTAGTAATACAAAACAATTCATCAGTAATTTGTTGCACCGACCTGACCCTCTTTCTCTTATAAATTACTAGTAGCAGTATAGCAGCATGGATTATTCTTCTTCTGCTCTCAGATTGGCTTTCTCCCGCGCGCTGCTATCTTCTGTTTCTTTCTGGAATCGATCATGTCTCTTGCTAATATTGCTGTAGGGTTCCGATTTAACCCTACAGAGGCTGAACTTGCTTGCCATTATCTTTACAACAAAGTCATGGGTCTTCCTCTATCTTGCCCTTGCATTGTTCAAGATTATGATCTATATGGTCATGAGGAGCCTTGGCAAATATGGGAAAATTTTGGAGAGTACAATAATACCAGTAGTGATGACGAGGATGATGATGAAGTCGAGGCTGGTCCATCTCCTCAGAATGATCTTTTCTTTTTCACAAATTTGAGAAAGATAAACCCTGGTATGAAATCCTCCAAATTTGATCGTGGTGTTGGGTCCCATGGGGGCCGTTGGCATGGTGACGATGTTCATTCATTCCATTCCAAAGGAATTACCTGGAATCGAAGGAGATATTGTTACAAGAACCCCAATATAGGCACTCCTGATGCTTCCTGGATTATGTTGGAGTATTCCCTCGATGATTCTCTTATGCAGAATGTTCCTCATTATACCGTGCTCTGTCGAATTCGGAAAAAGAGTAACACTTGTTGCAGTAGAAAGAGGAAATCAAGCCAATCTAGCTCTCAGCCTGAGCCTAAACGCCAGTCGAAGAAATTGAACTCGAAATTGAGGACACCTCCGATTGAAGAAACTATTCATGTGACAGCACACCGACCTCACGTTCATGTTCCTGTGCCTTGGTGTGAATATCTCTGATCAATGCTTTAAATTGATATCGTTCTCAGTTCTTGAAAAAAATGTTTTGCATTCTATTCTCTCTGGTTTCTTGGATGATGGTGTGCTGCTGCTTCATCTTCCTTGCTGCAATAAACCAGTTTTGATGGTGATGTTTTCAATTTCGAAGATTGCGGCCCCATTCTGTGTTTCTTAGAGTTGCGTTATAGCTAGATTGGCTTAGATGCAATTCTTGTAGTTATTGAAAATTAAAACTTGCATGAGTAATTTTTCTTTGTAATGATTAGAGTTTCTTAAAGTTGCAAGACCGCGGACATGTATCTAACTATTGGAATCAACATTACAGAGTTTAACTTAAATTTTACACCTATTTATTGAAATTTAGCAGAAATATTTGTTGTTTTTTTTCTTAACAATACGTCAAAAGTTCACAATAAATTATTAGCTAGATGTCCTAAGACCATTCAACATTTTTGCATGAGTGTTTTAATCCTCAACAAAACCATTACCTTGGCTGGCTCATGAAAATTATGCAAATCTTAGATGCCAGACCCAAGCTACCTGGGTCTGGCAACAACATTAGACCTAATGCATTTGGGTTTGGCAAACAAGCCAATCCCAAACGCCCATGTCAGACCCAAGCATCATGGATTTGGCAACCAAGCCAAACCCAAATGCCATGGGTCTGGAACAACGCCAGACCCAAGTGACTTAGGTCTGCATACCATGTCAAGCCTAAGCGCCCATGCTAGACCCAAATATCATGGGTTTAGCAATCAAGCCAGACCTAAGTTCCATGGGTCTGGAACCACGTCTTACCCAAGTGACTTAGGTTTGGGAAGCACACCAAACCCATGTTATATGAACTTGATAAAAATTACAATGGTCAACCTTTGATTTTTATTTGGATTCCACTCTTGTTGTCTTGATTGTGTATTAACTCCTCTACATCTTAAAACCTTTCTATTTATGTTACTATTTATGGTTTGTGTTAATTTCTATTTGCATTATTAATTAGATGTTAAAGTTTATGTTATCTTACATATTTAGCATAAACATGAACCAAGTTCAGCGCAATGAAAGAAAAAAAAAGTGGTGGCGGAGCGCCGACATGTATCTTGACTTATCTATATAGTGACTGTTGCAACCCATTTTCATCATCTTCCCCAAGAATTGCCCGCTCGAGCCTATAAACGCCGAAACGAATCCGTTGAGTGGCTTAAAGTGGCCACCTTGGGCAGTTCACAGCCTGGAGCTGCCAAATTTGGCAGCTCGAGGTGCACACTTTGAGCCAACGGTCGAGATGCTTGCCAACTGAATCAAGGGCTGCAATTTTTTCCCAACATAGACAAGATTGCCCTCATCCACTGCCTATAAATAGAGTTGGATTTGATGGTCTAAGGGGTGAGAAAATCGGGTCCAAAGTCAGCCAAAAAACAAGCATTTTCGCCCAATTTCTGCAGATTTCTTCCTTTACTTCCAACATTTCTCTCTCCTCTGTAACTTTTTCATCTTCCTCTCAGCCAACGCCGGCCTCCACCGCTGCAATCACCAGAAGCACACCGTCATCCTCAGCCACCGACCACCGTCATAGCCGCGACACCAACAGAGGAGAACAGAGCTGAAGAGAAAAACGCAGAGAAGAAGAGGAAGAAGGGCTGACCACCATCCAAGCCACTTCCCAGGCCGCCACCACCAGCATCTCCACGAAGCTGCTGAAGAAAGAAAAGAACCTTGTTGACAGAGGGAGCAAAGGAAATAAAGAGAAGAAGCAGCGCCAAAAGAGTAAGGAAGAGGAAGAGGAGCCGTAGCAACGCCACTGCCAAACCGGCCACCAGCACCACCGTCAGCCCATCTATCCAAGCTCATCATCTCAGGTAACCTTTCCCCTTATCACCATTTATGAGTCATCTTCTTGCATGCAGAATGTGCTCTGTGCACGTTCTGCAACCAAGAAAATAATTAGCCGGTTACTGTGCATGTGTATAGTAACCAGCTAATTAATTAACGAGTTACTGTACTCATGTACTTTCCAACCAAGCCTTATAGTTGACCAACAACCAAGCCTCGTATTTTCTAATTAAACGTGTGCTATGACTTGCCATTTGAAACTTGTGCACATAATAGTAAATTTCAATGGTATACCACTACAAAGCAAATATTATCCCAAAATTTTATTGGAGGTATAAGAGATATTATAAAAGTATTATAGGTGTATCTCGCTTTGGGTCTAATTCCTCCAAGACAACTTTCTTTGTGTTTGAAGAATACACAAGTTAAAACACTTGACTTGGACGAGATTGAATACATGCTAATATGTGTGTCATCATCCTTACATCAAGCTTTGATGTTTTGTTACTAGATGGATTAATTAAAATAATTAAAGCAAATGATAAGCCATTCATTATCAATTTAGAGATGATACATGCATGATTGTATAGCGATGACAATGCCCTGGGCATAAATAATATAGGTCATCTATTCGATTTTTTAGTAAATGAGAAGACACTTTGTAGGGGACATCAAACAATAGACTTTACGAGACCAAATAACTTACAATTAGAATGTAATGATAAAAAAAATAAAAACATGAAAAGAACCAAGTTATTATGATTTAATTGCATATTTCGGAGATTTTTAATGATGTTTTTACAAATATTAAGAACTAGAATAAAATTTATTTAATAAAATCATATCAAGATTATAAATTGATTTTGCTCGAGATGACCTATAAACATACAAAATATTTATTCAATTTATTATTCTACAATGTGTGAAGCTTTTTATTCGTACTATCTAAACAAACAATTTCCAAGTGCACAATATCATATTTCTCATTGTTTTTTTTCATATATTTATTATTGTTATTTCCGTGGTTAATTTACCATCAGTCTGTCCAAGTTCTTTTGGGATTTAAAAGGGAGGCCTTCCTTTCCTTGCATATTTTTCGTTTTTTTTTTAGAAGCATAATATTGCATTAAAAGACGCCAATAGATGACGGGAACATAGAGATTCTGTTTACAGCTCACCTAAACAGAACTATGCAATGAAAAGAACAACATACCAAGAAACGAAAAGAACAAATTGTAGCTACAATATACAGATTTGTTGCCTAGATATCAAAGAAGCAGCTAAAAGAGGCAGATTTGGAGCCACACCAGGAAGAAAAGCCAAACAGACTTCTACCGATATCCAGATTAGAAGTAAAACAAAAATCATTCCATCTTGCCTCTTCTTATCCGAAACAAAAGACCAGCCATGGACTCGTCACAGAACAGCCTTTGACAACTTAACAATAAGAGAACCAAGACACTCGTTGCATTAACACAGAGAAAACCAGAGTAGGCAAAAGGAAGCTCATCAAAAGAAGCCCCTAGACTTACACCATCAGAATCTGCTACCAAGAAGTTTCACAAAATACAAAGATCTGACTAGCTGGAATTGCCTCTGTATAGCTTGATGATTCTTCTCCTTTCTAGAAATAGAGTTATCTGGGAAACAATCCAGTTTCCTTAGGATCCGCAACCAGAATTTAAAGAAAAAAAGGAAGGCCCATATATCAAGCAGATTAGAGCCAAGCGACCCATTCAGTGTTTCTAAACACCCCCTTTTTTGCCATATGATTACTCTCACGAAGAGAATGAGTGAATGTGAGTGAACCAAAGCATGAAGCTACTCTCTGAATAGAGGAGAAAAGATTATGATGCAGCCAAGGCCTATTATGAGGGTTATTCATCTAGCTAATGACATTGGTCGAGTCAGATTCAACAATAATGTGTTTATGATGCAGATGACAGTTAGAAGCTGATAATTCAATAGCTTTGACAACCGCTTTTAGTTCAGCTACATTAGAGTCTAAAATCCCAACCGGCAAGGAGAATATACCAAGAAGAATCCCATGATGATTTCGCAAGACTCCGCCTATACCTGAGGGGCCCGACTTCCCAAGAGAGGAACCATCCACATTCCATTTGAAGCAATTAGTCATAGGGGGAGACCACACAACAACTGCCCTATGATTTGTAGAATTAGTCCATCGAACTAGCCCTTCTGATGACCTTATTAAATCTGAAGCGAAATAAGAAAAATCAGGCTTTATAGCCTTTATCCAAAAGCAGAGACGAGTAATAATAAGGATAAACAAAGTATCATAATTTGGGGTTGTTTGCTTGAATATCACATCATTACGAAGAAGCCAAAGAGACCATGCCACTGAAAAGAACAACATCAACCAAGCTTTTCTTTGAAATTTTCCATATACCAAGGAGTCCCACTGAGAGAAAAGAGCCGCCAAGTTCTTTGGGCAACACCACGCTAAGCCCCACCAATTGATAATTTTAGACCAAATTATCCAATGTTTGTGACAATGCAACAATATATGATCAACCGATTCTTCCTCAACAAAGCAAATGGGACAAGTAGCAGCTGAGATGTCAAATATTCCTTTTCTAACCAACATACTACGAGTATTAATTTTTTTAATGATAGCCATCCAGCAGAATATTTCAACTTTAGGAGGGACGATTCCTCTCCAAATCCCAGTAAAGGAGAAGCTAGTGTCCATAGGGGGATTGGGACTTAACAGCCCACAAAGAGATTTGACCGAGAATCTACCAGTGGAGTTGGCTTTCCAAACTAATATATCCTCATCATCTTTATCTGGATGTACTTTCAAAAGAATGGCATTCAATTGGTCTAGAAGACCATAGTTTCTACCTCGCAAGGGTCTAGTCCAGTGTAATAACCAGAACCAAGCATGACCATCCCATATCCCCATCTTATCAAGCTTGCTTCTTTATCATTGGATAACCGGAATAGGGAAGGAAACTGATCTGCCAGGCGACCAGTAGATGTCCAGTCATCAAGCCAGAATTTAATCCTCTTACCGTTTCCAACTAGCATAACAGCTTGATGTTTCACAATGTCTTGCAGATTGTAATCTAAAACACAATGATTAACAATACGAGACCAAGTAGTTCCAGTGCCTGCAATAGGATGTTTCATAATAATTGTGGAGCATTTAGTGTTGTATATGCTTGTAATCACATCCTTCCAGATGCTCGACTCCTCCGACCCAAACCTCCATAACCATTTGAACATCAGTGCTTTGTTTTTGTCTCTTAGAGATCCGATCCCAAGACCACCAGCATTTTTTGGCAGAGAAATAATTGACCATCTAACATTGCATATTTTCTTGCCTTCCTCTTTTCCTGACCACAAGAAGGCTCTGAATTTCTTTTCAATGGAGGCTGCAATTGTCGCAGGCATAGGAAACAAAGAGAGAAAGTAAATGGGCAAATTTCCTAAGACAAATTTGATTAAGCACAACTTACCCCCAATAGATAGTAGCCTGCCTTTCCACGAAGCCAACCTAGCACTGATATTTTGGAGAATAGGTTTCCACATCGAAGTTCTACAAGAGCTTGCACCAATGGGGAGGCCAAGATATTTGAATGGCAGGCGCTCCTGCTTACATCGAAGAATTTGAGCAGTGTAATTACATATATGATCATCTATACCCACACCAAAGATGCTGCTTTTACAAAAGTTAACCTTCAGACCTGACATTAATTCAAAACATAAAAGGATGTGCTTGATATTCTGCATACTAAGTAAAGAGTCTAAGCTGAATATAAGAGTGTCATCTGCAAATTGAAGATGAGATAATGAAAATCCATCCTGGCCAATCTTAATACCCTCGATCAAAACCCAAATCACAACCTCGCTGCAACATACAGCTCAATCCCTGAACTGCAATATTGAAAAGAAAAGGAGAGAGGGGGTCTCCTTGTCGTAAACCTTTTTCCAAGTTAAATTTTGTCGTTGGAGATCCATTGACTAGCACAAACATCTTTGCTATTGAAATGCATTGCATGATCCAACCTAGCCACCTGCTCCCGAAGCCCATAGCAACCATTACTTCATTAATGTATTCCCATAACACAGAATCAAAAGCTTTGTGAAAATCTAGTTTAAAGAGATATCCTTTGCCCTTTCTCTTCTTTAAGAAATGAATCGCCTCATTTGCTATCAAAACACTGTCTAGGATTTGCCTTCCTTTTATAAATGCAGTTTGGTGATCACTGATGACTTCTAACAGAACTTGCTTCATCCTGGTTGCTAGTAGCTTTGAAATGATCTTGTAAAGGCTTCCTACTAGACTGATAGACCTAAAATCTTTCAACTTATTGGCACTTTGAATCTTCAGGATAAGAGTAACAAAGGAGCTATTGATGCACAGAGGGAGAAGGTTTGTCCTGTAAAATTCATCCACCATTCGGAAAATATCCCCTCCTATAATGTTCCATGCTTTCTTAATAAAGAAAAAATTAATACCATCAGGGCCTGGAGCTTTGTTTCCTTCACACTCCCAAACTGCAGATTTTATCTCCTCAGCAGAGAAAGGAAGTTCCAAAGCAGCCAATGATGTGGGCTTAAGCTTTAGGAAGTCTAGATTACAGCAGGAGGCTCTCGGTCTGGCATGGTGAGAGTATAACTTACTGAAAAAATCAAAGACAACTATCTTCACATCAGACGGTTTAGATAGAGTCGTTCCATCAACATCCAAGGAGAAAATCTGACTCTTTTTGTGTCTTGTTGTGGCCGATAGATGAAAGAAACGAGTGTTTCTGTCTCCAAGCTTACACCATTGGACTCTCGACTTTTGGTGCCAAGCAGATTCTTGAATTCTGTATAAGGTTCTAAGGCTAGAATAAATGACTTCACTTCTGGTTAACTCAGCATATGATAAGTCTCTACTTTCTTTTTGAGATTCTAGAAAATCTGCTTCCATTTCTAGAGCGTTGATTTTTCTGTAGGTGTTACCCACAACTTCTTTACTCCATTCCTTGCATCTGTCTTTTAATAACCTTAATGTTGGGGCCATACTTTTTTTGCCACAGTTTGTCAAGGTTGAGTTCTAGCAGTCCTGGATCATCTTTCTAAAGCCAGATATGAACCACCAGCAGTTCATAAGCCGGAAAGGCTTTGGACCCCAGTTCATAGAATCTATCAGCATATGCATAGGTCTGTGATCAGATAAGTTCTTCGGCAGCCCATACAGAGTAGAAGATGGGAGTGACTGAAGCCAATCACCCGACACAAATAGTCTATCAATACGACTTGCAGCATTTCCCCTAGACCAAGTGAACTTCTTCCCATTTAAAGGAAGTTCAACAAGTTCACAACAATCAATACAATTCTTAAAGCTTATCATCGCAGCAGAGATTCTAGAGCCTCCTTTTCTGTCAGATGGGGAAATAGTTTCATTGAAGTCACCTGCAAGACACTAGGGCTTGCAAATGCTGGTTTTGAAATTAGCAAGGTATTCCCATAGTTCCTTCTTCATTGAGACATCATTCGGAGCATACATAAAAGACACCACACATTCCATATTGAACCAAGAAAACACACCTTCAACATGAAGAATATGACCATTCATAACAATAGAGCAATTGGAAACATAAAAAGAAGTTGGGTTCCATATGCAAAGGATACCCCCACAAAGGCCTAAGGAAGGAACAACATACCAGTCCCTAGAGCATCTACCCCAAATCGAATTAACAATACAATCAGTAATATTTTCCAATTTCGTTTCCAAAATACCAGAACATCCAGCCTAAATTTGTGCACAAGATTCCTCAAACATCTTTTTTTATCTCTAGCTCCTATACCACGCGCATTCCAAATAATAATACTACCCATATCAAGAATTAATAACCATACCTTCATCAAGATAGAGATACCATCCTTACTGCTTCTTCCTTCTCATCCACTCCTCCTGCTCTTTTTCAATAAAGCTCTGTAGTGTCTGTGTCATGAGGTGGCTTTCATCATGTACTTGCCATACCACTTTTCCCACTTCCCAGCAAGCTGCCGCTTCTTCCCTAGGGTCAGGTTGTAATGGTTCACTTGCCGGATCACCAGATGATGGAGAGATATGAGAGCGTGAACTGCTAACTTCATCTTCACCATCTATTTCCTTCCCAAATCGAATAATAACATTTCTATTCCTGATTCCATTATCAGAGACAGAGTAATCAATTATGCCTAACTCAGCTTTCTTGGATCTTTAATGTCCCATTATTCGTGGTTTTCTTCTCTTAATAGTCGGTGCTTTACATGACAGCTTCTTAGCTTTATTCCTTTGAGATCTCCTATTCTGCAATTCTAGATCAGCGATTTCAGTTTGGTCGGCAATGGGGAAAATGAAATTAGCAAAAGATGGCCCAATGCTTGAGCTACCACTATTTTGACACTGTTGTTGGTCCATTTTGAATGACTTCTGCTTTTTCCCCCGGCCCATCTTCTTTATAACTCCACTATTGAAGACCTGATGATCCAGCCCATCTCTGTCAAGCAGACATATTACTTGTTGCTTATCTATCTCTCTCAAATCAGCTGTAGCCACCCCAGCATAATCATATAATACCAATGCCAAATGGTTACCATCTTCGTACATCAGCTCTTCAGATAAAGTTGCATGGTTGCAAAAGTTTGCAATTTCTGGATGCAGGTACAGTGCTGATATGCCAGTGTTAAGAAATATGTTGTCGTTTCGATCTTGATAGCCCAACGAACAAATGAATTCAAACTCAGTATTTTGTCTAGTAGCCTTGGGGATTGTTGTTGCAGAGATAGTTTTCGTTTCATCTTCTTCATCATCGGATATCACAGATTCTGTGTATAGTGAGACATTCATAGAGTGTTTGACTGTTGTGAGGGAAGGAATGTTTATTTCATTTAACAGGACCTCAACTTGTATTCCGTCAAGCTTGAGACTAACCTTATCATGCAAAGGTTCCATTTTTATGGTTCTAATAAGAACCCTGATACCTGATATGGACCCCTGGCTAACACATGTTGTATCGTAACCAGCAATAGATCCCCAACCCTACAAAATAGTGTCAATGCAATTTCTGTTCCAACCTTCCATTGGTAAGCCAAAGATGGATATCCAAGCAAATCTATCATAAGCTCTAGTCCTTCCTTCCCACTGTCTAAGGTTGCTGAGTAGTGATTTCAAAATGGACCCCTCATTGTCCTGTTCTTTCTTTGAAGCCAACTGGTCCACAAAGGTGATGATAACCTAACTAGCTCCTAGGAATCTGAAGCTCACACTATTGACAACTGATTTCAATATCGTTGCCTCCAGTGTTGCAACGTCAACATTTGGCAAAATATTTCCTACCAAACTCCTATATAACCATTCCTTATCCTCCTCTGAGGAGTCAAACTGCACCATTCTTCTTCTCGTAGTGGTTATTTGAGGTTTTGTGTTTGTGAGTACCTCAGCAAAAGATCTATGGTCTATTAAAGTAAGCTGGGGGTGATATGGTGTTGCATGCTTGGGAACGTGTTTTGGTGGTGGTGAAGGGGAAGTTTTAAGGGGGTGACGTTTAGCAGGGTTCACTATTAATTTGTATGTATCAAACCAAATCTAGCTGGCTTGATCGCAAAGAGATGAAACATAAGGAGGATGACATGTCCACAAATCCAAAATGCCTTCGTAGAACAGTTTTTCGCTTGGATACAAAGAGTTTGAAAACCCGGCCAAATTTGCAAAAAGCTCTTTTCAGATCTTGATAGTCCACCCATGAAGGAAATCTCTCAAAAAACAGCTTAACATGTTCTGCTTCATTGATAAAGGGAGCAAGCACAGGGGTTTTGCTGGTAGAAGCAGAGGATGGACCAGGTATGGTAAGGTTTGTATCACGACATTTTTTAGAAGATGATATTGTTGTGTTGGTTTGAAAAAGGTGTTTAGCATGGTGGTCTGAGGGTTTTAAAGGAGCCGTGTAGGTGGTGATTTGGGGGGGATGTAGCGAGGTGTTTAGCTGGGACATGGTTGAAGAAGATTAGGCTTTCAAGTATATTTGGCGGTTTTGGATCTGCTTCTCTCCTCACTTGTCTTCAAATTTGCCGAAGGTCAGACATGTGGATGGCAGGATCGACAACTTCCATCTTCCTCCTTCATTTCTACAATGGTTGTGTTGTCCACCGCTGCCATGGGTCGTAGCCAAAAGTCAGGGGAATGGGGGGGTCGGCTTCCTGGGTCTCCTGATTTTCACTACTGCAAAATTTTCTCCTAACATACACCCTTCTTCTTCTCCTTTACAAGTGGCTGGCGGCTCTGCTGGTTCGAAGATGGAGGTGACGCTGGCTGAGAGGCTGGTTTGGTGGTCGGTGAAGCCCGATCTGTAAGGAGAAGAAAGTAGAGCAGATCGGGGGAAGAGAGGTGGAGCTCAGATCTGTAGGGAGAAGAAAACAGAGCAGATCGGTGGAGCCCGATCTAATTCCACAGCCTTAGTCTCAGATCGGTTGAGATTCCTTCACATGCTACGTTTGTTGCAACGTATACTAGTCGGTGCAGTGACTATTAAGAATCTTTTGCCTTGTTCCTGGATCTGTTTGTGGGTGCTGGACAGGGGATTGCCCGCCTAGTCAGAGCAGATCGCTTTTGACAAGACCACCGATTGGAGATATTAACATCACAGAGAGTTTCAAGGCAGCTAATGAGGTGTGTTATCTTTTAACTTTGCATATTTTCCGTTTACAACTAGTAATACAAAACAATTCATCAGTAATTTGTTGCACCGACCTGACCCTCTTTCTCTTATAAATTACTAGTAGCAGTATAGCAGCATGGATTATTCTTCTTCTGCTCTCACATTGGCTTTCTCCCGCGCGCTGCTATCTTCTGTTTCTTTCCAGAATCGATCATGTCTCTTGCTAATATTGCTGTAGGGTTCCGATTTAACCCTACAGAGGCTGAACTTGCTTGCCATTATCTTTACAACAAAGTCATGGGTCTTCCTCTATCTTGCCCTTGCATTGTTCAAGATTATGATCTATATGGTCATGAGGAGCCTTGGCAAATATTGGAAAATTTTGGAGAGTACAATAATACCAGTAGTGATGACGAGGATGATGATGAATTAAGTCGAGGCTGGTCCGTCTCCTCAGAATGATCTTTTCTTTTTCACAAATTTGAGAAAGATAAACCCTGGTATGAAATCCTCCAAATTTGATCGTGGTGTTGGGTCCCATGGGGGCCGTTGGCATGGCGACGATGTTCATTCATTCCATTCCAAAGGAATTACCTGGAATCGAAGGAGATATTGTTACAAGAACCCTAATATAGGCACTCCTGATGCTTCCTGGATTATGTTGGAGTATTCCCTCGATGATTCTCTTATGCAGAATGTTCCTCATTATACCGTGCTCTGTCGAATTCGGAAAAAGAGTAACACTTATTGCAGTAGAAAGAGGAAATCAAGCCAATCTAGCTCTCAGCCTGAGCCTAAACTCCAGTCGAAGAAATTGAACTCGAAATTGAGTCAGATATCTTCAGGATGCCTTAAATCAATGCATGGTTTTCCAGATTTGAGGTTCGTGTTAATATATAATTTTCAGTTTATTTGTTATAAATTCTTAATATAATTGTAAATAAATTATTAACATTTTAAAAAATTATTTTTTATACACAGAATCGATTCTGCTGGAATGAGGAACATAACACTGTTGTGAGGAGGGTGTGGGAAAATCACGCGGCAACTAGGTAACATTGAAAACAATACAACTTTTTTTTTTACAAAAAAATTTATGTTTCGAAATGTAATTTTTGCTTGCGTGAAGTAGGTTGCATTATTTTTGGTACGAAGCCCAAAAAAAGGCCAAAAACACTACGAGGGATAGGGGGTTCCAAGGCTAGAATGATGTTGTGGTTTGGAGGGATTTCAAACCGATATACATCCCGGAGGATATATGGCTGCACTATCTTCAGCACGTGACGTCTGAGCGGTTCACACGACGCTCACAGTCCGGTGCTGGCAACCAAAATCGGCCAATTCATGGCTCGGTCACAACGCACACCGGCGGCTCCGTTCCGTTTGCTGCACATGCGAAACGGATGGTAAGATTAATTTAAATGAAATATATCGTTCAATTAATTTGTTGTTAATAATTTTTTTTCATTATAGGCTACATTTCTTGGGAGTGAGCCGAGCCCTATGGAGCTGTTTGTGGAGACACACGTGCAGAGTCAAGACCGCCAAAAGGGGGTGCAACAGTTCGTTGACAGTCGTGCTCAATATTTTGTGGTATGTTTGTTCAACCATTTTATTTGTAAGTTATTATTATGTTTTTTAAATTAAATATGATGATTAATTTTTTTATTTTCAGGATACCTATAATAATCGGTTGAGGGAGAGATACGGGGACGATCCTTTGACCCATCCGAAATTCAATCCGGATTTGTGGATGGAGGCTGGATCGTCAGGTGAACCCGATAAAAATTGGGTTTACGGGCTCTCCAACACTACGGCTGACAACTTGCGGTCGGCCCGTAGTGCTTCAACCGTCGGGAGCTCCCATTCAGTATCGAGCTCCCAATCTAAGGAGTTCATGGCCTTGCAGCAACACACGGCTCAACTCACTGAAAAGTACGATCACCTATCAGAGGCGTATGCACAACTCGTAGAACAACAAAGAGTGGCGTCCGAACGACAAAGAGCGGAGTCTGAACAACAGAGAGCGGAGTCTGAACGACAAAGAGCGGCCTATGAAGAGCTTCGTCAAATGGTCATGAACATGGCACAAGATGGAACATGTGCACCAAATCCTTTTTGGCCGCATAACAGCCAGCCCGCTCCCCCTCCTCCTCTAGGACCTTTATATTAATTTTTAATAAACATTATTTACATTTAAAATTTCATTTAATGTTTTTTTGACACACATTCATTTTGTAATGAATATTATTTATATTTCATTTTTTATTTTTTGATGCTTAATATAAATTTTATTTGCATAATTGGTTTTTATTTGCATTAATTTATATCATTTTTATATTATGTATTCAAAATAAATTTAAAAAAAAAAAAAACATTACAGAGGGATTTACCGACGGAATTAATCCGTCGGCATTAGACAGTAGCCGAGACCATCACCAACAAATTTCCAGACGGATAAATTCGGTCGGTATATTTATGACTCACCAACAGATATACCGACGAAATCAGTCCGTCGGTGTTTTACCTTACCGACGAATTTACGGACGAATATATTTGGTCGGTATTTCAAAATTCACCGACCACTTTACCGACAGAAAGTAACTGTCGGTGACTGTGATATCACCGACGGATTAAATTCCGTCGGTATTTTCAAGCGGGAAACCTTTTTTTTTTGCGCGCAAATTCCATCTGTAAAACCGTCGGTAAATTTTTTTTTTGTTGTTCCGACCGATATAGCGACGGAATGTGGAATCACCGACGAAAGGTTAGCCAACGGACTAATTCCGTCAGTAATTTAGTCGGTAAATAATTTATCGACGAACTCTCAATCACAGACCGACGGAATATTTCTGTCGGTAAAACTGTGAATTCTTGTGGTGATTCTCAACCAGCTCAATATGAAAAAAATAAAATCGACAAAGACCATTTAAAAAAAAAGATAAAAATTCATAAATAAATAAATAAATCATGTAGAGAAACATTGTACAAATATATAATGTTTTTTTTAAAAAAAAAACTACAAAACTAAATTTTCAACTAGTTCAATATTAAAAAAAACTCGCCAAAGATAATTTAAAAAATAAACACAAAAACAAAAATGAATAAAAGAAGAAGAAGATGACAATCTTGGCTAAAAAAAAAAAAGAAAAAAAAACCATGTAAAACCCAAAAAGGGAAAAAAATGAAAAAAAATGTGGGAAAAAAAAAACTATATATATATATATATAAACAAAAAATAAGAAGAAGACAACCTTGAAGAAAAAAAAACGAAAAAAAATATGGAAAAAGCTGCAGTACTTTCCAGAATTACTTAATTAATATGTCAACTTCGCGATGACTAGTTTCAACTGAGTGGATGAAGCTGCCTGCTGATTATTTAAGGAGAAAAACAAAATTTTGTGTTGCTGAGTTAGCGACGGTCTTCAATTATATTTGCTTTGGATGTTTCAGTTAATTTCTATTCTTGCATTGTATAGTTGGTACCCTTTAAGATGTTTTCATTACATATTCAGTGGTTTTTCTTTCCCGTCCACATTTAAACTACATAAATTGGACTCCAAAGTTTTTTTTTTTAAGAGAAAAAAAAAAAAGCATTAATTCGTTCTATCAATTTTGGGTATTTCTTTTTCGATGAATGAATTTATGTTTAGAATGGAGGGAGTTGAGATATTCCTTGAAGCTTTTAAATTAATACAGAGGTAGATTCTTCATGACCAGATAAACAGGTATCAGTTAGGAGATCAAAGCTCTGCCATGACCCTGGCAATACATTTGGTTTAACCTGGCAGGAAGAACAAAGCGGTCCTGTTCTCGTGAAAAAGGAAATGCTTCCCTGCCTTTCTGTTAGCTGTTCCCCTGTTACCTGAGGAAATCATTATCTTTGATGATAACATCCTCGATTTAAATGGATCTTATTAAGTATTTTACAAATAATGCAAAAGATTTTCGTTATCCCTGCAAATCACAAGTACTGTTTCTGCAGTTGCTTATTGCAAAGTATCATGGAGGGTTTATGTATGCAGGGCACATTTGGTTTCCTGGAAATAATTCGTTTTTGGGCAGCCTTGATTGATTATGACTCAGGAGTGTCTGCTAATGATTTCCTGAGGGCTTAACCATCAGAGAGACTTGTCTGATTGATCTTAGGCTGCTTGTTGAGAAATTTTTCTGGTAAAAACATTGAACCTGTGGCACTCACATCACTTGATTGTTTGAACGGTGACTGAAATGCATTGAAGTAATTGAAACATTTAGCAATATTTGATGTGTGATTGGAATTACTCGAGGAGAACTGAACGAGTAATATAATGTTCCTCGAACAACTTGAATTTGGTTTTAAGATTTGCTTGCGGTTGATGGTTCTGCTAATATAGGGCAATGCAAATATATGAACTTCAGCGTGTTCATGCACTTCCCCGGGCCAGCATGGTTTGTAACCAAGAATTCGAACGTTTTACCAGCTGTTCTTTCTGGTTTATTTCTCCCTTAGATTGACTAAGACTCCAACTTCAATTTTTGATGCCCTGTCTCACTGGCTGCAACATTTTAGTCTTGGAACTGGATGACACAAAGCAGACTGTTGCATCTATGTACACTGCGATGGTAAAAGATGTAAACTTGAGGTGGCTTGCCTGCAACAAGGCAGACAGTTGCATCTACACTGTGTTTTGCCTGCTCCTAAGATTGACCAAACTCCAACCTTAGTTTTTCGTTGAGAAAAAGAGACATTGTAAGATATTTGATGTATACTCCTATAGGCTTATCCTGAATGATCTCCCTTTAACTTGTAGAACTACGTCTTGGATCTGTCGATTATGTTATGGTCGAAGTCCTACTCATAGCAACCTTGTGGAATTGGGAGAAGCTGTAGGTATTATTGCGGGTCAATCCATTGGAGAGCCGGGTAATCAACTAACATTAAGAATGTTTCATACCGGCAGAACATGTACGAGCCCCCTCTTATGAAAAAATAAAATTTAATAAGGGTTTGGTTCATCCCGCACGTACACATCATGGGCATCATGCTTTTCTCTGTTCTATGGACTTATATGTAACTATTGAGAGTCAAAGGTTGGAACGATGTGGCGGTTTGGAGGGATTTCAAATTGATATACATCCCGGCAGATACATGGCTTTGCTATCTTGAGCACATGACGCCTAAATGGTTCACACGACGCTCACAGTCCACTGCTAGCAATTGGAATCGGCCAATTCATGGCTCGATAACAATGCACACCGGCGGCTCCGTTCCGTTTGCTGCACATGCGAAACGAATGGTAATATTAATTTAAATGAAATATATTGTTAAATTAATTTATTGTTAATTATTTTTTTTCATTATAGGCTACGTTTCTTGGACGTGAGCCTAACTGGATGGAGTTGTTTGTTAAGACACACGTGCGGAGTCAAGACCACTGAAAGGGGGCGCAGTAGTTCGTTGACAACTGTGCTCAACACTTTGTGGTATGTTTGTTCAACCATTTTATTTTGTAAGTTATTATTTTTATTGAATTGAATATGATGATTACTTTTTTTATTTTCAAGAGACCTATAATAGTCAGTTGAGGGAAAGATATGAGGATGATCCTTCGACCCATCCATAATTCGATTTGGATTTGTGGAAGGAGGTTGGATCGTCCGATGGACCTGATAAAAATTAGGTTTACAGGATCTCTAACATTATGACCGAGAACTTGCAGGAGGCCCGTAGTGTCTCAATCATTGAGAGCTCCCAATCAGTATTGAGCAACCAATCTAATGAGTTCGTGGCCTTGAAGTAACACACGGCTCATCTCATCAAGAAATACGAGGAACTCTCAGCGAATTATGAACAACTTCACCTAATGGCCATGAACATGACATCACAGAGTGGTGATCCATCTGCGCCTCCTCTTTTTTGGTCGTATATCAACCAGCCTCCTCCTCCTCCTCCTCCAGCTCCACCATTATGTTAATTTGTAATGAATATTATTTAATTTTAATAGTTAATTTAATATTTTTTTTGAAACACATTCAGTTTGTAATGAATATTATTTAACTTTATTTTTTAATGTTTAATAAAAATGTTATTTGCATAATTAGTTTTTTTAATATTAATTTATATAATTTTATATTATGTATTCTAAATAATGTTTTTAAAAAATATTAAAAAAACCCTCACCAAGGGTTTTACCGACGGAATGCATCCGTCGGCATTTGATAGAGAGCAGGGAAATGTCAAGCTTAGTAACGAATTTACCGACGAAATCAATCCGGTGATATTTCACAGTAACTTGGTGCAAATTTCACAATCACCGATGAGTTTATTGACGAAAATAGTTTGTTGGTATTACAAACACTCACCGACGGAATAAATCCTTCGGTATATTTCAAGCCGGAATCTTTTTTTTTTTGCTCGCAATTGCCATTTGTAAAACCATCGGCAATATTTTTTTTTTACCAACCACGTTAGTGACGGAATGAGGTATTACCGACGAAAGGAAAGCCAATGAATGGTTTCTGTCAGTGATATTGTTGGTAATAAAATTACTGACGAACTATGAATCACATACCGACGGAATATTTTCGTCGGTAAAATTGTGAAATCTTGTAGTGTTTTGCTTGCGATGAACTCTAGAAACATCGAAAATGTTTATTTATTTTATTATTCTACAATGTGTGAAGTTTTTTATTCATACTATCTAACCAAACAACTTCCAAGTGCATAATATAATATTTCTCATTGTTTTTTTTTTTTCATATATTTATTATTTTTATTTCCGTGGTTAATTTACCATCAGGCTATCCAAGTTCTTTTGGGATTTAAAAAGGGAGGCCTTCCTTTCCTTGCATATTTTCCGTTTACAACTAGTAATACAAAACAATGCATCAGTAATTTGTTGCACCGACCTGACCCTCTTTCTCTTATAAATTACTAGTAGCAGTATAGCAGCATGGATTATTCTTCTTCTGCTCTCAGATTGGCTTTCTCCCGCGCGCTGCTATCTTCTGTTTCTTTCCGGAATCGATCATGTCTCTTGCTAATATTGCTGTAGGGTTCCGATTTAACCCTACAGAGGCTGAACTTGCTTGCCATTATCTTTACAACAAAGTCATGGGTCTTCCTCTATCTTGCCCTTGCATTGTTCAAGATTATGAACTATATGGTCATGAGGAGCCTTGGCAAATATGGGAAAATTTTGGAGAGTACAATAATACCAGTAGTGATGACGAGGATGATGATGAAGTCGAGGCTGGTCCGTCTCCTCAGAATGATCTTTTCTTTTTCACAAATTTGAGAAAGATAAACCCTGGTATGAAATCCTCCAAATTTGATCGTGGTGTTGGGTCCCATGGGGGCCGTTGGCATGGCGACGATGTTCATTCATTCCATTCCAAAGGAATTACCTGGAATCGAAGGAGATATTGTTACAAGAACCCCAATATAGGCACTCCTGATGCTTCCTGGATTATGTTGGAGTATTCCCTCGATGATTCTCTTATGCAGAATGTTCCTCATTATACCGTGCTCTGTCGAATTCGGAAAAAGAGTAACACTTATTGCAGTAGAAAGAGGAAATCAAGCCAATCTAGCTCTCAGCCTGAGCCTAAACGCCAGTCGAAGAAATTGAACTCGAAATTGAGGACACCTCCCGACCTCCGATTGAAGAAACTGTTCATGTGACAGCACACCGACCTCACGTTCATGTTCCTGTGCCTTGGTGTGAATATCTCTGATCAATGCTATAAATTGATATCGTTCTCAGTTCTTGAAAAAAATGTTTTGCATTCTATTCTCTCTGGTTTCTTGGATGATGGTGTGCTGCTGCTTCATCTTCCTTGCTGCAATAAACCAGTTTTGATGGTGATGTTTTCAATTTCGAAGATTGCGGCGCCATTCTGTGTTTCTTAGAGTTGCGTTATAGCTAGATTGGCTTAGATGCAATTGTTGTAGTTATTGAAAATTAAAACTTGCAAGAGTAATTTTTCTTCGTCATGATTAGAGTTTCTTAAAGTTGCAAGACCGCGGACATGTATCTAATTATTGGAATCAACATTACAGAGTTTAACTTAAATTTTACATCTATTTATTGAAATTTAGCAGAAATATTTTTTGTTTTTTTTCTTAACAATACATCAAAAGTTCACAATGAATTATTAGCTAGATGTCCTAAGACCATTCAACATTTTTTCATGAGTGTTTTAATCCTCAACAAAACCATTACCTTGGCCGGCTCACGAAAATTATGCAAATCTTAGATACCAGACCCAAGCTACCTGGGTCTGGCAACAACATTAGACCTAATGCATTTGGGTTTGGCCAACAAGCCAATCCCAAACGCCCATGGCAGACCCAAGCATCATGGATTTGGCAACCAAGCCAAACCCAAATGCCATGGGTCTGGAACAACGCCAGACCCAAGTGACTTAGGTCTGCATACCATGTCAAGCCTAAGCGCCCATGCTAGACCCAAATATCATGGGTTTAGCAATCAAGCCAGACCTAAGTTCCATGGGTCTGGAACCACGCCTTACCCAAGTGACTTAGGTTTGGGAAGCACACCAAACCCATGTTATATGAACTTGATAAAAATTACAATGGTCAACCTTTGATTTTTATTTGGATTCCACTCTTGTTGTCTTGATTGTGTATTAACTCCTCTACATCTTAAAACCTTTCTATTTATGTTACTATTTATGGTTTGTGTTAATTTCTATTTGCATTATTAATTAGATGTTAAAGTTTATGTTATCTTACATATTTAGCATAAACTCGAACCAAGTTCAGCGCAATGAAAGAAAAAAAAAGTGGTGGCGGAGCGCCGACATGTATCTTGACTTATCTATATAGTGACTGTTGCAACCCATTTTCATCATCTTTCCCGTGAAGCTGTCCGGGTAGCCCTTTTGTAGGCGCGTTTAATGCCTCGTTTGTTCCCCAAAATCAACAGCTCATGCACCAAAATGGCCACCTGAAACCCCTCTATCCCCGAGAATTGCCCGCTCGAGCCTATAAACGCCGAAACGGCTCCGTTGAGTGGCTCAAAGTGGCCACCTCGGGCAGTTCACAGCCTTGAGCTGCCAAATTTGGCAGCTCGAGGTGCACACTTTGAGGCAATGGTCGAGATGCTTCCCAACTGAATCAAGGGCTGCAATTTTTTTCCAACGTAGACAAGATTGCCCTCTTCCACTGCCTATAAATAGAGTCGGAATTGATGGTCTAAGGGGTGAGAAAATTGGGTCCAAAGTCAGCCAAAAAACCAGCATTTTCGCCCAATTTCTGCAGATTTCTTCCTTTACCTCCAACGTTTCTCTTTCCTCTGCAACTTTTTCATCTTCCTCTCAGCCAACGCCGGCCTCCACCGCTGCAATCACCAGAAGCACACCGTCATCCTCAGCCACCAACCACCGTCACAGCCGCAACACCAATAGAGGAGAACAGAGTTGAAGAGAAAAATGCAGAGAAGAAGAGGAAGAAGGGTTGACCACCATCCAAGCCACTTCCCAGGCCGCCACCACCAGCATCTCCACGAAGCTACTGAAGAAAGAAAAGAACCTTGTTGACAGAGGGAGCAAAGGAAATAAAGAGAAGAAGCAGCGCCAAAAGAGTAAAGAAGAGGAAGAGGAGCCGCAGCAACGCCACTGCCAAACCGGCCACCAGCACCACCGTCAGCCCATCTATCCAAGCTCATCATCTCAGGTAACCTTTCCCCTTATCACCATTTATGAGTCATCTTCTTACATGCAGAATGTGCTTTGTGCACGTTCTGCAAGCAAGAAAATAATTAGCCGGTTACTGTGCATGTGTACACTAACCAGCTAATTAATTAACGAGTTACTGTGCTCATGTACTTTCAAACCAAGCCTTATAGTTGACCAACAACCAAGCCTCGTATTTTCTAATTAAACGTGTGCTATGACTTGCCATTTGAAACTTGTGCACATAATAGTAAATTTCAATGGTATAAAACTGCAAAGCAAATATTATCCCAAAATTTTATAGGAGGTATAAGAGATATTATAAAAGTATTATAGGTGTATCTCGCTATTGGGTCTAATTCCTCCAAGACAACTTTCTTTGTGTTTGAAGAATACACAAGTTAAAACACTTGACTTGGACGAGATTGAATACATGCTAATATGTGTGTCATCATCCTTACATCAAGCTTTGATGTTTTGTTACTAGATGGATTAATTAAAATAATTAAAGCAAATGATAAGCCATTCATTATCAATTTAGAGATGATACATGCATGATTGTATAGCGATGACAATGCCCTGGGCATAAATAATATAGGTCATCTATTCGATTTTTTAGTAAATGAGAAGACACTTTGTAGGGGACATCAAACAATAGACTTTACGAGACCAAATAACTTACACTTAGAATGTAATGATAAAAAAAATAAAAACATGAAAATAACCAAGTTATTATGATTTAATTGCATATTTCAGAGATTTTTAATGATGTTTTTACAAATATTAAGAACTAGAATAAAATTTATTTAATAAAATCATATCAAGATTATAAATTGATTTTGCTCGAGATGAACTATAAACATACAAAATATTTATTCAATTTATTATTCTACAATGCGTGAAGCTTTTTATTCGTACTATCTAAACAAACAATTTCCAAGTGCACAATATCATATTTCTCATTGTTTTTTTTTTCATATATTTATTATTGTTATTTCCGTGGTTAATTTACCATCAGTCTGTCCAAGTTCTTTTGGGATTTAAAAGGGAGGCCTTCCTTTCCTTGCATATTTTCCGTTTACAACTAGTAATACAAAACAATTCATCAGTAATTTGTTGCACCGACCTGACCCTCTTTCTCTTATAAATTACTAGTAGCAGTATAGCAGCATGGATTATTCTTCTTCTGCTCTCAGATTGGCTTTCTCCCGCGCGCTGCTATCTTCTGTTTCTTTCCGGAATCGATCATGTCTCTTGCTAATATTGCTGTAGGGTTCCGATTTAACCCTACAGAGGCTGAACTTGCTTGCCATTATCTTTACAACAAAGTCATGGGTCTTCCTCTATCTTGCCCTTACATTGTTCAAGATTATGATCTATATGGTCACGAGGAGCCTTGGCAAATATGGGAAAATTTTGGAGAGTACAATAATACTACTAGTGATGACGAGGATGATGATGAGGTCGAGGCTGGTCCGTCTCCTCAGAATGATCTTTTCTTTTTCACAAATTTGAGAAAGATAAACCCTGGCCTGAAATCCTCCAAATTTGATCGTGGTGTTGGGTCCGATGGGGGCCGTTGGCATGGCGACGATGTTCATTCATTCCATTCCAAAGGAATTACCTGGAATCGAAGGAGATATTGTTACAAGAACCCCAATATAGGCACTCCTGATGCTTCCTGGATTATGTTGGAGTATTCCCTCGATGATTCTCTTATGCAGAATGTTCCTCATTATACCGTGCTCTGTCGAATTCGGAAAAAGAGTAACAAGTATTGCAGTAGAAAGAGGAAATCAAGCCAATCTAGCTCTCAACCTGAGCCTAAACGCCAGTCGAAGAAATTGAACTCGAAATTGAGGACACCTCCTATTGAAGAAACTGTTCATGTGACAGCACACCCACCTCACGTTCATGTTCCTGTGCCTTGGTGTGAATATCTCTGATCAATGCTATAAATTTATGCATTCTATTCTCTCTGGTTTCTTGGATGATGGTGTGCTGCTGCATCATCTTCTTTGCTGCAAGAAACCAGTTTTGATGGTGATGTTTTCAATTTCAAAGATTGCGGCCTCATTCTGTGTTTCTTACGGTTACGTTATAGCTAGATTGGCTAGATGCAATTGTTGTAGTTATTTCAAATTAAAACTTGCAATTGTTTAATTTAGATCATATAAATTTTATATCACAAAATAGAATAACAAAAACTTAAAACAAAGTTATTTTTATAGACAATAACCTAAATAGAAGCTATAGCACAAACCCAAACTCAAAATGAATTAACCAAAAATATTCTTTTATAAACAAAAAACTATTTTATAATAAATCAAAACCTCAACCAAAGAAAAAATTAGAATCTGGAGCTCGTGGCCTAAGTAGAACACGTGAGGTTTAAGCACAAATTCAACTTTGTATAAATCCTCACGTCTCTAAAAGTTGGCGCTTTAGAGACATTTTTTTTTATCTCTTTAATTTATTATTATATAAACTATTAGGCGTTTCTTATTGTGTTTTTAATAAAAAAAAACATGACTGGACCGCAAAGTTGTCAAAAACATATTTTTAACATTACACGAAAAATATAATATAAACTCGAATTGTAAAATCGTAAGAAACTTTTTTAACAATATTTATACTGATTTTTTTTTTTGAATTCTTATCAATATCTATATCATGTTGTCATCCCACATTAAGCCTATTACTAGAGGAATTGTTTTTAGATGTCATGCGTTCAATAATTCAAGAATCAATTTGAATCAGGCTTGTAATCAATTCAAACATGATTATTAGAACCAAATTGTGATCAATACAAATACAACTTAGATATTCTATAAACATATTTTATTTTGGAAACATCATCAATAAATAGTCAATAAAATTATGACTATATCAAATTGCATATCAGCACACTGTAATTATTATACCATTTCAAAAAAAATTAAAAATATTTTTGAAACGCTAAAACAAATAAGATTTAAAAAAATATTAAATGATATAGATATTGGTTTAGAATTCAATATATATACAAGAGTTTATATGTGAGTTTCAATCTTTTTTTAAAATTTGATTTTTTTTTATTTTAAATTCAATATTTTAATATTGAATTTTAAAAATAAAAAAATATTTTTTAATATTTTCTAAATTTTTTTTTAAAAGATAATTAGTATTACACTTACATCCAAAGTTAAAGTTGGGCTACTTATCACTGAATTGAAAGAAGCATCAGTGTCACTATTGTGGGCTTTGGCTTTTGGTATTGTCATGTCATAGTGTTCATTTTTATGTCAAAAACTAATCTTGAATGTGACTTTCTGGCAGCAAAAAATGGGTCCTCTGTATGATTCTTAATTTTCCTTTGACAAAACTAACCACTGACATAGATCCAGTGGTCTGTGCTTGGAGTTGCTTCGCATGGCTAACAATGTTTTGCCTGAACGGTCGCTTGGAAAGATAAATTGGGTGGTTAGCATCAAATAAACGGTGAAATGACATATAAACAAGAAATTTTACGAATACTGCAGTATGTGATGCTTTTTGTGTTAAAATCGTAAAAATGACTGTCAATTCGTGATTTCATCTAATTTTATTGATTTTACTTGATTTTAACTTGATTTTATCTATTTTTTATTTTTTAAAGTGATTTTACATGTTAAGCATGTATTGACTCGCAAAATCGTATAATTTTATGAGTCAACTTGTGATTTTAATAACCTTGATGGACTATATTAGGTCCAATCAAATAGTTTTATTTACTTATATGATAGAAAAAATAACAACAATAAATATAAAATATTTTAAAAGAAAAAATGATATCAATGACTAGAAGAAAAAAGAATAGTTATCAGAAGGGAAAAAAACTACAAAGCCAAATTTTAAGATAATCGAATGTTAAAGGATGAAATTTAAAAAAAAATAAAAAATGACAAAGTAAAGCGCCTCGAGTCAACCCCAGCTAGCAGGACAAACTCGCAACCCAAGTCATAAGACCGGGCCAACCTCATAGAAAGAAATCTAAAAAAAAAAATGATAACCACTTCCCTAAAATCCAAATATAGAAGGATGAGATAAAAAAAATTGGTCAATAAAAAGAAGCACAAAAAAAACCCCTACAAAATTGGGTAAGGATGTCAAATCTCGTAAGTCGAATCATATGAACATGATAACCGAATAGAATGCAAATAAAATAAAATAACGAAGCTTAATTTAAAAAAGAACCTAATTTTGAAGGGCGAAACCGAAGAAACATATACAACAAAGTGACCCCAAAAAAATAACCACCCAACAAAATAACCGAGTTAATCGACGAAACCTGTTGTCCAAGTCATAGGATTGACATAACCTGATTGAAAGAAAGCGAAGAAATCACAAAGCCCATTTTGCAAAAAAAACAATGTTGAAGGGTGAAATGAAAAAAAAAAAATGTTAACTTGTATTAACTTTTTAAACCCATGACCCAAGTCTCTAAACTGGAAGCATCCCATTTGAAAAAACAAAGAAACCTAATTCCCATCAAATAAATTGTCGAAGGATGAATAAAAAAACTCAATTATATAAAAGGATAAAAAAGATATAAATTAAGACTATGAAAACCAAACTTGAAAAATGAGAGTTCATCTTAAAATTTTGAATTGGAGGAAATTAAAAAAAAAATCAATTTAATAAATGGATCCAAAATACAAAATCAAAATTAAAAGAATGAGAACTAGATTTGAAAAAAAAATAACTAATCACAATTACGGATTCAAGTATGAAATTGATAACAAATTTGATAAAAGGACCTAGAACAAAAATTAAAGGAAAAAAATAAGGATCAAATTTTGAATGACAAGCTTGAATTTTAAGGAGAGGAGAGAGAAAGAAGAAAAAGAAAAAGTAAAAGACTATCGGCAAAACACCATCATATAAACAAAATCTATAGTTTAGAGGCTAGGAGATGCTGAACGTGCTGCCAGAAAACCGTGAGCACCTCCCACCTGCACGTGCCAACCAACTTAGTATTTTAGTTACATTTATATTTTTAAAATATCAAATCACCCCTTAGTCAACTTGATAATAATTAAAAAATTAGAATGAAAATATGAAAAAAGCCCCTGGACGCTTGTTAAATAAGTTTTGCTTTAAGACTAATATTTTAGTTATTTTATTGTGCTTTTAAAATGTGAAAAAATCTACTTGTCCTTGATCAATTTGATAAGGTCTAATGTACCTTATAAAAAGTTAATATTATCAACAATAACTATTTTCGTTGATTTTTCTTTTTAGAAATGTAAATTAGTCATTACATTGTTACAATGAAAAGTGAATCATCTCACTTAATAATGTTTTCCCTCTCTAAATAGCTTTTATTAATATGTCAACTTCGCGATGACTAGTTTTCAATTGAGTGGATGAAGCTGCCTGCTGATTGTTTAAGGAGAATAACAAAATTTTGTGTTGCTGAGTTAGCGACGGTCTTCAATTATATTTGCTTTGGATGTTTCGGTTAATTTTTATTCTTGCATTGTTGAGTTGGAACTCTTTTAAGTATGTTTTCATTACATATTCACTGGTTTTTTCTTTCTCGTCCACATTTAAACTACATAAATTGGATTTCAAAGTTTTATTTGTTTTTTTAAGAGAAAAAAACCATTAATTTGTTCTATCAATTTTGGGTATTTCTTTTTCCATGAATGAATTTATGTTTAGAATGGAGGGAGTTGAGATAATCCTTTAAGCTTTTAAATTAATACAGAGGTAGATTCTTCATGACCAGATAAACGGGTATCAGTTAGGAGATCAAAGCTCTGCCATGACCCTAGAAATACATTTGGTTTAAGCTGGCAGGAAGAACAAAGCGGTCCTGTTCTTGTGAAAAAGGAAATGCTTCCCTGCCTTTCTGTTAGCTGTTCCCCTGTTACCTGAGGAAATCATTATCTTTGATGATAACATCCTTGATTTAAATGGATCTTATTAAGTATTTTACAAATAAGGAAAAAGATTTTCGTTATCCCTGCAAATCACAAGTACTGTTTCTGCAATTGCTTATTGAAAAGAATCATGGAGGGTTTATGTATGCAGGGCACATTTGGTTTCCTGGAAATAATTCGTTTTTGGGCAGCCTTGATTGGTTATGACTCAGGAGTGTCTGCTAATGATTTCCTGAGGGCTTAACCATCAGAGAGACTTGTCTGATTGATCTTAGGCTGCTTGTTGAGTAATTTTTCTGGTAAAAACATTGAACCTGTGGCACTAACATCACTTGATTGTTTGAACGGTGACTGAAATGCATTGAAGTAATTGAAACATTTAGCAATATTTGATGTGTGATTGGAATTACTCAAGGAGGAGAACTGAACGAGTAATAAATGTTCCTCGAACAACTTGAATTTGGTTTTAAGATTTGCTTGCGGTTGATGGTTCTGCTAATATAGGGCAAAGCAAATATATGAACTCCAGCGTGTTCATGCACTTCCCCGGGCCAGCATGGTTTGTAACCAAGAATTTGAACGTTTTACCAGCTGTTCTTTCTGGTTTATTTCTCCCTTAGATTGACTAAGACTCCAACTTCAATTTTTGATGCCCTGTCTCACTGGCTGCAACATTTTAGTCTTGGAACTGGATAACCAAAGCAGACTGTTGCATCTATGTACACTGCAATGGTAAAAGATGGAAACTTGAGGTGGCTTGCCTGCAACAAGGCAGACAGTTGCATCTACACTGTGTTTTGCCTGCTCCTAAGATTGACCAAACTCCAACCTTAGTTTTTCGTTGAAAAAAAGGGACATTGTAAGATCTTTGATGTATACTCCTATAGGCTTATCCTGAATGATTATATTTTGCAGTTATGTATAGGTGAATAATTGTGAATCTAAACGAAAGATCAGATTTCAAGTGCATGGATTAAGGTTAATCGCTTGGTAACACATTGAAACGTCTCATTGAGATGTACAGTGCATTTAGATTAAGAGTAAGGGAACATCAAGAAAAGTAAAATCACAGAGAAGGAGCTCTCTCAGCAGAACCAGCAATGACAGTGAGCAAGTTGTTGCCAAAAGGATCGCTGAGATGTTTTGCGAGGTTCTCCACGGGACCTTCTCCAGTAACATAAGCTTGGAAGTAGAAACCCAGCATGGCAAACATTGCAAGTCTACCATTCTTAATCTCCTTCACCTTCAGGAGTGCAGCTTGGTCAGGATCCTTTGCCAAGCCCAGTGGGTCAAAAGGACCACCCGGGTGAAGCTTGTCATCGAAACCCTACCAAGAATTCAAGATAACTGTGTCATTAATTGCCACCATTTTAGAAAACAAGGTAACCCTACCAGTAATTAATATTCAATCGTAAATCTCTACCAGCATTTTTGAGAGCCTTCAGGCCATGCACCATACGGTTCAAATAGATTTTAAACATCCAGATTTCAAAATGTTCTCAAATTACACATAATTGGTTGTTAATGACCTTGTTTAGCAAATAGAAGGGGAAATTGGGACACTTGTAGCTAAGAATTGTGCAACTAATTATCCTATAAATGCTTCATAGTTCCTAGTATTGTCGAAGTGCAGGAGCATGAAATGAGTTATTCTTAGATTGGGATGGTAAACAAAATAGTGTCCAAGCACAGTACCAAGCCATTAGTGATTCTGAAGTATTCAGCACCGCCAACAAGGATAACCTCAGCAATGACAGCAAGGGCGAGGTTGATGGGGATGTTCTTGCCAAAGTAGTTCAATGTGTTGCCATCAAGAAGTAGAGCTCCTGTCTGCAGCAAGTAAACAGAAATCATTTATACTCTTGTCTAGTATCATGATAATTTTCTATCAAGATTAGTTCCGAGACAAGAAAAATCAACAATTGTCATTGAAAAAACCAATGAAGAGTTGCATACCTTGAACCAGACAGCTTCTGGCCCACAGTTGGCTCCAAATTTGTTGAAAGCTTCAGGGATGATGAAGCCAGCTGCTCCAAGCATGGCCCACCTGGCGTGAATCAACTCAAATGCCTGATATCTGTAATAAAAAGTATAATCTCCATCAGAAAAATCGACATGTTTAAGAAAGAAAAGCTAGAGTCACATTGAACATACTTTTCGAAGTCTTCTGGCTTCTTGCTGAGACCAAAAGGATCGTAACCATAGCTGCAAGTCACATGTAAACACATCATTAATATTTATAGCTACCAGTCAACATAATCATGACAGTTAATTTAGAAATCATAGCTGTAGTTTAATGTAATAATAACCAAGATCCAGTTAAGATAAAGAGCAAGAAAAGTGATCTTACTCTCCAGGGACTTCTCCATTCAAGTATTCTGGGATCTCAGACCGGTCCAAGAGCCCATCCGGCAAGAAGATTCTTCTGTCAGGACCTGAAACCACCAAAGGAATAGCATTTGTTTGAAGCATATAGAACTCAACCTCACCAAGTTGAAGAAGAGAGGATGGACGGAAAGATGGATCACTTACCATACCACTTGGCGAGCTCCACATCAGCTGGTGAAACAGCAGAAGGCTTTGGTTTAGGAGCGGGCTTCTTCTTGGAAAAGAGAGCAACAGTCTTGAACGTGGCAGGAGTGGATGCAGTCGGAGAAGCAGACCTGGTGGCTCCACTGAAGTTGAGAGGGTTTCCTAGCATTTCAGACACTCCAAGGGAGGCAGCTGCTCTGGATGCCGCCAGGGAAGCCATATCTCTTTGTTGCAAAGCTTTCTTTCTTTCGAGCTGCTCAGGCGCTTCTGTTGTGGATTGGCTAAGGTAACAATGGGATATAGAAAAACTGAATGAGGAGATACTTTATGCTTGAGCTGGTGGATGTAGACATGCCACATTGGACACACATCATGGTTTGTGATTGGCTGGTGTAGCAGATGTGTAATCTGACAAAGAGGTTTGATAGGATGGTTTTGTTGACGTGGAAGATCACGGGCTGATGTGGAATGCTCTTGAAGTTCTTGGATAATATTGGTGGCCTATCCAAATTCTCATCCATAAGTTTTTTGTTGTTTTACACAAAGCTTTCGCAATAACTATGTTGGTTTAGGGATAGATTATAATTGTTTTTTAAATAATTTTTTTTATTTTTTTAAAATTATTTTTAACATTAACACATCAAAATAATTTGAAAATACTAAAAATATATTAATTTAAAATTAATAAAAAATAAAAAACTTTCAAATTTTTTCAAAAATAATTTTAAAACACAAAAACAAACAAGTCTATAGTCTTTAAAGAAAACAATGCCCTCGTAATCATGGCAAGCCTAAGCTCTACTAAATAGAAGTTGAGGGCGCTAGCTAAGCAACTATTTAGTATTGTGTTTTTAATTGGGTTTACACGTGTGTTTTAAAAATATATTTATTTTGAAAAAAATATTAAATTAATGTTTTTTAAATATTTTATAATAATTTTAAAGTATTTATGTCAAAATTTTTAAAAATATATTTTAATATATTTCTAAATAAAATTTTTTTTTTTTTTTAAATACCAACACAACTAAATAAGAAAGGGTTTTTACTTCCATGACTTCAAGGGTGACTTGTAACCAGGCATAATTTGTCATAAAATTTGACCATGTCGCACACTTGCCCGATGCACCCATAGTTCGCCCATTGATTGCTATTTATAAAATTAGTCCACATAGATTAAAATTGATTGATTAGTTGATATGGTGGATTCTAATATTATTACTTGTTATATTAAAAAACAGAAACAAAAATGATATGATCGCATAATTCAATAATCTAAGTGATCTAGAGTGTTTTTTTTTTTTTTTTTGAAATTGGTTTTGAAAACTATATTGTAAAAACTATATAAAATTACTCTAATTATCTTAGTGTTGTCATTTTTATACTTACCCTTTGTGTTTTTTAAATTACAGTTAATGTATATTATAAATTTTGTTGCGCGTATAAATAATTTAGGATTAGCCATATAGTTTAGTCTATTTTACATTAAGATGTGAACTATTATACGCGTAACAAATTTAAGATGTAATTTATAATTTTAAAAAATATAAAAAAATAAATATAAAATTAATTAAATTATAGTATATAAGGATAAATTTCCCAAATAAAATCCCACAACTCTGCTCACAAAGAATTAGTTCCGGTGATAATTCTAATAACGTGCATGATGGATGTAAAGATGTGCAGAACTCAACTTGTTTTGCAAGTCCATTTTGTGCTCCAAAAAGGATTAAAAAAAGTTGTAATCACCCATAGAAATTGGAAGCCGATAATTATATCTTGAATCCACATCTTGCTATCACAATTTTTCGTTTCCTGTTCTCACACGTGGAATTCACTTACGAAGGTGAGCAAGTCAACTAATTTAACTAGAACTTTGCTTGAATTGCCAAGCCTGTGTTGAGATTCAACCTATATATATATATATATGAAAAATACCGAAGTTACTAGCTATTTAGTGATATTTTAACCACTTTTTATTTTTATTATTGATGGAGTAATGGAATGGATTTCCACACTTTAAACAATTAAGCAAATCTTCAAGGAAAAAAGGAAAGAATTCTTAACAAGGTACGTAAAGCCATACAAATATTTCCATGCATAATAATAATAATAATAATTTATTCCATAATGACAGTGAACTTGAACTAGTTAATTAACCTTGCTGCAAACTTTCCTGATTTCACCAGCTTTACCGGTTAGAACTCCAACCCTGCCCATATTTATCATGGAAACACCAAAGTCTTTGAAGAATGTGGATCTATGGGTCGCAGCAGATTGAAGTTTAATATAAGCTTTTGTCTCACTGTTGTCAAGGAGAGCTGCATCAGACTGGAAAAGCCCCCTTCTTTTAGCTACGAGCGTGTAATAGCTGTTATCGAATGTCCTGACACTTCCAGGATCCATCTCTACTAGCGTAGTTTGATCTCCTACCTTGCATCTGCTCTTCAGTTTTTCTATGTATTCCGAGTCCAATGTGGGATCGGTGCCATTCTTTCCGGTGGAGTTGTAAAGCCGAGAGCTGAACGAAGAGCAATGAGAAGTGCCAATGGTGTGCCCACCTTTGTGACAGAATTACAGAATAATTAGAATTTACTTCTGTACAATCTCTTCTTACAAGACTCTCTATGAAGAACATGAAGTGAAATGCTCAAGTACCTGAAAGCACTACGAGGTCCTTCAAGCTTAGACCCTTCGAACGAAACATTGATATCAATTGAGAAATGTTTGAGGAAAATGGTGGCAGGTTTGTCAATGGCTCTGAAAAATTGGACACCCTTCCATCCCTTCTTCCAGTTTCAACCTCCCAGAAAGGTCCCATAGTCTGATAGATAGGATAAATTATTATCAATTAAAACCGTTCTGTTCCTCAAGATTTTTCTTACAAAAGAAATTGTCTTGAAAGAAACTAGTTTCTTACCGCAACCGTGACATCCCTAGCCACAATGGCCACGATGTCCGCACAGGAAACTGCTCCAGGACACTCCTTCTCTAATGCAGTCTTGACTCTGTCAATAACTTGATATCCTCTAAGGCTCAAGTTCGGAGGTGAATCCTTTTCAGCTTGGCCAGTGCTAGAGTTCAAAAGCACCGAGCCATCACAACCCTGTAGAGATATATAATTAGCTAGTCATCATAATTAAGCATTGTTCATGGATTCAGGGAAGAAAAAGAAAGAGCTTAAAACTGTTTCAGGATTTTCAAATGATCAGAGATGGATTAAAGGCTCACATACCCTAACAAAGCAGTCATGAAAGTGCATCCTCAACAAAGGACCACTAAGGCTAGGAGCTACTTTCATCACTTGATCCATAACCTCTTTCACAATAGCCTCAGCTTTTGGACACGTATCCTTGTAAAACCCTACCCTCAACTGCGCATTTGCCGAGTTAAAGACCAAGAAAATGATCTGAAGAAAGATCAGACATGGGGAAAGCTTCGAGCTTGCCATGTCAAGGTGACAATGTCAATGTTTTGAACCTTGATTTCTGAGTGAGAACTCAATGAAACACACCACCTCTTTTATACTAGCCTCGACATCCTGTTTATACCATGGGAAAAGCTGTCATTAAAAGATGTTTGTGATCTGCTTTTGTTATTTAAATCATGTGGTGGCGCATAATCACATCCTAATTTTCTGCTGACTTGATTATTATAAGATTAATTATGATGGCTCCATTTTCGTAATATAAAGATGAAGCTGCAGGAAGTGATCTGTGAGTGACAGCACAGCAGAGAAGGAAGGCTTCATGTGATTGCTCCCATTGGATCCATACTATAAAAACAGAGTAACTAAGCTATACACAATCAGATTTGAGCAATTCACGGGGATGGATGAACAGTTGACCGTAAGGCTGGCGGCAAGATGTTCAATTATTAGCTAACTGGATCGAAACTTGAATCTGCATGCTTGATAAAATGAACATGTAATTGAATTTAAAAAATCTCTCAATAATTGTCGCCACCATGCATGGCTGCTTCTCTCAATGCCACTGGGGACTAATTAGGATTCTAGCAACAAAGTCAGACATGGTATATACGTAGTCATCGTGCTAACGAACTACTCAATAAATATTGAAGTTGAGACGTTTAATTTTCTATCCTAGAGATAGCAAATCAAGGTTGCAAGTTATTCTATCTTGACCTGGTAATAAGCGTAAATTCCAAGCTTGTCTTTAGGATAGAAATAAATAGAATTTGGTGAAATCCTTCGATCCCTATCTCTTTTTCTTCTTCTTTTTTTAATCTGAAATCAACTCTTTCATCATGATGCGAAAGTACTTCAGCAAATAGTCTACTTCTGATCATATATATAGAAATCAACTTGTCTATCTCATAATGGTATTGCCTTGCAATAATATTGATCCACAAAAGTTTTTTAAGGAAATTATGTCCGAGGTTTGATCTAATGTTATTCAAACTTTTTTTATTAGAGGATATATTAAAAAATAATATAAAATAATTTTTAAAATTTGATCCAATAATTTAAATTTTTTAATTGTAAATAGTATTTTTCCACCTTGAAAAATCAAAATTGTTAATGTAATTTAGAATTGAAATAAGGTATATTTGTTTCTGCTTTTACTTTTATGCTTGTTGCAAGGTACAACTCTCCACAACAAAAAATACAACAGCAAAAACAACAAATTCATACCTTTGATGTTGTGTTTTTGTATTTTTATTTTTAGTGATGGATCCCACCACTAAAAAAAAAATATAGAAACAAAAAGAAAATATATATTAAGTAAAGTTAATTACATATAAAAATTTTAAAGATTATACATCGGCATCTAATCTCTAAACTTCTTTCTTTTAAGTGAGACCAAGTCTACATGATGAGAAAGTCATTTTTTGGAAGCCACCATACGGATAATTGCTATCAATAGCGTGCTAGCTTGGTGGTGTGTTTCATTTGTTTGAAAATATGATTATTATTATATTTTAAAATATTTTTTATATTAAAATGTATTAAAATAATATATTTTTTTATTTTTAAAAAATTATTTTTAAAATTAGTGCATCCAAATAATTTAAAATATATAAAAAAAATAATTTTTAACAAACAAAAATTAATTTTAATTTTTAAAAACACATAAATTAGTCGGTGTTTCCAGACATGATGAACAATGAAAGTTAAGGGAAATATTTTTTTATTTTGTTTTTTGCAAATGACGTGGCATGCATTTAAATTAATCCAACTTGAAGATCATATTCTTTCAGTCTCGTACTTACGTTTGCACATGCATGTATTGGAATTAATTATTCATTTATATGATTTTAATAAAAACATAATCCATATTGTTTAGAGTTTTAGATTCTCTTAGTTGTATGAAGCATGTTCCATCCATCTACTCCATCGCATGCATTTAATTAAGAACGTCTTGCATATACGCTATCTTTTAATATAAATATCCACCGACTGTATGTATTTTTTCTGATACACTTTTCACGCTATTGTATTGATATATATAGCATGTTTTTCAAACATTTGGTTTTTTGGTAAATGAATCAAGCAAATATACAAACACCTGCTTTCCTTGACAAAAAAATTGAAGAACCCGATGACTTGAAGTCATTATAGAAATCACGAATTAAAAAGGGTATTGACTAAGGTTAACTAGCAAGCAAAATTTGCATCCTTCAAGATCAGACAGACATTATTATCAAATCCTGGCATCAAACACTCTAAAGCAACCTAAGATATAACTGCCGCAACCATGTAGTAGATGTCTATCTAATAAGTGTCTAGTAGTAAGAACTTGAAACTAAAAGATTTACTTTCTCTGTAATTTCAGGTTTGAACCTTGTGATTGCTAATATAATGGTCATTGAAGGCATATATAATCATTAACTTCAGAGCTCGTTAAATTAGTTGAGATACACGCAAGCTGACCCGGATACCCGTGTTAATAGTGTGCGTGTGTGTATATATATATATATAGAACTGCTGCTAATTCAATAGTAATGCTAAAAAAATCTAGGAAAAGCTACCATTGATTATAATTTCCAAAGAAAAATCATTGCATCCTTTGGCTTAATGCACAATAGCGCAAGAAAAATTTCTTGCCAAGCACAATTATTGGTACAACCGAACCAAACAACTATTGAATCTAAAATCTATGCATATAAAACAAATATGGCATAATTTCATCTATACAAGCATTTGTGAACACTCTTGTTAGAGCACTTGGATCCAAACTAATGCTATTTTACACCATGAAACAAGAGCCCTAACAGACTTCACTCATCTTCTCCACTTCTCAATTTCCCTTGAAGTTGCTTTGACTAGCTTCTTGGAGTTGATGACCAGCTCATCAATAAGGGAACCAACCTCATCACTTATAACAACACGAAGAAAAAATTAAACTAAAAGAATCCCAATACTGTTATTTGCAAAACACAATGTATGCATATAAGACACCAGTTATTGGCACAACTTTTGCTTATTAATACTCTTTCAAATCTTTTGCTTATTAATAAACATGTTAACAAGCAGCAACACCAAATCCAGCCTCGTTAGTTAATGCGAACAAATCTCTAACAAACAGTAAAAAAGTCTGGCATGACCCAGAAGCTGAGTGAGAAGAATGAGATGTGATCAGGCAAATTATAATAAAGAAACAACAAAAATATATACATGTATATAGAAGCATGTGTGTGCTTCACATGCCTTTGTGGAGTAATGGGGAGATGTGACAATGGTCTAATCGAAAATATCAAAAAATTATGAATTCCAAACCAATGCGTGTCTCGTCATATGTTTTCATTATATCTAGTGTTTAAAATTATTTGTATCAAACAAATAAATGAATTTGAAAGAAACTATATTGAGAAGCAATTTCTAAAATTCATGCATTTTGTGAACCAAATAATTCTAACCATTGAAAAGTGAGAACAAAAGACACATTGAATCACAGCATCAAACAAAATCCTTAATGTCGTCCAAAATATAAAAAGAATCTCATTTTCACAAATTATTGTTACTATCACAAACAAGGTTGTCCAAAATATAAAAAGAATCACAATTTCACAAATTATTGTTACTATCACAAACAAGGTTGATACGTGTCTACCCAAAGAGCTGAACAATATTTTGTTCTAAACTTCGTATAATGAAATTTCATTTTCATCCTATCTTCTCATATACATCACCAACTAGCAAATCCCATTCGCACACTGCATCACCAGCATGGCCGGCCCCAGAAAGAGTCATTTAGAATGCATTATCATCATACTATTTTCAGGCAATCCAAACCAAACCAAATTTAATTTAATTTCTATGCAGCCACTGATCTCCCATTCTTGATGATTAATTTCAGAAATGCAAACTTAATTGGTTGTCTGAACAAGGCTCCCCTGCTAGAGTAGAAAAGGCTCCCAGAAAAACTAATGCAAAAGAAATTGGCAAGTTCTCAAAGTGCTTTCTATTTATACCGCTGCAGCGGTTAGTGAATGTTCTGCTTAACACATCAAGATAAAACACGATCCATCTAAGCAAGTTCAGTGCAGCTGAATAAGCTAAACAGAGAGAAACATGAATAGATACTTACTGAGTTGGAAGATTTACAGGACCACGAAAATGCTTGCCAACATTAGAGTATCTCCGTTTCTCATCATGAGCTACACCCCTCCCCACACCATAGCCAAATCCGTAACCAATCCCACATCCAGCACCCAATCCAATGCCAAACTGTAAACCAGGAATACCAGGACCAAACCCAACACCTGAAGAATTGGCCATTTAAAACCTCAGTAAAACACAATATGATGATAATGATCATCATCATCACATATAAGATAAAAAGCAACACAAGCTGCAGCCACCAAATAGAAATATTAAATGCAGTCAAATAGCCCAACCAAGACTCAAAAAAAAAAAAAAAAGGCCAATTGAGAGCATCGAAGTTTCAGTCTTTCTCTAGAACCCATTTCGGGTAATTAAAAAGTGGGATTTTTCTTTTTTCTATGAAGAGATTTGAGAGCACATAGATATTTAAAATAAAATTAACAAACTGATAAACCCAGGACGAAGAAGAAGAAGTGATGGATTACCTCCAACGAGGCCGACACCAAAACCAACACCACAGCCAGCACCAAAGCCGAAAGCAGGACCCACCCTCCCAAGCTCCTTAAACCTAACCTCTGGAAGCTTCCATAGCAAACCCTTTTCCTCTTCATCACTCCTGTTGTTGCCGTTATAGGGGTTCATCTCTCTCTTTCCCTGCTTTGATGTTTCTGTTTTCGGCGTTGTAGCTTTTTAGAAGTTCACCGAGAGCGTTGGATTTGTCTCTGGATAATTACCCTTCAATTCTTACAGAGCGGGGATGGAGTATGTTGTTAATGTGATCTGTCTTGGCCAGCATACCAACACAGCCTTGTAGTTTAGAGAATTCTCACTTTCAATCCCTGACTATTAAAACCTTACAATTGTACCCTTTTATGCAACGTTTTGTAGGTTCCAATTCGATCTAGTTATAACCTCCATTCCATACCTTTTTCTTTTCTTTTCCTGCTGATGCTGATGTTTCTATCTATCAAACTCCTAAGATCTGGACATCAATCACATTTTTCTATGAAAGTGTGAATGAAAAATTGAAACCTTTTTTTTTTTAACGTCAGTGTAGTATGAATTTTCTTTTTTGTCTTGAAATAAGATATTTTTATATCATATATATATATATATATATATACTAATTTTTTTTTATCTAGTTTTATAGCGCATTTGATATTGTGATGATAATTGTTTTTTAAAGTATTTTTTATTTAAAAATATATTAAAATAATATTTTTTTTATTTTTAAAAATTAATTTTTGACATCGACATATTAAAACGATATGAAAATATATATAAAAAAACTTTATTTGAAGCAAAGAAAATTTTTTAAAAAAAAAATACTTTTAAAATTCATGGGATATGTAAAAGAAACTATTGGTTACTGTTTCTACCATCGTGTTGATAAAAAGTTGTTTGTCTCAAAAAAAATGTTGTCTTACTAGAGAAAGAATTTATTCTTGAAAATTTTCTTTTTTGTCTTGACATAAGATATTTTTATATCAATTTTCTTTTATCAATACAAATTTTTTTATCAAGTATTACAACTTGTTTGATATTGTGGTAACAGTTATTTTTCAAAGTGTTTTTCTTTTGAAAATATATTAAAATATTTTTTTATTTTTAAAAATTAATTTTTAATATCAGTACATTAAAATAATCTGAAAACACCAAAAACTTTATTTGAAGCAAAGAAAAAATAAAATAAAAATTAATTTTTTTTTCAAAAATACTTTTGAAATTTATAGGATATTTAAAAGAAAGTATTGGTTATTGTTTCTACCATTCTATTGATAAAACGTTGTTTGTCTCAAAACATGCTATCTTTCCAGATAAAAAATTTGTTCTTGAAAGAAGTAGTGAGAGAAAAATAGAACTTGAAGATGTTTAGAAACCACAAAATAACATTAAAATGGAATTTGAGTCTAAGGTTACAACTATAGAATTTAACTAGAAGCACAAGAACTTTATAGATTCGGTATGACATATCATGTACCAATGAGATATGAAAATCTCATGGAAGCTAAAAATGATAAGTTACTCATACATAATAAGCCTACCAATCATATGGAAGCAATATTTAATATTGATTTTGAGAAATGACTTGGGATCATAAAATCTGAAATTGATTCAATATACATTCGCTGGATCTTGACCTTGGTTAATCCACATGAAGGGATAAAACTTATTGGATGTAAATGAGCTCTTAAGAGAAAAAATGATATGGATAACAATGTATAAAAATACAAAGCTAGATTAGTTGTCAAATGTTACCAATAAAGACAAGCGATTGACTTTAATGAAACCTTCTTGCTAGTAGCTATGTTAAAATCCATAAGGATCTTGTTTACCGTAACTGCAAACCATGATTATGAGATTTTAAAAATAGATGTCAAAACTATATTTTTGAATAGCAATCTTTATAAAGATGTGTATAAGATACAATCTGAAGGTTTTCAATATAAGAAATTTACCAACAAAGTATGCAAGCTACAAAAACCCATTTATTGATTTAAAAATAACTTCAAGAACTTGGAAAATCCATTTTAATGGGATAATCAAACACTTTGATTTCATATAAAAATACAGATGAGCCTTGTGTTTATAAAAAGACTAGCAGGAGTGGAGTTATTTTTCTAATATTATATGTATATGATATATTATTGATAAAAAAACGACATTTTGTTACTCCAACTAGTAAAGATCTCATTGTTTAAGAATTTCACCGTGAAGGATATGAGAGAAAATAACTTATTTATTGGGAATCAAAATCTATACAAATAGATCTTGAAGGTTACTTGGATTATTACAATCCACATACATAGACAAGATGCTAAAATAGTTTAGTGTAAAAGAATCCAAGAGAGGATAGTTATCTATTTTGCAAAGAATACATCTTTCGAAGGATATGTATGTTAAGACACAAATTAAAAAGAGACATAATGGAAATGATACTCTATGCTTTAGCTATAGGATCCATAATGTATATGATGTTATGTACAAGACAAAATATATCTTATGCTTTGAGTATAACAAGTAGATACCAATCTAATATAAGTAAAGGTCATAAAAAAATATTTCAAAAACCCTTAAGTGCTTCAAAAGAACTAAAAATGTTATTCAGATGCTACCTTTAAATCTGACATTGATGATGACAAATCTTAGTTAAAATATGTTTTTACTTTAAGTTGTGGTGCTATGAGTTGGAAAAGTTTCAAATAAAACTCTAATAAATTCTACAACTAAAGTTAAATACATATCTACATTCAAGACAACAAAATGGGCTACTTACACAAATAAAGGAATCAAGGTCTCATCAACTATCCAAACATGTACTTAAAAATATTTATTTTATTAAAAAAATCATAAAAATAAAAGATGTAAGGATAGATTGTATACCCACTAAAGAGAATTTCACATATCCTCTCACTAAGTGTAAAACCTCGAGGTGAAAAATCATAAATTGACTAGTTTTAGGTAAAACAAAATAATTCATAACTCTTGATTGGGTGATCAGAAAATTCTGAAAATTTGCGTGGAGCATTCTAATATCATGCCTTATATTGGGTTAAAATTTCAGAATTTTTAGAGAAATTCGGAAATTTGACGAAAAAATCATAAATTGACTAGTTTTAGGTAAAACAAAATAATTCGTAACTCTTGATTGGGTGCTCAGAAAATTCTGAAAATTTGCGTGGAGTGTTATAATATCATGCCTTAGCTTGGGTTAAAATTTCAGAATTTGTAGAGAAATTCGGAAATTTGACGAAAAATCACAATTCGACTAGTTTTACGTTATTGGACGTAATTTTTAATCCGACCATCGGATTGAGCCGAAATTTTATGAGGAACCTTAAAATATACTGAATAAAACCTGGTTAAAATTTTAAGATGAATGGAGCTCGGTAGTGCTAGCAAAAAAAATAAGGACCGTCAAATAGAGGTAAAAATACTCATTAGGGGTAGAATAGTTATTTGCCATTGAAAAGAAAATATATAAGCCCTCCTTCTCTTTTATTAACTGCCGAATGGGAAGAAACAAAAAGATGAAAAGAAAAACAGAGCATAACGTGAGAGATAGAGAGAAAAGTAAGGAAAAACAATAAGGAAATTGAGAGAATAGCTTTATAAACTTGCAAGTTAAACCTATAAAACACTAAATCAAGTGAAGGAAGGAGGATTTGAGAAGGGGAATTCAGCTAACCTTGGAAGAGAAGAGAAATTGGAAGAAAAGCAATAGGTAAGCATGAGAAGTTTGGATTTAATGTTGATTTAGATGTTTTTCCTAAGCTTATTTAATTAAATTAGGAAGTAATTTCATGGAACCTTACCTTAGTTTCCCTTAAATCCTAGATTATTGAACTTAGGGTTCTTATGTGGATTTGGGGGAATTAGGAGGGGAAGGGAAAATGATGAAATTGAAGAGGAATAGAATGAAAACAAGTTGAAATAACAAGTAAATGAAGAAAGATTTGGGGGAGGAAAAGGAAACATCACATTCGGCCAATGAAGGAAAAATAAAATAAAAATGGGAGAATGAAATGAAGAGATAGCATTTAAGTTGAGAAAATAATAATAATAATAATATGTAAATTCAAATTAAAAGAGAAATAAACTAGTTAAAAGAAAATATGAAGACAAGATGCCTAGATTGTGTTTGAATATAGTATTTAAATAAAATAAATAATATGATGTGAGGGTATAAAGAATAGAAGAATTATTTGATGGAGGAATTATGAACATAGAGAAAACAAAGAAGTAACTTGAATTAAATATGAGGTTGTATGTAAAATAATGATGTTATATTTGAGAATGAATTTTTATTAGAACAAAGTACTAATAAAAATATTATGTGCTTTATGTTTCGGCACATAAGAAAAAAATATTGATGGACTAATGATATAATGACACTTGATTGATTCAGGAGCTGTGTCTGGAGCTGGTTATCAGACAGGAGGAGCTGGGTCATCCCGAACAGAAGGTAGGTGAATTCGTCACCTCATTTTGTAATTTTTAGTTTTCCTAATTATCTATGTTGCTTATTTAATTGATATTAAATGAATGGAGCAAATGAATAATTTGAGTTATGATTATGTGAAATTACCGGTTTTATTGGTTAACAAAGAGGTTAACCGGATATGGGGTAATTCGTATGGAATTACCGGATTGTTTGACTAATACAAGAGATTAGTCGGATGCTAGGTAATTCGAATGGAATTACCGGATTGATTGGTTAACAAAAGAGATTAGCCGGATACTGGGTGATTAATATGGAATTACCGGATTGATTTTGCTAACCGAAATGGGTTAGTTGGATTTTTGGGTAATAAAGAGAATTACCGGGTTTATTGGTTAACAAAGAGGTTAACTGGATAAGGAGTAATTCATATGGAATTACCGGATTGATTGGCTAACAAAAGAGGTTAGCTGGATGATAGGTAATTCGAATGGAATTACTGGGTCTATTGGTAACCGAGGAAGGAAAAAAAAATGAATTTTGGGTATCTATATGGAAGTGTTAGATGTATTTGGTAATTAAGAGGAATTAGTTGGATTTTTAAGTCCTAAAAAGATTATATAAATTATAGGAGTAAGTTAGATTGAAGCAGAAGTACTAAATTTCAAAGGTTAAGAGTAATTATTTAATAATAATGAGAAAGTTAATTAATATGGTTGTTGTTGAAACAGGTATGCCACGAGGTGATGCAGATCGTTAGATGTAGGAATTCTCCTGTTTATGAATTACCATTTTGGAATGTAATATTCATGTCTTTACTTTCAATGTAAATCCTTTTGTGATGCAAAAATCAAGTAGAATGTGTAATAGGTAGTGGATGTAATATATATATGTATAGTTATTAGTATGATCAAATCATTTTCAAAATGATAAGATAAGATTTATTATAAACATAATATGACTCTTAATCTTAATGTTGTATTTATGTAGTTAGTTAGCATTTATTATGTTTGTGATGAATTTGTTTAACCTTTGGGTTGCTTTGGGAGTACATTTATGTTGATTATTAATTGATAAGTATAAGTATTGCGTTATTGTTTGATGATTGGAATGTGATCCAGGATGATTGGATCAAGATGGAAGTCACAATGATATATATTAGAAGTGTTGTCGATAACTTGGTACCAACAAAAACAGAGGAAACTCTGCCGAAATTTTCAAAAAAAAAAAAAATACCATAAATTTAGACATATTATCCAATACTTGACATCGGTGAATAAATGTTTGGAGATTTCATGACATTATGATTTGAGACTGTTACACTAAGACATTGTCTTAGTAGAAGCATGATCAATATATAGGGATTCCATATAGAGATATCACTAATGTATATAAAAAGACTCATGTGATAGTTGTGTAAAGATTATTAGATTTGAGATCACTAAGAAATATTATATATAAAATGTTATGCTTTGATCCTAACAATACATTGTCCTAATCTAGGTAACAAATAAGCAAATATTATGTATAACATGAATTATATAAAGGTGATTGAGTGATTAAGAGATGATTCATCACTCTAGGTGAATTAGAAAAAAAAAATTACACATGTTTTCAAATAATATTGATTGTAAAATCTTTGTGTAGTGTAGAATGAGATTTGAAATTTTGAAATGAATTTCAAATCCTATTAAAAAAAAAATAAAGACTATAGTGTTGAGAATAAACATGATTTGATAGAGAATGTACCCTTCATATTATAGTATCTAAATCAAAATGTTATTGATGAAGGAATAATAATTACACTAATAAATTGATCATTAACAGGTTATGTCAAACAATATATGACTTTATTAATATTTAAGGGATCATTCAAGTTGTTAGATATTGTATTTGATCTTTAAATATTAATCAATTAATTTGTTGAATTGATAATAAATTAAATTATTTTATTTAGGATTGTGATTTATATTTGTACTAACTTATTAATAACCTAATTTGTCACACACATTAAGATTCATTGGTCAAAAATTAAACTAGAATGATTAATCACGTGTAACTTGATTGTAAATTAATTTTAAAGGTTGAGAACTAAAATATAATTAATACAAGATAGTACAATTTTAGACCTAGAAAAATCAAGTAATTACTTAATTGGGTAAATTTCTAAAATTGTCCTGAAATAATATATGTTATGCTACTTAGTAGACAAATTGTTATTTATAGGTTTATTAGTTTTTCCTATAAAAAGAAGGTTACACCTCATATTTTTATGTGATAGTTGTAGAGACAATATAGATTGTATGGTATAGAGCAACATCCAAACACAAAAGAAAAAGTTATCACTTAAAGGCATAACAATCCCTCTTTCCTTAAAGGTTTTAAAAGACTTCTCATTATCCGTTCGGGTGAATTAGTATTAGAGATAAGACAATTAGATGATTTATGATTTGTAACAATATCCAACCTTGAAAAAGTTGATCAAACATAATAAAAGAGATCAATCTTTAAGTTATCTTTACCATACCCTAAACAACTATAGATTATTTAACAAGATGCTTGGAACTCTTAAAAAAAAAATTATTATTTTCACTGTGTCTAAGAATTTTGAAAACCCAACATCATAAATGTCTGTCCTAAAAAATATTGATGCAACTATAATTACATTACCAAACAAGTTATAGTTGTCCAACGTTCCAGTCATTGGCAACTGAACAAGCGGTTTCACAAATCTAGAGAAAATAAGGCCATGATAAATTAATTTGATAAGCTGGGAAGTTCTGTCCAAAGTTCCTTTTGCCAATGAATCTTGAGCAAAAACATGGTGCAACAGAAAGATCCTTTTGTGGCTGCCTAGGCAAGACCCATCATTCTAGGTGGCCTCAAAAGAATAGGATGCAAAGCCAGGATACACCATTGAAGAGAAGGATTCTTGAAGGCTCTTTCGCCAAAGCTAAAATAGATATTATTTTTCTATCTTCTGGATTTGTGCAAAAAAAGGTAGATAAAGTTTCCAAATAAACTAGATGTCATTAGATTGAGGCCTATTTAGAAATGTGGTTACAATTGCGGTTCAAAGTATTTTTCGCTTATAAATGCATCAAAATGATGTTTTTTTTTTATTTTTTAAAAATTATTTTTGAGATCAGCACATCAAAACAATTTAAAAACATAAAAAAATTAATTTTTAACAAAAATAAAATTTGAATTTTTTAAAGATACGGGTTGGTCCGCGTTTCCAAACAGGCATAAATGCTTGGTTGCTTGATATCACAGTGGGTAGAAATAATATATGTTAGATTAGATAATTTCTTGCGGTACGTTACTTGTTAGATCAAATTTTTATTGAAGATAAAAAAATATTCAGATATTGATAACAAGTTTTCTAATAAAAAAAAAACTATAATTTAACAAAAAATAAATTATGATAATATCTTTTTTAAAATATTAAGATGACAATATATAAATTAACTTAAATTTACTCAAATCAACTTATATTAACCTACTAAATCTCTAATTCAAGTAATTATAAAAATCAAATAATTTTTTATTATTAAATTTTATTACCAGTCAACAAAATTTACTCTCTTTTTTTAACAAACTATACAGATTCTCTCACTTGTATCGTCTTGTTATGCCAAAATTGCACCTGTTATGCTTAGTGAGTGCTGAATATATTTATCCCAAGTTTTTTTAAAAAAAATAAATTAGACGGCTTACAATTTTAGCTTTTTTGAAATTTAACCTCATAAATTAATGGCTCCTAGTGGTTAAAATATGAGTACTTTGTATGATTTTTATTTATAATCTTAAATAAGATAAGATCAAAACAAGAGAACGGATTCCCAAAGTTAACCTTGCTTGTTTAGATTTGAGGTTTTGATGCTAACCTTGTCCAAGAAATTCATAATCAAATTGATTATTCTATAAAAAAGTTAAATTTAAGTTTATTATTAAGCTTGATATAATAATAACCTATACCAAGAAACCAAGATAATAAACACTAAACCCCTACCCAACATCCATGAAGTGATGTGAACAAGTAGTATGAAACATGCTATAAAACTTGGTAAATTCTTTGACAAGTCAAAGTAGTTCAATAAAAAACTAAAACAAGGGAATCCTCTCACAATACACAAGATATGCTACACATATTATCCAACTTAAAAAAAAAAATGCATGAAACTAAACCCTAGTTAATCTACTGAGCAAACATCAACCCAAATTAAAATAAATCCCAAAGTATCTAAAATAAGGCCCAAGACATGAAAAATAATAAAAATAATAATTCTGAAAAATAATACTAATTTGTTGCACACTATGAATACAAAAAGACAATTGTTGAATGAAATCTTTGCTTAAAAAGGATCCTTGGCCTAATAAGATGTGGCGCTTGGGATCCAAAACAAATAAGAAAATAATTCTTCCTCAACCTCTTATGTTTCCACATATAATAAAAAATCCTCATATAGTTTCATATCCATAAAACTCATGGAAACACGTAACCCCATAGTTGTCGAAAGGTCCCCCTATATCTAATCTATGATGCCAAAGTTAATTAAGCCTAAGAAGTAGATAGTTAGACTCTTCTTATACATATATTACGTTGACTAATTTTAGTCTTCTTGAAATTCATCTTGGCTCAAATACTCTAAATAAACCCATTAAATATATCTTTGAGCTTCTTCGCCCTTGATCTTGTAATTGGCCTAACTAGAATCTCTAATGGATCATTTAGTGTAATTTGTATCACATCATCCCCTCTCTCCTCGAAAGGATTTGATCTCGAATCATCATCTACATCAAACAAAGAGAGATAAAAAAAAAACATCAAAATTAGTACTAACACCATACTTGTTTGATAGATCTACTTTGTAGACATTCTTGTAAGGATTGGGAATGGACCATCTCCTCCTAGCCTCAACTTATATCTCTTACATTCATGAAACCTCACTTTACATATATGTACCCAGACCTAATCACTTGATTTAAATATAACCTTTTTTCAACCAATTTTCGACCCTTATTAGCTTTAAATGCATATTGCCTTCTTTTTTTTTCTTGTATTTTCTATCATACACTCTCTTGCACTATTTATACTTTTCCAATGTCATCAAGATTAACCCTTCCATCAACAAGTAAAGGAATCAAACCCAAATAAGCTGAAGAATTAAAGCCATAAATAATTTTAATAGAAGAATAATCAGTAATAGAATTCACACTCTTATTATATGCAAATTCAACAAACTATAGGCAATCTTCTCAATTCTTCAAATTCTTTTGAATTATAGTTCTTAACAATGTTGCATTTTGTCTCGATTCAGATCTGTCATGATAGGGGTCAAATTGGGGTTATGGAAAGGCTAATGTTGCGGTTGATGCGACCCTTTATTTGCTGGGTGGACAAGACAAATCAGATATAAGGGTGAGAGAGAATAAGAGGTGATTTGTGGGGGGCTAGTTTAGAGAAGGAAGGTCTGGTGCAAGAAGGCTGTGGGTTTGGGTTAACGAGGTCATGGCCTCTAGATCGATGATTAGTGGATGGAGGGGAGTCCTGGTTTTTGATACTGGGGAAAGTAGGATGTGGGTTTAGGTTAGCAGGGTTGGAGTGGGGCGAAGGTGGTTTATTTTTCCACAAGTTGACAAATCACACCTTTAATTGAAATCAATCCTTAATCTTTTAATTTTAAATTTTAACCCCTTTAAAACTAAATTAAAAGCAAATTGGTTAAAATTGAGTTATAACAATAACCAAGAAAGATAATTTTTTCCATGCTCAAGTTATACATTTTTTCAAAACATATAAACATTCTTTTCTTAACATCCAATATATTCCTTAAATGTTCATCATGCTCATTTAAATTCTTGCTTAAATCAAATTATCATCAAAATAAACCACAATAAATTTACTTATAAAATTGTGTAAAATATAGTTCATTAATTTCATGAAAGTACTAGATACATTAATAAGTCCAAAAGGCATAAATAAGCACTCCTACAAACCATATTTAATTTTTAAGGTAATTTTCTATTCATCTCTCTCTTTCATTTTAATTTAACGATATCCACTTTTTAAATCAATTTTAAAAAATACATAGGATCCATGCAATTCCTCTAATATCAAATCTAGGAGTTAGATATCTATACTTTATCATAATATTATTGATTGCATGACAATCAACACACATTCTCCCAACACCAACAATACTGAAACTGTATATGGACTAATGCTTTCTTTTATGTACCCCCTTGATATTAAATCCATCATTTTCCTTTGAAGTTCCTTTTATCGCCTTAGGGTTGCTTCTATAGACTAGTCGATTAAGTATTGCTAATCCAAGTACAAGAAACACAAACAATGTGATGTTCAATTCCCCACTAAGAATCTCACAAGGAAAATACATTTATAATCCCATAATAAAGAAACAAAAACACTAGAAATACAAGGATCAAGTTCATTGGTATTAAAATATCTCATATACATAAATAAAATCATACGTATGTTAGAAAAATAAGCATTCTTAATCTCAGTCCCTTTTGGCATAAAAACTAATATCTTTTTTAATTTTTTCTATACTTTTTTCTTTTCTCATCCTTTTTTTCTTCTCTCCTCTCTTAACTGAAACTCTATTTTTCTTCACTTGGCCAAATTTTTTCTCTTAGTGTTTCTATTTTTTTTTCACTCTTCCTCATATTCTTACATAGTTATTCTGAACTTCCAACTTCATCATTTTTTTCTTGTTTCAATTGATCTTTATAAACTTGTTTAGGTGACAATGGTACAAGTGTGAAAGTATTTCCATCCTTTTCAAGAGAATTTATACTCTTAAACCCATTATTCTTGGAATTCTTATCAAATTGCCAAGGACACCTCAATAATAGATGAGTAACATGTATATGAATCACATCATACAAAACTTCATCCTTATGCTTTCTAACCAAAAAATAAATCAAAACTTGTTTAGTAAATCTTAGTTCACAATCATTCAATCATTGTAGTCTATAAGGTTTTCATGCTTAATAATGTTCAAATTTAATTTTCAAACAATTGAAGCACAATATTAGCACAACTCTCACAATCAATAACCATATTTCATACCTTGTTACTTTTGTTGCATCTGGTATGGAAGATGTTCTCACTTTGTTGTTCTACATCAACATCCTGGATCCGAACATCAAGTGATATCTTAATCACTAAAGCTTCTTTATTAACTGGTTATTCAACATCACTATAATCTTCAAATGATGACATGTAAGTTCAATTTTAGACACACCACCTTCTGGCCTAAACTATTTATCATAAAATTCGATGAGATTATGCAGAAAAATATTTCAGAACAAATGTCTATTAAGATGGACAAGATGAGTACACAATTCCTAAAATTAAATGGGATATATTAGGTTCAACTAAGTGAAACTATAGATGTACATTTTCCTCCCCCTCTCGTACCTTATGGTTTAACATTCTTTTTCTCCCTCTCCCCCTTTACCTTCAACACCTTTGATATGTTGTACCGGGTATATATACTTTACATGGTTGATCTAATTTTATTTTAATTCAAATTTGAATAGCTTCCTCGTAGTATATCTTACTGTTCATTTCTACCTGTTCTTTTTAATGTTTGCATATGAAATTCTTCCTATCTCATTATTATGTACTATTTATATGAATTTACTACATAAATCTTTTAATTGTGAAAACTCATAGATATGTGTAATCCATTTAGCATTATTCATTGTAAAATTTATATGAGTTGATTTTTATATATGCGTTTTGTTGTGGTTATGAGTTAATGTGACCAAGAAATTGTTATGTTAAAGAAACCTAATAGAAAGCCCACTATATATCAAGAATTGTGGAGCCAAAACATTACTAAACAAAAAAAAAATATTCAATTAAAAAATTATCAAATATAAAGATAAAAATAATATATGGTATACGGATTAGGTCAGGTTAACTAATTCCTAAACCGTGATATCTATTTCTTAGATTTTTTTTATTCCTTATCATATGTAATATTCATATATTATCTGATTAACTTCATAGATAATACAAATATTAGCTGGTTTCTTTAACACCCATCCATGGTATAATGACGGCATGCATGCTTTCCAATCAATATATATATATATATATATATATATATATATAGATATATATATAGGCCTACAGTATGTGCAGGATTTTCATCTAGCAATAATTAATATACTTTAGAAAAAATATGAATAAAAAACACCTCATGACCAAACATAGGCAGGCCTTGGATGTGTTTATGTTTGTCTTGCCTATATAGCTCTACTATCTTTACCACGTTGTTCTTGGCTTCTTGCTTATTACATTCATGTTCAATTTAGTTAATTTATTTCCATGCCGCTTTCAGTCTCTCTCAACTTGTATGGTATCACATGCAGATTAGACAAGGGAGACGCTTAACAGATACCTTTATTAGATATTTATTCCTTTTTTATATATAATAATTGAGGAATTTTATTGATAGATGCTAGTGCCATAAAGATAATGGCAAACTAGCCTGAGAAAAAAACACAACTATATATACAAAACTAAAAACTGAAAAGGAAAAACTAATGAATATTATATACAAAAATAAAAAACAAACCTGAACTACAAATAATTAAAACCTATTTATTTGGTCATTTTAAAATACCATTTGAACCTCTAATAAAATAAACCGTGGCGGAGTCACATAAAAGCAAAGGCGGGCAATTGCCCCCTTAATTTTTTTGCTTATTTTAAATTGTTTTTAAGCAATAATTATTGATTTGATTGTTTTGAATTAATTAAAAATTATATCATTTCATATTGAATTGGTTATGGTATGGAACTAAATTTTTCCACGAGATGAACAGACAAACATTTCAATTGTTGCCTGTGAGTAAAGATTGATATTTGCATAATTAAATAATTCATATTTTATTTGTTTCTTTTTTCTTTTTTATTTTCGTCAGACAATTTGTGTTTTACTGGAGAAGAATTAACACGTGTGTGCTAGCCTAATTTTTTATTCAATGCAGGTTGGTTTTTTTCTTAAAAAAGAAAAGAAAAAAAATATATTTTTTGTTTTTTAAAATAATTTTTCATGATAAATTTAGACTATTAATTCTAAGCCATATCCATGTATTATGTACATCATGCTACATGGTAATGGAGTGTGAAATGAGTTTTGATGAATTGATATGTAGTTTATTATAAATACAAACGGAAATACCGAGGGAATTACCGTGGGAAAAAAATTATAACAAAGCAAAAAAAAATGACGACGTGTCATTTTTTACCGACGGAATTAATCTGTCGGTAATTCCTTAATTCCGTCGGTAAATCCGTCGGGAAAATCCGTTGGTAAACTGTGAACATTGTTCATCATGTCAATTACAAAGGGAATTACCGACGGCATTTTCCGTCGGTATTTTCCAGAGAGCTCCAGAACTGTTCATCTTCCAATTGCACTGTTAATTGTTTTACTTTACGGACAAAATCACCGACGGATTGAAAATTCGTCGGTGTGTTTTGGCGGTTTTCTGAAAAAATTCAATTGATTTAAAATTTTCATTTAAATATTACAGACGGAATCACCGACGGATTGAAAAATCATTGGTAATTTTTGGCGGTTTCTGAAAAAATTTTACGAAATTGAAAATTTAAATTAAATATTACCGACGGAATTACCGACGGAATAATTAAAAAATATTAATATTCAATTATCCGTCGGTAACACGCCCCAATAAAAAACCTGAATCCGCCTATTTCACAAGAGACAGACTTATTATTTCTTTTTCTTCTTCTACTGCTTCTACTTCTTCTTCTACTTCTACTTCTACTTCTTCTTCTTCTTCACTATATGTAAAAAACATCAATAACTATTTCTTTCTCTTCTTTTCTCTCCTCACCTCCTTCTTTTTTCCTCCATGCTCGGGTATGTCTTCTTCTTCTTCTTTCTTCTTTTATCCTCTTAGTTTTTTTTAATTAATATGCTTTACGAATTTTTTTTTCCTTAGCTTCACTTGCAAGTATATTAAGGTAAGATTTTTCTTTTTTCTTATTTTTTCATGATTTTTTTCACTATATTTGTTTTTTATTTCATTTTAATTGATTTTGTTCATAATAATTGTATAAATGTTGTTGTGAGATTTTTTTTTTCATATGAGATCAATTTTTAGTTGATTTATTTATAGGATTTTTAAATTTTTAGCAATTGCAACTTCATTTTTTTCATATGAATTTTTTTAGTTGAATTAATTTTTTTGTTTTATTTATTTGTTGCAAATTTGTTTGAGTTGATTTTCTTATTCTTTTTTCCAAGCATTTTGAGTATATATTATACAATGTTAATTTATGTTAATTTAATTATTTAATAATTTTATAAAATGATTTTTTTTTAAATGTTTTTAAATAATTACCGACGGATTTACCGACGCGTCTGTTCCGCCAAGAAATCCGTCGGTAATATTATTACCGATGGATAAAAAATTACCGACAAAAGATTCACCGATGGAAATTCTCCGTCGGTGATTTCGTCGATAAATTAATTACCAATGAAATATGTGTCTTACGCCGATGAAAAAATTCCGTTGGTAAAACTGTTAAATCTTGTAGTGTATCAGAAACATCCTTCAGTGGCTGCCTGAGAAAGGCCTGTCATTTTTGGGGCGGACTCCGAAGAATAGGACACAAAGCCTGGATACTCCGCTAAAAGAGAAGGATTCTTGACGGTTTTTTTCCCAAAGCTAATGCGGATATTTTTCTATCTTCCGGAAATCTGGAATGCTGTTCAGATTCGTGCAAAACAGGTAGAGCAAGTTTACAGATAGAATACATGTCAGACTAAAAGCCTGATCTCAAGAAATGAATGTTGTCCAAAATTCATAATAATGTGTTTGGAATCATCTGAATTGAATTAAATTCATAGATTTTAATGAAATCTCTTTCTTAGAATACTCTCAAGTGTTAAGAATTGAATTTTAAATGAAATTTAATCTCTAAAAATACTATAAAAATAAATTAGAGGTCAACAAAAAATTTAATATTAAAACTAACATTTTCAAAATATCCATCTAGCCCTTTTCTTTTTTAGACCTTTGAATAAATGAAATGAAGGTAATATAAAAAGCAAAATGAATTGAATTTTATCTTTTTCAAATATATAAATTCAACTTATTTATCAATTGAATTCAAACCAAACAATGTAATTAAGTTAAATTGCAATAAAAAATTGATTCCAAACAACCTGTAAGAATAAAAGCCTAGCATAAAAGCCTAGCATACATATAAAACATGTATAGAAATTATACTTAAATAAAACTAGTTTAAATTACTCCTTGAAGTTCTTAAAATATATCCAATCTAATTTTTTTTTATCAATAATTAATTATTTATCTTTAAAGTTTTATTACTTCTCATTTAAAAGAACTAACATCAAACAACCTCACATAATTTCAACAAAATCATCTTTTTAAGTACACTCTTAGATAAGAACCTAATCTTTAGATTATTAGCGGAAAAAAAAGAGAAGGAATAGAGATTAAAAAACTAGAAGAGTTAAGCTGGAAAAGTAGACAAAGAAAAGTGTCAAGTTAGGTAGAAAAATATGTCGACAAAAAAAATATATATAGAAACACTTTTCTTAGCCCCTTTTGATAGATAATTTTAGAAAACAAAACTACTAGAATTCCCTCCACAAATAGCTTTGATTACCCTACATAAAACCAGAATAAAACGTGACAGTTTTGGATTTAAATAATTGTCAAAAGCTTCCAAAACAGTCCATGTTTATGAAGAATCAATTATGAAAAAAAAAAAAAAACTGAAGAAGTTGATCAGACTTGTTTCATAGGAAATAAAACACAATGGCTGGAGAAAATAATCCTTTATGTACTAGAAAACTCAGCCAAAAATTAAAACCCAAACCTAGGCATGGAACCTCGAGCAGAGCCCCATGCGTGAGCCTAAGCCCAAAGCCAACTATGATTATGTTCTCTTCTCAGTAAAAGTTTGTTTCTTTTAGAAGCTTTTAGAAGGTTTTAGTTTTTTTAAAAAACATGCCAACTAAAAAAAATTTAATTACTCGTAATTTATTTAAATCATGTTAAAATTTATGTTGGAGATTAAATTTCAATAAAATTTATATTGGCGATTAAATTTCAATATAATTTTAACCCTGTTAAAAAATAATATAAATTATTTCTTATAAATCTTAAAAATGAAGAAGAAAAGATTATCCATATTAGTGCTTAGTTAACTTCAAACGAAAAGTGGGCACTAATACAAATACTTAGGAAGAACAAAGATTTCTTCGCATGAAATTATAAAGACATTCTGGGTTTGAAAGAGAGCTGGTATAACTCAAGATTCCAACATAGCAAAGAGTCAAACCTGTAATCCAGATAGAGAAGGTTAGCTCTAGAGTTTATTCCCATTGTCAAAAAGGAAATTCAAAGGTTGATGAAAGAGAAATTAATCAGAGTAGCTCGGTATGTAAAATAAATTTCTAATATAGTCCTTGTTTTGAAAATCATAATAATAAAACTAGATTCTGCATAGATTTTAGAGACTTTAATAAAGCCATACCTAAAGATGAATATCCAATGCCTGTAATTATGCATTAATAGATGTAATGGAAAGAGTCTAAGACATATTCTATGATGGATGGGTATTTTGGTTATAATCTGATTCTTTTTGCAGAAGAAGATGTTCATAAAATTGCATTTAAATGTCCTGGCTCTATTGGAGCTTATGAATGGGTAATGATGCATGCTAAACTAAAAGGTGCAGGGGCAATGTATCTAAAGGTTATGAATACTATTTTTCATGATTTCATTGGTCATAATCTAGAAGTCTATATTGATGATATGCTAATTAAATCAAATGAAATTAAAGCACTTCTAAATGATTTACAATAAGTTTTTGATGGAATGAGAAAATTTAATATGAAAATGAATCCGTTAAAATGTTCCTTTAGAGTTTCAACAGAGATTTTTCTCGGTTTTTTCATCTATAATATGAGAATAAAAGTAGAGGAAACTAAAGCAGAAGTAGTTTTAAGAGCAAAACCACTTACAAATAAGAAAGAATTCATGAATTTTTATAATTCATTCAGGTATTTGAGAAGATTTATTCTAAACCTTGCATGAAAGATAAAGAGCTGTATATCTAGATTTTCTAGTAACCTTGTCTTTGTTAAAGCTAAAAAAAAAAGAGTTTACATTCAGTGAAGATCATAATTCATTCAATAAAATCAAAGAATATTTGACTCATTCACCAATATTAGTCCCTCCAGAGCTTGGAAACCACTGAAATTATATATTGCAATGGATAAAAAATCAATTGGAAGTTTGCTTGCTTAATACAATGAAGGTGGACAAGAAAAGGCTATTTTTTTACTTGATTAAAATGTTGAATGACACAGAGTGCATATATTTTTCAACCGAAAAATTATGTTTATCATTTTATTATGCTGCAATTAAATTAAGGTATTATACAATGTCTTATTTTATGCATATTGTGGCTCAAACATATATTATTAAGTATATGTGGAATAGAACTATATTAAAGGGAAGAGTAAGTAAATGAAGTCTAGCTTTGGTAGAACTTGATAAAGTTTATATGTCTCAAAAATTAGTTAAAGGACAAGCCCTAACTAACTTCTTAGCAGATCATCCTTCAATGGATTTATAGATATTTAATCAAGAAATCTTAGTGATAGAGCTTGTATTATGAAAGTTATACTTTAATGGTTCTAGTTTAGTTTACAACTCTAGATTAGGAATTATGATTCAACCTCCAAAAAAAGTCATGACTAAATGACTTATCAATTACAAACAAAATACATATTTAATAGAGAAAGTGGGTGGTTAACCGACAATAATTTATAAAATTGAAGAAAAAACAACAACTCAATAAAATTAACAACAATAGTTATTATTTAATTGAACTAAGTTTTCAGGATCTTCAAAATATATTTATTTATAGGATTGTAATCTCATACAATTTAACTAGTAGGCATATAACTTGTAGGTTAATAGTTTATAAGATAATGAGTAGGCTTATAGATTCCATTGTAATCTAATAGACTTATAATTTTTATTATATAAAAAAAAAAGTAACATATATGTGTGTGTTAATGTTTTCATGTAAAGAAATTTTAGTGGGTGTTTTTAATTAAATGAAGAATTATCCAATGAATATAAGTTTTTTAAAACTAAGTTGTAAGTTATTTTTTAAATTTAAAGCATTTAGATTATTTTATTTCTCTACAAGTTTTAATTTGTTTTTAATATATCATTACAAGTCTGAAGTTATAAAAACAGTATCTATAGTTCAATTTTTAACATTAAATTTAATATCTAATTTGAAAATTTAAAGTCCTTCAATTTAATTGAAGCAAATAAAATACAATAAACTTGATGGTTTGACTAATACGGAAACAAATAATTTTTCAAGGGCTTACCATGTCATGCTGTCATAGCATGTCAAAGATTTAAGGACAAGCCTTAATTTAGTCCTTAAAGTATCATCCCAATCTCCTATGTTTTGCTTTTGTCAAGTTTGTCCTAAACATAATTGACATAGATAATATCACCTCTCGATTAACATGTTGTTACTCATAATTAAGAGAATATGTCTATTCAAGGTGGGAAAATAAACTCCAAACTATTTTAAATAAAAAATTTACCATCAAATAGTAATAATTTTTGTCTTTAGAAGGGTGGGAAAATGTACTATGATTTCATCCTCAAATTGTCTTTCAGAGTAGATTAATTCTTATTTTTACATTTTAATGCCAAACTCTTAATGATCACATGCAAATTAAATAAAAAAAATTTAAGTACATCTCTAACAATGACAAGACATTCTCTCTAATTCCATATCAATTATAGTAATAGTAGCAGATATAGTTACGACATGCATTCCTTCAAATCGAAGTTAGAACAACACCACAACAAAGTTGAGTTTTATGTGGACTTCTGTCTTTTCTAAAATGGTACAGCCACTTTATCCTTCAGCTTATGGAAACACCATGGATCTCTAAAAAATAGATACAGAAATAACTAAAGGCCTACAGTTTGTGCATGCTCTCCATCTAGCTATAATTAATATACGTAAGAAAAAATATGAGTAAAAAACACCCGATCAAACATAGGCAGGCCTTGGATGTTTGTATTTGTCTTGCCTGTATAGCTCCGCTATCTTTACCAAGCTGTTCTCGCTTATTATATTCATGTACAATCATGTTCAAGTTAATTTATTTCCATGCCTATCTCTTCCCTCTCTCTCTCTCTCTCTCTCTCTCTCGCTACCTATATGGTATCTCATGGTCTGTGGCTTTTGTCACCTTTCAATGGTAGTTTTGAGGCAATTAAATATTGGAGGGAGAGTACCTCTTTACTAAGTTAGGCGACTGCGAAATGAATTGCCGGCCACTTATGTGCTCTTAGCTTTTGATTTCTCCATCTTTTTGTCCGCAACGTATGATATGATTCTCCACTTTTTCAATATAACCCATTTTTCCACCACTCCAAAACCAACCTTCTCTCCCGAGGTTAAGGCTCTAAACAACCATGGCTAACTTGATGAAATACCCATCTCCTCTGTTTCTCTTCATGTCCTTTGCTCTTGTATTTCCTTCTCTATGTGCACCAGAGGACCAAATTACATCTTGCTTAACTAGACATGACATAAACAACTTCACTAGGTTGCCTAGCACAAAAAAAGATGACGACTCAAAAACATACTATAAGATCCTTGATTTCTCCATTCAAAACCTTCGCTTCACAGAACCAACAATTGCCAAGCCATTAGCCATTATCCTACCTGGGAGTTTAGATGAGTTAGTCAAGAGTGTGATCTGTTGTAGGGAAAGGATGTTAGAAATAAGGGTAAGGTGTGGTGGGCACAGCTACGAGGGGACTTCATCAGTAGCTAATGATGGAGCTCCTTTTGTGATTATAGACATGATGAATCTGAATAAAGTTTCAGTGCATTTGGCGACAGAAACGGCATGGGTGGAAGGAGGTGCAACCCTAGGTGAGACTTACTCTGCTATTTCTGAGGCAAGCAGCATCCATGGGTTCTCAGCTGGATCATGTCCGACTGTTGGAGTTGGTGGTCATATTGGAGGAGGTGGATTTGGGCTATTGTCTAGAAAGTATGGACTTGCAGCAGATAATGTGGTTGATGCCCTTCTTATCGATGCCAATGGACGTTTGTTAGACAGAAAAGCCATGGGAGAGGATCTGTTTTGGGCTATTAGAGGTGGCGGAGGAGGTGCATGGGGAATTATCTATGCTTGGAAAATAAGGTTGCTGAAAGTGCCCGAAGTTGTCACTGGTTTTATAGTCTCTAGACCCGGCACAAAAGACCAAGTAGCCGAGTTAGTGAATGGTTGGCAAGGGGTAGCACCCTACATGGATGGAGATTTTTACTTGTCATGCTTTGTGGGAGCCGGTCTGCCAGGGACAAAAACTAGAGGAATATCAGCTACATTTAAAGGTTTTTATCTAGGTCCGAGAAATGAAGCTGTATCTATCCTAAATCAAGTTTTTCCTGAGCTTGGTATTGGAACAGAAGATTGCAAAGAAATGACTTGGATAGAATCAATCCTATTCTTCTCTGGCTTAAGTGATGGAAGCTTAGTGTCCGACTTGAAAAATCGGTATACGAAAGAGAGAAACTACTTCAAGGCCAAATCAGACTATGTGAGGAGAAATATTTCTTTCGAGGGCATAAGAACAGCTCTAGACATACTTGAAAAGGAGCCTAGAGGGTATGTCATCTTGGACCCTTACGGAGGGATCATGCGCAATATAAGCAGCGACGCCATTGCCTTCCCTCACAGAGAGGGTAACCTTTTCACAATTCAGTACCTGGTGGAATGGAAAGAGAGAGATGACAACAAAAGCAACGACTACATTAACTGGATAAGAGGATTTTATAATGCAATGACACCCTTTGTGTCCTCCGGTCCGAGGGCTGCTTATATCAATTACATGGACTTCGACCTTGGAGTGATGGATCAGTTGCTTCATGACAAAACCAGTACTATGGTTCCAACAAGAGATGCTGTCGAGGTTGCTAGGGTTTGGGGAGAAAAGTACTTCTTGAGAAACTACGATAGGTTGGTTGAAGTCAAGACATATATTGATCCAGACAACGTTTTCAGTAATCAACAAAGCATCCCCCCTGCGGTGTCCTCGGCGGTGAGTTTCAGAGCCGAGATTTAAGTATAAAACAGGCTTGTGCTCGAAACCATTAAATCCAAATCTCTTAGCCGTATCAATTAGAATATCAGACATATTGAGATACTTATTATTCTCTTCTGTGTGAGTGTGATGTGTATGTAAATTTCCTCCTCTTCTTGTCATCCTTCTTGTATATATATTTTGTGTGATGTGGGTTGGAATTTGAGCACTCCGGCTTCTATGGGGCCTCGCTCTCACATATAATTACCTCTTCTCAAATTAGGAAGAAAAAAAAAAAAACTGATCTTGTCGTATTTCTATTCAGCTTTTCATTTATCTTTATTGCATTTGATGAAAATGTACTCATAATTATCTTCTCGCTTTATCATTTTTTCAATTAATCAAAATGTAATCATGTATCAAAGAAAGGCATTTGATGTGACATGCGTGTCTTAGTTTATTATAATTTTATTTTTCTTTTGTATTTTTTTAAATTTATTGTTTTTATTTTTTTTCAATTAGTTTATTTCTAATAATGACATTTTAAAAAAAATAGAAGAAAAAGGAGTGAGAATCTATTTCAAAATTAATGTCCGGATAACATATTAATGATAATAATAATAATAATTCCATCTGAGTTAACGAAACCTTTTATCAATATATGTTTTATTTTGAATGTAAAACACAAATTTCTCTTTATTTTAACTTAATTCATTTGTTTCATATGAAAACTTAGATTGGAATTATAGATACATATCTTAAAAAATAATGGAATAAAGCTACTAGTTGCAATTAATAACCCTTCAAGAATTGGTGGTGTACATATTAAAAGAACATGAGGTTAATTTTCTCTGTCTCTTCTCATATTCTATGGGTATTAAAAAGTCCACTGTAGATGAGGTTTTGGTGATTTGAAAAGCTTTTGAATTGAGTATTAATTATTATTACACTTGTTCTAAAGACTAACATTACTTGGATTAATAGCAACAATATTATGCTGTCATGACAGTTACAATATGACTTCAATAACATTTCAAATACATGTAGTATGCTTTATTTTGTGAGTTTTATACATTACATAGAGAGGAATTTTGTAGTAGATCATTTGATCAAAGTAGGGATTTATTAGGAAAGCTGATTTAGTCATAGAGTTATAGTTTTATTACATCTTTTATATTTGATCTATGAGTTAGTAAATATGCTTTATAATCAATTGGTTGATTTTATGTAGCACAAATTTTATTCATGTAAAATTTATTTATTATTAATAAAGATTTTTATCTTTAATATTCATTTATATTCCATTAATGAATCTAGAGTTAAAATAAAGTCTATGAGACAAAAATATTTTATAAAACAAATATAAAGTTGTTATAATTATGAAATTCTTATTACATCAAAACATTATTCTTAAATGCTTATGATCAATGTTCTTTTAAGATTAAATATTAATTAAAGTTATTGAGAATGATACATATTATGTTTCTTCCTTTATGAAAGGAAACAACTACTCTTATAAGCTGAAGTATAGGGGATATCTAAAAATAATATGTTAGATGCTTGTTAGATAACATGTACATTTAACGGATACATATGAAAAACTCATGGAGAGATCATCTATGTTTATAGAAAGGCTATGTGGCAGTTATGTAAGTGATTCTTAAACTTGAGATCACTAAGTTATCTTATATAGGGAGTGTTATGTTTTGATTCTAACTACATGTTGCCCCAATAAAGGCTAACAATTGGGCATATATTGAGTATAATATAATATGAAGGTGTTTGAGTAATCAAGAGAGAATTCATCACCGTACCGTAAGTAAATTATTGAAAAAATTTTATTTATTTTCAAACAGTATTGATTGTGAAATCATTGGTCAAGGTGGAATGAGATTTGAAAATGAATTTTAAATCTTACTAAACAATCAATGACTATAGTATTAAGAACAAAAATGATTTTACAAAGTAGACATTTTCTAGGCTATAATGTCTAAATTTAAATATTCTTGATAAAGGAAAAATAATTACTTTAAAAAACCGGTTACCAGAAAGTTAAGTCAAACCACTTATGACTTTCTTAATATTGAAGGGATCATGACAAGTTACTAGATATTATACTTGATCTTCAAATATAAATCAATAAATTGTTAAGTTGATAATAAATTAAATTATTTTATTTTATTTTATTTAGAATTATGATCTATATTTAGGCCAATTTATTTGGAAACCTAATGGGTCACATATATAAAAATCATTAGTCAAAAATTAAAATATAATGATTAATCAAGTATGACTTGATTGTAAATAACTTTTAGAAATTGAGAGTTAGAATATGATTAATCAAGGGATTACAATTCTAAACATAGAAAAAATCATGTTGGGACTTAATTGAATAAATTTCTAAATTATTCTAATATATGTGTGTGTGTGTGTGTGTGTGATATCATTTAATGAGACAATTAATATTTTTTCTCATTTATAGAGTGTTTAGGTTTTTCTATAATTAGAATGTTATGCCTTCTATTTTTAGTACAACAATAAGGAAAACTAACTAGTTGCAGAAACACCTGAAACACACAAAAAAAAAACAAAAAACAAAAAAACATAGCACTCAAAGGTATAGAAATCTCCCTCTCCTAAAAGGGTTTAAAAGATTTCTCATTGGTGGTTCATGTGGATTAGTGTTAGAGGGTGAACACTTCGATAGCTTATGGTTTGTAACAATTAAGACTTGAAGCAATTATTCAAAATCAAAAACAATATATAATCTTCAAGTAATCTTTGGAAAAACCTCAAACAATTTTAGATCTATCTAACAGGATCCTTGGGGCTCAAGGGTTTTTATATCCATGTGTATTTATCTCCTTGTAAAATTCCAGCCCGATCCGATGCATGGTTTGAGAGATATGCATAATCTTGCAAAACTGGTCAGCAAACATTTCAAGGCTGGATTTGAACCTGACTTGGATTGTATAGCTATTCTAAGTGGAGCTAGTGGAGTCAATATAATTGTCTGCTAGTATATTTAATTAACTAGTCATTATAGGTTGCTCTAGTGGCGTGGTCAGCAAACATTTCAAGGCTGGATTTGAACCTGACTTGGATTGTATGAGCTATTCTAAGTGGAGCTAGTGGAGTCAATATAATTGTCTGCTGGTATATTTAATTAACTAGTCATTATAGGTTGCTCTAGTGGCGTCAATATAATTGACTGCAAGATATTTAATTAACTAGCTATTCTACGTGGAGCTAGTGACGTTAATATAATTATCTATCAGGATCTTTAATTGACTAGCCATCTTGAATGAAGCTAGTGGTGTTAATGTAATTGATTATCAAAATATTTAATTCACTATTTATTCTGATTGGAGCTAGTGGCATCGATATAATTGACTACCAGGATGTGTAATTGACTACTTGTTCTAAGCGGAATTAATTTCTTTATGAGATAGACTTATTTTGAGAAAATTGTATACATAAAAGTTATAGAACTATCTCTTAGAGTTCTTTTAACACTAAAAGTAGTTAACTTGGATATATGTAGAGAAAGTTATACTTGATTTACAAATAATTTTTTTTTCAGATTTTTGGTAAGGAAATTTCCTTCTTCATACAATACAAAATTTAATTTCCCTCTTTTCTTTTTTTTTCAAAACATGTACACAAGTCAACCAGATCTTTTTAAGGTAGATTTTCTTAGGGCTGAGCATTTCCGGTTCGGTCCGGTTTTGAACCAAAATAAACAACCAAACCGAATTTATTTTTTTTTATTTTGTGAACCGAACCGAACCGAAAACCGGTTCAAACTGATTAATTTCGGTTCGGTCCGGTTCGGTTTTTTTTCCTTTCAAACCGGTTCAAACCCAATGGTCCTCTATACTTCTCCTGCAACCTCATACAGCAGATCCCAAGTTGCTAGAGGTGAAGATCCATTTAGGCTTCCACGGCTATATCCTTGTTTACAACTGCACATAGCGTTGATGGAGACGATCCAGACAAAACTCAACCTTGCAAATCAGGGCAAAAACCCAAGACCCGAACATTAGACCCAGAAAACATAATCACAGAAACCAGAGCAAATCGTCTTACTTAAGAAACATAAAGGAAACAATACCTTAGTCTTTTCGGTGCTGCAAGGGAGTTCGTTTCTCTTGAAATCATCTTCAAGGACGGAGTGAGCCATTTGGTGAGTTAACTCAGCCAAGTAATCTTCTTCATCACTCTGTGTCTCAGTAGAGCCAGTGACGACCAACGACCAACTTGTTCTGCTTTGATTTTGTCACCAGCCAGAGAGTAAAGAGAGAGATGTAGAGAAGGGAGGGGAGGGGAGGGAAAAGTGAAAGTGAAAGTGAAAGTGAAAGAAAAGTTAAAGGACAGAGATGCAGAGAAGTGAGGGGGGGGCAGTTGATGAGTTAATGTTATTCTAGGGTTAGAAAGTATGGTATTTATACTTGCTTTTTTTTTTTGTGGTGACTGGTTAAACCGGTTCGGTTTAATCGGTTTCAGATTTTAGAACCGAAACCGAACCGAACCGGAATTTTTTTGTGATTTTTTAATCGGTTAATTCGGGGTTTTTTTTCGGTTCGGTTTTTTCGGTTATTTTTTTTCCGGTTTTCTCGGTTTAATCGGTTTATCGGTTTTTTTACTTACCCCTAGATTTTCTCATTTAATTGTCTTCCTCACTATCTTAATTCTCAATCCAGTTAGGGATGTTGTATAACTGGAATTTCACTTCAAAGCCCATGATTTCATGAATTTATTTCTTTCTACATATAAATTAAAATAAAAACTATATAAAATGGAGATAATTAAGATAAACTATCATAAAATTAAAAGTTACTGTAGATAAAAATCATATCAAATGGAAAAAAAGAAAAAAGACATATAAAGAGCTTGGAATGTAACTATCCTATGATTTGAGAACCCTTATAAAATCAATTCCCACTATATGTATAGATTTTGCAGTCATCCACTTAATGATCATCCAATAACATTAACTTTCTTTACTAGAAGTGACAAATCTTATCTTAGATACTCACACATCTTCACAAGGCTCTGCATGTATCCCGTCTCTAATATAAGATAATTTGATAACATGAAGTCAAAGAACCGTAAAACTTAATTAACGATTCTATGATGCAGAATAAATATATTTATAATAGAATCGTAAGGCTTAGTGACAAGGAAACAGTACCTCCAACCCCATTAATGTTCCTCGCGTATTTGCTACTCTCTTTTATATATATTTGGCACTTCCAAACTCTACTCATTCTATATAAATGGTGTAAAATTAAGGGAATTAAGTAAGTGAGTATGGGGATCAAATAACAATATTTATAGCCAAAGCTTCCATCAAGCTTTAATGGCTATATGTCCCATATATTTAGTATATTATGGGATAGTTACAAGTAAACCACTTTAAGAGTTCATGAATATGAATGTTATATCCTTAAAGTGAACCACTTTAAAAAACTTATAAATATGAAGGTTACAACATTTAAAATGGACCATTTTAATAGTTCATGAGTGTAAAGAAGAGTTAGAGAGTCGTTTATAACAAATCTATAAGAAATGGTCAACAAAAACAAGTGACACTCATGAGATTTTCATAGATAGACGGTTCTCATCCAACTTAACCATGTCCAATGAACTCGTTCTCTAACAAGCAAGACACATATTTATTTTTGATAAGAACAAAATTATAGGGACAATCAAAGCGTAAGTGTCTTCTTTCTTTGAAGAATCATCAACTCGAGGAAACATTTGGCCTTAGTAAAAGGAACGACGTGATCCATGTCGCATGAGAAAGTTGAGTCAACCACGCATCAAATTGTGGGCTAAAAGAAGAGCCGTGGTTGAATTTTTCATGAGTTTTGAGCTATATTCTCAGCCATAGTTTTTGTAGGGTCTACACATATGAAAGATGAACTTCAGGCCATGGCGATCCCTTTCTGGATGTACTAGCCAAGATTTCGAAATCAACAATACAGGTGTGACCAAGACAACTGTCTTTAAAAATATGATTATTATTGTTTTTTAAAATATTTTTTATTTTAAAAAAAATATTAATAATATTTTTTATTATTTTTTAAAAATTATTTTTAAAATCAACACATTAAAAACATATTAATTCAAAATAAAAAAAATATTTCAAATTTTTTCAAAAATATTTTAAAAAAAAAACTCTTAAATACCCCCTAAAGCAATACCCTGCTTGCAAGAATTTGTGAAGCCAATCGCTAGCAACTAAAAATATTGCTGTTACGCGTTAGATTATTAGTGCCTGTAATATTACTATGGTAATTATTGTTTTTTAAAATATTTTTTATTTAAAAATATATTAAAATAATATTTATTTATTATTTAAAATTTATTTTTAATATTAATATATAAAAAAAATCTAAAAATACTAAAAAAATTGATTCTAAATAAAAAATCTAAATTTTAAATAAACAATAATATTTTAATTGCAATTTAAAACATACTAAAAAAATACTGTCAGTCCATTGTTATTGGTGTTCTCAAGCTTTATTTTCAAAACATATTGAATCGTTAGGTACATCTTACGTCCTTCGATGTGAAATGACATCTCTGTCAAAGTTTCCACGTGTCGTCCCCATACGCCTAAAGTTTCTACGATGTAACAACTATCGGCTCACATTATAGTGATACCATGATAACTCTAGTAAATATGAGTTTATTTAATGGATAGAAACATAAATTAGAGTACACCAATAATTTTTGAATAGCTATCATGAATTTATTGATTAAGAAAGAAGAGAGAGAGAGAAAAAATCATTAGAGTTCATTGAATACACGCCTCATGAATAATTCATTGAAGCTTAATTATAGCGTTGACAAATATTATATAAATTTAAAAAGTATGATATTTTTAACTTTAACACTAGAATAAATTCACAATATTTAAATTTTTAATTGAAAAAAAAAATTATATATTTTTTTGTTTATTTTTTTTTATTTACTCTTTTTAAACAAGAAAAAAAAAATGCAATACATAACATATTTGTATTTAATAATAATAATCCATAGATTAAACATGTAACACAAAAAAAAATATAAGGAGACCATAAATAAATCAACTAAAATCCCTAAATATTTTTTAAAAAAAATTATATGCTTGTTGAAATATCAAAACAAAAGGGAAATAAAATACATAAAAAAGACATAAAAATATGTTTTGTCAAATACACCCTTAATCAAAAGTAGCTTGAGCTAGATGGCCTGAAGTAAAGACCCGACCCACACTTTTTTCATTTTCTGGGCTCAGTCTAGCCCAGCCGTACAGACTGGGCTAGACCCGTCAAGTTCAAACCCGGTTACTGGCCCAAGCCAGTAACCCGGTTTCCGTCCTTTTCTCTTTATTTAATTGTTTTCTTTTTACCTGCAGGCGTTCGTGAACTGTTCACGAACGCCTGCTACAGGAACATGGTAGTTAAAATGTAGGGAGGGCGGAAAACAAACTTACCTGGGCGAGCAGCTACTCGGAGCAAAGCGGATGGCGACGGAGACTGGCGGGTGGCGCCCCTGCGATGACCCTCCTCTCCTTCTATCTCGCTTCTCTGTCTGTTCTTCTTCTTTTATTTCTCTCTGTCTCTATCACACTCTTTGGTTTTTCCTCCCTTTCTTCTCTTTTGTTTTCTCATCTGTTCTCTCCTCTGCCGTCTGTTTGTTTTTTGTTTCCGTCTCCTTGTGAACTGCCTCCCGTGCCCTTTATAGGCATTCCCTCTCGCTGCTTATCCTTCCTTGATAAGGATAGAATTTTAAGACTTTTGTTTCGGCAGGATTGGGACCCCCACACTCCCGCCATTGCTGTACTGTCGGCGATGGTTTCCTTGATATTGTTGTTAAAAATTGGGTTATAACGGTATATTTAAAAACAAATTAGCGAAACAAGTTTTTGGCAAAAAAGCACTGTTTTGTACATGTTGGAATACAAAAACATAACATTTAACGAGTGGCTAGTGAGAAATGTGACATTTCAAAAGAAAATTTTAAATGAGATGACAAAATTGTTATGAGAAGATAAAAGGGAGAAAAGAAAAAGAAAAGTATAATAGAGGTATATTGAACTTTTAATTATAACACTATCAATATTATTAGAAATATTTGGATGAGATAAATTTAATAACACTAAAACTAATCACTAAAAATATCAGAAATGAGCACATGTTCTAGCCAAAGATAAGTGAGTCAATCACCGTCTTTGAATAGTATAAATGGTTCACTTTGGTTATTGTTAGTGACTTTTTAATATATATAATTATTGAATTTTTCATGTTCAAATTTTTTTTATGATTCTTGTTGTTATAACCTAATTTTTAATATTTTTATTTTTATATAATAAAAATAAAATGAAATGAAAAAATCTATCCAAAAACAAGTGAGTCAACCATCGTTTTTTAGTAGTATGAGTAGTCCAATTTGGTCATTGTTTATGACTTTTTTGATATATTTATTAAATTTATCACGTTAAAAAAAAAATTAATGATTTTTGTTGTTATAACCTAATTTTAAATGTTCTTATTTCTATTTTTATTTTTATATAATAAAAAGAAAATGAAATGGGAAAATTGGAATGAATGAAGAAAAAATAAGATTTAGATTAAGACAACACAAATAGAAAGTTTTTAAGCATCAACTTGAAGGAATTGTAAATTTAGAATTTAATTTTGCTAGAAATTAAAAAAATTAATGAGTCTGGAGACCTAATTAAACTTTGAATTGGTTTAATTAATAATATAAAGAGTTTAATTGATGATTTAATTAAGTTTGAGGATTTAATTGAGTTTAGAATTAATTTAATTAATGAAATCAGGAATTTAAACGAAGAAATATTAAAGTTTGGGGCTTGTTAGAGGTAAAATTGAAATAAATTAGAAATCAGGGGCCGTTTTGTAAAAGGCGTGTCTAATTACAATTTACCCAGGGTTCTGATTAAAACAATGCCGAAACTTCAAGGACCAAACTGGAACTGCCCATCCCAGCCGAGGAAACGACGTCGTCCCATGGAGGACTGTTCATCCTCTTCCTCCCGGGAACATGGTCGTTCCAGCCGAAGAAGGCAACGAAAAAATGCCCAGCCAATATCAAATTCTCACAAAAAACAGAACCATTTCAATGCCCAGTTTGTTGCATTTTCCTTCGCCTCCATGACTCTCCGTTTAGGCAGGAAATTTGGCGCCCAACAGTCCGATAACGGCAGGACTGTTGGCGTTGTTATTTCACCAAAATTGTGCCTAAAACAGGATCAACATCCACAGCAATATAAGGACAGAGAGAACAAACGAGAGAGAGAGAGGGAGAGACAACACAAAGACAAGAGAAGAAGAAACAGAGGGGAGGAAAACAAAAGCAGTTCCCCACCACCGAGCGCCACCAACCTCGTCTCCAAGCGCAGCAGTAATTTAATTAACCAAGCACTGTGCGAGAATTAGTTCACTCGTGCCCCCTGCCGAAACCGGGTTGCTAGTCTGCACCAGTAAGCAGGCAGGGCTGGCTGGATCCAGCCCAATATTAAAGAAAAGTTGGCTAGGTTTGGGCCTCAGGCTCAACCGACTCTGATTGTTTTTGCTAAAAGTGTGTTTTATAAAAAACACCCGTCTTGTCCATGTATTATATTCTCATTTTATTTTTTATATCCACTCAGTCGCTTATCAATATTATAAAATTTCAAAAATATTTGGGAATCTTCATGGATTTATTTACAGGCCTCTTGACTGTTATAGTTAAATGCAAATATATTATGCAATATGTTTTTTTTCTTGTCTAAAAAGAGCAAACATCAACTCTTCAAGTTTTGACCTAAGCAGGCCACCCATAAAAATTAGTCCACATGAAAAATTTTTGTATTTTTCTACTAGGTAAATCACTCATTACAATGAGATTCTTTTGAAAAATTATTGTATTTTTTCATCTAGGTATGCTACTCATTACAATAAAATTATTTCTAAAAACTATTTATACTTGTCAAGAAAAACAATTTTAAAAGAGAAAAAAAATATCTGTATTTTTTACCATCGGGCAGGTCGTCTGAAACACTTTGACCACTTGTGAGATTCCTCATATTTTATCATTAGACAGGTCTCGTAGAACAATTAGACTACTTGTGAAATTCTTCGCATTCTTCTTCCTATCGGGCAAGTCGCTTGGAATAATTAGACCACTCGCGAAATTCTTTGTAGTTCTTCTTCACCATCAGGTAATTCACCTACAACAATTAGATCACTTGCAAGTTTCCTTGCATTTCATCATCAGACAGGTCGTCTAGAATAATTATACCACTTCAGAGATTTCTCATATTTTATCATTGGACAGGTCGTCTGAAACAATTAGATCATTCACAAAATTCTTCGCATTCTTTTTACAATTAGGCAAGTCGCTGGAATAATTAGACCACTTGCGAAATTCTTCGTATTTCTTATTCTTTATCAGGTAAGTCACCTAGAATAATTAGACTACTTATAAGATTCCTCGCATTTTTTATTGAGCAGATCGTCTAGAATAATTAGACTACTTATAAAATTCCTCACATTTTATTATCGGACAAGTTATCTGAAATAATTAGATTACTTACAAAAAAAAAAAAAAAAAAAAACTTTGCATTCCTTTTACCGCCAGGCCGGTCTGCTAGATACAAAACAAAAACTAGAGGAATATCAGCTACATTTAAAGGGTTTATCTATGTCCGAGAAATGTTGTATCTATCCTAACTCAAGTTTTTCCTGAGTTGGGTATGAAAACAAAAGATTGCAAAGAAATTACTTGGATAGAATCAATCCTATTCTTCTCTAGCTTAAGTGATGGAAGTTTACTGTCCAACTTGAAAAACTAGTATATAAAAGAGAAGAACTACTTCAAGGTCAAATTAAACTATGTGAGGAGAAATATTTCTTTAGAGGGCATAAGAAAAACTCTGGACATATTTGAAAAATGATTTAACAAAATAAACGTACTCTAGGCTGTAATGTCTAAATTAAAATATTCTTGATAAATGAATAATAATTACACTGAGAAACCGGTCACTAAAAAGTTAAGTAAAACTACTTATGCTTTTCTGGATATTGAAAGGATCATGACAAATTGCAAGATATATTATGCTTGATTTTCAAATATAAATTATTGAATTGATAATAAATTAAATTGTTTAATTTATTTAATCTTATTTTATTTGGAATTATGATCTATATTTAGGCCAACTTATTTGAAAACCTAATAGGTCACATATATAAGAACCATTGGTCAAAAATTAAAATGAAATGATTAATCAAGTATAACATGATTGTAAATAAGTTTTAGAAATTGAGAACTAGAATATGATTAATACAAGATATTACAATTCTAAACATGAAAAAAGTCATGTAGAGACTTAATTGAATAAATTTCTAAGTTTTTCTAAAATAATATATGCAATACCATTTAATGAGAAAATTAATATCTTTCTCGTTTATAGATTTTTTAGGTTTTTCCTATAACTATTCCTCTTATTTTTAGTACAATATAGAGGAAAGTTAAACTAGTTGCAGAAACACCTAAAACACAAAAAATAAAGTTAGCACTAAAAGAAATAGCAATCTCTTTTTTCTAAAAGGATTTATAAGATTTCTTACTTGTGGTTCATGTGGTTAGTATTAGAGATCGAACACTTCAATAACTTATTGTTTGTAACAATCAAGTTTTAAAATAATTATTCAAAATGTAAAAGAATATCTAATTTTCAGATAATTTTTGAAAAAATCTTAAACGACTCTAGATCTATCTAACAGAATAATTGAGACTCTAAAAATAAAATAAAATATACTGTTTTTACTGTATATATATATGATATTTTAGAAAACTCAAAAGTATGGTCATGTTTTCATCGAGTAAATTAATATAGAAGTTATTTTAGTTTGCTTCGTTCTAGTTTGTTTGTAAGGACCTTTTGCTAATTATACCTAGAATGAAATAAATGAATATTATTAAACACGTTTAAGCTTTATTTTTAGATTTATAGTACAATTGAAATTTGATTTTAAAAACTAATATGCATAAAATATTACAACGTGAAAAATACTAAAGGATATAGAACTCATCGAATCAAATATATTGATAAATGAGTGGGCCCATAATGAAATTGGGCTGAGAACAGCCTTTGCAAAAATCAGGCAAATCCTCCCCTGGCCCCTTTTAGCTTTTCCCACAGAGGAACCAATAGACTATAGAGTCAGATGAAAACAAAATAGCATATGCTGGTGGTTTCAACACTACTTTACCGAGGGTATTTTTAGAATTATAATAGCGTGATGGTTCAAATTATTTTTTATTTAAAAATATATTAAAATAAAAAAATTTATTTTTACATCAACACATTAAAACGATTTGAAACATAAAAAAAAATTATTTTAAGTAAAAACAATTCAAAATTTTTAAAAATACAAACACACTTTAATATTACTGAACTAGTCTAGACTCAACCAGAATAACATTTATAAAGTCACTAGCGAGAAATGCGAGATTTCAAAAGAAATTTTTAAATGAGATTACAAAATTACAATGAAAAAAGAAATTAGAAAAAAAAAATCTTATAAAAGCACTTAAGTTCCAATTATAATACTATCGATACTATTAGAAATATTTAGATGAGATAAATCCAACAATACTAAAAATAATCACTAATAATGACAAAAATGAGTCATATGCACTGTCTAAAGATATGTGAGTCCCCCATCATCTTTGGATAGCATGAATGGTCTATTCCGATTATTATTAGTAATTTTATTTTAATATTGTTGAATTTGTATTATTAAATTTTTTTTTATAATATTTGTAATGTTATAATTAAAGTTTCAATGTGTTTTGTTGCATCTTTTTTCTCTTTTCTTTTTAATTTACACCAAATATTTAATAGTTAATAGTTTCTTTAAAGTGTTGCGATTTTCAATTGCGATAATTTTAAATGTCACGTATCTTTTTTACTAGGTATGTTATTTAAGCAAAATCTTTTTTCAAATGTTGTTAGCAAGTGAAAAAACCTAAATGGACTGAGTAAGCAACTCAAATGATATATTTCGATAACTATGTTTTTGCAGCTGAAATTTTAGTTTATTTTTATCTTTTATTACTATGTTTTTGTAATGTGTTTTTGTGCCATCTTTTTATCGCCCATTAACCTTTGTATGAACAGTTGAATTTTGGGAAACAGTGGAATTTCCAACCCAGATTATCAATGAAACTTGTTTTACTTCAAATTATGTAACCATTTGATATCGAAAAGAACTGTGGCTTTGCAGTTCATTGTTTGAATTTTGATATATAGGCATAGTTTAGGATTTCCTTAAAAAAAAACATTTTTTTTAAAATTAATTTTTTTATGTTTTCAGATTATTTTAATGTATTGATGCTAAAAATATTTTTTTAAAAATTAAAAAATTATTTTAATATATTTTCAAATAAAAATATTTTAATTTATAACTACTATTATACTCTTGAACATTTTTATAATTAATGATCAGTAGCTTTTGACCCACCCAATGGTTCGATAATATTCTTGTCTTTATTGTGCTTTAAATGCGCATTTGTTTTAAATCAAAGCAATAAATAATCTGGGAGCTGTGACGGGGAATTGTGGTGTTTTTGAAACTTAGTTTCCAGCATGCTGGTCCCTTGAGGTGTTCTTTTAAGTCTAGAGTTTTTCTTTGGACTGGCTGTTAAGGAAATCCCACCACGACCATTATGTTAACGATGATGATATTTTTTTATTTAGTATTATTTTTTTATTTATAAATTTATCAATAATTATATAAATAATAAAATAAACGACATAATAAAAATCATCCAAAAATAAGTTTTTCAACAATTATCTACCATTCGTGATTCTGTAGTAAATATTTAAATATTTTCCTGACAGAATAAAGTTTATATACTGACAAATTATTCCTTTGAAATCACACAAAATTCTGGTTGTTACATCAATCCCATATCCAATGGTGCCATCCAAATGGGTTTCTCCCTTAGTCCTCTTCCTATCTTTTTTTTTTTTTGGGTGCTCTCTGATTTGATAATATATATATATATATATGTATATTCGTCCAATTTGTTACCAATCGTATAAAAGTAGGCCACGGTGTTAGTGCCTGGTGGTCAATAAGTCTTTCTTGACTTTTAGCCATAAGATTTATTCCCTTAAATTAAAATAAAGGTTGTGTTATTAAGATTATTAAAAGAGGATATAAAGCCTTAATTGAAGTCCAAATTGATTTGAAAATATTATTTAATAAAGAAAATGATGAACATATCTAACAAATTGATAGACTTCCTATTTCAGGATATGGCTGAGGAAGGGGCACATGTCTCTCATCTACCAAGAACAGAAAAGAAAATTGCACGCGACTTCTAGGTTGGAGTTGGGTGGTGGGATGTTGACAAGGGAGTGGGCACAGGGTTAGGCAGTGTTTAATTTTATCTATTAAAAAACAATATTTATTTTTAAAAATTAACTTAATTGATCAGGTTTTGAATTTGATTTTTAAAAATTACCAGTTTGAATGTTACAAACATCAAAGCCATTGGAGGCTTATATGATTATTAATTTCAGGATCTCGGGGATTAATCGATGTGCACGTAAACTGACTTATATACCCACGGTTTAAAAAAAAAAACAATATTAAGAGAAAGAACAGATGCTACAGAGAGGAAGGGAAAAGAAGAAGAGTAGGCGATCTTACTAGAAAAGGAAGGGTAAAGAAGAAGAGCAGGTGACGATGCGGTGGCAGAAAAAAGGTGTAAAAGTTTAGTGTGCTCATGGCTATAAAGGTTTATTCAAGAAGAAAGTATGGATCCGAAAGTGAAAGCACCATACTACAGGTGAGAGAGGGTTAGTCAAGAGAGAAATTCACCAAAAATCCATTTATGATATAATAATGGATGATTTATCTATATATATATAATCACACTTTACCATCAAGATTCTACAAGTTTTTTGGTTTACGAGAGCATCTTTTATAGAATAAGTTTATTAATAGTATAAATATGTTTTTTTTAATGTATACTTTAATGAAAAATACTATTTAATAAAGCCAGATAGTTATGGAATTGTTTCAAAGTGATTTTCAACCTGTTTTTGTTAAAATTTATATATATTTTTTAATTAATTATTTTAATGTTTTCGAATTGTTTTGATATATTAATATTAAAAATAAATTTTAAAAAATAAAAAAAAAATCATTTTAATACTTATTCAAACAAAAAAAACACTAGAAAACAACCGCGCCCTACCACACTATTGAATATTCTTTAACTCATCACTTTAATATATTCAAGTTCTAATATTTAATCTTCCTCTACAGTAAATCAATGGTTCTAAAGCTATGTGAGAATAATATTTTCTTTTTGTTTGGCTTTTGTTTTAGGTTCAGCGTTGAAGATGCCCTGAGTGATTAAATACGTGTCACATATCTACAAGAAGCACATAATTAAATAAGTGTCACATATCTACAAGTATCCACATGATTATTGGCATTTTAAATGTGTCAAGTAAAATCTTCCTTGTACACGTCTCATTTAGCATATAATGCCTATAAATGACCCTGCCACCTTGCCTTTAATAAACTTGACTTGAGTTAACCTAGTTTGCCATCAATCTGAGCCATGTGAATACCCAAGTGGTGGCGTTAATATTTTATTCTGCGATAAATTTTATCCACACAATAACAAGTGTTGGTTTATACTAGATGATTTACCGCTCTACGTTACAGGTTGGGTTAGTTTTTTAACATAAAAATATATTAAGATATTACTAAAAAAAATTTCAATAGAAAAAAAAATTTAATTATATGAGAGTTTATATGATATAACCCGATTAAATCAACGGGTCCAAAAACAATTCACACAACTCATAAAAACATAGTTTAACTAAAAACAAATTCAAGATGATATATATTTTTTTATATTATGATAATAACATGTTGGATTGACTTGAGTTAATCTAGTTTAATATGTCAAATCCGTGACCAAGGTTATGAAACTATAATAATCCAATAGAAAACGAATTAAAATAAATTATAAAGTTTGCTTCTCAATCAAACCAATGTTGAAAGATGATATTGAAAAAAAAAAAAACTTAAAAAGGAGACCTGAGTTAACCTGTTAAATCCGTTACCTGGGTAATAAAACTAAGTTAATCCTATGAAAAACAAATTGATTAAAAAAGAAATCAATTAAAAAAACATAGAAAACGACATGAGTCAATCCGCTAAACCCATGACCTGGAACCGAAATAACCTCATAGAAAAAAATGACCTAATATAACCTACCAAATCTGCGACTTCAGTCATGAGACTAAGATAATTTTATATAGAACAAATAAAACAAATTATGAAGCTCAAATCTTAATCGCTCCTATTGAACCCAGTGTTGAATGATGAAATTCAAAAAGATTTTAATTTAAAAAATGACATAAAAAATACAAATCATGAAATCTAATTTCTAATTAACTCAATATTAAAATATAAAAGAAAAAAATATATTAATTAAGAAAAAGAAAAAAATAAGTCAACCACATTAACCCATCAAATCAGGTTAACTTGCTAAACCCATAATCCATATCATAAAAATATAATAACTAAAAAAATTAACATTAAAGAATGAAATTATAAAAACAAAAATCAATTAAAAAAAACAAAATATTGTTACAATGATTAAACAGTTTTGTGAGAATGGTATAGCAAAACTCCATTCTCTTTTAGTTTATAACAAGACAGATGACCCGCATTTTGTGAGAATTACTTCAAGTATTGCCTCAAATTAAATGCTAGGGATGCAATCAATAAATTTAATAAACCAAAATAGGGTCAACCATATTTTTCATCGAAGAAAAAATATTAAACGATACAAACCTTGTAAACCCGGGTTAAACTATTAAACCTGCAATCCATTAAATTCTTGACCCAGGCTTAACCCAAGAGCTCAACACCTAAAAAATTAAATGCTGGATGATAAAATCAATTAATTCAATTCAATTCAAAAACAAAATTCCTTTAGAAAATCAAATTTAACAAAGCCATAAAAATTAAAAGCAAAGCAACCCATGTTATTTTAAAATTGGCCATAAAAATCTCATAAAAACAAATAATAAAATTAACAAAATGGTAAGAGATGGGAAAAAAAGCTTTAAAAAAGCAAAAAAAAAACCATGAAAACCTGTATCCATGTCAACTTTGTTAATCGGAGTCTATATCTTAAACCTGTACATTGTTAAATTCTACACATGGATTAAACTAAAAAACTTAACCCGACCAACTTACAACTCGAGATATGAGACGGGGATAACCCCATAAAAAAAAAGTTGAACAAATCACAAAGCTCATAACCCAATAATTCAATGTCGAATGAAAAGGAAAACAAATTAATAAGTCAATGTCAAATGATAAAAATAAAAAAATTCTAATTTTTTTTTTTTAAAAATAGCAAACTCAAACCAGGTAAATCATTGAAACTGGTGAACATGATTATAAGAACAAGACAACCCTGCAAAAGGCAAAAATAATCACAAAGTAAAATTCTTAATTATAAAAAATTGAAAAAAAAATAAACAATGAGGACCAAATCTTGCACAAAAAATAATTGAAAGAAACTAATTAGGGACTAAATTGAAAACAAAATAAATGAAGAAAAGGATAGAAAAAGCGATGAAACAAATGAGGACCAAATTTTGAAAAAAAAAAGAATTAAAATTCTAAAGGAAAAAATCAAAAAAATAAAATAAATGCAAAGGATGAAAAAACACCAATCAAAAGAATGAGAACCAGATTGTAAACAAAAAAAATAATTAAATTAAACTTCAAGAAGCATTAAAAAAAATAAAATAATAATAAGGACTTAATCCAAAACAAATATAAAATGAAGGACAAAACTAAAATTTTCAAGGCTTAGCATGAAAACCAAGACCTGAGAGAGAGAAATTAAGGCAAGGGAAAAAAACCCACCGCCGCCTACCTTGGAGTATGCACCATTTCAGTAGTTGCGTCACATCCTTGTGCATAAGATGAGACGACGATCAAATTTTTTTGCCACCGTAATTAACTACACATGCCTTTGGAATAACATGGCACATGCCAACATAATTTACTGATTTATTAATATTTTAACAAGGAAAATGATAAAAAAGAGCTCAAGGGCATATTATTATTAAAAAAAAAAACTGAGCAAAGACCAAAGTACCCTCAAAAGCTATTCTTTAAATCTGGAAAGTCAAAGGTCAACAACATAATTTTACTGTAAAAAAATAATGCAAAGAGTATAAGCATTATTTTACCATGTAAATTAAAAAAAAATTGATGAAAAAAACCCTTAGCAGAAGAACATTTTTTTATTAGATTTCAAAGGAAAAAAAGTATTTTTACTTTGTATTATAAATGTGAACAATAACTTTACACCAATAATATTTGCACCAATTAATTCTCAAATAATATTTGCATGCTATAAAAAAATATAATTTTACCCAATACAAGACAGATATTAAAAGCAATAAAAAGCAAAAGCATAATTACACTACTTACATCCAAAAAAAAATAAAAAATCTACTCACTTTATACAGTGAATTGGTACGACATTTTATTTTTGTTTTTTGTTTTATTTGTAATTAATTAATTGCATATATATATACACATAGAGTAGCATACACAAAGCATTCGCCTCAAGTTGGGAAAAAGGCAAATCCCCCTTTCTCTCAGTAGCTAACATGGCGGATTCCAGGCAGCCACTTCTCTCTCCAAGAGGGAACCAAAACGAAAGTGATGACCAACTCCTGTCACTTACCAGATCAATCACAAACAATTCATTTGCCTCCTCCTTCGTTGCAGATGCCGATGACATCCAACCAATCAATAGTTTCCGCGATTTTGTTAGAGAATTCTCCAGGGAGTTCATAAAGCTCTGGTACCTCGCCGCCCCTGCCATCTTCACTTCCGTCTGCCAGTACTCCCTCGGCGCTATCACTCAAGTCTTTTCAGGCCATGTCGGCACCCTCGCGCTCGCTGCCGTCTCCATCGAGAACTCAGTCATCGCCGGCTTCTCCTTCGGTCTCATGGTACGGAAACAAATTTAAAATCCATCTCTTAACTATGTTCATGTTCATGTATTTAATTAACACATTTATGCAAGTTTAATTCGGTTAATTACAAGGATATATACGATCATGCACTGATTAAATGGAGTCGAATGGTGATCAGCTTGGCATGGGAAGTGCTCTTGAAACATTGTGTGGGCAAGCTTTCGGAGCTGGACAGCTTGATATGCTCGGAGTTTATATGCAGAGATCATGGCTCATACTCAACACCACAGCCGTGTTGCTGAGCCTGGTTTATATCTTCGCAGCTCAGCTCTTGAAGCTGATAGGCCAAACTGCATCCATATCAAAAGCAGCAGGGATGTTCTCCGTCTGGATGATACCACAGTTGTTCGCCTACGCGTTTAACTTCCCGATGGCGAAGTTCTTGCAATCTCAGAGCAAGATCATGGTCATGGCCGTGATTTCGGTTGTGGCCTTGATTTTGCATACGGTGTTCAGCTGGTTGCTGATGATCAAGCTCAAATGGGGTCTGGTGGGCGCCGCCGTGGTGTTGAACGCGTCATGGGTGATCATCGACATATCGCAGTTTGTGTATATTATCAGTGGAACCTGTGGTCGGGCGTGGACTGGTTTCTCGTGGCAGGCCTTTCAAAATCTCTGGGGTTTTGTCAGGTTATCTCTTGCGTCAGCGGTGATGCTTTGGTAAGTTTCTTAAATGTAAAAACAAACATGATGTTTAAGTAAAAGTATCATTTTAGTTTGTCTGAGAGTGTGAGAAATTTATTATTTAAAGTGTGTTTTTTTATTTAAAAATAATATATTTAACTTTAGTAAACATAAAAAAAAATAAAAAAAATATTAGATACAAAAATCAGTTTAATTGCAGCTAGCCCCAAACGAGGTATTAGTCTAATCCTATCATGTACCTTAACGTTTGGTATTTGATGTAATGGATATCTACACGTTAGCGTGGCCCTTGCAGCTATTACTATATTCAACATTTACCAAATCCCATTTATAAACTTCCTATTTGTACTTGGAAAGATCTAACCGAGAAAAAACACCAAAATTTATATAATTTTTTTTTTAAATTAATTTATCCCAATCTTGACTCGAAAGATCTGACCAACATTTTTTTATTAATTGTTTTGCAGCTTAGAGGTCTGGTATTTTATGGCATTGATACTCTTTGCTGGATATCTAAAGAACGCAGAAGTTGCGGTGGATGCCTTGTCTATATGGTCAGACTCTCAACATTACACTATCATTCTCTGTTTCTTTTTTTTGGTGTTATTTTTGCCCCTTTCAGTAGGAAATTTATTTGCTTTTAAATGCATAGAAAGAGATTCCCTAGCTAAGATCACTAGCTTTGCAGAATTTCTAGCCAATATTACCGTATAGGTTCTACAATTTAACCTGTTTTTTATAAAATTTTAGAAGACAATATCTACAAACACTCCCGAGCAGTCATTAGAGTTAAAATAAATCATATTTTATAATCTTATTTAATAATTTAAGTTATATAATTATTTGACATGGTATTAAAGTATTGATTACTAAATAATTACGAGTTAGAATTTTACTATTATTATTTATTTGATAAAAATTAAATATAAAATAATATAAGTCTACATAAGTTTCTAATTTAAATGGTTCTTACTTAAATATATGTTAAAAAATAATATAAATTATATTTTAAAAATTTATTAAAAAATTTAACAATGAGATAATTATCTAATAAAAATAAAATATACTAGGTGGCGTCGCAAATTGATGCCGCATGTCTGAGGTCTTCCCATCTAGCCAACGCCATTCCCGGCGCACAGCAACCATAGATTTGTCCCATCGTTGGTAAAATTTTAGAATCATGTGGCTTCCTCGTAACTAAATCAGATTCGCTGTCATTTTTTTTCTTTTTGTCCAAGTAGAAACCCCGTCGTTTTAGTCACCGCCGAAAGGACAGATATCGACCAAGAGGTCCGTCACTGGGCCAGTCCTGTTGCTTTCCATTTTACATTCAATCCATGCTTATGTCATCCTCAGCTCTCTGAACTCCACGTTGCATCCCAGTGATGAATGGTCACTAAGAAGCCGCAGGCTTCCTCGAAAAAAACAAAAACAAAAAATTTAAGGAATTGCAGATAGAAGCTAACAGTCAAAAAATCGAGTGCCCTTTTGAGCTAACAGTCAATCCAAGCACCTGCCAAAAGCCCCTGACTTTGACCCTCCTTAAGGGACCTGTCTCCTTGGGTAGATATTATAATGTTAAAAGTTAATTAAACTTAGTTTTTTATAACTCAACTAAACTAAGTTATCAGCTTTTTTGATAGAGTAATGGTGATCATTTTTTAAATAATTTTTTATATTAAAATATATATTAATAATATTTTTTAATTTTTAAAAATTATTTTTAATCAAAATAATTTAAAAATATTAAAAACATATTAATTTAAAATTAATAAAATAATAAAAAAAATTTAAATTTTTTTAAAAGCATTTTTAAAACACAGAAACAAACAAGTCCTACTTTTAAATATTGCATTAAAATAATATTTTTAATTTTTAAAAAATTATTTTTAATATTGGTAAATTAAAACAATTTAAAATACAAAAAATAATTTGAATTTTTTTTTTTATTAAAAAAAACAGATACGCAATTGCTTTAATGTTGCTTTTTGGTTGTATCTGACACGTTATTTGTCTGCATGCATTGGCAAGTTATGATTTTTCTCTTCGGACATCTCTCTTTTTCGTCCTACCTACTAGACAACAAATTGCTTAATGATTAGAACTCTTAACAACAGGTCTGCAAGCCAGAAATTCCTCGGCTTCTCAGCACCAATGAAAAAAAAACATAAAAAAATATATTTTAATCTATTTTAGCAGTCTTCTTCTTCCAGCTACCGTTCTTTCTCTACTGAACATTCAACATGTGATGGGAAAATCTGACGAGCAATGCGACGTTTTCTTGTCATATTACAGTGATTAATTTAATTAATTATAATGCTAGCTAGAGACAAACTGTTCCATAATGTATTGAAAATCTGCAGTATGAACATTCTGGGATGGACGGTCATGGTGGCGATGGGAATGAATGCAGCCATAAGGTATGTTTTATCTGCGAGCTCCCATATATATTAATTTAATAAATACATCTTATAAGCAAGATCAATCTGATATTATATGGTTTTTGGATAATGTTTATGTTTATGCAGTGTAAGAATATCAAATGAACTGGGAGCTGCTCATCCGAGAACAGCAAAATTTTCACTGGTGGTGGCTGTGGTGTCATCCTTCATCATCGGTCTCGTTATTGCAGCCATTCTTATTATTTTCCGAAAGACTTACCCATCTTTATTCTCGAGCGATGAGGCTGTGCAAGATCTTGTTCGAGACTTGACGCCATTGCTGGCCCTCTGCATTGTTATTGACAACATTCAGCCAGTTCTCTCTGGTAATTAATTAATTACTGATCCTAGTCATTATTCACTTTGTGAAGAATCTGAATCTTTATGCTTGTCCTTTTATCCGTTTTCTGTTTGTTTTTATTATTAAAAAATAATATAAATTAATTATATTTTGAAACTTATCTAACGGTTTAAATTTTTAAGTTGAAATAATTTATTAATATGATATCAAAATTTTAATGGTCGAGTGATGAATCTTATAATTTCTATTTATTTGATAAAAATTAATTACAAAATAATATGAATTTATACAAGTTTCAAGCCCAAAAGCTTTTACTTGAGATGATATATTAGAAAATAATATAAATCATATCTTAAAACTTTACTTTTGTTAAAACAATTATTTTTTTTAGATTGTTTTATTTTTGTTATTTGTATCTTTATATCTATATATTTTTGTTTCTTTTTCAGGTGTGGCTATTGGAGCAGGATGGCAGGCTGTTGTGGCCTATGTAAACATTGCGTGTTACTATATATTTGGGATCCCTTTGGGTCTCATATTGGGGTTCAAAGTCGATCTAGGAGTTAAGGTTAGTCAAACTAGGATTTCTTACTCTATTCTTTGCTTTGATGCATTGTTCAATTAAAGACCCACAACTGACACTATCAATTATTAATATTACAAAAAAAAAAACAAAACAAAATGGTTGGTGAGTTTCAACAGTTCATATATATATTGATTAATGTGCGTGCGGCATCCAAGATATATATTATACAATGTATGAGGTAGCAAAATTAAAAACAAATATCCGATAGCCAAGAGAAACAGCCCCTTGTAAGTAATATACATGCTTTTCAGATCTAAGTTTTGATCCGTTTTGTTCAGGGGATTTGGTATGGAATGCTATCAGGGACTGTCCTCCAGACGTTGATCCTGTTCTTGATAATTTATAAAACAAATTGGAACAAAGAGGTATGTTCAAAGCTTAACTTTCCCAGCAGCAGCTTCAAGCATTCCCAGTCCTTGTGGTGTTTTGTCGTTTTACTCTTTCATAAATATATAAATCTTATGTATTTTGCATGCAGGCTTCTATTGCAGAAGACAGAATAAGAAAATGGGGAGGGGAAACAGATATCAAAGAAGACAGCGTCAAAAGACTTGCAGCTACAGAGACTTGAAGTAACAGAGATATATTTTCAGATTTTGGCCGAGTACAAGGTGAAGAAGAGGAACTCAATAAATTATTAGGCAAATCTTCTTTTATTAGTGTTATATATGTTTTCATATAACGACAATGGCTGTATATGGCCACTCTTTTCTTTTTTCTTTTCTTTTCAATTAAGGTAATTTTTGTTCTCAACTCTTTAAGACTATGAATAAAATCGTAGTTGTTGAAAAAAGGAGAACAATTCTTGACCATATGAAATAAGCGTTCCTTCACACTTCCTATATTCGGTAGAACAACCAGGGGAATAGATGTTTCGACTTCTGCAATCTAGTTCTAAACTCGGAGCCGAAGTTGATGCTAAAAATGGAGGCCTTGAGTTCGAATTCAATGAGATGTGTTCGAAGGAGATGACAGGGGGGTTAGGCGCTCGGGAAAAGTCGGGAACATTTTAAACGCGTTGAAGTGTCTTAGAACAGAGTTGTAACAAAAAAAAAACAGAGAAAACAAGAGCAGAAAAAGTTTGAAGGACTGGTTGATCCGAGAGGAGAACCAGCAACTGTATTTGTTGTGTTCATGAAAAACAACAAAATAGTAAGTATCTAATTAGACTCAAAGAAGGAACAAGACGTCCTGCGTCTAATCTCCCAATTCTTGACTGTTGTTCCTTCAGAAGCATTCGGAACACAAGTACCATTTGAAAATCCGGTTTTTAACTTCCAAACAACTCATTTTCACTTCTAATGGCACATGTTCATCAAATTTGTGTATTTGAGGCATTTTCAACATTATTAGTTATATGACATTTTCAATACCGCGAGTTATTTTTTTTTCATATAAAAAATATAAAAAAAACTAAGATCTAAAAGTGTTACGTTTTTTTACAAATCTATACCCAAGAGTCTTAGGTGTTGTTACAACGCCTGACCCAAAAACAATATTTATAATATTAATAATAACATTAAACTTACATGACCCCAGTTTAAATGGATCTAACTGCAATACCAGATCCAATAGTCTTGGATGTGGGTCTAATTATAAGGTCGTATCATAAAAGTGTGAAAGAATGAAAAAAAACTAATGAAGAAAAAGAAAAAGAAATCTGAATTAACTGGATTAACCCTTCAAACCAGATCAACCCGTCAAACCTTGGATTCATGTCATGAAAGTTTGATAACTAAATAGAAAAAAAAATTTGACGGGTTACCCAGAATTAACTAGGCTAGTCCATTAAACCAGATTAACTCGTCAAACCCGAGATCCATGTCATGAAAGTTTGATAAGTAAATAGAAAAGAATTGAACATTAACAAACTAAAAATTGACGGGTTAACCCAAAATTAATTAAAAAAAAAACAAACAAAAGGCATCAGTTTATATAAAAACAACAAAAAAGCAAAAAGAAAAAAAACTAAAGGCATCAGTCAATAATTAAATATAAAAATTAATATTGATGAATGAAATTAAATAAAAAAATATTAATTAAAAAGAAAAAAAACTTATAAGAAAAAAAAACTAATGAAGAAAAAGAGAAAAAATCTAAATTAACTAGGTTAACCCGTCAAACCTGAGATCCGTGTCATGAAAGTCTGATAACTAAATAGAAAAAAAAATAACATCAAAAAATTAATTAAAAAAAAAAGCATTAGCCTTTTCATCGTGGACTAGACCGTGCAGTCCTTCGTGAAAGGCATAAAAAGAAAAAAAGAAGCAAAAAAAAAAAAAAAAAACTAAAGGCATCGAACTTTTCATTGTGGACTGCATACAATATTAAAAGATGAAATCGGAAGAAAAAAACTAATAATGAAAAAGAAGAAAAAATTTGAATTAACTGGGTTAACTCGTCAAATCTAGGATTCGTGTCATGAAAGTGTGATAACTAAATAGAAAAAAGATTTAATATTAATGAACTAAATTTTTAAAAAAAGATTAATTAAAAAGAAAAAAGCAAAGAGAAAAAAACCCATAGGAAGAAAAAAACTAATTAAGAAAAAGAAAAATTTGAATCAACTAGGTTAACCCGTCAAACTTAGGATCCATGTCATGAAAGTTTGATAACTAAATAAAAAGAAAGTTAATACCAACAAACTAAAAATAATAATAATAAAAAAAAAAAAAACAATGAAAGAAGACAAATTAAAATAAAATTAAATGCATAAGTTTTTTCATTGTGGACTGCACTGTGCAATCCACAATAAAAAGCTTAAAAAGGAAAAGAAAAGGAAAAAAAATGACATACGTCATGGGTTAATTTTTTTCTTTCATAAAAAATATTAAAAAAGACTAAAATTTAAAAGTGTTAGGTCTTTATGCAAAGATATACCTAAGAGCTTTGGGTTTAGCTGCAACGATTGACCCGAAAGTAATAATTATAATATTAATAATAATATTAAACTTACATTACTCAAGTTTAAATGAGTCTGGCTGCAACACCGGACCCAAGAGCCTTGAATGCGGGTTTGGCTGCAAGGTCGTGTTATAAAAATGTGTAATTAAATAGCTTAATTACAAGGAAAAAAACAAAGAAAAAAAACCAACAAGAAGAAAAAAACTAATGAAGTAAAAGAAAAAAAAATCTGAATTAACCCTTCAAACCAGGTTAACCCGTCAAATCTGGGATTTGCGTAATGAAAGTTTGATAAGTAAATAGAAAAAAAAATTGACAGGTTAACCCAAAATTAACAGTGTTAACCTGTCAAGCCAGGGATATGTGTCATGAAAGTCTAATAATTAAATAGAAAAAAATTTAACATTAACAAACTAAAATAAACAAAAAAAATTAATTAAAAAGAAAAAAGCAAAAATAAAATTCCAGGTTCACTCGTCAAACCAGGTTAACCCGTCAAACCCGAGATCCGTGTTATGAAAGTCTAATAACTAAATAAAAAAATTAACATTAACAAACTAAATTAAAAAAAATCATTAAAAGAAAAAAATACAAAGAAAAAAAAACTCTTAAAGGCATAAAAGATGAAAAAAAAAAGACTGCTCAGCGTTTTACTGTTGACTGCATAGTGAAACATTGAGCAGTTTTAATATATTTCTAATGTAAAGGATTTTTGAGAATTTTTGCATGGGACATCGAGATGAATTATATATAAAAAGTAAAAATAAAAAGAAGAAGTACCTATCTAATTTTATAGTAGTCAGGAAGATAAACGTTTTTAGAGGACACATTTGCGCATCTAATTATACGATGAATGACTAGACTTGATCACCATAAAATATTTGACATGCTTTTTTAATGGCGCATGTGCCACCCACTCGTTGAGATATATAAAACACTCTCTAATAATTGTTTTTTAAAATAAAAAATACTCATGATCTTTTAATTACACAACATATTCATATAAATTTCATTATTGTAATTCATAGTAATATGTTTCTAGAGCTAGAAATCCCTTAGCTTTCTTTATAATTAATTAATTAATTAAGTGCATATATATATATATATATATAGACGTACACAGCATTCTCCTCAAGTTGGGAAAAGGCAAATCTCCCTTTCTCTCAGTAGCTAACATGGCGGATTCCAGGCAGCCACTTCTCTCTCCAAGAGGGAACCAAAACGAAAGTGATGACCAACTCCTGTCACTTACCAGATCAATCACAAACAATTCATTGCCGATAAAAATTGAAGTTAGTAAAACATAAAATAGAAGATTTCATTCATTTGTCTTTCCAATAAAAAATTTGATGTCGATCCTAAAAATATAATATTTTATTGATTTTGACCTTATAATGAGAAATTAGACACTAATCTCTAAAAACAAAAGATTTTATTAATTTATGATTTTTTTTAAAAAAACTAACATTTATCCCTAAAATAGGATATTTTGTTGGGACTTTGAACAAAAAAAATATTTTATGTTAATATTTAAAACAAGAGATTTCATTAATTTATAGTTTTGAATAAAAAGCTTTGATGTTAATCATTAAAATAAGAGATTTTGTTAGTTTGGTTTTAAAACAGGTATTAGCCCTTATATAAATGGTAAAAATTAAGCTTTGGTTCTATTTTTTTAATATGTCTAAAATAGAGCCTAAGGGGCTGCCCACTAATACTCATCGGGCTCATGTGAGGTCAAGGAGACCTAGCTTGGGTCCTTTTAAATTCTAGAAAATTTCAATATTCATGCATTTTTAATACATTCACAACATAATGAAAATATGTTTTCATTCAAATTTGCCTTTATAATTCTAATAACTTTTTCGCTTCAACAAATAAATAATACACTCGCTTATTTTTTATTTAAATTTCTTAGAAAATATTTTTTTAATTAATAAGATTGTTGTAATTTATCTGTAAATGTTTTCCTTCTATACTTTATATAAATAAATTGTATTTTTATGATATATTTTTTAATCAAATTATTTTATATAATTGATTCTGCACTGCTCCATTATACAATTTACTTGAGGAAAAGGAAAGCGAGGAGGGAAATCGGTATGATACCTCACAGGGACTGGACACTAACATGCCTGCATTATCTCTGAATTAACGCCAGGAGATGTTCTTCATCTTCCTCCTTCCAAAAAATAAAAATAAAAAATTTCAGTGAAGCATCATTCAGTTGTTATCAGAAATTCAAGTAGTCACCAGTGAACAAAAACAAATATCTAATTAATTGTTTATTTCATAGTTTTTTTGGGGTATTTAGAAGTGTGGTAGCGGTTGCTTTTCAAAATATTTTTTATTCGAAAATACATCAAATATATATATTTTTTAAAATATTTTTGATATCAGCACATCAAAATGAATTAAAAACATAGCAAAATATTAATTTAAATAAAAAAATAAAAAAAATTTAAATTCCTTTAAAAACACTTTTAAAAAATAAAAATAAACATACCTTTAATAACATAATCAAGGATCATATTTGGTAATTGATTTAGCTATGATATCATAGTGTAGAGTTTATCTGCTGATATGTTTTTTTTGGTTATTTATTGATTTTTAAAATAGTTTTTATTTAAAAATATATTAAAATAATTATTTTTATTTTTTAAAATGTATTTCTAATATCAATACATTATAAATAATAAATTTATTATATCCTAAATTTTTTATCGTTACATTATGTAATCTACATGAGGAGAAAAGAGCGAGAACTAGGAAATCGGTAGCGTACCTCATCGGGACATGACAGTGACGTGTCTGCAGTTTTAGCCAAATATCTGTATAAGGCCTGGCAATATTGAGATTCTGGTGAGACTTCATTCAATTTGTTTTCAGAAATTCAAGTAATCATCGGTTAACATAATGAAAATAAATATCTAATATTAATAATTTATTTCATAGTATTTTGTTTGACACAAAGGCATTAGTATTGACCGGACTCATTAATGGTCCGAAGATCATACATTGTAAGAAAACTTTGGTGGAGTGCCTATCCACTAAAAAATAAAAATAAAAAGTCTTCATTTAATTACATAGTAACACATGGCATGTATATAAAAGTAATTAGAAGATCTTAATATGAGAATTTACATATATAAATAATTTAATGTATATATTTATAATTTTATCAATATATATCAAACATATTTTGTATAGTCTTGTATTTTCAAATATTAATTTTGTGAGATACTTGTATGTATTTTAATTTTTTATAGACAATTTACTATAAGTTTATCAATGTATTTCAAACTTTCTTTTTTTTAGGATCTCTCACTAATAATAAAAAAATAAAATCCAATTACTCTTGGGAAAAAAATGTTGCCGCACTTTACAAATCATTCATGTATTTTTGTAAAACAGAGAATTGTGCTGTGCAAAAATAAAAAGACTATTCTGTTATATAATCTACTTATAAAAAGGAAAATTGATATCGTACCTCGACAGGTTTTGACATTGACATGTCTACAATACCTTTTGCATATTTCTCTACGGCCGACTGATATTTTCGACTCTCATCCTTTTTAAGAAAGAATTGTAAAATTCAAGAAATTATCAGTTAATAAAGCAAATATATGATATTAATAATTTATTCCATAGTTTTCTTACACACAAAGGCATCAATATTGACCACACTTATTAATGATTTGAGAATAATATATATATATATATAGTAATGGATTGAGCTATGATATCGTAAGATAAAACTTTGATATGGTGCCTGTTCAGTAAAAAAAATTTGAGATTCTTCCTATCTATTTATTTTTATATTTTAAAAATATTTAAAAATAATTTTTTTTTAATGTGTTGATATAAAATATAAATTTAAAAATAACTGTCATTACACTAAAAACAATATAATCCACGACATTCAGCGAGCTATGATATGTGCTTTTTATTTTTTTCAATTAAGAACAGACTATTCATGTCAGAAATAGAGGTTTGTGAAGGAGGGAGAACAATCTTTTAAAAATCATCCAACCATTTCAAGTTAAAAGCACTTCATTGATAAAATGAAGAACAAGAAATGGAGTCCACATCCAACAATGTACTTGAGAGAGATTTTTGGAATACTTACCGATGAAAAAAACTCCAATACACTGACTTCGTCACCGTCAAATCGCGTGAATTCATACTGTTCGCTCAAACCAAAATGTAGCATGAGAAGGAAGACATGGGTGAGTAACTCTCCACCTCTTCTCAGTTGATGAGTATGTTCTTTCCATGGACAATGAGCTGCTGCATAAGCAAGCATTTCTATCCAAACTTCATTTATCATCTCCCATCGCTTCTTGGATTCCGATGACTGCAATTGCCTGGCGAGCTTTTCCCCACCGATCACCACTGACTTTGCTATTTTCCAGAGACTTTGAAACGTTATATCATCAAGAGACAATTCGGAATGTAAAATTCCTTCAACAACACCCTTCTTCGCCTCATCGCCTCTTGTTTTGTTCTGATTTAGACGTTGCAAGTCTTGCAAAGTATCTAGATATCCCTCGTCACCGATTCCCATAGAGAGCATATTTGGTCTCATCACCAACAGATACATCATGTATTCAGATAGCCATCTGCTTGTTTCATATTCTTTAGGGACATTAGTTGCAGCTTTATCACCAAGATAACAAATCTCTGTTGCGAGATGCCATACAAGAATGCTCCGACTGAATTCTACTTCAGTCGTGCACCACATGTAGTTCTGTAACAGTCCCTTTCTTTCTAGCACACCATCTCCCCTCTGACCAGTTATTTTACTTCTGTGATTCTTATCAATTAAACGAAAATCTTCCTTCATATCCTCAGCTTTCTTTTGAAGATGTCTGAAAATAAAACGTTGTAGATCAACACTCATATCTACCCTATGCACAAAAATCTGCCTCATCTTTTCATTGATTCCCAGTGATTTCAAACATCCAAGTGGCGTGTTTTCAATGGAAGAGCTTATCAGGTTATACTGTGCAATGGATCTTGACCACCTCTTGCTCTTGGTTAGCTTCCTTATCGGAGAATAAAGAGCACTACTCAGGGCGTTCCCTCCTTCATCAGACAACCAGATCATTGTCCAGTCCGAGAAAACAAGGCATATAAAAGCATAAAACTCGAGAAAAACAGCGGCTGCAAACAATAAATATGTGATTGTAGTGTCGATAGTTGAGTAGGCATGCTTGTCAATCAGGATTTGGAAGGAAATAAGCGCAGTAAATGTGAGCAGAAAACTAATAGAGCGAAGAATGATTCCGGCACGGGAGTAAATCAGGGGTGCTTTAGTGTAAAGCATGTCATATATTAATCCAAGCTCAATCTCTACCACCTTGAAGGCGTTTTCTGCTGTATTTTTGGAAATCAGCACCTGGCTTTTTATTAGTGCAGGAATGCCAGGGACAAGATCCTGCATCATAAACATGGATATACCCAAAAAAGTATAAGCTTGAAGAAGATATTTTCCCTCGAGAGCTTGATCACGTTCTTTTGTTAATGCCTTTAATGGATAGAAAGGCCGAAATTTTGAGAGAGTAGACTTTTTCAAGCCCTCAGAGCTTGAAGAACTGAGCACCCAAGTCCTCTCTGCGTACTTTATAATGCCAACAATGAACATTGGGATTGCTATGAATGTGAGGATACCGCTACCCCAAGACCTTGAGAAGACATAAAAAGCCACTCCGACTTGGACTACAAGACCAAGTAAATGCCTTAACCACAACTCGTTGTCTTCAATCGAGTATGCAGTGATTGTGTCTGGGCCACCAAGGTGCAGGAGTAGAAAAGGTGCCCAAAATGCCTGGATGGAATTGTTTTTTTTTTTTGGACCGTCACCTGATGAACCTCCTTGGCTCCTGGCTAGATTACCCAATGCAACAGTTGCTACCATGTCTGCTGATAGATATGCAGACCAAACGAGAATCCTGATCCAGCTTCTGGCAATGGTCTTTCGTTGAGAACCAAATATGATGAGGATGGTTTGTAGTGAGAGACTAAGCAAAACCATTCCTCGAATCTCCCCTTCGTTCCACAAATTTATGACTTCTTCAGGCAAATTTTTAAGCATTGTATCTTTTCCTCAACAGTGGAAACTAGCTCTCTCGATGAACCCTAGAAGAAACTGTTTTGTAAGATGAAAAGTAAATATGGATATCTCTGAAAAAATCTATTAAAAGGGACAGTGAAAAGACTCTTATGAGAGAAGAATTCTGAAGTAGATTTTGGGTAAGGTATCATAAAATAGGAGTTGCTGCATATTGTTGTTGCAGAATGCAAAGAAAAGGTATGGGATGCATTACAAATTAATATATGGAAGTGAATTCTGGTATATATCTCCTTTAACTTGAAGCTTGCTTGACCAGCTTTTACAAACCATAGTTACATGTACAAGTAAGAATTTGGTACTTGGCCCGGGTACAAAGCAATGAAGAGATGCTGTCAAGCAAAAGACTTTAAATTAGCTGCCTTTTCTCCTTTTCTTTCCCTGATAGACAAGAGACATAGCTTTTTGGACACTTAAAGAAGGAATTCTGAATATCAATATGATGTTTGAGCACTGAAATCCCCGGCCCAAGGCTTGAATACGAGACTACGTACCATTTACTGCTAATAGTTTCTGCCTTGCATCAGTGGAATTTTGCATCTTAACCTAATCAACGATAGTCATCCTCTCAATGAATAAAACAATGAGTTTATCTTTTCATTCTCGAGAGATTCTAGCTAGATAGGCAAAGGCTCTGCTGCTTTGCACATTTTCAGCGGGCAAGTGAAGATCTTATGAGAAATTAATTCTAAAGCTCCTGCAATAAGCTTTTGCAAATCAACATATGTGACTAAAAATCTTAAAATTAGGTTGCTTTGATACAGAGCAAGCAAGAGATGCTAAATGTTAAAGAGATATTCCAGCTTGCAAGGAATAAAAGATTTAAATTAGTTTTATTTTTATTTTCTCGGTGGACGGAGTTTGGTTTCCTTTTCTTGAACACTTAAAGCCGAAGGGGCATTAGGGCTGGGCACAAAACAAAGAAGAGATGCTAAATAATAAAGAACCAAGATTGCGAGGATTAAGAAACATTAAATTAATTGCATTTTCTTTTCTTCATACACAGAGTTCGCATTCTGTCTTACAGAAGGAACACTGAACATCAATGCAGTGATGAGTCGTATCTCTTGACTTCATTTCTGAGAATTTGATGTTTGAACACTGAACTCCCGAAAGGTTTGAATCTGTAGCTCACATTTACCCTTGGATTGGTGTGTTATCAATACTGCAACCTCAAAACAGAGAAAATGTACCTGATACATGGACAATGGAATCTTCTCAATGCGACTACTGGCAATTCAAACCAGAAAACTAGTGCAGGATATGAAGCCCCTGATACATGGACAATGGAATCTGGTTCAATCATCAATAGTATTTCTTAAAAACATTTTCAAAACTATTCAACTCAATAGACACATTGAGAATTTTGCAAGAACCCACCTGGTGAGGTGTAAGACTCCATCAATACTTGCTTGTATAACTCGGAATCATTTGCCTGTACCATGTTAGAAGGCAACTCAAGAAAAGATGTTCCTGATTAAAATTCCGCATCGGAAAGATTTCAAGAAGAGCTTCATGTCATGTCATGGAAACTTAATTGCATGAATACGATGAAGCACGCTTTGAAATTGAAACAAGAATACTAGTTATGTATTTATCTACTATATATCTATCCAGATGTCTAGCAGATCGGAGACAAGGCAGCTTACCTTGTCCAGTTGAATAAACGGATTGACATGTGAAGCATCAGAGGAGGATGGCTTTTCTTACGTTAATGGATTGTCATATTGAGCTCTGCTTCTTGGCACCTCTCCTGTCTAGAGCCTCCATCTTGGACCTGATACTTTTTCCAGGAAAAACCTGTGCGTGAGAGGAGAGCTGCTTGAGATGCAGCCATTCTAAAGAAAGGTAAAAAAAAAAAAAAAAAAAGTGTTTGAAAACATTGAGCAGGTCTGCGCGTAGCATAATGCTCTGGGCAGCCGGAAAATTAGAATTTTTTTTCTTCAATATTTCAAGATATTATTATCAAAAATAAATTTTAAAAATAAAAAACTATTATTTCAATACTTTTAAAAAAATATTTCAAAAAATAATTGCAAAAAAATAGAATTAATTATGTTTAGAAACTATATGTTATTATTGTTCTAATTATTTTTTAGGTTGAATAAAACTTCTAACAAATTAGATTTTTATAGAAAAGAAAAGGTTGTTTATATATATAAAAATAAAAATAGATATTAAAATTTTATTTTAATCATAAAGTTAATAAAATTTTCAAAATATTTTAATAAATACAACCAATCTGAATGTACGCATTTAAATTTAAATAATTGTATAGAACCATATAAGGTTTTAGTCGATAGCTTATGATTGCTTGATAGGACGAACAACAGCGTTCAACGCCTCTCAAGATTATTTTTTAGGGAAAAATCCCTTCTCTTCCCCTCATCTTTCGTGCTCAATCACCCTGAAAAAAAAAAAGCACAGCCACCGTAACTCTGAAGCCTCGACACCACGACCAGCGTTAAAACCCACCAAAAATAGTGGCAATAAGAGGTGCAGATGGAGGAAGACAGTGAACAACCACTGCCGTTACCCACATCAAATCACCATCATGAAATCTACCTCCCTCAGTGATCGATTAAATGCGATTTGGTCTCATTAAATTTGGGTTTCTTTTGATTTATGGGAGGTTCTTGAAATGGGTTTGTGGTGGATAAGTGGATTTGAAAGAATCTGAAGAGGAAGAGAGTGTTTAAAGATTGTTTTAGGATTTAAGCTTGAAGATTTAAGTCAAAAGACCTGAATTTTAGGTTTTAAAAACACTGCCATCATGGTAAACATGTTTTTTTACATTAAAAAAAAAAAGATATGGTGTGGCCCACAATGGGCGGACCATCACTCTAGTGTTATTAAATTAGAATCAGAACATTATATATATATATAAAATCAATACAAAATGAGCCTTAAATTCATATTTTTAAACATGGTCCAACCTGGAGGGTTCATCTAAGACCTGGCTGATTCGGGACTGAAACCGAACCATATTGAAAAAAAAATAAGAAAAGAAAAAACCCGGTATGACCTGGCTGACCCGACAAGTTGACCCCGCGACCCAATCAAAACCCGGTTGCAACCCATTAATTTTTATTTTTTATTTTTACTAAAAAACATCGTTTTGATTTTTAAAAAAAAATAATTTGACCTGAACGACCCGGTCAAAACTCGGAACCCAAATCTTGAGCCGGGTCTATCACCAAATCAGGTCTAAAAACCATGCTTAAATGTCATTAAACCCAAAAGCAACTATGATATTAATAAATTATGATGTTAATAAATTAGTATCATAAATTTTCTGATTTTAAACTAAACTGGCCAAAAACAAATTCTCATTTTCAGAAGCAATTATGATATTAATAAATTAGTATTTTTATTCTTTAATAGATAAAAACAAATGTTTTTCATGCAACTTTCTATTACTTTACTATTTCATGTTTAAGTGTACAAATGTTTTTCATGCAACTTTCTATTACTTTACTATTTCATGTTTAAGGGTGTGATTGTGGTTGTTTTTTAATATATTTTTTATTTTAAAATATATTAAAATAATATTTTTTATATTTTTTTAAAAATTATTTTTAATATTTGCATATCAAAATAATTTAAAAATATCAAAAACATATTAATTTCAAGCAAAACAAAATCAAATATTTTTAAAAATACTTTTAAAACACAGTACCAAATAGAAAATTCTTCAATATTCTCTGTAAAATAATTATTTTCAATTAAAAGAAATAATAATATATCAGTCCAACATCTATAACAATTGTTTTCCTTCTTTTATTCCTTAAATAATTTTATATACCAATATTGTTTCTGCTCTCCAACCCCAAATTCTTAGCTCTATTCCTGGCAATATTACTCATTGAATGCCTCATCAATCTACCTGTACGTACACTCATTTTTTTAAAAACATAATAAATTAAAAATTATCATTAACCAACATAAATTATAATTAAAGATCCAAAGGAAAAATAATTATAATAAATTTAAAGAAAGTAAAATAATTGGACCACCTATGTAAAATTATTTAAAATAATTTTAAATAAAGAGAATAGGATTTTAATGATCACTCGTTGATAAATTGGACCACCTATGTACGATGTTTTCTTTTTTTCTTATAATCAGGAAAGAAAAAGGCTGTCCATGCATGGTGATTATCTACGAAATATTATGGAGTAGAATTAAAATAGCAAAATGAAAGATTAGGCGTGCCAGTGTGCGTGGCTTAATAATTAAGAAAATATAATTACTAATTATTATTAAGAAATATACTAAAACGTGTAGGTTTTTCACTGTAGTTAAAGTTTTTTTTTTCATTTTTTTTCCTGTTTTGTTTTTTTTATGCCTATGGTTTTTTTTTTTTAGTTTTTTCTTTGTGCTTTTTTTTCTTTTAATGAATTTTTTTTTGTTTAATTTAGTTTGTTAATGTGAATTTTGTTTTTATTTAGTTATCATACTTTCATGACAATCTCGGGTTTGATGGGTTAACTTGGTTTAACGAGTTAACCCAAATTTTTTTTTTTTGTTTTTTTCCTTTTTAATCAAATCTTTTCGTTTTGTTTAGTTTGTTAATTTTTTTCCGGTTAGCCCATCAATTGTTTTTCCTATTTAGTTATCAAACTTTCATGACGCGAATCTCAGGTTTGACGGGTTAACCTGATTTGAAGGGTTAACTCAGTTGATTCAGATTTTTTTTTCTTTTTCCTCATTAGTAACAGGCTTATGTCTTTTGTTTCGTTTTTGTTTTTTTTTTATTTGTAATTAATTTTTTTCGTTTAGTTTAGGTTGTTAATGTTCAATTTGTTTGCTATTTAGTTATTAGACTTTCATGACACGGATCCCAGGTTTGACAGATAACCTGGTTTGACGGGTTAGTCCGGTTAATTCTGGGTTAACCCGTTAATTTTTTTTTCTATTTAGTTATCAAATTTTCACGACACGAATCTAAGGTTTGACAGGTTAACTCAGTTAATTCAGATTTTTTTCTCTTTTTCTTCATTAGTTTTTTTCTTTCTATTGGTTTTTTTTTCTTTTTAATTAATTTATTTAATTATCACACTTTTATGACATGACCTTGCAGCTAGATCCGCTTACAAGGTTATTGAGTCTGGTATTTTTTTTTAGCAGGTTTTTTTTTTCTTTTTTTTCCCCAAAATTGATTTCTTCTTTTTTTTTACTATTCTTTTTTTTTATATAATTTTTTTATTTCAAAATTATCTTTTCTAATTTTTTTAAATATTAAGCTGGTTGAAAATTTAATTATGTAGTTTTTTTCTTTCAAATATTGTGGATTGCTAAAATATTCTCATACATTGTTTTTTTTTTTTAACAAAATGATCTTTATAGATTTTTTTTTTATATTAAGTTGGTTGAGAATTTAGCTTTGTATTTTGTATTAAAAAAAAAATATTGATTGCTATAGTGTTTCCCCTACATAATTTTTGCTTTGTTGCAGTGTTTCCTCATATATATATTTTTTTAAAATTATCTTTATCGAATTAATTTTTTCAATATTGAGCTGGCTGATAATCTAGCTTTAGCTTTTCCAACATGTTTTTTTATTTGTTTTGTTTTTCCAAAATTGTCATTTTTTACATATTTTCTTTTTTTTTTTTATTTTTTTTTTCAGAAATATTTTTGTTGATTTTATTTTTTTGCTATTCAGTTGGTTGAAAATTTAGTTTTTTTTGTGTTTTTCTTTAAAACACTGTAGCTTTCCCTACGTGTTTTTGTTTTCCCGCTTTTGTTTCCTTTTTTTTACATGTTTTTTTTTTCATTTCTTTTACCCAAAATTGACTTTTTTTTTAAATAGCCTTTGTCAGTTTTTTTTATATATTAAGCTGGTTGAGAACTTAGCTTTGTAGCTTTTTTTTTTTTTTTTTTTTAAAAAAAATGGATTACTACAGTGTTTTCCTTGCATGATTTTTGTTTGGCTGCAGTGTTTCCCCCACATGTTTATTTTTTAAAGTATCTTTGTTAATTTGTTTTTTAATATTGAGTTGGTTGAGAATTTAGCTTTAGCTTTAGCTTTCCCCACGTTTTTTCATTATAATTATTATTATATTGTATTATATTATATAACTGTATTTTTCTTTTGTTTTTTTTAATGAATTTTTTTTGTTTGATTTAGTTTGTTAATGTTAATTTTTTTATATTTAGTTATCATGTTTTCATGATACGAATCTTGGGTTTGATGGGTTAACCTGATTTGACGAGTTATTTTTTTCATTTAGTTTAGTTTGTTAAAGTTAATTTTCTTTCTATTTAATTATCAGACTTTCATATTTTCATGACACGTATCCTAGGCTTGACGGATTAACTTGGTTTGATGGGTTAACCCGATTAATTCTAGGTAAACCCGTCATTTGTTTTTCTATTTAGTTATCAAACTTTCATGTTGCAAATCCTAGATTTTACGGGATAACCTGGTTTAAAGGGTTAACCAAATTAATTCAATTTCTTTTTCTTTTTCTTCATTAGTTTTTTCCTTTCTGTTGATTTTTTTTTGTTTTTTTTAATTAATCTATTTAATTATCACACTTTTATGACACGATCTTATAGCCAGACCTACATCCAATATTCTTGGGTCCGGTGTTACAGTCAGGCTCACTTAAACTTGGGTCATGCAAGTTTAATTTTATTATTAATATTATAAATATTATTTTTAGGTCAGGCGTTGCAGCCAATACCCAAGATTCTTGGGTTTAACTTTGCAGAAAAACCCAAGATTTTTAAATTTTTATTTTTTTAAATATTTTTTATACAAAAAAAAAATGACTCGCGGCATCACGCGGGTATCAAAGCTAGTTAATTTACTATAATTCGTTTATGGAAGACCGATATAATTGGCATAGAATCTAAACAATAAATAGTATACGAGAGTTGCCTATTACCTTGCTGGGCAACTCTTGATCAGGATTTTCCTTTCTATAAAAGACCCAGTTTTTAAGGTAACTAATAACAAATCACATGACCGTGTCTCAACTAAGAATCCGACAACATTAAACCGAGGAAATGAGTTAATATGATAGCTTGATTTATCATCAAACGGTCCATAATGTTCCTGATACCCTAGTTTACTTAGATTGGATGGATACGATGTATAAGCAACGCATCCTTGTTTGATTAAGCAGAAAATACGGATTGTCATTTACTCCTATCCTTGTTTTTGTGTGTATAAAAGGGTCTCTGATTTGAGAGTTTAGCAGTACTCGTTGCTATTATCCTTGTTTGAGAGAAAGTTTGTTCAAAATTAATTTAAGAGAAGAAGATGACGACTAACCCTACTCCATTGATCATCTCTTTTGGAGAGATGCTCATTGATTTTGTGCCTGATGTTGCTGGAGTTTCATTGGCAGAGTCCGGTGGCTTCATCAAAGCACCTGGTGGCGCACCTGCTAATGTTGCTTGTGCCATCACCAAGCTTGGTGGAAAATCTGCCTTCATTGGCAAGGTAAATCTCTTGCTCCTGGCTCGTTTGTGCACCGTGCAAGGCTCTTACTTTTCACCATCTGTTTTGTTAGCCTTCAGATCGTGAGATTTGTCACGCTTTTTGCACATCTTCTTCTTCAAAAAAAGAAGAAAGAAAGAGATGTTAAATAAAATGTAATGATTTTCATGCAAGAACATATGGATCTCAAAGAATAATAATAATAATAATAATGGACCAGTAATCATGATTATGGTTTTAATATGATAGGTTGGAGATGATGAGTTTGGCCACATGCTAGTTGACATCTTGAAGAAGAATGGTGTGAACAGTGAAGGAGTGTGCTATGATCCACATGCTAGAACTGCTTTGGCATTTGTGACCCTGAAGAAAAATGGAGAGAGGGAGTTCATGTTCTATAGAAACCCTAGTGCTGATATGCTACTGCAGGAATCCGAGTTGAACATGGGTCTCCTTAAACAGGCCAAGGTATTCCACTACGGATCTATAAGTTTGATATCTGAGCCATGCAGATCGGCTCACTTGACAGCCATGAAAGCCGCCAGGGAAGCTGGGATATTGCTTTCTTATGATCCAAATGTGAGGCTGCCTCTGTGGCCGTCTTCCGATGCTGCTAGAGATGGGATCAAGAGCATCTGGAATGAAGCTGATTTCATCAAGGTAAATCTACCTAAAATCGTTCCTCCAAATTATTAAATGTCACAACTTAATTGAGTTATCTTTTAGTTTTACCAAAAAAAAAGTCTCATAGTGAGGAATTGTTTTCTTAAGAAAAGCTGCCTGGGTAATTATGTTCTTAATAAAATCCAAAGCTACACACATTGTTGGACTAGCTAGATGTTATAAAAACCAGTCACAGCATAAAAACAAATTGGACCCAGATCCTCATTGTTCCAATTATCTTTCGTGTCTCGAGCATGGGGTCGAAAGCAAAGTCAACGACTTCGTGGTTTTTCAACCAAGGTATTGAATGGTTTGGATGGAGAAAATCAATTATATTCCCTTCATTAGCTCAGATCCTGTTTAGCCTAATTTTTCTATTTTAAACTTATGGATTGAGATATTTCAATGTTTGAATCTCTATTCTATCTAATTATCTAGTTAAATTACAAAAATACTAAGCATAAGATTACAAGATAGTAATGACATGTACAAATCTCAAGTTTAAAGAGTTTTTATTAGAGAATGATATTAAACAATGCTTGAGATTTTGTCTACTAACTGAAACCATGCTTCGCTTTTAATTCTTCCTTTTTCAAGTAATTGAATTGCTTGCTGTTACATGACGCAGGTTAGTGATGATGAGGTAGCATTCCTGACACAAGGGGATCCCCAGAAGGAAGATGTGGTTCTGTCCCTCTGGCATGATCGCCTCAAGCTACTGGTTGTCACCGATGGAGAAAAGGGTTGCAGATACTTTACTAAGGCACTGTTTTTGTCTACATATTTTGCGCCTCATAATTTCTTGAATGATTATAATTCATCACTATATATATTCTATGGTATTTCCATTTTTGCCTCATTGTTTGATAATACGTTTTTTTTGCAATGCGCAGAGTTTCAAAGGAAGAGTGCCTGGGTTTTCAGTGAAGGTAGTTGATACTACTGGAGCTGGTGATGCTTTTGTTGGTTCACTCCTCCTTTCTGTTGCCAAGGACACTTCAATTTTTGATGTACTCTCTCTTTTCCTCCCCTCTTTTCGATTTTGCAACACTTTTCTCCTTTTCTGTTTGATTTGGAATTACTCTTATAACTCAATTATCCTTGCATTTGGTATGGCAGAATGAAGAGAAACTGAGAGAGGCTTTGTCATTTTCAAATGCATGTGGAGCCATTTGCACCACTCAGAAAGGAGCAATTCCAGCCCTTCCTTCTGGTTCTGATGCTCTTGCACTTGTGAAGTCCAAGGCCAAATAGATGTGACGTCCCTTATTTTCTTGGGTCCAAAACTTCTAATGCACTTGGTGTATTTCTTCTTTTAATTTTCGATTTCTCTGCCATTGCAGATAATCTCTGTTGACAGTTTTGTCTACATCTTTAAAAGTTTATGGTATGCTGTTCTTAATAAATGGTCATTGGCCAGATTTGTTTCGATTCACTAAATTGGCTATCCCTCCTCAATCTCTCACTAGCAAAGTGCAAAGCTGAAATATTTTTTATTCGATATTGGAACCTCCCATCTTCTTATTATCGTAAAAGACACAACACCAAGAAACCATGTCAGCTGTGCTCCTCTTTTTTCACGTTATCGTTGTCGATGGAGGACTGTACAGTTAAGCAATTCCAGGTGAAATTAGAAAGGAAGTTGATTTCCTTTCTTCCAAGGCTACGATGATTCAATCAAGGCCAACTCGTTTGATGAAATGTACATGGTTTTCTACACGAAAAAGTACATAAACAATGAGATTAAATGAAATAGAAAACCCATTGTGAATCTAGTGCGTTATTCAGCAGTAGCATGAGATTAAACACATGCAGGATTCTGCATTTATTTTCTCTAGACAAGTACTTAATAAAACCACAGAACCTGAGAAGTGGAGGTGAGGGGGTTAAAGGAGGAAAGAAAAACAGGATTACAGAGCAGCAACAGAGTCAGAGTTCGCAGGGAAGAGCTACCCATACAAGAAGTTACCGAGAGGAATTTTAAATGAGCAAAAAGCTCTACATCTCTGTTCAGAGCCTGTCAAGGAATCGGCATCATAATTTGCAGCATGTTACACCAAAATAAACAGAGCAGTCTCATATGTCAGGATGACAGAGCAGTCTCTGTCCCCCAACACCAAACTGGCCTTCTTCGTTGTTGTAAGGTCTCATATGGAATTCTAGTTACACAAGCAACGACCTAGTGCAAAGTGCAAATGACCTTCTTTTTTGGAGTAATTAGCTAGATTTGTAGGAATTGCTTTGTAATCGGGGAATTCTTGCCTTTCCTCTTTTTCTCGTTCGTTTCTTTGTTCTTGTTTCAGTTCATGTTCTTTTTTGCCATTCTCTAAATGGCTAGGTTTATTTTTAATATATATCGATTATTATCCTAGAAAAACCTGATTTATCTAGAGATCACAGCACTACCGTGAGCCGAATTATTTTTTTTAACGTAAAAAATATGCAGGCATTAATATAAGAAGATAAAGTTTAATTAACGAAGACAGTGATACAATATACGGTATATTGGATGATTTTTTTTTAATTGATACATTAAAAAAATCAAATATTGAATGATAGTATATTAAATTAACCTGTGTCAATCTGAGTTAAACAATTAAACTCATAATCTAGATTATAAGACTATGACAACCGCATAAAAAACAGATTGAAACAAATAATAATGCTCAATCACAAAGAAATTTAAAGTTGAAGAATGAAATTAAAAATAAAATCAATTAATTTTTTTTTAAAACAATAGATTATAATGAACCCATGTCAATTTATTAAGATTGTGATCCGAGTCATATAGTTCACTAGAATAAATAACTTTTATTTATTAATATTTTTATTTAATTTGTAAAACCATGTATAAATATAGGGTTGATGTAATGAAACCTCGATGAGTAATGAAAATTTGGAATGAGAATAAATAAATAAATGATAGAAATAATAATAAATAAGATGGATATGGAGATGATTATATCTATAAATAATATAAAGGTATTGTTGATGTAAAGATCAGATATATGAATTTAGATTAAAACTCTTAATATCGGTGCACCCGGTAATGGGTTTCGATAACTAAAAAAAAATAAAAAATGATAAAGTTATCGTGAAATGATAATAAGTCCATAAATAAAATAAATAATAAAAAAGAAAAATAAATATATTTTGAAATGAGAAAATAGTTCTAATGACTTAAAGAGATAATTGATATCATTTAAGCATGGATTGACAAGAAAATTTAGATTTTGATGTAAAAATCACATATTGATCAATTTTGCGCTATAACGCATGATTTTCAATCCAACTATTAGATTAAACTGAAATTTTATAAGTAGTTTCCTAGTACATTGTTTTATCTTAGGTTAAAATTTTAGTTCAATCAAAGTTTTGAAAGGCCTTACAATATAGTTTAGTAGATGGACGTATTTCATGGAGACATTATAAGGTATTTTTGCAAAAAACAAAAAAATATTATTTTTTTCCCTTAAAAAAAGACCAACAACAGCTGTACAAGGGGGAGGGGTTGTTCCTTTTATTTTCTTGTAAAAAAAAAATGAGAGGATGAGAGCTTGAATTAATGGAAAATGGAGAGAAAACTTGAAAAAGGGAAGGATTTCAGTGATTTTTAGTTGGAATCCATAGGAAGGCACAATAATTTAAGGGATAGAGGAGAGAGAAAATTTTGGCTAGAAAGAGAAAGTGAGAATTTGCAAGAAGGGAAGAAAAGCTTGTATTAAACTTGAAATATTTCTTGGAATTGTTGTGTTTAGAAGATAAGATAACCTTTTTTCAAAATTTATTTGATTTTATAAGTCTTTTTGGCATATGTTGATTATGGAAGTTGAGTAGACTTAGGGTATAATTGATAGATGCATGATTGTTATTTTAATTTTTTATTGATGGGTTAATTGAGATGATTAATGAATGGGTTTAGTGTTAATTGCATAAAAAATTAAAAAGGGAAGCCTTGATTTCTTCCTTGGGTATTTCAGCCAACATTGAAAAAAATAGGATTAGACTAAATTGTATTGAGTGCTTGCTTAAAAGATTTATTATATGTTTTTTTTTTTATGTAAATCATGCTTGTTTAAATGTGTGATAATGTGTTGTTTAGTTATAATGAAATGAGTTTTCAAGATGAAAAAAATTGAAAGAATCCATGGAATATTTAAAGAGGTCATTCAACCAAATTAACCAATTAAAAAAAAAGATACAAATTTGTAAATAAATATATATTTGAAAGGATTATTCCTTATAAACTGAGCAAGTTGGTTAAGTGTTAAAAAAAATATTAAAGTAAGATTTGTAAAAAAACATAAATTGTAAGTTCAGTCAAAAGAATGAAAGGTAAAGATAAATGAATTTTTTTATGGCTTAACATCTTAAATTGTCATTGAAATGTATATTAGAACTTGTTATTGGCTTTTGAATTCGAGAAATGAAAGAAAGACGAGAGGATGAAATGTTAATTTAGCTAGGAAAATGAATAATAAAAAGAAAAGGAGAGATGATAGTCATTTTACTATACGAAACTAAGGTGGCGATAAATGTTAAATGATAATTTAACTTGTGTAAAAAAGGGTTGGTTAATTTGGCTATGGTACTATAGTGAAATGCTAAGTTTAGAGGCGGAAAATTAGTTAAAATTAATAGGGTATCAAGTCGATCATTGTCTCAAATTGTTGTTAAGACTTAAACTCAAATAGTTAAAATGATTATAGGTTAAACAAAAAGGAAATAAAGGCCATAAGATATAAATGTTGATTCTAGGTTAAGCAAAATACATGATAAACAAAAAAAAAAGTTTAGGAGTCATCATACTAAGTGAAACTATGTTGACGATTAATGTTATATATATAATGATATAACAAGTGTAAAAAATATAAAAAATATTTAGATGTTAAATAAAAAAAAGTGTATTAAGGTGTGGAAATTGACAAAGTTGAGTATATAGATGTTAATTAATGTGTTTAAACGTATGACTATGCATTGATTCATGAATAAAGAAATATGCCTAAGATAAATGGTAGGTTTTGATTTTTATAAACGATGAAAATTTTAGATGGTATAGATGAGTATTAAATCATATACACCTATCTTATAATAAATTTGCAATCCTGTGTTTAATGGGAGTTGGGATAAGGTTTTTAGGTTGATTTAATATGGGTATAATGGTTTTAAAATTTTGTTAATACAAAAGAGATTACGAGGGCTGGACACTGGACAACATACTGGTGGAGTGGGATCTATATATGTTGCAGGTAGGTGCTCGACATCTCTTTTTTTTTTTTTCTCTAAAATTCTTGAATGTTTATTTAATGAATTGTTATTCTTTTAGTGTCATGTTATTATGAAATGAATACATTTTGTAGAATAAATAATGAAATGAAATATTTCACTCAGTTGTTAAAATGAATACTTGGATATGTAATATAGTCTTGGTATTGAAATGGATTGTTTGGAATGCAATGTTGTAACTTGTGCGTGAAAACAAGAAACAAAATAAGGAGAAGGAAGGCTATAAAAATGAAATTGGAAAAAACAAATTATGGATTACATTGAAAGGATTATGGAGTGATTTGATTAGTTATCCACTCGATAGAGGCTAATGATATTAGATTTATGATATTTGTATTGGTTGTTGTTTATGTGTATGGAAGCTAATGATATCATATTCAATTGATATCATTATAAATTTGATTAGTCATCCACTTGGTGGAGGCTAATGATATCGAGTTTTCAATATCGATATTGATTTGTAGTCCATGTGTATGGAGGCTAATGATATTAGTTTTGGCTGATATCAGCATAAACGTTATTAGTTGTCCACTCGGTAAAGGCAAATGAAATCAACTTGATTGATATCATAATTGATTTAATTAGTAGCTCATATATACAAGGGCTAATGATATCGGTTAAATTGATATTGACATTGTGGTATGGCCTCTATAGGTAGAGGTTAAAGGCTTTTACTAAGTAAAGGTTTGGGATAAACTCTAAAAAATTAAGAATATATATTTATTTATGGTATGAAGTTTCAAAAAGGCTATCTTGATGAAGTGGATTTAGCAGACTTGATCACATATCTAATAAGGTTGGTTGACAACTTATAGTATAAAGGTATATTGATTGGACAAATTTATTGAGGTATAGTCATATGCTAAAAGGGCAATTCTTTATGATAAGAATGTAAGCTAGAAAACCTAATAATAACAGGAATGATGATTTTTTTGACAACATATTCATGATATGAATAATGTTTATTTAGTAACTTGTTATAGGTAAAATTAGTGGTTGATTTGGCTACTCATTATAGGTAGAAATGGTGATTATTTTGAAAATGTATTCAAGAGTATGTATAATAAAGAACATATGGGAGAATTCATTATTGATCTAACATACGATATGGGATAAGAAATGGATAATAGGCATATGCCATCAATGAAACCTTGAGGTGAGATATAATAGATTAAGTTGATAAGATGAATTCTTGAATGAGATACAACATTCGAGTGGAAAGATACAATTTCAAATTACCTTGATAAGGTAACAATACTATACTCAAGATTAGTAGAGATTATGATAAAAATGATATCTCAATTATGTTACAATTTGAAAGAAAATATCTAGGTTTGTTTTATGGAGAACCATATGTATCTGGTACATCATAATTATGTTGTGATAGATGTTTTATTTAACTTTATAAGTTTTATAGGTTCTTGTCATTGGATATATAACCTATTAAAACAAGGCACTGATTTGCTTAGTTACAATATTAGGTATATTATCATAGTGTATTTTAATTCAAATTGATGAGAATTGTAATATGAATAAATATTTATAATGTAATGGTCTCTTCATGAAAAGATAAGCATAAATTTTTTAATGTACTTTATAAATTTTTAATAGGTGTATATTATTATAAATTGATCGATCGATTAATAACCTAAGGCTTAATAGTGAGAATGAGTTGTTTCATTGTGAAAATTGAATCTTCATGAGTTGTTATATAGGTTATCTAGAGTAAGAAAAGAAGTGTTTAATTACCTCAACATAAAAATTATTTACTTTGTGTTTTTTTAGCAAACCAGTAAAAAATAACTAAGATCAACCATCAACTAAGAAGAAAATTGAAGTTATTGATCAACGATAAAAACCTATTAATAACAAGAGTTTAGCAATTGATATTGAAGAATGTTGTGTATATATATATAAAGGAGGAAGTGTGGTACAAATAGAAAGTACAAATTTTACTAGGAATTAAGTTGTGTGGAAGTAAGATTTATATTTTATATGAAACTTGGTCTCTGTAATAATATAAATAGATCATCTAGAAGTTGAAAATAGTGAACAAGCCAATATATATAATTTCTTTACAAGCTTTTTATGATTTATTGCTTTTACTTATCACAATTGATAATTTTCCACAATAGATTTTTTTTAAAATTATTGCTATACTTTCTATAATTTATATATATATATATATATATATATATATATATATATATTCCTTAGGATTACACACTCTTACCTCTTAACTTATTAAACCAAGTTAACAATCTCACTCTTTGTTAGATTTGTTATTTGTTAGATTTGTTATTTGCCTTCACTTCATATTAAATTCGTAAGTGTAGTTTAGAAGAAAATAATTAATAACATGTCATATTAATCATAGAGTCCATTGATAGATCAACAGTTATATATTCTTCATATTCTCCTTGAGATTGGTGCCTTTATTATATGTCTTTAAAAGATACTCTTTTAGTCAACCTTAAAGATGAGCAAATTAATTGAATTATCCAAAATATTCATAAAAACTTATCCAAAATTAATCAAATTGAATAACATTGGATAATTTTGGTTAAGAAATACAAAAAAATTGGTTTGGTTCATTTTAGTTTTAAATTTTATAAATTAAAAAATTAAACACCAAAAAAATCCATTATAAACTAAAAACATATTAAATCAAAGTATCTAAAATATAGCCCAACTAAAAGCTTATTAATTCAAATTTTACTTATTTGATTTTAAGAAATATAAAAATAAACTTATCAACTTAGTTCTTTCTAACGATTTAATTTTTTTAAAAAATAGTTTGAATATTTTTAACCAAACTAAATTGTTTGAAATTCTTCTCTTTCAACATTAAGATATTATATTATTTGCAACTTAATTACATGTTGTTTGGAAAGAAGGAAAGTAAGAAAGAGGAAAATGCAAATTCCAAGCATAATAGTTAGATGTGACCCGAGTTTGACTTAATGAAGGACTAAAATCATCAGATTGAATCAACTTTTCATAAAGTGGACTCTCTTTTTTTTATTTTTTAATAAATAACTATATCAACATCATTTTAATTATTATTTTTTATAAATTTCATAGTTGATTAAAATAAAATTAGACCGGATTAATCATATTTTATTAAGTTAATATCTTATTTAATTTAATTTCAAAATTAATTTTCATATCATTGCATTTTTTAAATTAATTTGTGCGAGTCAAATTAGGTTAAAAATCTATATTCCAATGCATTTTCCATGTCCGGGAACATGTAGAAAAAGTAAAGGGAAAATTCCTTCATAACCTGCACAAACCATTCTCTCCAGTTTGGAGAGAAAGTGGGTAAGAAAATGACAATTCCATCCTTTATAATTGCCATATTAGCTTTAAATCTAGAATATAATGGTAGTTTTCTTCCTTTTTTTACAATTATTTTCGTCCATTTTTTGCTATTTATATTTTCTTTCCTTTTCGCTTTCTTTCCTTTCATCTCCCACTATATTCAAACAAGTGGAAGAAAACACAATTTTCTTTCCCCGCCCATTTTTTCTTCCGAACACATGTGAATTCTTGTAGTCTTATTTTCTAAGATTATCATATCTCTTTCGACTTTATAACAAGTGTCATCCTCAAATTCTAAGATTACCATCGAACTCATATTTTTGGCCTCAAGGTATTATTCCTTCTTGTCCTCGAGCACCGCATTCGCCCTCGAGGCATTATTCTATCTTGTCCTCGGACGCCCCATTTGCCCTCGAGATTGTCAAGAACACAACACTTCCTCGTCCTCAAATAGAACCGTAAAACCCATGTTAGGATGAGGGGAAAGTGGAGTAGCTGCAGGGATTCTCTCAAAAAATCCAAGTTACCCTGTAATAATATCCATGCTTAGCTCCTGGAAACTAACTTAGTTTCTGCTACATATCCAAATACTAGTTTAAACGAATGATATTGACAGTGCAATCATGACAAAAGCTTGTTGATTAAGTTGGTTCATGTGTCAATCATCAATCAAGCTTGCAAACAGAAGTCTGTCTCATGCATTGGCTAATAATTACCAGAGCTGAATGAGATGAAGGGATGGAGCCTAAGGGAGAGGTATAGTAGTGTTCATCGACCAGATCACTAGCAGCTTTTATCTAATGAACTTACTTTACTGAATCAGGAGTAGTTTACTAGTTTATTTATACATTAATTGTAACACTTAATTCTTCCAGAAAATAGCCCTAAACACTTACTAGTTTACTAGTTTCTTACAAGTGTATTCACTTCTACACTTAATCGCTCACAGACAAGATGAAGATAGTACAATAATGGGTTGTTCTTGTGATTACATCACGTCCACGTCCATGTTTTCTTCCTTGCAAAACAAACAATTGACTCCCGTTGAAGATCCAACATCAAGAATCAACAACATCATGAGTCCAAAATTACAAACAATGGATTTCTTGATCCAAGCTAACTCGTACTTTTGAAAAGTTTGCTTGTAAAAGGGCTTAGAATGAAAGGCCTACCATGTTCATTCTCTGATATATTACTTTTTATTCACAATTTCCCAGATATTGGGTTGGCAGAAAGATCATCACTGGCCGTGCCACAAACGAACGGCGTATGAAGTTTCATGATTATTAATCTTCAAAAACCACCCACACCTTGCTTATTTTAGTCTCCAATGTGCAAGAGAAAAGAGTTGGTGACCAGCTAAAATTACCCGCATCCTTCTCATCACCTTCTGACTTTGTTATGCAATCCAAAATGGGAGGTGTTGAAACATTCTTGCTCAGGACTGACGAGCTGCGGGAAGTTGCAATATAGGTCGAAAACTGCTCCAGTGCCATAAGATGATCCATGGTGATGATTTGTACAACTGGATAGTCCAAGTTCTTGTTTTCTATAATTCGTTTGCAATTCTCAAACAAATTATGAAGCTCCTGGCTTTGCTGAGAAGCCCTCCTTAGTATTTGACAGGCCAAGGCTCTAGCTGCCCTTGTTAAATCAAAGAACATGTTAACAAGAGCTGCCACACCTTCACTGTATGTCTTGTAAACTTGGAAGCTCTCTTTCAAGGTGTTGCTCATAGCTGCCTGAGCAAGATTATCTAAAGGCGAAATATTGAACGGCGAACAATCTAAAACTCTATCTATAAACACTTGACATTTTGGCAATTTTCTGAACACCATATCGATGGACTTTTCATCATAGCATCGCGATTCCAGATCACCTTGGGACATAACAGGTTCAAGCTTCCCTGCTTGATTGATGACCCACCCTACTCTTTCCTCTAGATAAGCTGCATATTTGTGTATGAAGCTCACGGAAGGATCTGAAATGTTCCTTAGGAAGCAGCGAGTACTCATTTGGAGATGGCCTGAAGCATGCGCATTACGCAGCTGTTGCTCGAAGCATCGATTGCCTCCACGGAGGAGTCGATGAGTTAGAGAGAGTGTCTTGAGGGCAACCAGGTTGTCTCTGGTCTTGCCAAGGCGGCGAGAAATCCTCTCGGCGAGAAAGTGGATGGATCCGGGAGAGTTCGAGACCAAGAAGAGGATCTCATGCATGTGTTTGTCGTCAATGGGGCCACTATCATGGCCGGTTGCACGCACGACGGCGACCTCTATGCTGGAAAAATCCTTCCCTTCTTGATGACTGCAGATCATGGCTTTCCCAATTGATGCATGATCCTTCACTGCGCCAAGAGCCATTCGGAGCTTGCCTTGAATGTCCACCACCCCCATTTTCTTTGAATTTGTATGAAAATGTGTAGCTATGTTTCACTAGAAGAAAGCATTTATAAAAGGGAGAGTGGGAAGAGGGAAGTTGAAGAATTAGGCAATGGGGAATCATATCTTGATTTTAAAACAAGCCAAGTTATGCCTTTAAAAAAGTCTTCCAGTAACAAAAGAGACCTTATGGGCCAGTATGTTCTGCCAAGAAATTTAAATCACAGTTTGCATGCTTTGTTACTATTATATTGCTGTATAGGGTACCAGGTATTTCACATACACAAGTCAACAGGAGCAAATTCTCGCAAATCTACCATGAAACTAATTCTCGGCAAATATTTGCTAGACCGAGTGATTAATCACATGCCTGCGAGCTAGTACTGCAAGCAAAAGGATCTCAAGTGCTTGGGATTATCTTATATTGCTTTGCTCTGATCTCAAATATCTCTTGAAAAGGGTCCCCCACTAGTTGAACAATGAATTTGATGAACATGCGAATGATTTGTACTGGACATGAGAAACATACAAGTACAAATAGAATTTACATAAATCTTTGTTTTTCATAACTTTATGGGATTATATATCGCAGCCCCATGTTTGACTCTAATTAATGACATGGAAGAAAACAGGAAAAATGTGGTCATTTGCCATCCCACTAAAGGCCTTGGATTCTCTCCCTCTCTCCCTGCAAACTCAAATCAATCACTAGTGTTGATTAATATATATTTAGCTTTTCCAGGTGAACTTGTTGTTGTGAATTTGAAAACCGAAACAAGGAGTGCTTTGCTTTCCTTTCCTTCTTTTTAACTTTTGGGAGTGTGGCTATAAACAAGTAAACCGCTACATGTTAAAAGAGTCAACGGGCAAAAAGGTTTCTTTGTAGTGGTGGGAGAAAGAACCTCATTCCTTAGGAATTGGATTCTCCCGCATCAAGCTTTCTTCCTATTGGCATCAACATAATATACTAAGCATTTTTGACCTTGGATATCTTCTCTCTCTCTCTCTCTTTCTATTTTTTTTTTTGTTTTTTTTGCTTTTGGTTATGATATCTTCTTCTCTTTTCACATCCACAGGTTCTCCATTCATTATGATACAACTTTCAATTTCCATTCATCTGCCACTCAAGGGGCAAAACATGACCCGTGTAAAATATTGCGGGGTGAAATGCCTTGTCATATTTAGTAATGGTTCAAGATGTTTCAGCCATGGCTAAATCGTGACAGCTAATAGTCTCTCAGCGGACACCTCAAAAGGTCAAACTTGAGGTTTCATGTGCAATTCTGAAGTTCAAATTAAGAGAGAAGTGGGATGGGAATTTGAAAAATGGAAGCAATCTTCACTGCAAAACACGAGACTAATAAGCCTCCTCAATCCCAATGAATTAAGGAAAAAAAAGGTGAGGAAAAATGGTAGCCATCACATCAAACAAAACAAATTTCATCATGTCGACACAATTCAAGGTGGAAGGATAACTGAGCCTACTCTCTAGCCTGGTTATTCTATCACTAGTGGCCGATTTGGAGAAATTGAATTGTGTGGATAAATGATTGAATAGATCTCTAACAGCAGTTTTATACATTCATATTCCATCAAATCAAATAATATCATGCATTTCTATATTCTGAAAACCTTCATCACAGGGTGAATTGACAGGTTGTATTTGGGAATGAAACGATTCTTTTTTATCCTCTATATTCCCCAACTCAAGTTGGATATTGCCTGGGGTCAAAACCAACTTGTGAGAATACATTTCCAGGCTAGCAAGTACAAGATACAAAGCGAACAATTATAGAACAAGCCCGACTACAATGGTCAATGCTCAATATTTTTGTTATGAATAAAGACAGATATGACGATGTGCTAAGCTTACTTGTAACAAAAACGAGAATTTCACTCGACAATTATGATTGTTGAAATTGTCCGATCTCATTATCCATGCATGCACCCTCCAGGAGCAGATGAAAGGTCTGCACACACTGCCAACAGCCCTGAAATTGGACGCTTGCACTCTTGTTAAAACGTTTTGTTATAATGCCACCAACCGCAAATGCAGATGCCTTTAGATGTAATGTGCTAACTCTTATTTATTGTTTTATTCAAATCCCGTGATCTAAACACTATTTTCAGTAGTCTAGACTTCCACATGTTAAAAATGCACTCCAATAAAAACATTAAGTTTAATACACTATCTAATCATTATTGTCAAAACTAGTTGAATCACCAACAGATAGGCAATGGGATTATTACGACATGAAATTTTTCTTTCAACTCATTGTCTTTTCTGTTGTTTTCATTCTATCCTCCCACACTTGTGCTTTGCTAGCCTCAGCAAATAAAAAAAAAAATCAATAGGCAAAACATATTCAAAAACTACAATCAGTGTGTGGTAGACACAGCATTTCACTACAAGGGCCGCTGAACTCTTCAAACTTCAAAGAAAGGGAAAACAATTATTGAACTACACATTTGTGATGGGAGGCCAATCAACTAAAGCAAAAAAATGATTCCTGTCGAACCTATTCCCATGTTTTACTCTAGACACCACAAAAGTGATTCCAAACAGTACATGGCACGAATCTTAAACTCCTAGTTTTGTACTCTAGTGCAACTCCACTAAAAAAGTCCCCGAGAGCATGTTGATAAATTCATTAAATAGCAATACAAGGATCTGGATAAATTTGAGAAATTAATCAGTAAATAAAAGCATTACAACAACGCATATAAATGCGTGGTTCCTCTGGGTAAAACATTCTGCCATCTCATATTTTCTGTCACTGCATGATGTCATGACTATGCAAACTGCTGTGCTATTTTAATTAATGACATTCCGTGCATAGTCACTGAAAATAAAACAAGCGGTGCTTTTAAAAAACAAGAAGAAATCAAGAAATTGTTATACCTGAATGTAAGTACCCTCTGGAAAGCCCTACCTTAGAGGCTTTAAACCCTGGAAAAGTCCCATAAAAGGTCAGATTTTTTATTGATAGCTCATAATGGATAAATATAGAAAAAGAAAAATTAAAAAGCATGTGAAAGAAGCTCAAACTACATAAAATACAACATTTACACACATGGCATTAAAAATTCAACAAAATGAAGGCAAAATTGTGTTTCTAATGCTGGTCAAGCAAATTCCTACTGATGTCATAGAGAACAAATTTTACCTAAAAAAGTGAAGAAATGACTGTTTTCAGCTTTTGCATTTTACTTCTTTTACTGATCTCATTCAGAGGGGAAAAAAGAAAAATTATATTTTACCCTCAGTTCTCGTGGGATGAGTATTAAAATACCCGATTTTCGTCAAAACATAAAAGATTTTCAAAATAAAAAATGTTTTTGCTTTCAAAAAAATTCCAAAAGTCCTTAAAAATATTGTTGATTTTTCCTGTATATTTTTATTAGGGTGGAAAATATTAGTTTGTATTTTTATACCGTAAGAATACAAACCCGGTATTAAAATACCTGATTTTTGTTAAAACATAAAAAAAAAAATATTTTCCAAAAAATGTTTTTTTTGTTTTAAAATACGGCCTAGTCTCTCCAATATATATATATATATATATATATATATATATATATATATATATATATATTATAACATCATATTTTTACACAACAAAGGAAATTTTCAAAACAATATATGTATTAACATGTATTTTGGCTTTAATAACCAGTTTATTCAAGCCATGAGAACTAGGCCAATATTTCAAAAAAATCGTTTTGTTTTCTTTTAGTATTTGGGACTACGAATTTATACGTAAAACGTATTCCTAATATTATTAATAAAGTTTTGGTATAGACGTTAGAACGGTTAGGATTTTACCCGATAAGATAAAGACCTTCTTACCGAGGAGGATTTTTCATGAACCATAGACAGACCAACAACTAGAAGTACAATAACACCTTAGTTTTTATCATACAATAAAACAATGCAGTTTACCTTAAGTAAGGTGTATTTGGGGTGCTAATACCTTTCCTTTACGCAACCAGTCCCCGTGCCCGATCCCTGTGACCAGTTAGGGTTCCTAGTGACCAAAATACTAGGTGGCGACTCTCATTCCATTTTCTACCAATAAAAAACAAAAATTTTCTTGTCTTCCTAATATCTGACACATAGAAATAGATTTATATTTTTTTATTAAAATGGAAACACTAGATTTTCGCCGCTACGCCGCACACGTGCAACTCCACTAGGGACCTTGTAGACTAAGCTTTATTTTTGTCTGATTTGTTTGTGTTTTCGTGTGTTTATTGTTAATATGCCTTTCCTTTTATTTGCGTATTTGTTTTTTATTTTATGCGTATTATTCATGCATTGTATAAAATTGTTTCATGCATCACTTGCTTTTATTTTGAGAAGCACACACAAGCCTTAAGTTAAGTGGGGAATTAGCGATTTACCCTAAGACTATTGGTCAGGGTTTAAATACGTGAAACACCCAACTCATATCTGAGTGCCTGCTTGGCAATGGTGGGCATATGTGCCTTAATTGTTCTTTGCAACGCCCCCATACTGTCTTTACGAAGAACGTCACTAGGCAGATATGAGACCCTTCAAGACTAGATAGAAAACCTACCCACTCTCACTTGAAATAAACATTACATGTGCATCACATTTTCATCACCCATTGGTTTTTAATTTATCATATGCCCGCCAGATTAAGAAACATAGGTCCCCCTTCTAGAATCCACAACACTCAACAAAGAAAAAGAATGGAAAACGAAGAAAGGTCACAACCAGAAGCTTAGTACCAAAGAGAACTTGAAGGAGTTCGGAATGATATGGCGCACCTAACCAGTATGTTAGAGCAAATATTGAGAGCCAGAGATGGAGAGGGAACGTCTCCTCAACCTGATGAAGCACCAGCACCAGCAGCTCAAATTCTTGTCGCACCTATAAACATGGGGGCAAATACACCAAATAAGCAGAATCCTAATCCCACTCGTTTGTTAAATCCATTGTAATAGGGATTTGGATGGGCCGAGTGGGATTAGGATTCTGCTTATTTGGTGTATTTGCCCCCATGTTTATAGGTGCGACAGGAATTTGAGCTGCTGGTGCTGGTGCTTCATCAGGTTGAGGAGACGTTCCCTCTCCATCTCTGGCTCTCAATATTTGCTCTAACATACTAGTTAGGTGCGCCACATCATTCCGAACTCCTTCAAGTTCTCTTTGGTACTGAGCTTCTGGTTGTGACCTTTCTTCGTTTTCCATTCTTTTTCTTTGTCGAGTGTTGTGGATTCTAGAAGGGGACCTATGTTTTTTAATAAGGCGGGCATATGATAAATTAAAAACCAATAGGTGATGAAAATGTGATGCACATTTAATGTCTATTTCAAGTGAGAGTGGGTAGGTTTTCTATCTAGTCTTGGAGGGTCTCATATCTGCCCAGTGACGTTCTTCGTAAAGACAGTATGGGGGTGTTGCAAAGAACAGTTAAGGCACATATGTCCACCATTGCCAAGCAGGCATTCAGATATGAGTTGGGTGTTTCATGCATTTAAACTCTGACCAATAGTCTTAGGGTAAATCGCTAATTCCCCACTTAACTTAAGGCTTGTGTGTGCTTCTCAAAATAAAAGCAAGTGATGCATGAAACAATTTTATACAATGCATGAATAATACGCGTAAAATAAAAAACAAATACGCAAATAAAAGGAAAGGCATATTAACAATAAACACACGAAAACACAAACAAATCAGACAAAAACAAAGCTTAGTCTACAAGGTCCCTAGTGGAGTCGCACGTGTGCGGCGTCGCGGCGAAAATCTAGTGTTTCCATTTTAATAAAAAATATAAATCTATTTCTATGTGTCAGATATTGGGAAGACAAGAAAATTCTTGTCTTTTATTGGTAGAAAATGGAATGGGAGTCGCCACCTAATATTTTGGTCACTATGACCCCTAACTGGTCACAAGGATCGGGCACGGGGACTGGTTGCGTAAAGGGAAGGTATTAGCACCCCAAATACGCCTTACCTAAGGTAAGCTGCATTGTTTTATTGTCTGATAAAAACTAAGGTGTTATTGTACTTCTAGTTGTTGGTCTGTCTATGATTCAAGAAAAATCCTCCTCGGTAAGAAGATCTTTATCTTATCGGGTAAAATCCTAACCGTTCTAATGTCTATACCAAAACTTTATTAATAATATTAGGAATACGTTTTACGTATAAATTCGTAGTCCCAAATACTAAAAGAAAACAAAAAGATTTTTTTAGAATTTTTGAAATATTGACCTAGTTCTCATGGCTTGAATAAACTGGTTATTAAAGCCAAAATGCATGTTAATACATATATTGTTTTGAAAAATTCCTTTGTTGTGTAAAAATATGATGTTATAATATTTATATATATATATATATATATATTGGAGAGACTAGGCCGTATTTTAAAACAAAAAAAAACATTTTTTGGAAAATATTTTTTTTTTTATGTTTTAATGAAAATCGGGTATTTTAATACCGGGTTTGTATTCTTACGGTATAAAAATACAAACCAATATTTTCCACCCTAATAAAAATATGCAGGAAAAATGAACAATATTTTTAAGGACTTTTGGAATTTTTTTGAAAGCAAAAACATTTTTTATTTTGAAAATCTTTGATGTTTTGACGAAAATCGGGTATTTTAATACTGAATTTATATCTCTATAGTATAGAAACACAAACCATTATTAAGCCATTTTGACAAAAATGAAAGCAAATCAACAATATTTTTCAAATATTTTTCAGAATATATTTTTTTAAAGAAAAAAAAAATATATATATATATATAATATAATATATTATAATATATAATATAATATGGGTTGGGCTGGGCCGGCCCAACCCAACTAAAGGGGCCAGACTCAGCCCAGCGAGAATCTGGGCCGATCGCGGCCCAGACGGGGTTGGGCCGATCTCGACCCAACTGTCCATCCTGCTGCATTTTGTCTGGGCCAGACCCGGCCCAGACCTAAATTCGAGCCAGAACCGGTCTGGCCGTGAGAGAAAAAAAAGAAAGCGAGGAGGGGAATTATTTTCCCCTCCCATCCCTGCATGCAGAACGATATTTCGTTATGCATGCAAGGGGACAACTAACTGCAGGGAAGGAAGAATTACCTGGCGTGGACGAGGCGGTCGCTGGCGGTGCTGCGGTGGTGCTGCGGCGTCGTGGCTCGCGAACGGCGGCTCCGGGCGGTGCTATGGATGTTCCCAAGCGGCGGAGAGAGAGAGATTTCGTCCTCTTCCCTTCTCCTCTGGTTTTTTCGTTCCTTCTTTCTCGGTTCGTTTTACTCGTGATTACCCACTTGTCTTCTCGGTTCTGTTTTTTTAAAAAAAAAAGCTTCCCTCCCCGGTTTTTTCGTTTTCCAGTCGTCTCTCTCTCCTCTCTTTTTTCCCTTTCGGGCTCCTTTTTTTCTTCCTTCGGTTTTTTCTCTATTTATAGGAGAGAAAGGGTACTGAGACCATTGTTAGTGCGCCTGGGAGCGGGTTTCGCGGGTGGCTGGTCAGCCACCACCCGCGACAGCAAGGCGTCGCTCACTTGCTTTCGGCAGGGCGAGCGGTCGGTCGGCCAGTAGCTTCGGTTTCGGTGGTCACAAGGCGTGGGGCATCGTGTTGGTCGGGTGGCGCGCGGTCAAGAGAGAAGCCGGTCTGAAGAAGAAAACCATTTTCTTCTTCCTGTTGCAGGCGCAGGGGGGGGGAAGAAGGAAGATGAACAGTGTCGTTCAAAACGACACCGTTCCGGTCTTCTTCTTCTTGTTTTTTTTTATTTATAATGTATGAAACGACGTCATTTTGAAGAAAACGCGCCGTTTTATTTAAATGTGGCGCCAGAACGCGTCAATTTCCAACTAGTCCTCAATCATCTTTGTTCATTTCAATTGCGTCCCTGCCAATTTCGGTCCCCGCCCCCATAGTTGGCCGTGTTTTTCACTCTTATCCTTGGCCTCTGATTTATGCAATTTAGCCCTTAATTGATTAATAAACTTTCAATTTCTTCAATTAGGCCCCTGAATCAATTCAATTGCAGCCCCTCCATTTACACGCCTCTTCCAATTTGGTCCCTGGTTTCAGATTTTCTCAATTAAGTCCCTAATTGGCCATTAAACTTCAATATTTATGCAATTAAGCCCCTGATTTGACCTAATAAATTCCTAAAAAATATAATTTGGCCCCAAAACTTAAATTTCTTCGAATTAAAGTCCAAATTGACTTAAAAATCAATTTTATTGCAATCAAATCCTTTATAAATCCAATTAAGTCCATAAACATCCAAATTTGGGCTTTTCTCCTCAAAATTTAAATTTTCCTTCTAACCAGGGCCCTCATCCTTCAAGAATATACTGTCAAAAATCCAATCTTTGTATTTTTATACTCCTTGACCAATTTTCTGACCATCTTCTAAGCGCTTCTACCTCCTGTTATTTTTCTAACCTCTTTTGGCTATTTATTTTATTTTTATTTTTGTAGGGACCCGAAAATAGGTTACAACAGGATGCTTTAAGGTCTGGAATTTTTGACACGGTGGCTATAGAGAGGGCTACCTGACATGGAAAAACAACTTCCTTGGTATAACACTTAACAGGTAATATTCTTATCAGAGATCATTTTACACTAGTTTTAACTTTTCAATCAAGTCAATGGCAAAATGTGTCTACTTTCTCTTCATATATCACCAAGTGATCCAGGTCATCATATCAACTTGATGGGCCGATGCATGAAAAGAGAAGGTTTCGGAAAACTTAATGTGATGCGATTTTTATAGATCTTTCACCTTTGCACCGCTTCATTTTATTTTTATTTTAGTAGGGGCAGTTTAAAACAAAAAATCTAAGCTGATGCTTCAGATCAAGTTGTGTCTGGAGGCAGAAGAGTTATGTAATAAATTTATGCATGTGTTGGTGCCTATACAAGCCGAGACATGGAAAGAGGATGTTCTCAGAAAAGTTTTCATCATGCCACATTCAGGAATGCTGACAATAAATCATTTTTATAAGTTTTTCTTCTTTTCTTTAACTTTATTTTGTTTTTATTTTGACACGTACAAGTTGGACCAAAAACCTAAGCTGATGCTACAGATATCAAGAGATGTGGAGGTTGAAATGTTCTGTAATCAAGTTATGAATGTTTTAGTTCCTTTCCTGTCTCCATTAAGTGCCAAACATCAAAAATATAAAGCTCCACTGTGTATGAGTTGATAAGCAAATACAAATTAGAAAGAAATGCATAAGCTCATTAAGAGGTTGTATTTGGCTAAAACAAGGTGAAGCAGCCTAGCTTTTTATGAGCTCAAAGATAGAGATTATCAGTTTATTTGCTCATCAAAATGATACATCTCTATGAGCTCAGAACAGAAAGTTTAAACCAAGCTACTATAAAGACATGGATATCTTGAACAAAGCAAAGTGTCAAAACTGTTCTCATCTAAGGGCTAGCATGCATTTGTAATTAAGATTTATCCATTTCTTCTGCTGGAAATAGTAATTGCTATGACCTAGTATGTTACCAATTGCAATAACTCTAGCAATAATAATTAGTAACTATACCTTCGAATTCCTCAAATCATTCACTGCCATCCTAAGAGAATCATCTGATAGTATCAAACGTGACAGAGCCCCTGTGCTTAACCTGCAACATTCAGCAGAGACTATCATGAGAGCGGAATTGTTCTAACCTAGTCAGTCACCAAATATAATCAAGAATCAAGTTTACTTGCACTAAGCCTGATTAACATGCAAGTTTTCCCTGATCAAGAAAAACTAGAATGGATAATACAACAAATGATGGTTTAAAAGGAAATGATACATTTATTGGACCAGTGAAAAATAATTCTTAATTTCTGCAGATATGAGAAATGAACCACTAAAAATCTAGTCGAGAATGCATCATGGTGTCTAGAGCCTCTAGGCTAGCATTAGAAGATTCAAGTTTCGGTTTTTAAGGGTTATAGTCTGTTTTAAGTATATATAAAAAAAAAAGGGATATAGGATAGAAAAGCTCATTCCTAAGTACCCTAGTAATTTCCCTGCTTCCGATATAGAGCCTTCAACAGCAAAGATTAGATCCAGCAACGCTTGCATTCCCTATATTAAGGAATAAAACTTGCAATGAGTTTTCCAACCCTTCAAAATGGATAGAAATACATGTAACTTTTAAAAGGAAAAACAACTTTATTACCAAGATAAATTTAGGATTCTTGGGTCCAATTTGTGGACCACAATCTGATCCTCTGATTGTTGATTTAAGAGGAAGAATTTGAAGCAGTTCCAATGGAGGTGTATACGAATCAATATCCAAACTGTTCCTAACTACCAAAATAATAATAATAATAATAATAATAATAAAAAGGAGTATCTGAACAAGCAAAACAAAACATACACTTTTGTCCATCTTCACTCAATCAGCAATAAAAAAGAGTACTAAAAGAATCAAAAGGAACTTAAAAGTCTCTACCTCTGATAGCTAATAGAGCGCGCAGGCGTTTCAAAGCCGAAGCACGATTCATATGCTGTGAGCGGTCCTCAACAGCCTACATACAGTAAAAAGAACAAGAACCAAATAAAAACCATTTAGACAAAACAACAAACATGTTATATGCATATTCGGCCTGGTACAGTTTTGGCAGAATATGAAGCAAGTAAAGCTAGTGGTGACCTGAGCAATAATCCCAGTAGGGAGGTGCTTGAGACGGACAGCAGACTCACGCTTGTTACGGTGCTGACCACCTGGGCCTGAGGCCTTGAACGTGTCCATCTCACACTGTCTCATCAGTTCATCATCTGTCAATTCTAAGTAGTTTGTACCATTACCATGACTTGCAGAAGTGTTATAATTGAAGCAAATTAAGTGTTTTTTAGGGGTTTCTGCAGTTCTTGTGTACAATGTTGGTGAGTGAAAATGTCTTGATTTGGTTCTGTTAGAAGCGTTGAGATAATGGCAAGAGATCAAATTTAAAGGAGAAGATGGACGAGATATGCGGGGAGGAACAATGGTGTTGGTTGTGATTGGAAGTCTGAGGAGAAGCATTGATTTTAGTAGCGAATGAGCTGACACTGCCATTTTCTTGAATCAGTAAGTATTACTTTTAATGGTACGTAAAGGGGATTTCAGTTTGTCCCAAAGGAAGACATTGTTGTCTGAGGAAAATAACTCTCTCTTCCGAGCTTGAATTTCTCGACCGTCTTTATACTTTCTTCCTCCAAGAAGGAAAAAAGTAAACTACAAACCAGTGCCTAAACTATGTGTAATTTTCAGTTGAGTCTCTGTAAGTTCAAAGTTAAAGTAATGATGCCTAAACTTTTCAGAGTTTACTCAATAGTGCCCTCATTAAATGGAATTAATTTAGAACTAGCCCCGGACGGGCAGATGTCGGACCGAGAGCTAAGGAACTGGACCCAAAGATGATTGAATCGGCTAGGTGAACCAATTACTTTTATTCTTTTATATTTGGTATTTTTTATGCAATTTTTCACTAGTATGATTTTAATAATATTATCTTTTTTTTCCCTCACTGTTAAAGTACATATTGAATATCTTTCATTAATATTTAATAAATTATTTTAATTTTAATAAAAAGAAAAAAAATTAAATATTGATAGAATTAAATTAAATATTTGGTATATGATAATTTAATGAAGTTTAATGTGATTTTATTGAGTTATGATTTTAATATTTTGAAAGACAGCTCCTTTTAACTTTTTTAAAAACATTTTTAAGGCTTTAATAGTTAGAATAAAATACCAATAAAAAAAAAGAGAGATAAGCAGCTAATATATAGTTGATACTTGTACGTCGCGAGTATATATTCTTCTTATAAAAACAATGTTCAAATATTAAAAACTCATTTAAAAAAAAATAAGAAAGATAAACAACTCAGGTTATAAATATGATTAAATTTAACAATAAATTGGTTTTATTTTAATTAGATAATAAAAAAATTAAACAATGATAATAAATGGGTAAAATTTTAAACAAATGGTGAAAACTAAAAAAAAAAAAAACTTTTGGAGCATGAAAATGGATAAAGAAGACAAAACAAAATCTTGAGTCAACTCAGGATAACATATAACCTAGGTAATAAAGAGCAAGCTAACCCGAGTTAACCAACAAAACCCATGGCCTATATGTCATGAGATTGAAATAACCCAAAAGAAATTTTTTTGAAGAAAACCACATAAACAATATATATATATATATATATATATATATATATATATATAAATTAATGTCGAATGATGAAATCAAAAAAAAAAATAAGTAAAAAAAAAAAGATGTTGACCCGCATTAACTTTTTAAACTTGAGACCTGATTATTAGACTATAAGCATCATACATAAAAAAGCTACAAAGTGTGATCCTCAGCAAATCAAATGCTAAAAGATAAAATTAAAAAAGAAAAGAAAAAAACTATTCAAAAGGATCTAAAATAAAAACAATAGTAATTAAAAGAATAAGGATGAAAATACAAATAAAAAATAAACTAAATGACAATTAAAATTTTTTGATTGAAATGACGTTAAATTGAAAAAAAAAAAGAAACATATCTTTAACAAAAAAAAAAGGACCAAATTGAAAAAAAAATACACCATAAACTTAGATTGAAGAATGAAATTGAAAACTTATAAAACTTTATAAAAGGGTCAAGGAAATAAATCAGAAATCAAAAGAATATGGAACAAATTAAAAACAAATTATATAAAAAATTAAAATTGAAGGACTAAATCAAAAACAAACAAAACTTTTACAAAAGGGGTAAGGATAAAAAAATAAAAATCAAAAGAATAAAGATTGAAGTTAAAAAATCAACAATAAAGAAGATTTTCCTATAAATGTAGGGGATTAAAGAAAAGAATAAAAAAAATGCCCACCAATGATAAACCACCTACCCGACACTGACATACATTGTATTAGTAAAGAGAAGACACGGTGGTCATTCTAATGATATAGCGGAAGAGTATTGTTGACCACCTAAAGGCGCCTTATACACCACCTAAGGTGCGTGGGCACCTCCCAACACATGCGTTAACAACTTTATTTATTTTTAATAATATTTAATATTGATTAAAATACCATAATGACCTCGATGAAATATTAAATAACAAAAAAAGAAGCTTAAAAAGATAAAAATAACCCTAGACTAAAGGCAACCTTTTTTTTATTAATTTGTGGGCATATAAGTAATTTAAATGTGCATTTAAATGTGAAAACCCAAAACTACTCCTAGACACCATGCATATATTTTTTTGCTTTCAAGGGCATTTAGTAGTTTTCTTGTTCATGAAAAAGTAAAAGACCATCCTACCCCTATCAACCAAGCTAAATGTTATTTGACTAGGGGAAATTTGTAATTTCAATGCTGTAATCCACAATGAAATAAGTTCAGTGCTATGGTGAAGGCACAATTTAGGCTCCCTTTCCCTTTTAGTTTATTTGTTACATAGTTGGGATCTGAGTTACTTTTTGCTCTACGCTGCAAGCTGAACTAAAGTTCTTTAAGCATAAAACATTAATGATCAGGTCATGGGAAGCTCTTTGATATTGTCATTAAACTTGGTTCAACAAGTCCAACTTGAAAACTCTCGACGTAACTACTTTCCTAGCTCGAGTTTCAAATTATATGTTATATGGGAGTTGTCTTGAAGTGAATGAATCGACTTGGAATGTCAAAAGGAAGAAAATAAAATGATGAAAAAATAGAGAGATTAGCTAAGTGCATGGGACGAAGACAACTTAGACGATCAGTAAAAAAGAGGTTTGGCTTTTTAAAATAATTCAAGATAATATTTTTTAAAAAAATTAAAATTAAAATGACAATACATTGGATAGACCAAAAGTAATCACAAGTTAACTTGCACTTTTTTTATTTAATCATATAATAAAAAATAAAACCAATTCAAAATCTACCAAATATTAAATGAAGAGATTGAAAAAAAATCAACAAAAACTCAATGTTAATGAATTAAATTGATAAAAACAAAAGCTATGCTAAGCACGCAACCTAGGTGGCCCAGTATATATGGGCCTTAAAACAAATCCTAGGGTAGGCCTGCGGTCCTAGGGTAGGCCTGCATGTCTTGACCATATTATTATCCTTCGTTTAAGGAGAGGACATCCCTTATTGTTTTGGAAGAAAAACATTGTGGCTAAAAAATCAAGGTTAGGACTTTTTAAGTTGGAAATGCTCTTTCAACCCATTTTCATCCAAAAACATCTAATAAAAAATGTGAAAACCTTTTTAAACCACATAACAACTCCAAATCAGCCTAAAATCACCCAAAAATAAAAATAAACAGAATAAAATAAAAATAAATATGGGACTCAATCTTCTTATTCATGCATGTTTATAGGAAAAACCTGCCACCATCAAACTTCTCTTGGAATGGACAAGAACAATGAGTTTTGTCGCTGAAAAGTGAAGAAATCAACAATGTTCTCTCTTCTCATAATTTTCAAGTGACTTTTTCTCTCCTCTCTTGAAATTAAAGATTGAAATGTGAGAAAAATATACTTCTGAATTAAAATTGAAATTATAAAAATATAAGGACTGAAAAGGGAAGAAAAGGAAAGTGCGAGGGTGAAAAAGAACTTTTCCATTGAATTTTACATTGGTCATGAGGGATTTTACACTTTGTTGTTTAAAAAAACTAAAAATAAAACGGTCCATCCTTAACAAGTTTTGACATATCGATCATAAAATTAGGCATAAAATGTTACAATTGAAAAACAAAATTAAGGATGAAAATGAAGAAAACAATTATTATTCACTACTAAATGAATTCCCTAAACATTTTAATTTTTATTCTAATATAATTCTAGTAAATTCATGGACTGGATGATTGATTAGTGGCCAATCACTATTATTCTTTTATATTTGGTATTTTGTATGCAATGTTTTCAATAGTATGATTTTAATAATAATAATAATATCTTTTTTTTCTCATTGTTAAAGTAAATATTGAATATTTTTTATTTTAATAAAAAATAAAAAATTTAAATATTTATAGAATAAAAATAAATGTTTGGTATATAATAATTAATGAAGTCTAATGTGATTTTATTGATTTATGATTTAATATTTTGAAAAACATCTCTTTTTTTACTTGTTTAAAAACATTTTTAATTTTTTAATAGTTAGAATAAAATACCAACAAAAAGATACGAGCTAAGTAGTCGATATATAATTGATACTAACATGCACTTGTTGTATGTCGCTGGTCTGTATTTGTTTTTTCTGTAAAAAACAATGTTTAGATCTCGCAAGTGCATTTTAAAAGAATAAGAAAAACCAACAACTCTAGTTATATCCCTGGCCAAGTTTAATAAATTGGTTTTATTTTAATTAGACAATAAAAAAAATAAGCAATGGTAATAAACAAGAAAAAATTGTAAAATAAAATCATGAAAACTCAAAGAAAAAAACCTTTGGAAGCTTGAAAATAGATTAAAAAAAACAAAAAAAAAAACTCAAGTTAACTTAAGATAACATGATAGACATGTAACCCGAGTAATAAAAGATGAGTCAGCCTAGGTCAACCCGCAAAACCTGTGGCCTATGTTATGAGATTGAGATAACCAGATAAAAAAAAAATTGAAAGAAAATCACAAACATTATTTTTATTTTTTGAAAAAAAAAAACCAATGTCAAACAATTAAATCAAAAAGAAAAACAAGTCAAAAAAAGATGTTGACCAACGTTAACTTTCTAAACTCGTGACTTAGTTATTTGACCAAAAAAATCATACATTGAAAAAATAAGAAGCCTAAATCCTAGCAAATCAAACAATGAATGATGAAACTAAAAAAAAAATTACACAAAAGGATAAAAAAAAACAATAATTAAAAGAATAACAAGTTAAAGGGCAATTAATGTTTTTTATTGAAAGGTTAAACTAAAAAGAAAAATAACTTTAACAAAAACAAAATATGGACCAAATTGAAAAACAATAATATACCATAAACTTGGATTGAAGAATGAAATTGAAAACCAATAAAAGTTTTATAAAAGGGTCAAAGAAATAAATCAGAAATTAAGATAATAAGGATCAAATTGAAAAAAAAAATATATGAAAATTTAAAATTATAGAAGTAAATAAAAAAAACAAAACTTTTACAAAAAAGCTAAGGATAGAAATTAGAAATAAAAAGAATAAAAATTAATGTTGAAATATCAACGATAAAAAGGACATCCTTGTAATTATAGGAGGGAAAGAATAAAAAAAAAAGGCTCACTGGTGATAAGCCTTCCACTTGACGTCAATATGCATCATAATAGTATGAAGAGGACATGGTAGCGCTTTTAATGATACGACAGAAGAGCAGTGTTGACCACTAAGAGGGGCCGCATGTGCCGCAAAGGCACGTGGGCGCCTCCCAATGCATGCTCTGGTAGCTTTTAGATTTTAATAATATTTATTAAAATACCATAATTCCCTTGATAAAACAGTAATAAAAAAAACAACAATATTACAAAGAAAAAAATTACCTTAGATCGAAGGCAATTGTTTTTAACTTTAAAGGCATTTTAAGTAATTTAAATGTGCATTTAAGAGTGAAAAAACAAAACTATCCCTAGACATCATGCATATACTTTTTTTTTTTTGCTTTCAAGGGCATTTTCACAGTTTCACTATCCTACCCCTATCAATCAAGGTAAATGTTATTTGATTGGGAGGAATTGTAATTGCATTATTGTAATACACACTTAAATGAGTCTAACGCTACAAAAAAAAAAAAGCATTGTTGATATCTCATTTCCCTTATAGTTTTTTTGTTATATAGTTGGGAACTCGGTTACATTTTGCTTTATGTTGGGGGTTGGATCAATATTTCTTGAACATAAAAAAGTAATGTTTAAACAATAAATAACTCTTTGACATTATCATTAAATCGGGTCTAATGAGTTAAACTTTAAAACTCTTGCCAACTCCTTGTTTAGCCCGGTCTCAAATTAAATTGTGTGGAAGTTTCCTCAACTTAAGTAAGTCCATTTGACAGGTCCAAAGGCAAAAAAACCAAATGAGAAAAAAAAACAAAAAAAGAGACTAAGTGCACAGGACCAAAGAGAGCTTGGACATTTGGTAAAAGGTAGTTTGGCTTTTAAAGAAATTCAAGAGCACATCTTCTCTTTTTTTAAAAAAAAAAAAACATTAAAATGACAATGTATAGGATAAACCCAAGTAATTTTATATTAACTAGTCAAACTAACAACCTTGATTATAGACTCCAATGGGTTCACTAATATTTATTTACTTATTCATATTATATAAAAAATAAAGACGAGGTCAATATTAGTCAAATATTAAAAGATGAGATTAAAACAAATCAGCTTAGATAGCCCACATCATACATAGGCCTTAAAAAAAGCCTAGAGGCGGACAACCCTTATGTTTTTTAAAAACAAATGGTGGCCGGAAAATCAAGGGTGTGGTGTTTTAGGGTTAAAATCTTCTTTCAACCTATTTTCACCCAAAAACATTGTAAAAACCTTCTTAAACCACCTACCAACCCCACCTAAAATCACCCAAAAAATAAAAATAAATTGATCTTTTTATTCATGCATGTTTATAGGAAAAACTCACCACCATCAAACTTCCCTTGGAATGGATCTTCATGACACCAAGAATGGCAAGTTTCATCATTGAAAAGTGAAGAAACCAACAATGTTATCTTTTCTCACCTTTTTTCAAGTGACTTTCTCTCTCATATCTTGAACTTAGAGATTAAAATGTGAAGAAAATAAAATCTTAAACCAAAATTGAAATTACAAAAAATATAGGGACTTAAAAGGAAGAAAAAAGAAGTATGAAGGTGAAAAAATAACTTTTCCATTGAATTTTAGATTGGTCATAGGCGATTTTACACTTTGATCTTTTTTTAAAAAAAAAAATTTGTCCATCTTTAACATGTTTCAATTGTAAAAAAAAAAAAAGTTTAACGAAGAAAATGAAAAAAAATATTTATTGTTCACTATTATAGTGAATTCCATAGATGTTTAAATTTTTATTATAATATATTTATATTTTCTTTTCATGTATAAACATTAGCTTCTTTCTATGAATTCACGTAATTGTAAGTGGCATCATATAAATTATATGTCTAATGTCTAGAATAAAGTTGTAGTTTCCCCAAACACCAATCTCATCCATGATTTAGGAACCTATACTGATGAATTAAATTAATGCTTCTTCTTATGGATAATGGTCATCCAAAGACACATTCTTTGGTCATTACATGAAAATTAGTTGAAGGCATTATAATGCTTTCTTTATATTCCCAATCAGTCTCTAAATTTTCCATACTAACCAATAGTCTATATATGATCAAAAGAATAATTGAAATGTAAAACATGCTTATCAAAAACACAACTTCAATCATCTTACAATAAAATACAAAAAATTGTATATAGTAGAATCTTACAATCATCAAAGGATAGATGATCAAGATTTTTTTTAAGGGCTTTCTCTTAAACCATGAAAACTCAACATCCCTAATCATATAGTAGAATCTCTTTTTCAATCCCTCATTAAAAGCTCATTTGAGCATAGTTTGCATCCAAGAACTGTAGCCTGCAAGAGAAAATTGTTATTACTTAAATATATTTATAAAAAAATAACAAAGAAAAAAAATAATGTAATTAAAAAAAAAATTACCATCTGTTTCACATGTAAAATGAATAAAATGAGTCGTCGGTGTGCGTGGTAACGAAATCGTGAACATGTCGGTTCCAGTTCCCTGCACCGGAGTGTGATCGTGCATAAAATAATTGGACATCACGTGCTAAATATATTCCACCTACATGGCCTCTAAGACATCCGAAGATCTGAAATCCTTCCATACCGTCACCTCTTTCCAGCCTGGAAGCTTTTTTTGTGTGTATTTTTTAGCTTTTTTTGCACTTCATACAAAAAATAACACAACCTATATGGTACAAATAAATTATCTATTAGTAAATGAATAATAACATTGAATAAAAGGATTAAATTATTTTTATCTTGATTTTAATCTTACCTAGTTGCAACATAATTCTCTGAAACCTTCCTTGCAATAGCATTGTCAGCTTTATCCCATTAAGATTTTTCCATACAGTTAAAATTTGTACAAGAAAAATTCACTAATAAGTTAATAAACTAATTGAATCAACATAATAAAACTATATTTAAATTGATACTAGCATTAAACCTTTTGAACCATGTATCAATCATAGGTTTCCATTTATGATATTTGGAAACCTAACTTCAATTAAACAATGAAATTTCCATCAAGGATTTGATCGTCGATGTCATGGTTTTGATAGCCTTAATGTTTATAGACCTAAAAAAGCATTCGTTAATTGAAAATTAATTTTTCAAAAATTATTAAGATGTCAGTGTGAAGGGAAAACAAACTTAAATTGAAAGATCATTCTTACACTAAGCCTGGTACTTCCGAGTAAATGAATCTCATTATAAAAGGACCTCCCCTCGATGTGGTGTCATCATAGATGGATACTTATGTCTCAGGTGCTTATTCCTAGTCTGCACCTAACAACTCATGATTTTCAAAAGCACTATTTGAAGAACTAACAACAATCTTATTTATATGACAAGCTAATGACTTTTCTTGAGGCATCTATACAAATTAAATGATTAAGGTACCACAAACCATTCATATTTAAAAACATTTCAGCAGCACCTTTTACATATGAGAGACTACCTAAATTTTTAAACATGCAAATATACAACAATTTAAATTGGATTGCACAAACTAGTTGATTTTATTTCAATCTATGTCAATCAAATAATTTCAATTATGTTAATATAACTAAATTATCAATTAACTTTGGTACTGTCATATGCGAAATGATCATAAGATGTTAATATAAACACATTAAATTATCTATAGGATCAATATTTCACATTAAAAACTATTCATTTATCCTGAATATTATCTTAGCTATTTGTTTTTTAATTTATGATTTCTACTATTTTGGTTATTTTCATTATTATTCAAATTTGTTGGTTAACAACAAAAAAATGAATTTGCTAACCATGTTAATATGAGAACTTTTTTTGTAAAAAAAAATTCCAACAATAATTAAAGAACATAAAAATTAAAAAAAAATCCAACAATCTAAATACAATCATTAAATAACATAAAATTAGAAAAATTCCACCTCTCTATATACAATCATTAAAGAACATAAAATTAAAAAAAAAATAAAAAATTCCAAAAACATTTATAAAATTGTTAATAATAGAAAACTTTTAACAAAATTGCCATCAAGATTTATGCAATTATTTATAATAGAAAACTTTAAGGAAAAATTAAAAAAAAAATTGCCATCAATATTTATACAATTATTTATAACAAACATTAAAAAAAACAAAAAATTTCCATTAAAATTTATATAAATATTAATAACATCAAAATATAAAAAAAAATGCAAAACAAAAATAAGAAAAAAGAACACACACACAAGAGAGAGAGAGAGAAGGAAAGGAAAGAATCTTACCCTAATGTTGAGTTTTCCCGAGCCCGAGAAGAGAAGAATGAATCCCAATTAAATAAATAGATAATAAGAGAAGGATAAGAGAGGATAAGACATACCTGCAAGTGGAGAAGTAAAGAAAAGAAGATAATGGGTTGATGATTGAAAGAGGGAGAGAAGAGAAAGAAAGATGAAGATTTGGGAGGAGGAGAGAAGAAGCTGCAAAGGAAGAAAGAATAAGAGAAATGTGTTTGTCTATTCTGATTTTTTGGATTTTAGTATTTAATTTGGGGCTTTGTTACTGATGGTTTTACCGACAGACAATTAAATATTAATATTTTTAATTTTTTCATCGGTGTATCTTTTTGTAAAGTCTAATTGAAATTTTCAATTTAATTGAAACCCTTCAATTAACTGACTATTTTTAGAAACCCTTCAACTATCACTGACTATTTTTTTATATATATCGGTTATTTCGTATGTATTGACTAGTAATAAATTGTGTAAGTGAGAAATGAATAGTAACTTAACTCTCGGGAAAATACCAACATACATTAACCGTCAGTGAATTTGTATTTATTAAACCATAATAAACAGTGCAAGTGAGAAGTGAACAGTACCTTAGCTCTCAAAAAAATACAAATGGACATTAACTTTTGGTGATCCTGTATGTATTGAACACAATGAATAGTGTTAGTGAGAAGGGGAGTTCATATTGTGTATTTTTGTATCTTTAACATTCATGAAAAAACATAAATGAGCTAAGACAATTTTTTGTTTTATTTAGGTCATGGATTTGTTTATAACGATTCCAAAGGTGTTTTTATAGGTGTTTAAGGTTAAAAATTGGTTGAAATAATGGTTTTTAAGATCAAAACAACTTAAGCCATGATTTTTCAATTACTATAGTGATCAAAATCTGGTCAAATCAAATGACGTGTCATCTGACTCAATAGGAGACACATCTAATTTTTTTTTTTTTTTTAAATAAAGCGGATGACAGTTGTGACAAAAAAATAAGGGTCTAGTGTGGGCCTTTCAGGGCATGCCCACGTATGAGTCTTGGCAAAATGGGTCAGGCAAATAACACCTTGCCTTTATTTTTTTTCTTTTTTTTTCAAATTCTTTTTTAAAATTAATGCTTTTGTATATGTATTCTTTCTCTATTTTTTTGTTCATATTTAGATTAACACTTCTTCTCTCTTTTATTTTGTTTAAAGAACATCTTTTAAATGATAATTATTTTATTGGTTATGCATTTAAATTTTGAGGAGTTTATATATATATTGGGTAGAGATGAACTTTATATTTTAAAATAAAAAAATCTTATTTTTAGATAATATTTCTAATATGGGTAGTCTTACATAGCCTTTTTTTCTACTTTTATTTTATTTATTCAATTTAATTTGTATATCTATTTCTATTATTATTTGCTTGAAAACAAATATTATTTTAATAAATAAATTTAGCAAATACAACCAGATAAATATATTATCTTGCGAGATTAAATATCTTGATTTACATTTATCTCTCATTTTTTTCATTTTTTATTATTAATTATCGTTTATATTTTACACATATAGTTCTTGATTTATCTAATTACACATATGCATAAGCTTTTTTATTTTCACTAAAGAAATTTCAAATACAAAAACATGTTGAAAAAGCTTGTGTATATAAAATATTTGACTCGCAACAAATTACATAGTATCATAATTTTCTATACAAATTAGCCAGGGATGATAAGTTTCTTAAATCCCAATATACAAGGAATGGCTTGCACAAAATTCATTCTAGGAAGCAGAAAGTGTCATGAAGCAGCAAGATGAGCCAACCAAGGAAGCAAATTGCCATGGACCAAGTCTGGTTTGTCATCATGAGGACAGTGTCCAACGCCTTCAAGCATACAAAGTCTCACATTTGAAAGCTGCGAAGGCAAGGAAGAGAAATACTTACCAACAGGTCCATCAATGGGCGTGAACGGATCTTGATCGCCCCAAAGAACAAGAACAGGTATGGAAATTCCTGGCATCAGTGTCACCGGGTTCGGCCCTGGTGGCCCTGTCACAATTGAAACAAAAGCATCGAGTGCCCCTTCATCACATGCTGGTCCTCTGATAATCTGAAAGTTTCCATGAGAAAACGAAAGTTCTGAGTGGATGTTCTGTTAAATCTGCAAGTAATCTATATCAAGAATCCATGTTACCTCTACAAGGTCTTCATCCACGGATTCCTTGTTTCCATAAACAGACAGTAAAATGTTCCTCAGAGTATCTCTGCATCCATCACACGACATGTTTTAGATTGTCGCCGGAATGTTGTATTTCTGTTTATAATTGGTGAAAGTGCATACCATACCTCTGTTTGACACGCTCAAAGATCGACGATGCAATTGCCCTTTGCTTCAGCAGAAAATCAATTAACCAAAGCAGAGGCAGCAACAGCTTGATCCTCCAATCATCAACAATCGCCTTGTTGTTCATACCACCAGAGCAATTCAGCAACACAAGCCCTCGAACCAGAGTTTGACTAGAATCTATAATCGCAAAAAGCATGGTAGGCATGAGGAAAACCATAGATTTGATTGCATGGATAAGTTTGTGCAAGGGAATGTTTCGTAGAAAGTATCTTCTCTCTGGAAACAAAATGTACAGCTTCATCTACCTGAGGCTGCAATTACGCAAGCTAAACTCCCAACAGAGTTCCCTATCAGCACAGTTGGCTTCTGAATAACTTCATCCAAGAAATCTAAAATTAACTGCACAGTGAGTCCAGAATTAGCAGGGTAACATTTTCCCAAGGTTAAGAAATGCTCGCTGTAAAATACAAGACAACTCAACTTCTGATAATGGAGTACCTGAGCCCATGCTTCCATGGTATATGAAAAGCCTTCTGGCTTATCCGAAGCACCAAATCCCAGAAGGTCGATGGCATAGACTGTATAATTTTTTGCCAATGTATCGATATTCCTGATAAAAAAACCTCAATGGTGTGAACAGAAAACACAGTAATTACTTAGAAGGTGTTCGAAAATGTAAAAGCTACTTTGAGAAATGCCCTAACATACTAATTCTTGCTAAACCAATTAAACATGGCTCTATCATTACGAACTGGATATGGCAACGTTTTTCTTCGGTCTCCATGTGAAGTGTGAAAATAGCTTCTATCTTATCTTATATACAGCAAAAAGGTTAATAGAAGAAGAGCTCTAAGAGCGAATGGATTTTCTTGAATTTGACAAAATGTAACCTAAGACAGACCAGACCCTACATCATATCACCACCAATAGTTGGTGGCTATTGCCTAAGAAGGCAGATTATCAAGATAAGGGTATGAAGTTAATATGTGGCTAAATTATTTCAAAAATCAACTAACCTGCGCCAGTGAGGAATGGAGGCACCGAAGCCATGAACAAGAAGAAGAGGAGGTCCAGGGTTTGACTGTGAATCAGAATTACAAGAAACAAAGTAATTGATGGAGAACTGCCCCTTCCACAACCACTTCTTGCACCTTTCCCTTATCTCTTTAATCTCCAAGACTTTTCCACCACAAGAAGAGGATGAGGTTGAACCAGTCGTAGCAGTATTATTACTGCTGGTGGCGGCAGCAGTGATGTTAGACTTGATGTTGCAAGAGACGGGCTTCTTGCAATAGCGAATGCGGCCATGTTTCCTTTGCTGACACAGAAAACGTTCCCCATTTTTATTTACAGATGAATAATGAAGGGGAAGCTCAGCAGCTACTGCTAGTGCCGGGAAGCCCATGTCTCCCCTGGTCCCTTCTTTTCTGATTTCTCTGCAGAATGAGAATACAGAGATCCTATAATCAATTTTAAAGGGTAATAAAGTCAAATGGAAAACTAATGTAGTGAGGGCGAGTATAGCCAGTGAGCAATTTAACCAAAATAAAAATAAATAATGAATTTTCATTTCACTTGCCTATCCAAAATTCTTGCAGGTTGCTTTTCTTTAATATCTGCCCTTCATAAACTTGAGCTACAGTTCCTTTTTCTTTTTCTTTGTTTTTTTCTTCTCCGAGTCAAACAATTTGTGCTTCTTGTTTTTTGCTTTTTTGTTTCCATTCCAATTCATATGTTTTGTATGACTTGTAGCAAATTGCATTTGGATTATGTATTCATCTACCCTTATATTGTATACAATTCATATGTTTTATTAATCATATGTGAAGAGAAAAATGGATTTGAGTTATGCATGATAAGTCAACCTAATTCATATTGATATTATTTATATTAATACATAATATAGGCGAAAAGGATGAAGAGTTATATCCTGATGATAATTGTTAAGAATTGCAACTCTTCACCCTTATAAATATATTTATTAACGGTAACAAATAATTACAAATAAAAAAAAAAACTAATTCTTTGTCAAAAAAAGAAGAAGAGGAAAGACTCTCAAATCAAACTTGTTGTGAATTCATTGAAATATTGTTTCTGCGAACAAGGTACACTTTTCTTGTGATTGCACTTAGATTAGTGATACGAACTTCCTTAAACATGTTTATATATGTTTTTTGCTCTCTTCTTTTATTTTTTTCAATATTGGTATTAGAGCATGTTGTTACGTATTTCCTAGTCTAAATAACATGTTTGATCCAATTATTTTTAATATAGTTGATACATTTAAAAAGAAAGTACAGTTTTGGACAAAAAATTTAAATATTAAAAGTTGTTGCATACTTTAATTATGTGCATAAGTTATAACTTAATAATATTAAGTTATGGATATTATATATGTTCATGAAATCCCAAGTTTGCTTTGTGTGTTGAATTTATGTGCAAAATGAAATTCTCCAAAACTACAAATTCCAAGTGATTTGTTTGCTTTTATCTTTTGCAATTTCAAAGTTTTCTTTTAGAAAGAATTGTGGAATGGATATTTGATTCCTCTTAAATTCTACATAAATTAAGAGAAAAAAAGGAGAAGTACCCTATTCATAATAGAAATTGTTTACGTTAAATGGTATGTTTATCAAGAAAATATTTATTATAAATTTTATTTGATAACAAACAAAAGTTGCAACTAGGATTCGAACCTAAAATGATACAAATATATGGCAGTCACAACTGGGCAACTTAATTTTTTTTCAATTATACAACATATAAGAATGTAAACAGAGATTAGTGACAGTAGATAATAATAAAAATTGTCCAAGTTATCATACATTTTTTACCTCGTAACTTGAAGCAAATGAAGATGCATTTGACATATAATAAAAATATCAAGATGATAAAGGATGCAATATACCACCTTGACATGGAAGAGGATCACCTTGAAGCCAACAAACCTAGAACTCATATATACATGGTTAGTTCTAATTCACAAGGTGCAAGACAAAAGAAATGTAGGCGTTAAAACAGGTCTTGGTATAAGGAAGGTAAAGAGGAAGCCACCAAGAAGCAAAATTTTAACCAACTAGGAAAATAAAAACATCCTTTTAAAAAGAAAATGAACAATATGACAAAAATCAAGTGCTTTAACCGTGGTAATAAAAGAATATTTTTCTCGTTATTGTAGCAAGCCCGAAAATTTAAAAGACCTTTATGTACCTATGAGTACAATAAATGTTTCTAGTTTTGTTTTTCTAACTGAATCCAATCATTTGTTCTGTAGATTTAGGAGCCATTGACCATGTAGTGAAGGATAGGGATGCCTTCATGACATTTCAGTGAGTCCCACATGGAACACGATGGATACATGTTGGAAACAACTCTAAAGTAGATGTGAGAGGGATTGGAACATGTATGTCAGTCATGCATGGAGGACAAACCTTAATTCTACATAATATGTTATATGTTTTAGATATTCGTTAAAATTTAGTTTTGTGTTGGTTCTACTAAAGCTAGGTTTTGATTTGTATTTTCATGAAAATAGTGTTAACTTGTCATTAGAAATAAGTTTTTATGGTAATAGATATTTATTGGATAGTTTTATTGCATTAGATGTTTATTATAATACAAGTAATGTATTTTTTTTTTGTTATTTACATCTTCTATTAATTGGGATAATGGTGTGACTTTACCATTTAGGCCAACAATGAATGAATAGTCTAGCCAAAAAAAAGTTTATTGGGAAATGTTGGAAAAATAGATTTATCTACTTGTGAATATTGCGTAGCTGGAAAAACAACAAGAAAACCATTTGAAAAAGATACCAGAGGTGAATTTTCATTACAATTAAATAATTATGATATTTATGGTCAAATGAATATGAGAGCAAGACTCTATTTCATCACCTTTTATTAGGGGTGTTCAAAAAAACCGACCAATCAATTAAACCGAAAAAACCAAAAAAAAATTAACCAAAAAAACCGAATAAATCGATTAAAAAATAAAAAAAATCACCCGGTCCGGTTCAGTTCCGGTTTAAAACAGCTTAAACCGAGTGAACCGGACCAAACCAGACCGGTTTAAAAAAAGGTATAAAAACAACATCCCTAACCCTAAATCACTATTCTCCTTTCCAGCCGCCACCCCCCCTCCCCTCTCCCTTTCCAGCTTTCCCTTCCCTTTCCCTTCCCCTTCCCCAACCTTCCCCTTTCCCCTTCTCAGCCACCCCACCCCCTTCCCAACCTTCCCCTTCCCCTTTCCCCTTCTCAGCCGCCCCACCCTCTTCCCCTTTCCCCTTCCCCCTCCCCCAAAAGCAAGTGAACAATGGTTATCCAAGCTCTCCCTGCAGATCGTAAGCCCAGAGGCAAGGAGAGCTTCTAGGAGTTATTTTATTGTGTCAAAATTATATAGTTTGATTATTAAATACAAATATTTCTTAACATCATCTGAAAGGGAAAGGGGAAGCAAGTGAACAATGGTTATCACTGTTACCATAGAACAATCCGATTTTTCTGGTTTTTTTTGCTAAAAAACCGACCCGAACCAAACAAAACCGGTTCGGTTTGAATCGGTTCTCGGTTCGGTCCGAGTTGTATTAATAAAGAATATTATTTTTCGATTTGGTTGTATTTTTGGGTCAAAGCCGGACCGAACCGGACCGTGAACACCCATACCTTTTATATATGATTTTATGGTTGTTCCTTTAATTTGTGATAAATCATAAGCTTTAAGTTGCTTCATTAAGTTCACGAACCTAATGAAGAATCAATTAGACATGAAAATAAAAAATTTTAGAACCAATCGAGGTCGTGAGTATTTATCTAGTTATTTTAGAAAATAATATAATGAAAGAGGAATAGAACGATAATTAACTATTTCTGGAATACTATAACAAAATGGTGTTGCATAACAAAGAAATATAACCCTATTTGAAATAGTTAGGTCAATAATGAAACAAGTAAATTTACATATCATTTATTAGGGTGATGCACCATTAACCGCCATATATGTAATTAATTATATAATCTTTAAGTCAGTTACAATTACACTATATGAATTGTAGACAAAACAAAAACCTGATTTTAGTTTTTTGAAACCTTTGGGGGTTGTGGTGTTTATGCTCATTATTCTTCTCCTAAATATGAAAAACTAGGTCCAAGAGGGAAGAAATATGTCTTTATAAGATATTTTGAACACTCAAAAGGACAAATGTTCATAGATGAGCAAGAAAGTAGAAATAAAGCTGAACTTGAAACATGAGATTTCATATTCTTAAAGAATGTTTTTCTAGATAGAGAAGTAGATCAAAACCCATCTCCTTATAAAACTCAATACCAGTATGCTTCAATTATACAAATTCAAACGGGCTTACTTTCAAGTGGAAGCAATTTATAGAAAGATGAATTAGTTTCAACTGAACCTTAATTGCTACATGTAGTGAATCCATCTATGATTGTTGGTCTGAGTGGGAGTAATATTTCCATTGATTCATTAATGAATAAATCACAGCTATTATGAATTGGTCATCATATTCATTCTTCGTCATCATTTTGAGATTGAAGGGGAATCACTTATTGTTACTACACAAGATGAAGAGAAGCTAAGAAATATAAACGAAGCTCTTACATGCCCTACTAAGGAAAAATAGATTAAGACTATGAAAGAAGAGTTGAAATCTATGAAATCGAACCAAGTTTAGAAATTGATTGATTTACTGAAAGGATATAAGCTTATTGGGAACAAATGGGTTCTTACAATAAAGCGAAAGGTTGATGGTAGTATCAAGAAATACAAGGCTCGATTAGTGGCTAAAAGATATACACAATAGGAAGGAATTGACTATTATGAGACATTTTCACTTGTTTTACCTCAATAAGATTAATTCTAGCTATAACAGCTAACTTGGATCTTAAATTACATCAAATGGATGTAAAGATAGCTTTTTTTAATGAAGAATTAGAAGAAGAAATCTATATAAATAGGTTTTGTCAAGGAAGGCTAAAAACACAAGGTGTGTAGACTTTTGAAGTCAATTTATGGTCTAAAGCAAGAAGAATTTTGTGATTTTATCATTGTATGTGGATAACATACTGATAGCCGAAAATAATAAAAAGTATATTAATGAAACTAAAGGATGGTTATCATCTAATTTTAAGATGAAAGACACGAGTGAAGCTCTATAAATTCTTGAAGTTCCATTCAAGAAAGTTATTATCTCTTTCACAAAAGTTATATATCAACAAAATCCTTATGCATTTTAACATGTAAGATTGCAAACTCATAGATACTTCAATTTTAAAAGTTGAAGCCTTAAGCCATAAATTATATACTAAGACTTCATTAAAAAAAAAGAGGAACAAATGAGCAGAGTTCCTTATTACAATATAGTTGTGACTTTAATGTATGCAATCATGTATACAACACCTAATATTTGTTATGTTGTTGGTCTGGTAAGTATGTATCAATCCAACCGAGGTCAAGCATATTAGAAAGCAATAAAGAGGATACTAAAATATCTAAAAGGCATAACTGATTATTCATTGTGTTATCAAGGGAAATGATCTTCGATTAAGAGGCTATATTGATGCTGAATGGGGAGGAGATTATGATGAAAGAAAATCTACCTATGGTTTTGTTTTCTTATTGAATAATAGTGTTATATCATGGAGTAGTGAAAAACAATCTTGTATAGCCTTATCCATGATGGAAACTGAATTCATGACATTTTTAATTGCAGTACAATAAGCTATTTGGTTGAAATATTTTTTGGTTAATTTAGGAGTGTCTGATATTGTTATTAACCCAGTAAAAGTGAACATTGATAATCAAACTGCAATAACATATATAAAAAAACCTTAAGTACCATGAAAAAACAAAACAAGTAGATGTCAAGTATAATTTTGTTAAGGACATGGTTGCATATAAGGAATTGAACATGAAATATCTATTTACACAAGAAATGGTTGCATATCCATTTACAAAGCTTATTTCAAGAGATGTTTTCAATAGGCATGTTAAGTCACTTGGATTATGTAGATATTGATGTATTAATGTATAATATTTTCCCCAAAATGTTCATGACTATTTTTATTATTAATAATGATGTTATTGATGCCTAATTACATAGGTTGTAGGACATATATACATGTTCGTGTTTAATACGTACATTAAAAATAAACTATGAGAAATATGTCAGACAAATAAATATTATCCTTCTTAGATAGGCAATCGCCTCTTTTATATTGCGATAAATAAAGGTGAGATAATTTTAAACTTATTATATAAATAATAAGAAAGCACTTAAGCTTAACATATGAAGTTTCTCCTCAATTGAAAAAAAGGTCATTGAAATATATGTTACAACTTTGACCCTAAATGATTATTTAAAATATCACTCTATTTGTCTTATCTTTAGATGTGAGTTTTGATGAATCAAAAGCAAATGAATAGATAAGTGAACTCAAAATTAGACATTGAATGTGTATGAACTATTATATGTACAATATTATTAATGAAGACATACACTCCGGAGATGATATCATAGCATTTGTTTAATACCACAAATACATAATATAACCAAATAAAGGTAATGCAAATCAAGATCTCAATTTGATATTGTATGACCCTAAAATTTATTAGTAATCTTTACTTATGCTTTTATGACTCTCGTTTGTTTCTCAAGACTTAAATTATATTTATGGTATCTTAGCATGTTTCCAAATGATTAAGAATGATTCGATATACAAGGACATTGCTAGAAAAGCAAGTCAAGTAGAAGTTAAAAGAATCGAGAAAAGAGAAAGGGAAAAATCATTTTGGAATTATCATATTGACTTAATATTCATTGGTTGATCAATTATAGTTGTTTATGTGATAAGACATAATTATGAATATATAAAATATAACGAATGAGATCATAAGAGATAAAAGATGTGATGAGTGATTTAAAGTACTACATATTGCATCTACTTTGTCTCATTATTAAAAAAATATATACTCTTAACAAATATATATAGTTATTAAGCTCTTGAAGTATGCCTGGTCACACAGCCTATTTGTTGAGTATGAATTTTACAGAAATAATAAAAGAGTTCATCTCATCATGTGTTAATAGAAGATGAATGAAAAAATGGATTTGGGTCACCCATGATGAGTCAACCCAATCCATATAAATATTATTTATATTATTAAGATAATATAATGAAAAATGATGAATTATTATATCCCAACAATAAGTGACAAAAGTTATAACTCTTCACCCTTACAAATATATTTGTTAATCGTAACAAACAATAACAAGAAAGTAAAAATTATTAAAGAATCATCTCAACCTAATAACTTAAGCTGTTAGGTGAGGTCCCAAAAAATAGTTTTAGGTGAGGTTCCAAGAATAGTTTTAGGTTATTCTCTAACACGCTCCCTCAAGTGAAAGCCTTTCGAGTTTGAAACTTGTACAAACTCACATTATCTTGTGCTTGATTTTTATCAAATAGAATGGGATAGTGAGATTCAAATTCGTGACCACTTGGTTAACAAGGCTCTGATACCATGTCAAAGAACTAATTCAATCCAATAATTTAATTATTCTCTATTCTCTGACCAAAAAAAGGGAAAAGAAAGTATTCTCTATCAAAAAGAGGAGATGCGACTTTCAAAGCAAACAATTCATAGAAGAACTATTTCTGCATACAAGGTATACTTAGATGGCGAATAACAAGCATGGTTCATTATTATTTATGCTTATAACTAATGATGCAAGTTTCCTGGGACATGTTTATTTTGTTTCTCCCTTTTGCTATTTTTCCAACATGTTTAACATGACTTCTTGCAAATTGTATTTGGATAATGTATCCATCTACCCTTGTATTGCATAAAATTCTACTTGGTACATAGTGTAGAGATTCTGCTAAATGAACTACTGTTTATACTATTCTTTAGAAATTGATTTGTGACAATCCTAGTTTATCTTGGTTCTCAAAACAAACAAAATGGTTTTGATTAGTGCTCAAGGAATGCGCTTCCTTTAGCTGCAAAGCATCCATGTAATAACACAAACAAGCTGCATACATGATGTAAACATAAGTTGAACCTCGAAGATTTCAACTTAAAAATCATACAATGAAGTGAATTAACACAGACAAACAAATGGGTCAGATGTTAATGGATTCATTAGCATTTAACATTCTCAACTGAGTTTCTAAAATGCAAGAATCCGTATGATCTGCATAATACATAAACTGATACTAGACATGTGCTCTATGTGCAATACCCTTGGTCAGTATGAAACACATGGATGGTCCAGCCCTCTGAAATTCATGCAGAACTAGACAGGAACTGTGAGTGAAGATGAAGGAATATTTTTCCTCAAGCCCAAGTCTAACCTTGTACGTGGCTCCTAGGAGGAAACATGTGACCGGTATTTTACATTCATTCCAACATCAATGGAACTTGGTCTCATTTGGTTTGCTGCCCCTAAATGCTGAAAGAGAGAAGAATGACCTTGTTGCTGAGACAAAAATATTAGAGGATGTCAAAGTCTACTTAAATTCACCACTAAAGGAGGAAAAAAAAAAAGAACTACAAATTACTCAAGAGTACATGAAAGGAGAAGGAAAAACCAATAAAGAACACAGTATAGCGAAAAAGAATCACAACTGACCTTTAGTTGTAGAGGTTGCAGTTGATACATTGCCCTTGTGCAACTGATGCGAACTCTGGGCATTGAATTTGCTTATGTTTGATTGAGCTGCATCCAGAACATCAAATACATGTTATACATGACAAATTGAAAAGTTAGCATGTTGAAGAAAGAAAAACAGATCACCTATAATCATCCAATTTTTTATTGAAAAAAGACAAACAAAAAATAAAAATTGCCAAAGCCAAGAAGAAAAAGTACCCAGCAGAAGTTCTTGGGCATTCACATTTCTGTCATATCCTTCAAAGAAAGAAGTCTGTTGCTGCCCGCTGTCCTTTGAATGATGGGCTGCCTTTCTCAGAAGATTGTCAGTGTTTCTCTTATTGATAGCTTTAGATTCCTCGCCATCATCCTCTCCTTCAGAATAAACAGATGGGCTAGACCAACCTGTCATATTTGCATCTCCTTTACTCTTCCTAGCAAACTTCAAAAGCCTTTTCAACCCCTTTGGTGCATCTTTTTGGTAGACCACTGAAGGAGGATTTTCAGCATTTCCCCACTCGACAATATCAGGTTCACTGTTGTTGTCCTCTTGCAGCATCTGAGAAAGAGAATGACGAACACCTTGACTAGGAAATCCCACTGGTGCAACACGGACTGGAGGGCTATGTTGAGTAGTGGTATCTCCATGTATGCTAGGCAGGTCCTTTTGCTCTTCTATTTCCACCCACGCACTGGGAGAGATAACCGAGTCTTCTTGGGACTGAAAGTTTGCCAAAGATTGAACCGTATCTTTGAAGCCATCATCAACATCAGTGGCAAGCTCTTCGAAGTTCTCCACCTCACCTGAATTCTGATGGCTATTTCCCACTGTTTCTGAATCCACAGCAGCACCAAAATGACTCGCTGCCACACTATCCTGATCTTTATGCTCACTAACCTGGACAGAAGCATTAACAACCACCTCATTCTCTTGACTTTCTGACATACTCCCACAGTTTACAGAAGACTCCCCCGTCTGGGAAGAATCTTTTGTCTTGTTCACAATGGGAGGGCCACTTCTAGATCCCTTGCGGAGGAAGGGTTTTGATTCCACTGGAACAACAGTACTTTTTTTGGTAACCTTATTATAGAAACTAGGCTTTGATGGAACCATGGCAGAACTATCTTCAGCAACTGCTGCAGCTTTTGTTTTTGTTGTTTTTCCACTTTTTGTTACAGTTTGCTGCATCCTCTCTTTTACCCCCTTTAAGCTCTTGTTAGCATCAGCTCGTGTTTCCTTTACAATTCTATGCTGTGGCTGGGATCTTTCAACTTTAGCATTTGATCGAGGAAGCGATGCTGTTGACTGGGATTTTCGACTCTTTGGTGTGGTACCAGCAGATGAGATTCCTGAAGGAGTTTTAGATGGAGATGATACTGGCCCTCTGGTTGGTGGTGTTGATGGCCATGATTTACGAGTGGCAGGCAAGGTCGTTGTTTTAGATGAAACCTTTTTTGTGACAGAAGATTTTAGGCTGTCTTTTCGGAGATCGGCAGATTGAGATGGATTCTTGAGAGATTTTTGGGGTTTGCTTGGTAGATGCTTCTTACCAACATCCTTCACATTTTTTGTAGCTATTTCAGCTTTTCTCGCATCAAGAATTTGCTGCATTGCTCTAAATTGCGCTTCTTTTTCTGCTCTCTTTTCAGCATTCTCTCCTCTAAGTTTCCTATCCCTCTTCTCCTTGTAGTGATCATAAAATCCACCCCTCTGCTCAGAAGGGATATTTTGGTTTTTGACAGTTTTAGGCTTTTGGGTTTTCACAGGCCTGCTTTCCATCATTTTCATCAACATCTCGTTCAACTCCGCTTCCTTTTGTCGACTCCATTCCACTGAGTCTGCTGTTCTTCCATTTCCTTCCTTTCCTTGGGCTGCATTAGCATCTGTTTCAACATCTACTGCATGCTGTTCCTTTTCTTCCCATCTCTCCAACTCTCCATCAACTTCAGCTGTCTCAGAAAGATTTTGACCTCCTGGTGTAAAATCAGACTCTGATTTTTCCTCAACCAAATTATTTGAGATTTCTTTATCTGCAATATCATTGCAAGGAAGAGGAACAGAGTCTTCTGAACTAAGTTCTTGTTGACAGAGACTGGAACTTTCTGCAACACCAGAACTCCATCTTCTTAAAACAGATTTATTTGTACAGAGAGAAATGTTTGATGACAAGCTCTTTTTTAGGGCATCTACGCTTTGATCCTTTTGTTTTCTTTCAAAAAGATTGATCGCATCTTGAACACTCATCCTTCGGACATTAGTTTCAGGTTTCTTACTGGATTGTTCAGATCCTTCCTCCTCACTACTAATTTCAGCTACATCTCTATGAGATGATGTCCTTTCTCTGGTAGGATAAAAGTTCAGGCTTTTAATTGTTAGTGCAGCTGCCCTGTGTGAGCCAGCTCTCCCAATTTGAACCCTCCGCATTGGAGAAGCTGACCTTCTAGGTGCTGCGGATCTTGAAAGAGCTCGACTTCTTTCCACAGATTTTTTATTTTCATCACTCGAATCTGAAGACTCCTCACTGTCAGTTGAGCTCTGTCGCTCAACCTGGGCAGCCTTTGCTGGTGAAACACCATATTTTACTGGTGGTAATGAATATACAGGTCTTGAAATTGGAGCATCTTCATCCATCTTGCTTGCATTGTCAATTGTTGAAGAATGCTTGTCGTCATTTAGGAGTACATCTGCCTCACCCTTTTGGCTCAATTCTAAGATTTTGCACAAAGAATTCCTATACATACCAGATGAAATCTAGAGTCAGAAATATAATCTTCCTTACATTGAAAGACTAAAATAAACATTTTAAGTAACGTGAGGCTGCATCTACAATTTTTTTTGTAGCAACTAGGAATTTAGACCACCTATGCACAATTTGTTCTTGTGGGTGACTTACTTTAGATCTGTTGCGCCAAAATAATCACAAAATTCTACCAAATAAGTGATTTCTTTACAGGAGCAGGCAGCACCAAAAGCATGGTTTAGGGCTGTAGCCAACTCTGTTTTTAATGCAGTAAGCCTCAGGTCCATAGCTCGCAGCAGTTCATTTCTGGCAATACAATCATCTATAGCTTAGAGGATATGCAGCCCTTATAGAAGCTCATTGGAAATACTAGCAATCAGAAGAACGTACCTTGAAGTATCTGATAATGCAATTTTCGCTTCAGCCTAAACAGGTCCAGACAACTTATTTTAGTTGTTATAATATTCACAATAATAACCTAATCCAATGTACAAATAAGAGAGAACTCATAAAACAAGGAGGTAAAAGCAATTACTTTGACTGTTGATTCTGTCTCAATTGAGTCATAGCCACCTGTCAAATAAGGAAAGATATACAATAAATATCAGATAAAAACTGAAACTCAGATCTCAGCAGATTCAGTACAAATATCACATTGTTTTAAGCCAATATGTCCACTGAGCACAGTAGCTAACTACTATTAATATGACACTGAAGTCGACTTATATGCTTGGACATCCTATGATGCTAACATTATGAATTTATGTCAAGAATAAATGTGGCATGAACTGGATAATCACCTGCAAAAACAAGTTTAGTTCATGGAGACACATTGTTTACAAATTGAGATGAATAAACAGCATCACTTGTCTTTGATGGAGATGGTGTGGCCAGCCATAACTACCAAGTTGATGACTGACAATGAGTACTTTAAAAATAACAACGTTGATGACTATCTAGCACATTATATATTTCCATATATCTCTCTACTTATAGAAACAACTTTATTGCCATGATTTTGTTACAGATGAAGTGATAAAAACCACATGGGATCTTCAACTGATTTGTTTCAGAAATTCCTTTGTTGGCAATGGAAAATTACCAATAAGAAGAATATTTGATTATATATTTGATGTAACTATACTTTCCAGAATCCAGAATAACAAAACAAGTGTAAACTTCCATGTTTCTTTAAACAAGTCACCTGTTTCTCCACTTTTAGAATGATCCTGATGCCCCTGACAAGAAATTTTTTGTTAACAAGACACTCTAGGCAATAAAATATATTATATGAAAGGAAACTGGAGCTGACCTGAGCAGATAAGGAAAGATGAAATTTTCTGGCCTCCTCCAATTGGGAGATCTCACCCTCAATAGTCTTGCTGGTATTCACTAAATCAAGTGAACCAGCAATTTTCAGGAATCTGAGAAGAATTATAATTATTTTAATAACAGAACAAACAAGCACCCACAATTAATTCAAACATAAACAGAAAGAGAAATGCAAACTATTTTACAAAAACCTGTTCAAAGTTGATTTTGTGAACCATGGTACATTGCTGAGTTCTCCTGTTACTTGGAGTTTGAAGATAGCATTAGTTCCTTTAGCGTACAATTTACGTACTTCTGGCAAATGTGGCAAGAGCTGCTCCAGCAGGCCAACAGCTAATTTCTCAACCTCATCATCACCACAAACAAATATCTCGTACCTAAAATAGCAGTGGATACATTAGAGGGGTTCACTAAAAAAAAAAAAAAAAAACTGAAAAGGAATGCCTATATATGCTTAGAGATGAGATTAAATATCTATCAAACTTGAAGGAGGAATGCCATCAATGGCGCCAAGCTTTAGATGCAGGACAAAGCTAACTAATAAACGAAAGTAGAGCCACGAAACTAGAAAAAAAATTTACTTCAACACCCCACCCCCCACCCAAAAGAAAAGGAAAATCCTGAAACCTGGTTGGCACAGTAATAGATTTACTTAATTAGTAACCATATTTGTTTCATGGAAAGAAGTGCTAGGCAAAGCATTGTATACCTCTTGAATATTGACAGGACATTACTCAATCTTTGAACTACTTATATAGGGCTCTTCAAATGATGATCTAGATATAAAGTGGGTTCCATTTCTCAATGAACAAACATCATTGCTTGGTACTTCGACTTCTTTTAATATGAAATGGTGGTTCTTGAAGCAAAGCCATGCACTTGGACTGGAAAATCATTTTTTTCCTTTGAGCTGAAGAAAAATTGGATTATATAATGGGTCCTATAAAATCCTGCGGTCTCTTACATAGATGAAAATGTGCTTTCACACACACGTCTAGATGAATGAAATGAAAGAAATACACAGCTCACTGTATATTTTCTTTGGTTTAAATGCAATATTTTCAGTCTCTTTGACTAGCAACGCTGACTGATTATGCATGAAAGGCTATTAAAATGTCCATATGACTCAAATAACAGGTTATTCTGACAATGTTTCACAACTTCATTAAGTCCTAGCTATTTCTAGCAACAGTCAGCACAGAACCGTCAAGGTTGCAAGCCAACAAGGCAGAGTGACAACAAATCAGCTTAAAGTATCCTACTGTTCAACGATATAAAGCATCTTGGTTGAAATGCTTAAACAACGTTTATGCAAAAACAACTAACTTGTTTTTAGTTGGAAAGATCTGAATCGTAGCATAATCCAGAGATGCATCAGGATCTATTCCGCTGTCCATCATAAGAACCTGAAAGGAAAGAAAACTTCATCTTTGCAGAAACAGAAGACCAATCTCACATTGTGCCATGCTTCAACTTATTTTTTCAAGTATATGCATTACTTTAACAAGTATTATAAAAAATAAGTGCTTGCTATGGATCTAAAAAATACACATCAATAAAACTAGAACTCTCGATCTTCTGTTATATATACTGCCAGTTATATTTATTGACAAATACCAAAACTCAAGACTGACAAAACAACAAGCTCAAAGAAAAAGGATAAGGAGGTGCAAGAACAGGAAGGATAAATAAATAGTTAAATCCCAGGAAATTTGTGCACGGATGGAGAGATTAAAATGAGATATCCATTAAAAATCTTAATTGCATTAAACATGAAAGCTACGAAGTATAAATCAGATTGTTATAACATTCAACCCAACAACAACAACAACAACAACAAATAGAGACAATAAAGTGAGTGATAGACAGACACAAAGATGCAGACACCCAATTTAAATTGATACAGTGAAAGTGATTCGCAGCCGGTCAAACATAAACGAAAACGAATGATGCTACATTTAAGAAGAAAAAAATAAATAGCAAGCTAAAATGTTTAGTACTAGCGTAGAGGAGTATGTCAAGAAATAAAAGCGGATTGCTTATTAACAGTGGCATGGGATCCAATCTGTTCGTCAGAAAAAAATTATTCCAAAAACAACTTCATCATCTACTTACTTGCAAAATGCTCTCAACCCCAGTGGCAAAATTCAAAATTCAGCACTCATTGATACACAGACTTGAGACTGAACAAGAAATAACCAAAAACATAAAAACCATATAAATGTTCAACCGACCAAAACAATTGAAAGAGCAGCCTTCTGTTAGGTGCAACTAGGAAGGGGGATTTATTTATTATTTTAGCTGATCTGTGCCAGCATAATTAAGAGCAAACTAACTACCTTTTACTAGAAAATTAAGCATCGAATCAGATCTAGGCGATGAAATGTTCTATCCTACACTAAACAACAGGACAAAAGAAAGAAAAGAACAAAAATTTAATAAAGAAAAGAAGAGGCACCACTCCACCATTCAGCACCGACAGCGAATTTTACAGTCAAGGCAAAAGGCATTTAGAATCTAAAGAGAAGTTCACTGGTACAGCAAAGCATAGAGATAGAGCTTGTGCTGCGTTACAGAAAATGGGAGTAGTAGGTAAAGAAATAGAGAAGAGAAGGAACTAACAACCAAAAAGAAAAGGGCCCATTTCAGTTAAAAAGAAAAAGGAAAGCACGAAGTTAGCTCACCTTGAGTGAAGAAGAGAGGAGGGAAGGTAATGGAGGCTGATGAGCTCAAATTCTCAATGGTTGGATAGCACGAGATCTTGATGAATGAGGGGGAGGAGCTTCGTCAAGAATCATGCCATGTGTGGATGTGTGGCTTTTATTTCTTTAATCTTTATTCCACCGTAAAAAAGAGACACTGCTACTGTGCTCCAGAGGAGAGAGGATAGAGAAATGGCAGTAACTCCAGATATTACTACACCCAACTAACTACTCCTGTTACGGTAAGAACTAAGAAGGTCTTTAAACATAAAGCATAGCTTAGCTCAGTAAAGCGTGGAGATTGCCTTTTTTTTAATTTTTAAAATTTATTTTTGAAATAGTATATTAAAATAATTTTAAAATATAAAAAATTCATTAAACTATAACGGGATTCTTACACGCGGCTCAGAGAGTACTCATGCACTTGCCAATTTGTTTCTCTGGAATTGGAATCAATATAAATATAATATATGGCACTCTTTTAAAATACAATAAAATATTAGCTTGATTTTGGATGGATATTTATATTAAATCACGTTATACTTTGATTAAAAATAATATAACATGGCATTTAGTATCATTAAACCATTTAAATAATATATATTTTAAAAGTTGAGAATCACATTATATTTGGTGGGGTCATTTTAGTGGTGGGACAATAAAAATAAAGTAATATTTGGAAAAGTGGTACAAATCATATTTATAAAAATTTAATTATTTTACTAAAAATTAATTTTTTTTTTATGTTTTGCATAGTTTTAATGTGCTGATCTTAAAAATAATTTTAAAAAAATAAAAAAAATATTATTTTGATGCATTTCAGCATAAAAAACACTTTGAAAAACAATTGCAACCACACTTCTAAACAGATACTAAATCTTCATTTAATTTTTTTTATTATTTTAAATATGATATTAGTAGTTATTTTTTTATAGTTGATTATTGTTAAAAAAAATTATTTTATTTACTATTAATGTTATTTTTTACTATATTCAACTTATTAAATCCATGCTTGAATCTTAATTTTAATTTTTATTCATTAAAAACATTACGTAGCTGAACATTTTTATTTCATTAGAAAACATTTAATCAAGGCCGCGTGAGTCTCACCTATCCAGCAATAACTATTATCCTTCCCGAGTGAGAGTGGTTGTGGTGCGCGTTGATTGCGCAGAAATCTAAACCCAACCATAAATAATACTTGCAGGACACCAACGCGTATTGGCGATGCGTGAATGACACTCTTCTGTTAGTGCCTTGTCCTCTCTCTCTCTCTCTCTATTATTAATCAATGATCATGAGATTTGAGGTTGTTTAAAGGTGTGTATTTTTTATTTAATTAAAGTTTTCACATCGATGCTTTCCTTTTCTTTGAGTTTATAAATCAGCAGCCATTGCTGCCTCCAAATTTGCTATCACCCTTTTAAGATTTCAAACTCATAAGCATTCAACTAGTATGGAGTAAGTCTTTTAAAGTAGGGTTGTTTTTGTTTTTTAATTTTAGTATATCAAAATAATCTGAAAATACTATAAAAATATTAATTAAAAACAAAAAATAATATTTTTTTTTTCCAAATCACCTTTAAAAATACAAAAACAAACAATTCTACATATTTAAAGGCAAATTAGCACTCTTGTGAATTAACAAATTTTTTTCAAGTTTCATAGCATATTTGGTACTGTATTAGCGATTATTTTTTAAAATATTTTTTTTAAAATATATCAATATGGACACATTAAAACAATATAAAAACACAATAAAAATTAAAAAAAAAATATTTTTATAAGGGAAAAAAAATCTGACTAATCAACAAAACCAACTTACCAAGAAATCTCTTATTACCTTCAAATATTTCTATGCACGTACTGGTAACTAGCTTGTTGTCCCATGTCGGAAAACTAAACTAGGTTTTACGTCAAAAAGCACAAGAGAGGAGAGGAGGAAGATAATATAAGAGGTTGGCGAATCGTAAAGCATTGAATCTACTTGATGGCTATGCTTTCCTTCCAATCCATGTGAAAATGCAATAACTAGTTTTGCCTTCATTCCCCACCTACCCTAAAACTAACAGAGAAGATGCCATCAACATATTGCTCCACCGTCCCAACACCTTTCCTCCTCTGCAACCTCCACTCTGGTTTCCCATGGAATGATGGTGGCTCAGTGGACTGTGGCGGGGACCCAAGAAATCATTTGATTCTGATGTAACTACCCCCCCATGTGGCACTGTGGTAAAAGCACACCAAGACTCTTACAACATGTGATGCAAAGCCCTCCATGTTTTTAGTGCTGAGAGAAAAGAATTTCTTGCGTTCTCACCGACAATGACCCACCCTGTGGATACTTATTCAACACTCCCCAGCATCCACGGCTCCAGAGATCTACCAAATCACCAACGTGATATTTGAAAACAAAAACTACTTGAGCAAAGTGGTAGAAAACGAATGCCTTACAGAGAAAAACAAAGGGCAATGGAGCGCCTAAACTTTCAGAGAACTACCACGGTGAAATGCACGATTGTTTTTTAAAATATTTTTTTATTTGAAAATACATTAA